>JAUDYJ010000004.1:52281808-53481808 GCA_030761175.1 Masticophis lateralis
GACCCTGCTCTTTGGAGCACCCTCCCTTTTGGGATCCAATAGGCTCTTCGTTTTCCAAAAAGCTTTGAAGACCTGGCTTTTCTCACAAGCACTGAAGTAGTAGGAGGCTACAACTCATTAAAGTTATTTCTGGATTTGGGGTGTGTGTTATTTTTGGAGGCATTGGGAGTTTTTGTGCTAGTTTTCATGCTTTTTACTGTATTATTGTTTACAAACTGTCCAGGATTATGGTGCATAAGAGGGATGGTAACATAAATCATTTAAATAAATAAATAAATGATACGATCAGAAAGGTGTATGTGATTGTAATGCTATTTGGAAATAACCTTGGGAGACAGGCAAAGAAATGCGCCCAAGGGAATGGTCAGATAAAAAGCAACTTAGTCCCCACAAGGAATGTGTATGGGGTAAGAGGCTCAGCAGAGACCCTCCCAAGTTTCCTGGGCTGTAAAAGGGATGGGGAGGTAGAAGTGTACTTTTAGTCTTGCAAGACTGATGTTACCTTTGCAAGGTAACCCAGAGAGGAAACGCAGCCAGATGAGCTAATTCTATTTTAGCTAGAATTCTACTAAAGAGTTATATTAACAGAATCTTGCAAGTCTGAAAATACATTAAGCCAGATGAATATTTTCAAGGCCTTATGACTTTTGAGCAAAGGCAGAATGGGGTAGGAGCTGGCCAGGTTGCTATTTTACAAATGAAATTTCAAGCAAATGATAATGAATCTAAGAACCAAAATATGATTGTTCATGCAATTTTGCATTGGAAGACAATAGATTGGGGAGGGGGTTACTTCTATGTAAAATTATATGACTTAAATCTGTGTTAAATTTTTAAAAGGGGTTTTAGTGGGGGTTTTAAATTTTATGGCCAAATAGTTTAATTATTTTATTATTTTTAATTTTTATATGTGATTGTTTTAATATGGCTGTAAACCGCCCTGAGTCCCATTCGGGAGAAGGGCGGTATATAAATGCAATAAAACCTAAACCTAATAAACCTATTTTATATATCCTTCATAGTTTTATAGCCAGAAGATACTGAAACTTCAGTAGAAACTTTTTTTCATGTCTTCCAGAAAGAATAGTGTTTAATTTAAGGGAACAAGAAATCTTACATGGGATGACATAACTTCAGATTTATATGATAATAGAAAAATACAATAAATAAATGATATCTTTTTAAATATAATTACGAACCAATTTAAAACACTATTTGAAATACAGAAATAGATCATATGGATCTATTCCTCTCTGAGAATTTCTCTCCCAGTATATTTCATTTCACTTATAATAAATCCATCTGATACAATCAAGACTAAAAGAGGATAATATTTACAAATATAAGAAATAAAATGAATAACTAACAAGACTTGAAGATATATTTCTGTTTGGATTTCTATGTTACATTTTTGATCAATAAATGAAATATGTTGTGTTTAGAAGCAATTTCCTCACCTTCAATATCTTTGCATTTGAATGGAAGAATTTTCAGTATTTTATTAAAATGTTTTGGGCCTGATGAGAAAATACTTGTTCTTACCTATCATCTCTTTGTTGGATCATCATCTCTTTCTTGACTAGCAAGACAGAGGAATTACAGAAACTCATCAACTAGTTGCCTTTTAACAAAGCACTCTTTGAAAATAGCACACTTGCAAATATTACTGCATTGCAATTATCATTTAAAATTGACGTATTTGCTAGATTGATAAAATTAACATCCAAAAAAATCACAAGAATAATATTCTTTTGTATTAAGAATAAATAGCTTCTGCTTACAATATTCATATGAATCAAAAGGATGTGAACTATTAATCCACAAAATCATAAAATGAAAACAATAATGGGTTTGTGACATTTCTATACAGAATTCAAAAATATTCACTGAATCATGCATAACTTACTGTATAAAGGTAGTACTACGAATAGAGAAGAGATGATGCTGAATGTTAGAAATAGAGGACTGTCAAGAAGGCATAAAGCACCTTGTGAAGCTATAATTGAATCTGATTAACTTTAAGGAACTATTAAAATAATGGGAACTACACAACGTTATTCAAATCAAATCTTCATCACGGTCATAGACCAACATAGAACTTTATTGTTTCTATAACATAAGATTTAATATATGGATTTCATGTTAGCCTGATAAAATATTCAGATTTTCGTAAAATAGTAGATAAATTCTTAATTTACTGCATATAACCTAAAATTATTTTTAATAAAGTGGGATGAGAATCAAAAGAAATCTACAACGAAGTAAAGAGAAGGTGATTTATTTACTAGAAGCAAGATTATACTGTAGTAATGTAGAAATGTGGTCATTTTCCTTTAGATAAATATCTGTCTTGGGGAGACCTCTTTTTCTGGTAACTTGCAACCCAAAAGAGACCAGAAGATGATGATGTTTGGAGTTGAAGTTCTGCAAATGCTGATAGAATATAGTTAAGCAACAAGCTAGAAGTCAGGAGACTGTGACTTATAGTCCCACTCTTGAAATGAAAGCTAGTTGAGTGATTTTGGGCCAGTTGCTCTTTCTCACCCTAACTCATCTCACAGAATTGTTATGGAGAAAATAGGAGGAGAAAGCAGAATTAGACATCCTTGCTGCCTTGAGTTATTTATAAAAATAGAGACATGATAAAAAAATAACGTATGCATATAGAGGTCTCTGGCATTAACATTCTACACTTTTAAGTCTCTTTTGCCATGTTTAAAACTTAACATTTGTGTCCTATCAATATTACCTTTAGATTATAACTAAGAATAACAGAGAAAACAAAAAAAGATAGCTGGCAAGAAACTATCGTAATTTCATTTTAATGTAAAGGTGAATGTTTCTTTCAAAGTCATTCTGTAGGATTACCATTCCACAGACAAATGAAATTATGATATTTTATAACTTAAATTTGATACCTAATTTTGTAATAGCTGATGGATGACAGAAAATAAATTCATTATATACAATAAATCTATGTCCTTGTAGAGTTTATTTTTTAGAAGAATGGACTCTCATACAGTGAAAAGTATATCTTTATACCATAAGTCAGATACAAAAAGTTACCAGGATTCTTCAGGGAAGCAGCAATACATGGTTACTAATATGGACTAATGAATCCCATCTGTCATCTTTATCTAGTTAACATTCTCTGCTGCTAATTATCATAATTTTCATACCTAAAAGATTTTTGTATTCTGTATGAACTACTTTTAACTATATGCTCTATTTTTTCTTATTTTTTGAGTATAAACTACATATGTACATTATGTAGTTTTTACAAGGGTTCACTGCTGTGCACAATAAATTGTACTCCTCTAAGCAACAAAAACAAAGACAATCTGAATGTTAATGGTGAGCACAAAGTGGTTAGGATTGAGGTTAAGCTCAAATTACAACCTGGAAACTCATTTATCCTACAGTGAGAAGAAACTAAGGCAGTGTGTGAAAAATGGAACAAGAATGGATGGTAATCATCAGGGTGATAGTTCCAAAAAAATCAAAGGACCTAATGCAAAGCTTCTTCATTATACTGTAGCTATAATCACTGTGATGGCAGGCTGGTAATAAAGTATGTCAGCTGGATTTAAAAAGTACAAACCTTGGGCCTAAGCCCTGTATGGCGTGGGCCCGAGTTACTTGCAGGACCACCTTCTATCGGCCCCCCACCTCCCTGTGCGCTCTCATAGAGCTGCCCTCCTCTGGGTGCTGTCGGCCAATCAATGTCGGCTGACAATCCCCAGGATGAGAGCGTTCTCTACACCGACCCTCTGGAATGGGTTACTCACTGAGCTCCGGGCGGCTCCTGATCTCTGCGTTTTCCATGCTAGCCGAAGACATGGCTTTTTTACCAAATTCCCTGACCAATTATGGGGTTTTAACCTGGGGATTTTAATTTGTATTGTTTTTAGAATTTTACTATTGTTGTTGTTTTTATTATGTGAGCCACCCTGAGTCCCTTGGAAGAGGGCGGCATATAAATTTTAATAATAAAATAAAATAAATAAATTATTAGTTGTCTGTGTATCAAACATCAGCTTTCTAAGGTCTACAGCAAAAAGAAATGTTGCCTGGAGGAAGATTTCCAGACACTTTGAATTTGCTAGAGCCTTATGATGCTAAGGAATGGATAGTAGTCAATTTTTACATGTTGCCTTGTTTTCTTTTAATATCCAAGGCTAGTTACTATTAAGCTAAATATCTCAACTTGTACCATGGGAAAGATGTATTGGTTCATTGCCTAATGTGATATTTCTTCAATTTTTAATTTATTTATTAGCAGTGCTTCTTAGCATTTTAATATCAAGGAAGCCAGTGTTGCTTTTTAAAAATCTGAGTTTCTGGTTAAAAATAAAAAAGAAGCAGTTCTAAAAGCAACACCAAAAATTGGAAGCTATAAAAAAGGTAGCATATTGTTTCAGCCATATTTTTCAGATATGTTATTGAACATGGAATATATTTGTTATTAAACAAAAAAAATGTCATGGTTTTCAACACAAATCTTCCTCCAAGACAATGGGATCTGATAATGTTGTCCACCACAACTAGCGAGTATTAGTTGAGTTCACTAATAAAGTGACAACCAATTTGAGCAAACCCTCAAACATGCAAAACCTAACTTAAATGATACATGACGCATTAGAGCTCCAAATGGAAGTAAGGTGTCTCTGAAAAGCAAAATTACAAAATGCATAAGAGTTCTTAATCATTTCCACTGTTCAATTTAGTCACATATTGTTAAGGAATCCAGCAATCTGAGAAAGGCTACTTTAAAATGTAAATAAGAACAAATATTGGATTCTAATATAATTGAGTAAAAGCCTTAATTAATTAATTAAATTAATGTGCAGCCCATCTCACTATCAGGCAATCCTGGGTAGTTTACAGCATTGTAAAAACAAGTACAAAATGTTAAAATATTTAATTATTAAAATAAGCAGAGAGTAAATAAGTTAAAAACCAAAGTAGATTAGAGGTAGGTTCTTTCTCCTAGACCACTAACTACCGCCAGCATAGAAGAATCCCCCCATTAGGGTTTGAGGCTCTTTTCTTCAACCTCATCAATTAGAATTTCTTGAGTGGGGTCTTCTGTGGAATAACGGGTGAACCAATCCCATTGGGGTGAGGTGATTCTTTGGATAGTCTGGACCCAAGCCAAAAATTTTAAAGGTGGTAACCAAAATCTTGAATTGGTGTAAATTTTAAATTTAAATTTTAAATTGTATTTAAACATTCCTTCTTTAGCAATCAGTATAATTTTGTATTCTGCCTCCCATTCAGGTGGTAATTGGCTAATTGTCATTACTACATTATTTTAATAGTAGATAATGTTGCTTATACTCTTACACATATTAGACAATACCCATTTTTCTAGTTTTGGGCATTTCTTCCAAACGTTTTATGATTATTATGTTTTTATTCTTCACCCTGGATCTTCAGAAACTGCCTCATACTAAATCAGACCATTGGTCTACTTAACCAGTAGTAGAAGATTTAAGAGATTCAGAAATAATGGTGGAGTTGTAGGCATTGGGCCTAAGAAGTTTTTTCTATATACCCCAGTCAACTGTTGACATTTTGTTGATTTGTATGCCAGGTTTTAATGCAGCATTCACTAATTTGGAAAGAAGCTAGACATCCTTCACTTTTTCCCCCCTTGGGCTGAGGTTTTGGCTTTCAAGAGTCATATTGGGAAGGACTTCAGATTTATGAACGAGGTCAGGATATAATTAAATTTCTTTCATTTTATTTATATTTAAAGGTAATTCAAATTAAACCCAATTAATGTGATTTCTATCAAGTCATGAACTTTTGGAGGTCTCTGGAGGCACCCAAGGCTTTTGGAACCACATAAAGCTCTAAGTTTAACTATCAGAGTATAAAAAATACAGATAATGAAATGCCAACTTGAAAAAACAACCTAAGATATAGATGAGCAAAGCAGGGGAGCAATGTAAAACTGAACTAAAACAAAGGATGTTAACAATAAAAATAAGTTTTCCAAACTGGAAAGTGAACTTCATAGTATCTGATTGCTTCAGAGTAATATCTTCCTGGGCATATTATATATTTGTATGTGAATGACTCTGGACTACTAACTCACTCTCAGCCTAACTTACTTCACAAAGGAGTTTTGGGTAAAAATGGAGTTCGTGAATGAATGATATCTTGAGTTCCTGGAAGAAATGTGAGATATAAATCAATCAAACAAAGTACATACAGAGTATTGCTGAGCAATGGAATGTTTACAAACAATGTTTTAACTGGTCGTCAACTAAAATAGATTTCATTTTGACTAAGGTAGTAAACTGCCTTACTTAAAAGGCATGATCTGGTGCTGCTCATTAATTCAAATTCTGTCCTATTAAACAAATTCTACAAAAATATATAGAAACCTGGTTTTCCAATTAAACAATATTTTAATGCAAAAAATATAAATACATTTTTATGAATACATACAAATTGGAGTACAGTGTTCTTAACTGCTTTATGCACACACACATTGTGGAGACTATGAGGTGCTAATCTTTTAAGTAAAATGTTTCTATTTTCTCCTTTGGCTACTGTGAATGGAGCATATATTTCAATTCAAAAGTATAAAGGCCCATTTTTCAAAATGTTAGTATTTGCAGTTTGGCAAAGTAATGGCAAACAAATTTTACTGTAGTGCTATTTAATGCTTTAAAAAGCATATGCTTATATGTGAATCATTCAATATGTTAAATTCTCTTATGCAATCTGAAATAGTTCAGCTTGGATATATTTTTCAGATTTATTAACATTATAGCATTAAAATGGCACATATTTGAAAGAGAATGACGTTTGAGTTATTTGCGGTTTCAATAGCAACGGTCAATCACTAAACATCATCATGTGGATTGTATGCAGAATTTTGTTAATAATTAAAGCAATAAAAAGTACCTCTTTCCTTGTGTTTTTCAGGGTGTGCCGATTTGCATCTTCTAGACATGTTGACACCTACAGAAAGGAAACGGCAAGGGTACATTCATGAACTCATAGTAACAGAGGAGAATTATGTGAATGATTTACAATTAGTAACAGAGGTGAGCTTAATCGTTCATTATTAAAAACAACACTTCCCTAGATTAGTTTATTACTTGCTAGATTCAATATAGATAAGGTATGCCTATGGGACATAGATGATCTTTACATATATAATGATCTTAAAGTACCTTTTTTCCTTAATTAGAACTTGAGCCCATTGGTAAATGTTCCTGATGCTTGCAAGCCTTCTTGTTTATGTAATTGTGTTTTGGCTACTCTGAGTTAAGCAGCTAGTGAATTTAACGTTTTCTGATGCAATCACTGAGATTTTAAAGTGCTGATCTTTGACTATATTACATCCTATGAAATTATCAAGGTGATGCAGGAAATGACGTTTTCAAAACTTTGATCTTAAGCTGAGAGCACAAATGAAGTAGTAAATTCTCTAAATTGTTTATTTAAATCTTTAGATCTTTCAGAAGCCACTGATGGACTCTGAACTTCTGACAGAAAAAGAGGTTGCTATGATTTTTGTAAACTGGAAAGAACTTATTATGTGCAATATTAAACTATTGAAGTAAGTTATTTTGTAAACATATTTTGGTCAGTATTGTAATATGTTGGGGAATCTTTCTATTTCCTTGGAAAGGAAAAATATAGAAATTAAAATGATGTTCTTTTTCATCATTTCTGCAGACCAACAGCGTGTGGGGGGTGGGACAGGACTGTTCTGCAAAGCCGGAAAAGTTGCGGTTGCTGCCTTAAAAAATATCAAATGTGGCCCACGGCCAGCAAAAGATAGCCCACCCCTTTGTAAGTGGATTTGGGAGGTTCCACAGTTGGAGCTTGGCACATGCACATCCACTTGTTGCTTCCATGACCCAATTCTGAACAGGCTGCAGTCAGGGATTCGGGACCCCTGTTTTAGGGAACTGAAAGGTTTTGATAGTTCTGAAGGTGAAACCACATTATAGGTGGGCAGGGTTCTGTGAAGATTTCCAGGTTCTTTGTTTTCTGACAGATACACTTATTTCATACCTTATGCTATAGTTTCCAAGTTTTCTTTCCTCATAATGGAAGGAAACCATTGCAATAATCAGAGGAAACTCCCAGAGCAGCAGAAATAGGATTCAGTAGCCATAGTTTGTTAATCCCTGCATTTTCAGAAAGTTCTCCTGGTTCAAAAAGCTTTTCCTAATGAAGGACCTCCAACTGTTTATATTCTAATGCTTTGATTTATGGGATATTAGTAAAGGGATTAAATCCAATACCTAACCGAATATCTGTTTTACTTTTTGCTTTTTAGAGCACTGCGAGTTCGTAAAAAGATGTCAGGTGAAAGAATGCCAGTTAAAATGATAGGTGATATCCTGACTGCACAGCTTCCTCACATGCAGCCCTACATTCGATTCTGCAGCTGCCAGCTTAATGGGGCAGCACTCATACAACAGAAAACAGATGAAGTGCCTGACTTCAAGGACTTTGTTAAAGTAAGAGAATGTCATCTTTGCTTCTCTTTTATTTGCAGAATCTTCTGCATTTAAAACATGCCAAGCAGAAACATAGCTTTGTAATTGAATACTCTTTTTTCTCCTAATGACCATAATTTGGTCAGAGTGGACTCAGAAGTAACAACTGCACAGTTCATGAATTGATCATGCAGTTAAATAAGGATATCACAGTTTAGAGATTAACCTATTCAATTCCAAAGGCAAAGGAGTCTTTAGACTTTGTCCCAAATAACTGACTTTTACACAGCATGGCAAAATTCTTTGTAGAATTAGGAAGTTTGAAAAACAAATTGTGATTCAGCACAACAACAATCATGAGTTTGTTAGGAACCCTTCATTTTCAGATCAAGAATCTGTTTTAACCAGCATCCAATTTCTACCAGCAGCTAAATAAATACCACTCGCCAACTAAGCAGTGAACTCCTGAGTTATCTGGAATACAAATAATAAATAACAATAAACTATACATTGCTGTTATCTGGAATACTGATAATTCTGCATCTATTCTACAAGTAAATGGCGAAGCCAGGAAAAACAATTTGGGGAACAGAAGAATAAATATTGGATATATGATACTTTTCATGTCCAAAGATATATCCAAGGGGATACTGTTTTTTCTCTTAGTTGTATATACATCCTTCGTTGTTAGCAGAACTGAGGAAATCTGTGTTGAGTGCATTCTTTGTAGCATTTCCTTCAACACTTAGTCAAGGAATGTTATTTTTCAGTCTCCCAAATAGATTGGTGAAGTACCTGCACGTATATCTCTTGCAAACTATTGCTCAGTATCTTTTAATGTAAGTCTGTGTTTATTAAGTCCTCATGTTTACCAGCTTGGGATACTGTGAATTTTAAAAGCTTCTCAGTATTCCAAACTGAGATTTCTGTGACATAGATCCACAGAAATATATCTTGGACATCATTATCTAAAGCAAATCTCTTTTATCTGTTTTTAGTAAAAACATGCATATGTTGCAAAATCAAGTACATATCACAATCAGTTTCAAAAGATTGGATCCTTACCTCAATATAACATTACAATTCACATAACTATAGTCACAATACATTTTAAAACCAATATACTGATATATCAAAGCTTCTCTAATAAAACAGATGCATATCTGAAATAATCTATCCTTAGTCTATCTGTGGCCAGGGTAGGGGGTGGGGAATTTTCACTAGAGAGCCTTATGCCTCTTTGAGAAAACTTTGAATTTTACATAGAATCATAGAAACATCGGGCTGGAAGTGACCTTGGAGGTCTTCTAGTCCAACCCTCTGCCCAAGACAGGCATCCCAGACAAATGGTTGTCCAATTTTTTTCTTGAAACCCTCCAGAGACAGAACACCCCCAAATCCAGGAGGCAAGGTTCCATTTATTAATTGTTCTCACTATCAGGAAATTTTTTGTTATATCCACGTTGGATCTCCATCAACAGGTTTCCACCCATTGCTTCTTGTCATGCCTTCAGGTGCTATGGAAAATAAATGTATAGTTTACCTGTTAATTCTTAATATGTGCTTGGACTAATAATCGGGATAGAGAAAAATAAAATTTCTCAAATCAGAAAGTGTATGCTCCTGGAGTAAGAGAGGGCACTGAATATTCTTTGGCTTTTAGTGACCATGCTCATGCAAGAAAGACTGAATTAGGAATTTTGATCATGAGTGAACCTCACTGGTGTATGAATAAATGTCCACTCCTTTTCTTTCTCTTTTTTCCCCTTTACAATTTCCATTCAGTTTCCCTAGGAGAGATAGCTCAAAATTCTATTTCTCAATGATCAATAGATAGCATTTGTATAAGCAATTTAGGCCTGCTATACATATTTTAATACTATAGATTTACAGGCAGAGAGAGAGAAAATTTGATAATTTACATAATGTAAACAGTAAAGGAAGATCCTGTTTGATTTTGACATTTTAAAAATGCAATCAGCTGATATTTCTTATTTTCTCAACATTTCAGAAATTAGCAATGGATCCTCGCTGTAAAGGAATGCCATTGTCAAGCTTTTTGCTAAAGCCTATGCAGCGGGTTACACGATATCCTCTAATAATAAAAAATGTAAGTCCTTTTGTTATCAGATTAAAATATTGAAATCCAAATGTACTTTGTTAATTTATCTGATATGCACTACTGTCATTTTAGAACAGCCAGTTCTATCTTGGTACTCACCAGATATGTTGGATTGTAAATTTGCCCACCCCTATGTCTGTAACTATGAGAGCTTTAAATGCTAGACCTTCACAAGGGTATGTAGTCTACCTAATCCTAAACTAAATTGCATACATTTTGTTATATATAGGTCTGTCACTTTCCCCTCTCTTCTATTAGTTTTATTTGGAGTTTTGACCCTTCCCTACATAGATGAAACTCAAATGTAAATTGATCTGGTTTTTAGTTCTTTAAGAGTATGATTAGGTAAATCTGAGGAGTGGACAGATAATGAAAGGTTCAAATTATGTTAGAGTAATATAAGAAAGATTAAAATAAAATTGCTTTGAAAATGAGTCAGCCTTAATCAGTTTTAACAATCAAGAAATGACTTTTCTTTATTGGTTTGGATGGGGTCTTTCTTAAGTTAATTTTTATTTATTTTTATAATTAATTTCCTTAAAATTATAAGGGAATAGATTTGTTTCTAAGGAACTAAATTGGCTTATTTTTACGTAGATATTGGAAAATACTCCTGAAAATCACCCTGATCATAGCCACTTGAAACATGCTTTAGAGAAAGCGGAAGAATTGTGTTCACAAGTGAATGAAGGTGTACGTGAGAAAGAAAATTCAGACAGATTAGAATGGATCCAGGCTCATGTTCAATGTGAAGGATTATCAGAGGTAAAGCTTAAATATATACAAACAAATTGTATTTTAATTTTTTTAAAAAAAAAGATAGCTAATGAAATAATGTTAATAATTCTGTTTAGTTAAAAGAGATACTAACAAGATTTTTAAATTAATTTTATCCTGCTCTCCATTAGACATAACTTCTACCAGTGTCAATTTTTTAGTTTTCATTTCTCTTTGATTCTTTTATTAAGTCACAATATGATGGTGACTCTTGTGACATAATGTACACCATTTTATTGAGTCAACTAAGTTCTTTTCATACCAACAAACTATTTCACTATCAACTGTCAAAAATCAACTGTTTTCTATATCAGTAATGCTGAAAAAGGTTGTGTTTCTTCAAATCAAAGGTATAGATTAAAGCAGTTGTTGTTATTTTTAGTGGGTTTATACATCCACTAGCCATAATCTTCTTTGCTTGATTTTAACTTAGTGTGTAGAGGAAACCCAGCCATTCTTCATTATAAATGGTGGTTTATGACTTAGAACAATATGTAAACGGTGTGATCACAGGTTAGCACAATGTGAATCTAAACAGTCTGTGTTCACATATCACAGAATCATGGTTCAGCATAAATGAAGTTGCATCAGTGTGCTTTAGGCTTTGCAGTCCCATTCATCCTCCCAAGTTATATAGTTAGATAGAAAAATTCAGATTTTTCTGTCCCTTTCCCTTGTTTGATAGTGGATAGTTTAAAACAAATCATCTTCAAATGATTTGAAGCTGCCTTCTTTAGATTAAGCACAGTTAATTATAACTACAGGTCCACTTTGGGTGAGAAGCAAAGCCGTACTAAAAAACAAGTAGAAGAAACAACTTGCTAATTATTGTCCATTGGTACTTACTGGCACCTACTATACTAATATAATTTTATTAGTTATAATAAAATAATAATAGCTGAAGAAGCTTCTTGAATGAGAAGCGAAACGTCTTCAAAGAAAAACCAGAAAGTTTAGTTGCCCCTTGAAAAAAAAAAGCACCTTTGGAACAACCCTGACTTGGATGACTGAGAATCTCCACAGAGAATAAATTAATAATAAAACTTATATTGATCTATGACTTAATGTGACAGCAAATATGGCCAGTGTTGCCAACAGACAAAAAACAGTCAGCTGGTAGTTCGGTGTATTATAAACCTTTAATGCCAATGGATTGTTACCGGTTTTATTTGTATACATCCTTCAATTCTTTAAATTTTTCTTTTTTCAAATCTAATTGAAGGGCACAAACCTAAAGGAATAGTTCCACAAATAATCCTTATTTTCTAGTCACACCACCAAAGTACTGACATTATACTGTTGGGTTAAAGCACTTACCTGAACAGTGGCTGATGTCATTAATTCAATTACACACAACAATGTCATGATTGGTATACTTTTATACATCTCACTGCTGCTGGGTTTGTGTGTGTGTATGTTTTGTTCCCCCTCAGCAACTTGTTTTTAATTCTGTTACAAACTGCTTGGGGCCACGCAAATTCCTGCACAGTGGAAAACTCTACAAGGCCAAGAGCAACAAGGAATTGTATGGTTTTCTGTTCAACGACTTCCTCCTGCTGACGCAGATCATAAAACCTCTTGGTTCATCTGGCACCGACAAGGTTTTCAGCCCCAAGTCTAATCTGCAGTATAAAATGTACAAAACCGTAAGTATCACTTTTAAAAGGGAAATAACTGATTTTTAATTAAAATATCCTTTTTTCATACAAAAGCATGAAGGTCCCAAACCTCTTGAAGCCAATAGGAATCTTTGGAATTTTGAGAACATAGTCTGGATATTTTCACAAAATGAGTCCATGCTTGTTCCAAAATGGTTGCTATTGTTGCCTAAAAGCAAACCAGTGAGGAAGTTTTTGTCCGGGAAATAAAGGGCCAATGAGGTAGCTACACTGTGTGTAGGTAGCTAGTTCATTCTCCCACGGTCCTGTTTATATCTGTGTTTAAACTGTTTTTACATTATTTATATTTTTAAATTGTTAAATTATGCTGTTGTTTTTTTAATTCTTTTACCTGATTGTTTTATTTATGCCACTCAGAGTCACATCTGTGAGATGGGCAGCTATGTAAATTTCATAAATACATTTCTTCTAGTATCCTTCCCAGCCGAGGTGCCCAGTTAATCTTGGACTTTACTTCGAAATAAAGCGCTGGGTGTCAAACTTGACAAAGGTTATCCAAACACTGGATACAACATGGCTAGATAAAGCTCTTTGATGCTTTGATCTAGAAAGAAACCACTTTGAGTAGTTGAATACCCTCTATCAATATGTATAGCTCCTTACCCCCCACAGTCTAAATCCAGTCCTTCTTGTTCCTGCTTTGCCTATGACATAAAAGTATCTTGTTCTGTGTTGCTCAGGCTTGGTGCTAGGCAGCAGTTGACTGTTGACATAATGAATTACAGTGTTCCTTGTCCAGAACACTAGCCATTAAGATAATTCTCAAATCAGCTAAAGGCATCCATTGATCTTTATTTTTCAATAAGGTACAATGGCACAATGTCATAATCAGAGGAATTCCTTGGAAGAAGGATGTTGTTAACAACACTATTTGTAGGCATTTTTCTTTGGAGTGTGTAAGTTTATTTTATAAAAGATATATATTATAGTAAGTAATGAAATCAGGTAAACAATATGATCAACAAGGAAAGTATTTTCATCATGTCACTGTCAACCTTCATGTGATCCATCAAATATTTCTAAATGGGCTGCTTCACATTCAAAAGAAATTGCATAGATGACTATATAGTAAAATCATATCTATCCTAATAAACCTAAACATATTTGTTTTGCTGGGTGCACGTGCAGCAGATCTTTTCAATCACCATAATTCTTTCTTATGTCAGTTCAGTTTTTTTCAGTGCTTGTGAAAGCAGCCACAATTGTACCTCTCACATATGAGAGGAAGATGATGACAACTTGATATAAAAATTAAACTGCATCAGTAGAAAATAGTGGATACAACTGGAACTTTCAATAAAACAATTCAGTATGGAATATTCCAGCCAGTGTAACAGGCAGAGCTGTGAGCGGAGTTAAGCGAGTCATCAGCCTAGAGTTGTTATATTCCCACAAATTGTCCAAATTCAACCCCTCTTGAATTCCATTGACCCTTATCTGGTGCCAATTTAGTATTGTATGTTAATTGATTAGATTCTTGTGTATAGGCTTGAGCAATAAATCCTTCACACCTAACAACTAGCCAGTTCTAATCCCTTTTTTTCTATCTCTTCCTTCTGCTTACCTTTCTCCCCCCAAACTACTTATTTTAGAGTCACTGAGCATTCTTAAACCCCACTAGCCTAATATTGGCACTTAGAAGGTTAATTGCAATTCTTAATATTCCCAAAGCACCCTGATTGCCCTTATTTGTTTCATGGGACCAAGCTAGACATGTTGCTAACCATATAATTAAAATTGTATTAGATAGTTAAAAAAACAAATTGGAGATGCAGGGAAGGAAATTTTATTATGACTTGAAGGGGATGATTAATGCTTGCTTTCTCTTCCCTCATGTTAGCAAAAAATTCTTCTCTTTCTTTCCCAGAACTGTTTGAGATTGAGGGAAACATTAATGTGAAATGGTTCTAATAAAATGGTATGGCTCATCTGACTTTAAACATTATTATGTTTAAGAATAGACAAGATTTGGAATGATGTATTCAGTTTAGCCCTCATGGCTACAGACAAGTCAGCATTCACCAGCTGTTTGGAAGAATGATGGAAATACACTTGTGTTCAATTTCTAATTCCTCAAATACAAATCTGCAATGTCTTTAGTGATTGTTTATAAATGTACTACTTTTTTAGGTTACTTAGAAAAAATGTCTTGTCCTCTTTTTTGGTTTGGTTGTGTTTATGTGTGTTGTTTACCCCAGAAGCAGAGATGGAACAAAAACATACAGTATCCTCAATAGTTCCCATGTAGTCTAACTCTGGCAGATCTTTATATTTTCCCACAAGCTGCAGATTGGTAATATTAGTGAATTAACAAAAGTAATTAGTGAATTAACAAAATCTTATGTCAAGCTTTTGACAAATCATTTGCTTTTGTTTAAAAGCATACATTTACTATTCACATGCAATAAAAACGGCAAAACATTTTCTCTGCTTTGAGATCTCTTTCTGTTTTGAGATAAATTAACTAAATCAAATCACTATTTTCCACTTAGACATTTAGAACAGTGAATGTTCCTGGTAGTGATTGTTAACTCCCAACAGAATTAAATGGTTATTTATAAATTGAAGGTACAGAGGATACACAAAACAAAGAATATATGTGCGTGATATACTATAAACATCTAAAGTTGATTCTCATAAAATATAAGATATGTTGCCTGAACAATAATGTCATGGACATCATTTACCTAATGCTAAGTCTAAAAAAAAATAAAATAAACAAGTTGATTAAGCAGTTTTAAGCTTTGAGGATATAAGTTGTTTTATGGGACACATATATCATGGGTATCACAGAATCATAGAGTGAGAAGAGGCCATTTAAATGACTCAGTGAGGTTCTATATCTGGCAGTGTCTTACACTACCAATGAAATGTTTTGGGTATTTTTGAGGCTGTGACAGTTTGTAGGAGTCTTTTCCCCATGTTTTGGCCATACTATTTATGGCGAACCCGAGCTTGGAATGGGATCAGCATTCCAGTTCTTTTACATAATATTGGTATCCTTCTGCTTAATGCCCATGTTTTGACAGTATTTGTAGCATTGAACTAGAGGTGATATTATAACAACTGTATTTCAGTATACGTAACAATATTCTGGGTATTGTATTGCTCATATAATTACTGCCTTGAGCAGATCAGTATGCAGCCTTTGTGGAAAGAAGGACCAAATGTATTTTTGCAAATATGCTGAATCTTTTCCTAGAGGATAGCAGTCTTTTTTTTTTAATGACTATGTTGCAAATAATGTAGTTATGGCCTGTGGATACACAAAATATTTACATTGCAGTGGATAACTGGCATATATTTTATGTGAAAAAGAAAAGTACTATCTATCCAGCAGCACACCAGTCAGTTGCGTGCCAAGCTTAACGTTCTTCTAAGGCTTTCATTCCAAATTAAACTGAATGTTGCGTAATATTTCTGCAGCCTATATTTCTAAATGAGGTTTTGGTAAAACTGCCTACGGATCCTTCTGGGGATGAACCCATCTTCCACATCTCACATATTGATCGAGTCTACACACTTCGTGCAGAAAGTATAAATGAAAGGTAAAATACCATTGTATTAGCGCTGAACATTACTAGACTTTGACTGTTCTCTCTTTTTTTTTTGTTCTATCATGCAAATGCGCTACATAGACTTCGTCTCATTACCTCGTAGCATGGAGTGTTATTAGCATTTAACTTCGCATTCTCCTATTTTGACTTCATAGCAACCATATTTATATACTTATTTGCTCCATAACAACTTTGATCAGGACACAGTTTTAATTGGGAAAAGAAGCGCAAAAAATGGAATAGACCCTTGCTGTCCCTGCATTGTCAATCCTCTCTCTTATTTATTTTTCATGGAGAAGATATTGTGCACAGATCCTTCATATCACATCCAGTTTGGTTATAAATCTTAGAGTTAAAATAGGTTCATTCTTCCATGCAATCAGATTTGCTTACCTGATACCCTATATGACAATGGGTAACTTTGTTTCCACCTTCTCTTTCTGAAGGACAGCTTGGGTTCAGAAAATCAAAGCTGCTTCTGAACTTTACATAGAAACAGAGAAGAAGAAGAGGGAAAAAGCATACTTAGGTACTGCACTGGGGGTACAGTTTTAAGTTTTCCCCAAAATAACAGAAGAATATTATAATGAATCTTGCCTGTTCTTGCCACAGTCCGATCCCAAAGGGCAACAGGTATTGGAAGGTTAATGGTGAACATTGTTGAAGGTATTGAACTGAAGCCCTGCAGATCTCATGGTAAGAACATTATTCTTTTTTCCACAGTGTGACAGAGGGCACCTCTTGGGGTTATGTAATCTGCTTAACGGAAAACAATTTGTCAAAAAAAAAATACAGTGTTTGAAAAATATAATTTGAATCATCTCATGCAGATTAGTATGTTGACTATTATGGAACACAAGATAGGCAACAATAGGAAACCACTTCCATAGTGTTGCCAAAACCCTGCATTTGTCCATGTATTTGTCATAAACTAAGCTTGAGAGCATCTTTACCTTTACCTATAGCTATCTAGAGTAGTACACCCTGTATAATTTTAAATACAGGTAGTCCTCAATTTACAATAGTTCATTTAGTGACCTTCGAAGTTACAACAGCACTGAAAAAAAGGACTGCTTGTGTAACTGTTTCATACTTACAACTGATGCAGCATTCCCATAATCACTTGATCAGAATTCAGACACATGTCAACTGACTGACATTTATGATTGTTGCAGTGTCCCGGGGTCAGGTGATCACCATTTGCGAACGTCTGATGAGCAAAGTCAATGGGGAAGTCAGAGTCACTTAACAACAGTGTTACTAACTTAATTACTGCAGTGATTCACTTAACCACTGTGACAAGAAAGGTTGTAAAATGGGGCAAAATTTACTTAACAACTGTCTTGCTTAGCAATAGAAATTTTGGGCTCAATTGTGGTCAAAAGTTAAGGACTACCTGTAATGTTAGTAGCTTCCATATGTTTCATAAGTCAGTCCACCTATTTTTGGCAGTTTCAGGCAGACAGATAAGGTGAAGTTTATTGATTGCTGCTTTGTCCCCTTTCCAAGGAAAAAAAATGTCTCCTTGAAATTTACTGCCCGAGTCATTTGGGTTTAATACTAGTAGTTAGTTAATATATGGATTTCAAGTGGTGAGTCACGTGTAACATGATTAACTTTGAATGATGCCAGATTTCATTTTGCAGCATTCATACACTCAAAAAGCCAAATGAATTTCCTTGTTTAAACGCAAATGGTGATATCTTGTGAAAAGAATAGAAATAAATTACTGACTTCATAGATGCAAATATGTAATCAGTCCTATACCGTCTATGTGAATTCTTCTATTAGGAAAGAGTAACCCGTATTGTGAAGTGACAATGGGGTCACAGTGTCATATCACCAAGACTATACAGGACACTCTCAATCCCAAATGGAATTCTAACTGTCAGTTTTTTATCAAAGATTTGGAACAAGATGTGCTGTGCATAACAGTGTTTGAGAGAGATCAATTCTCTCCTGATGGTAAGTGGCACTTTTCATTTTTCAGCTTAGTTTTATGTTTAAAGTAGCTTTTCTCAACCTATATAGTCAATGGGGAGAGAAGTGTGTTTTTATGGCAGTGTGCATGAATGGAAAGCATCAGGTTTCTCATTCTTACAGCATCCCTTGATAATAATTGAAAGTACACCTTTAAATGACAGGGAACTTCCAATGAGGATAAGAGACAATACAAGTAGTTGCAACTGAAAGGAAAGTTAACTGGTCTATGTTCATGCCTAGAGTTCTTTGCTTTGTGGCATTTTCCTAGAAATAAAATATGCACAGGATGTGCTTGTTTTTCAGCTTGATCCCAATATTCACATTCATTATAATTGTGTGTTTCCTATTTCAGATTTCTTGGGTCGAACAGAAATTCGTGTGGCTGATATTAAGAAAGACCAAGGCTCAAAGGGACCAGTTACGAAGTGTCTTCTCCTTCACGAAGTCCCAACAGGAGAGATAGTTGTCCGACTTGATCTGCAGCTGTTTGATGAGCCTTAAAAAGGAAAATGTGAGAGGTTTCTACAAAATAGCTCAGTTCTTTTAGAAGAGATAAATAACTCGCCATGCAGATGTTATGGACTCTTATTAGCCAGATTAATTTTTGACAATACTAAATTCCAAATTGTGAGAAAAATGTTATTTTTCATTTTATTTTTGTTCTGGTGTTTTCTGTGGAATTTCTGCTGCAGTATTCAGGGTTTTTAGAATAACAGACCTTAGTCTGTGTTCTGACAAGGTAGAGAAAACATTGCACTTTTTCCTGGTTCCTGCAGCATGCTATGTCAAGAAGGTGTCCTAATATGACTTTTTGGACTTTCTAATGATTTATCCTAGAGTGTTGTGCCTATTGCCCCTCAGAGTAGTATATAAACAAATTGTGAATATATTTATATAAAAATACTTATAACATGAATGCATTCTTGCCATGTAAGATATTTGGATTTTTTTTAGGAAGTTCATGATATTTGAATGTTTTTTTAAAAAAAAGAGGAAAGAAAGAAATGTTGAAGTGACAGGTAGCCTGGAATGTTTTCCAGAGCTTAGCTGAAGGCTGCTTTTTCATAGCATTTGTTGAAGCAGATATTTTATGGATTAAGAATAAATTGCTGGCCCAGGGTGCAGTAACTTAAAATCCTTCCCTTTAGCAGGCAAGACTTTTAAGTGAACCTGAAACCAGTTGCCTCTCATATGCAATAGTCTTTCACCAAATGAATTAATCCCTACCCATGCATCAGTCCTTCAGGTATTTGTATTTTACTTGAGTTGGAAAGGATATTTGATTCAATTAGCAGAGCCACCCAAGTCCTGCAGTGTATTTGCTGTACCTTGCAATAAGATTATTAAATTGCTGCTGGGGGATTAATCTAATGGTAAGGAAAGGTTGCTGTAGTTCACAAAAGCCGTTATTGTCCATGAAGACAAGGCTAAAATATCCAGACAGGACAGTTTATTACACTGCACTGTGTGCCTCTGTCAAATGAAATGATACACCATGCGTTTTGAAACTACAGTAACATATTGTAATTCATCAAGATAGTTGCAGATTTGCCTGTCAAACATTGGATGTGCTGAGACTTTGCAAAGTGAGTGATTTCAGTCAAAGGAACCTGTTGCTATGCTGCAAATGTAAAGATTCACTGGTGTTCTGCAATTTCAAATAGGAAAAACTTGATTCAGATGAGTGCTTAAACAAGACTATTTGCTTAACAACTTGGGATGAACTTGACACATTGACAAAAGAATTTGGGTCAGTGTGAGTACATTTTCTTTCTATTTTCAATTATTCCATTTGATACCCAAGGATCATGCTTAAAAGGGGATTTTTGTAGATTTTCAGAATGAGAGATGTTGATGGTTCTGTTAGCACGTCAGTGTACTTGTGAATTGTGTTGGCTTTGCTGTTCTTTGCATGTTGTTTTGGTATCAGTTTTCATGTTTCCTGTGGAGATGAATGTTATTTAGCCCAGCAAATCTTTATTATTTCCATTAGGAAATTAGAATAACTTTATACTTGATAGGTATATAAGGTCTGGTGATAAATGTAAATTGTGCTTGAAACTGTTTGTGTATTATTATTTCCAAGGAAGCCACTGTATTATTTTCAGCAGTCATTTTTTTAAAAAATCCTGTATGTTGGAAAAACAACAAAGTTTACATTTCATACTTTTAAGAATTGGTTTACTATTTATTTATTGAAGATAGTGTAGAATTTTGTATCAGAAATGACATACTTATGTATTTTTTGACCAGAGAAACACACTTTAGTTAAAAACTTTAAACTGACCAAGTTTTAGAGTAAGTTTAACTTAATAGGCATGCTGTTATTTAGCACTGACTGGTTGGAAACACAATGAAAAATCACTTGTTTTTATTTTTCAATGTTGTTTGAAATGTTTGATTAAGACATGTAAATAGTACTAAGCTCACCTTTTCCTTTTTTCTGTATCAGTACATTTTATTAAATATAATGTATATGAAAATAATACCTTATGTAGAAAGTAAAAAGAAAATTCCTTCGTGCTGGAAAAATATTAAATGTCTTTGTTCTAACTTTCTTTGGCTATGCTTGAACTCAGAAGGTATTAACAAAGGTGGCTGCTGTTTCCTAGATTTTTAAAAAATCTTATTTGTTTAGAGAAATCTTCCTGGGCAATAAAAATAGCAGGTGCATTAGCTCTGGTGTCAAAACAAAGCTGTATATTCTTAGAAGACGACAGGAAGCCAACAACTTGAAGAACCATTCAAAGGACTTCAATAAGTAGATCTGGCAATAAAACTTTGGCAAGTTTGGATAAATCATTTATTTATCTGACTAAAAAGATCACAGACATGAATGGAAAATTCAAATCTAAAGGATTTAATACATATTATGGATAATGCAAACTTTAACTGACCTATGAAGAAAAATTCATAGTTCAGCATATAAACTCTTTCGTTATTCAGCTATTACTATTAATGGTCCTGGAAAGATATATACTTCTTCTCTAGATCTCTCAATATTTGTATTCAACATCTTTCACCAACACATACAGTAAGTACAGTAGTATCTTGGTAAAAAGGTAAAGGTAAAGGTTCCCCTTGCACATATGTGCTAGTCGTTCCCGACTCTAGGGGGCAGTGCTCATCTCTGTTTCAAAGCCGAAGAGCCAGCGCTGTCCAAAGACATCTCCGTGATCATGTGGCTGGCATGACTAAATGCCAAAGGTGCATGGAATGCTGTTACCTTCCCACCCAAAGTGGTCCCTATTTTTCTACTTGCATTTTTTACGTGCTTTCAAACTGCTAGGTTGGCAGAAGCTGGGACAAGTAGTGGGAGCTCACCCCATTATACGGCACTAGGGATTCGAGCCGCTGAACTGCTGACCTTTCTATCGACAAGCTCAGCGTCTTAGCCACTGAGTCACCAAGTCCCATTAGTATCTTGCTACTCAGCATTAATTGGTTTTGGGAGGTGCAATGGGTACTAAAAAGGGCGAGTCCCAAACAAACCACGATTTACGATGTAACCCTTTGTTTCAGCCTGGAAGAACTGTCTGTCCCTTTTCCTGTCAGCGACCTTCCCAGCCTGGTTGGCTTCCTGTCTGTTCCCCACAGCCATCCTCCTCCTCTTATAGCAGCATGTTGAGTCTTAAACGAAGGCCAAGTACTGGAACATTTTCACATCAAATGCGTAGAATACCAAATTTGTTGACTTTTGAAGCAGTCGAGTACTAAGATGCACTGTACATTCTTCAGAATGACTAAACAGAGCTGTCTCCCATCATTCCTGGCCAATGCTCACCTACCTTTTGCATTACTGAAGCCTACTGCTAAGGTTGAATATGCCACTGTAACTATGTACCTGATGTCTTTGACCAACTAACTGCTGTCAGCATCTTGCTGATATCAGCTGATCTCAAAAGCAATACTTTCAGCATGTGCTGAAAACTGTTTTTAAGTAGGGGGGAAAAAACACCCTGCCAAATATCTTTCTAAGTCCTCTACTTGATGTAATTGAGCCATTTAATGTTAAGATTGATTCCTTTTTATTCTAACATAAAATCTACAATAATGCAATCCACTTAATATCAAATGCAATTCTGAATCCCCGAAGAGTTCCTCCTCGATCTATGCCTTGTAGTGTAGATCTGCAGTTATTCCTGACAAATATATGCCATTTAATGTGAGATTCTGGCCTCACAGAATCTTGTCAGGCATTATGTGGCCATTGAGGAATTTACAAAGATCCAACTGGATTTTAATCTTCTATTATATACAGTATCCACTTGAAATTGGAATTCAGTGAAATTTGTTTTCAAGTATTGTTTAGAAGACTATGGCTTTCAATTCAAGATGCATGGAACAATCTCTAGCACTAATGGCTAGTTTTGCCTTAATAGGAAAGAGCAGAAAAACAAAAAAAGGCAGCAAAGTTTTGCATTAATAGGAAAGAACAAAGAGCAAAAAAGCAAAGAGGCAGCAAAAAACAAAGACAACCAAAAACATTAATCTGTTAGGGTTCCAGTTTATCAAATACAAATATGATCCAAAAGAGAGACAAGATGTTTTGAGAGGGTAGACTCTTTACCATCAGATTATAGCATAAGAATGCAACAACAGTAGCACTAACTACATTTCCAGTTTCACAATTGGTGGCTCCCAGAAGCACTCTTTTGAAGAAAGAATTGTTTTTTTTTTAAAATAGCAGCTACAATGAGGTGCATCTTAAACAGAACAAAGACATATATATTCATCAATATCAATGTACTACCAAATATATGAAAAGTACTATAAATACAACCAACTATTTTAGGGATAAACATTTTTATTGTTCTCATTACAGACGTTACAGGTTTTTGATGAAAGTTCATAACTGGATGGACATTATATAACTTCTTTCATGATCCTGCTCAGTTTTTGAATTTTGGTCTTTGTAGACATGTCAATGTACTTGTCTCCAATACTGATAATCATTCCACCCACGATTGATGGATCAGACTAGAAAAAAATAGCAAGATTCTTAATTAGATAGGCTACAACCATATAGTCTTGCTGTACTTGAGAAAGAAATCATTACAATCAAATTTATGACAGAATAGAGATGTCAAACAATCTTGACAGTTCTCTGAAATCTATAAAAACAACTTGATTGAATGTTAGTGGTTTTTAGCAGTCTCAAAGTCTATCTGTCTACCTGCCAAAGATATTTCTTTGGAACTGCTTTCTTCCAATTATCTCTAATTGATCAAAGAAATCAAGAATTAATTCCTTTCTGTCCCTTCAGGTGAGGACTATCCCTTCAGGGACTTTGAATATGGACCTTTTCAACTGTTGGTGGTTCTTCAGAACAACATTGTCCTAGAAATCTAATATGGTGCCAACCTTATTGAGCTTTAAAGGATCATTAAGATCAGCTTTTCCAGAACTCTGGCTATATAATTATTAATTTTATTTTATAGAATGGGGTATGATAAACTGCTCATAGTTGGTGGTGATTGGACGATATATAGCTCTTGTAAATAAATAATAAAAATAACTTGACTATGCAAGAGAGGAGGATTAGAATGGTTAGTAAATATTATTTCTAGTTATTATTCTGTGAACAAGATCTTAAAAGCAACTTCCCCCAAGTTTGGGAATTCTGGAAGCTGATCTCCACACATCTGGAAGATGCTTAAGTTGGAAAGATTAAGAAGTCCAACATCTTAGGAAATGTCAACATTAGTAGGCCAAATAATCGGTAATTAATTCTACTGTTAATTTAAGGCTGGCTATAAATGTGATATTTTTTTTTGCAACTTGTAAAAGTAGTTTGTTCCTATGGCCTAGGGTAAGACTCAATCATCTATTAATCAACTTACATTAGTTAGATTTGGAAAATCGAAACATGGAAGAGGTTTCAAGCACAGATAAAGGATTACTAATGAGGATAACAGTGTTAGCCCACCTTCCCATCTTACTTTTAGACTAAAAGGAAAGGGTTTTGCTTTAGAGAAGATTTATGTAACTTGCATCAATACCTTAATTTCCAATTTTAGAATTTCTCCTTTGGCTAGAAAACCATTCAAAATTGTTTTCAATTCAGTAAGATTGGCCTCATCCAAGGTCTAAAATATTAAGCAAAAAGAAAAAAGTTTAAAAATTGACAGATATCATTCAATTCTAAACATATAAGTAAGGTAAATGTACTCTTTACTTAGCAATAGAAAGGATAGTTTTTCACAGAATGCTGGATTAGTTAAAAGCATTTCATTGCTTTTACTCTTAACTGAAATTCTCCAGTCAATAATGCCCAAGTGACATGTTGGATTTCTTTTTTTCAGAAAAATATTTTAAGATGCATAAGACATTGGCAAACATAATACATAGCTCCTTACCTTACTGTGATACATTACGCTATACTATACTGTATCATACTATGCCATGCCATACCACACCACACCTAATCTTAAAAAAAAAGTGACTTGTAAGTTAAAATAGCCCCAAACCCTAAACTTGCTTAAATCACATTTAAAACCAATACATCAAAAATGTAAAAGCGTGGCATTGTGCCAACCACAGCTTACAGACAATACAGTTACCTTGCAGTCTCACAATGCCCATTCAATCCCCAGGCCTAAGGCACAACCTTGTCTTCAGGGAATTTCTAAAGGCCAACAAGCTTGAAGACCAATCTAAGTATACGGGGTGATATTCCATAGGGCAGATGCTTCCTGGGCCACATCAGACGGAATTCCTTTTATGAGGAATTATACTTATTTTCATTGTGTGTAGCCATGTGATTTCCTCCATTCCCAATACTTAATTATCAGTGACTTATCTACAGTATAACTATTAAAAATAGATAAAACAAGTAATTTAGTCTATTTGCTTACCTGAGCGGTAGTTACAGAGCACAATATCTCTCCACGATATGCACTCATCATCTTACCAAATGCAGAAATTACACCTGGAGTGTAAGGCAACCGACTGTTTTCAGCAAGTGTTTCTTGAAAAACAAAATTATAAGAAATTGCTAATAGTACTTAAGGACATCCAAACTGTATTAGAAGTGCAAACACATTGACAAATTACAAAGGAAAGCTTTTAAAATCTGAAGTATTTTACATATTTATTCAATTCTCATTTGTAGAGTTTGGTCCAATTTACTATGAACACTATACATGTACTTACTGACAAAATTGATAGTGAGAGGAGACAGTTTCTCTTTAAGTAAAAGATCATTCGCAACTTGTTGTTTTACTTTGGCCTTTACATAAGGATTCATGACAATGCCGGATAATTTAGGGTCCTTCATTATTGCCTTAAATTATAACAAAAAATAGATCTTGATCAAAATAATATTTCTAGCCAGTTAACTCATGACATGCTAGTTTAATTTATCAAAGTGGCTTTGTACTGTTTGATGATACTACCACATTCACAATACTATTCACCTTTTGATTAATCATATAGTTACTCAAAAACAGTTCTCATCACTTCCCATTTAGTAAACTTTATAAATGCTGCAGGTTATTTGGAGTAGAAATTTCATTCCAAAAGTTTTAAAGACATTTAAAATCCACAATAAACCAACTTTTTAAAATAAATGAATAGAATACATTGCTTTACTTTTATAACTTGTAAGAAAATTAAATAATGGAAGATTTCATTTGCTAAAGAAAAGGTTACTTTTTATATGTATTTCAAGGTTTTTTAAATTTTTCTGCTTTCAGAGTGAAAAAAACCTCTAGGCTATTGTGTGTGGTTACAAAGGTCATTTTAGTTTAACAGCAGTATCTGGGAATAAAAAGGCCTTGTCAAGAACCTACCCAGAAAACAGTCCTATACATTATCAGTGATCCCAGCCCGCTCCCCCTCCAAAAAAACCCTTGAAAAGAACTTATTTCTCTGTTTTTTATAAGAAACCCGTACTACTAATCCAGTCCAAATGCTGAATATATTCAACTTAGTCTTCATCCAACTCCCAGCAATTTTAGGTACAGAATAAAAGACAAAATAATATCTATTTTTGCATGTTAACTACTCTTTTATTTTTATTTAGATTCGATATTCTCTATTGCCGTGATGGCGAATCTATGGCACGGGTGCCACAGGTGACACGTGGAGCCATATTGGTGGGCACGTGAGCTCAGCTCCGGCACACATGCGTGCGCCAGCCAGTTGATTTTTGGGCCTTCTGGGCCCATCAGAAGTCAGGAAACACGCTGTTTCCAGCCTCCGGAGGGCCTCGGGGGGGAGGGGGGCATGTTTGCCTTGGGTCTACCAGGCCCACGTGCCATCGCATGCCAAAAGCAGGGGGAGCATGGGGGGGGGCGCCTAGAATTATGGATGTGGGCACACGTGTGTGTGACCCATTCGCGCTCCCCCCGCTTTTGGCACACAATGGCAAAAAAGTTAGCCATCACTGCTCTATTGTAATTAAGGAATTTCTACTTGAACTAGTAGAATTAAGTACGTATTCTTAATATTTCTATAATAAAGTGGGAGAGAAGGATTTATTTTTTGCCTAACATGGAGATCAAAAGACCTTCCTCAAATACTCATGAGCACAAACAAACAGGTACCAAAAGAGTTGCAATACAAAATGTTATTACCAACACACGAGTCAGTTCTTTTTCTACTTGATCCAATTTCTTCTGCTTAGAAGCAGCAGAGTACAATGCAGTGGCATATCGGCCTTCTAACCCATATATTTGAATTGGGGGCTGCGGGGAAAAAAGCAACACATTAAAACATACTGGTACAGGGAGTCCTTGACTTAGGACTAGCTGTTTAACCACCATTTGATGTTACAACAGCCTTGGAAAGGATGCTTTACAGACTTGAAGCATTTCTAGCTGTTGTAAAATGTCACCCTCCCACACAGTCATGTGACTGCAACTGGGTGCTTGGCAACCTGTTCATGCTTATGATTGGTTGACAAGGACCCCACAATTGTATGATTGCCATTTGCAATTTTCTCTGCTGACTTCCCCAGAAAGTCAGGTGGGAAGCCATGAAGAAAGATTTTAAGTTGCTACAGCCTGCCAAGAGGACTTTTTCTCATCTCTGGGGGCTAGATGAAAGAGTTGCCTGCTGAGGGGAGTTGAATTCCTTCAGTGGGGTTGAGAAATAGAGTTCAGATTATGAAGATCTGAGTTCTGTTCCTGTGCCCTGTCAAAGTAGTTCTCTTCTATGTGTTGAAAGTTGACATTCATAAATGGAACTCGGATTCTGGTGATCTGTTATCCATTTCTGTACCTCAACAAAGGAGTGCCCTTCTGTATGCAAAAGAGAGATTATACCCTCCCATGCGATGTAATTCAGATACTGATGATTTGACCTGTTCCTGCACCCAATGAAGAAATTCCTTTCTGCATGTGGAGGAAAGTTAACATTTTGTGGGGCGCAAAAATGGAGCTCAGATCCTGGTAATCTAAGCTGTTTCTGTACCCACCCAAATGGGTTCCCTTTTGTGCAGAAGGGAGTTCACATCCTTTGGCAGGCAGCTCTTTTAACAAGCCCGTAAGAGACAAGAGGGAGTTGAAACCCAAGCAGAGTATGACGAAGCAGGGCAATAAAGTAAGAATGTGGGGTACCTCAGGCTGGGTGAGGGAAGACTTGGGAGGTCCAGCACAGGCCATGCATGAGTGTCTTTGCTCAGGGGCTGGAAATTACTGGTTGGAGAATTTTCAGCTTCTGAGTGGAATCTCTCAGGGTCTTCTCCCACCAAGGCACCCTGCATACCTTATCTGCTATCTCATCCACTTAACAATTCATGGAATCACTTAACAAATGGAATACTAAATGGAGTACTAGAATTATGGTTGTTGAGTGAAGCAGTCATGTGAAATCTTGTTTAATAACCACTTCACTCAATTGCCAAGATTCTGAATTCAATCTTTTTTTTTTAACTCAAGGACTACCTGTAATATTGCTGTACAAGATAATGATGACCATTTATAAGTTACCTAAGCACACTGCAACCAATTCACTAAAATTGATGGGATGTGAAGATTTTAGTCCTGTTATAAAAAAAATCTCATGTATCTCTGGATGCCAATGGGCTTTTGTTCTTGCTTTTTCATATTTCCTTGTCGTCCAGTTATATAGTTCTTTCCCCACCTCTTTAACAAATACCTATCTTTCCTCTCCTACCAACTTTATTCTTAGTTCTTTTTCTCTCTCATTTAATGAAAACATTCTGCTTCTTCTCTTTCTTGAATTTCATATTAAATGTAAATTATGAGAATAAAATAAGACTGAACCCAATGCACCTGTTTGAGAAAATGTGTTTACAATTCATTGTACATGACCAAAGAATATAATTAAAGTGCACTTCATAAGTGAAAGGTGCTAAATGCTATATTTTCACTATTTAAATTACAACAATTATTCAATAGTGACATGTTTATTCCCTTAGAGTAAAAAAGAAAACTCTCACTATTAAAGTTATGGTTTAGCAATACGTTGCTAAATTTAGCAATACTTTGTGTTAACTTAAGTTTACCTGTACTAGCTTGGATGCTGGCCTAATCACAGAGGTACTGAAGTGCCGCACCTATAAGAAGAAAACTATTTTTTTAAAAAAAGAAAGCAATTACATCAACGGAGAAAAAAAATCACAATAATAAAAAAATTAATTTTCAATTGAGATAGGTCACTTCATAAAACTTAATTCTTGAATGCATCTTCCAGACATACAAAATGTAGCTTTTTAAAAAACTATCCATAGGAATTAGTTCAGCGACCAACAGCTGAACAAGGCATGCTTTCAACATTACAACAGCATTCTATTAATTCAGCAAATGCAATATATTCTTAATATGATTAATTAACATAATTAATTTGATTACTTCTCAATGTCGTTTGGTATTGTATATTCTTGTGGAATACTACTTCTAAGGCTGTGAACATTTCAGTGATGATTTGGAAATTGTGTCCAAGACTCTGGACAAGGATTTCTGCTACTCTATCTATATGGTTGCCAGACAACGTCTTGATGGTGCATAATCATCAATCAACAACATTTCAACAGTGCAATCACATTGTGAATTTCCCTTCACTAGATGTGTTTTCAGAGAGGCTGGATAGCAATCTTGGATTCCTGCATTCTCTCTCTCTCTATGGTTGGGGGGGGGGGGGGAAGGATACTCAAAAGCCAGAAGGGTCCCCAACTCTGTGAATCTATGCTCATTCCACATGAATATGCAACTAGTTTTTCTATTCTATTTTGGGAATTTCTTTCAACCCCAGCAGTTTACCATGCTGCCTTTCCCTTCTGGAAGAAAGAAGCATTTACTTATCACGTTTCTGATATTTTATTTCTTTAGCAAATTGATTCAACTGCCCATTTCACAAAATGTGACAGGGCATAAACAGGTTTCAGGCTTCAGCTGAATTCTGGCAAGATGACGAGAATATGGATTCAGGAGACATCAGGATCTGATTATCAACTTTAGTTCTGAGTGGCATTCCACTCCCTGTGCTGTTTATCTTCTTGGTTCTGGGGTGTGTGTTTGTTTTTTGCATAGTTTTGAAATTTTAATTGCTTTTCTTTTTATATTCAGTAAGCCGCCCAGAGTCGCCTATGGGGGATTTTGACAAGTATATAAATTTAAAAAATAAACAAAACATTTCCAGATAGGACCACAAGCACTTTCACGGGGAGACGGGGTTCACGAGTCATACTGGACCACCATCAAACCAGAGGTCGAGTTCGCACAACGGTGGGCAAAAATGAGCTTAGCTGGGTTTTTTTGGGTTGCATTCAGAAATTGCTCTGGTCTGCGGCGGTTCTTAAATTCCAGGAGGATTTTGCAACAAATCTGGCAACGAAAATAGAGACCGCTCGCTCAAAGCATCCCCTTTACACCTTCAGATCAATCAGAGTCCTCATTTTTAAGCAAGCTCCGTATCTTCGGGATCCTGCTTGATCCTTAAGATGTAAGCTTTGCTTCCCCGAACTCTCACAGGAACGGGAGAAATGTTCCGGTATTGAGAAGACCATAAACCCAGGACACCCCCTTTTTTTGTTTTTAAATCCGCGAAGCATGACCGCTCACCTTCAGACCCAACCCTGCCACCGAGGCCGCCATCTTCTCCTCTAGGTCAAACCGGCCTTCTCGGCCTCGCACACAGGAAGCGCGCGCGGAGACTGACGCACAACTGCGGCTTGCTGGGAGTTGTAGTTTCTACGGAGTGCCTCGTTTCTCAGACCACAGGGAGAGGCGATTATTGCATACCGAGGGAAGGGAGCTCTCGCGTAGTTCCAGGGGACAAAGGAAGTCTTAAGGGGAAGTCGGAGTAGGGAAAGCAAAGGCAAAGCGTTGTTTGAAAATGTAGAAAAACCATGGGTTTGACTTTTACGCGGACCGATCGTAGGATGCACCAAATTTATTGCCTATTATGTAGAAAGATAGCTATTGTATAAAACCAGTATTTTTATTGTCCTATTTTCTGTATTTATACCTTTCCTGTTTTACATAATTATCAACAGATTAACAATAATTAACAACAGATATATTCACAGATGTACTTATGCAAGAGAAATTGAGCAGTGATTTGAAGGAGGGCCAGTAGAAAAACAAATATGAGATGCTCACCCACCATTACTGATATTTTATTGAACATACCTAGACCCATAGTTAACTTAACCATGGTTGACTGAAGTGGTCCAATGTCAATGGACCCATAAATTAACGTATAATTACACTGGCTGGATTTGCATAACACATTAAGCCCCAAATTTAACAACCATGTTTTAACCTTATGTGTTGTATGAACCTAATCCAAGGGAGGTACATTCACCCTCAAAAATATACAACAAGCAGGAATAGTAGAAATTGGCCAGGAATATTCTACATTGCCATTCCAAGATATCCATAGCTGTCCAGATTAGGACAGCCTGCATTATCTTCTCAATATCTGCCCCTATGAATAGCACAGATTTATATTAACTTACTCAAACTCATGGTCATTGAGGAGCAGTAAATAAGCCGTTTAAAATGTGCCACCTGGATTATTTTAGAAAATATTTTAACTAGTTTATTTTTTGATGCTAATTACCTCTGTATATGATCAGATGCTTTTTCCACTTTATAGTTTTGCAGGATCTATTGTGAACACTAGGTGTCATTATTGCAAAAAGATTAGGCGTCTTAATAAATTACAGAACTCTCAGTATAATATTTGAATTATTTAAACCAAAATTCAAATTCCAGAATCATTTGCAAGCCTGGCCATGGATAATGGTGTTTATAGGGATATGGCAAAACGTCTCAGAATGACAGCCACGATACACAGCGATCAAAACTCTGCCACATATAAAAGCACCCTGACCATGTTCAAGCTTGGAAAGACTATTCTGGATATTGATTTGGATGGAGATGGAGAATCTCGTCATGCCACTGGGAAGAACTTTATGGATTTTGTCGCTCTACTATCACTTTTCCCAATCCAGTTCATCCACGGTGCTCAAACTTTCTTGGAATCTATAGGATGTCAGAGTCCTTCCTTAGTGAACGGCTGCTTGCTGTGAAGGGGAAAAGATGTGCTGAACATGTGCCTAATCACATGTTAAGGGCTAAGTGATGACGCACAAACATTTGCATCTGGTATGCAAGTTTCTTTCCAGGTACATATGATGTTTTTAGCAACAATCTATACATGGTAAATCAAAAATTGTTCATAAGGTGATTATGTTCAAAGTTTTTGGAATGCAGTTTACAAAACATTCATAACATGAAAATAAAATGCAATTTCTGACATTATTGCCAAATTCTATAGAACTGCTATGCCAGTGCATTAGCCTTTGATTAAAGAATGTGAGTTGCACTATTATATGATTGGTCTGAGATTTGTTTTAAGCTCATGTTTTAGCATTTAGACTTGGCTGATTGCAGACCATTCACACACACACACACACACACACACACACACAGAGCAGATTTATATATTGCTAATATGCTGACAGTCTTGTTAGTAACTCTCACAGAAAAGATGCTTGCTAAAATATGCCTCTTCTGGGACAATATCCTCTTCGGAGAAACAGATGTTCATTTTAGGCACAGTATAGTATGAATGAAGGTGAATATATGTGTCCTAGGATAATGTTGCAGGATCCAATCTAGTCCCACTGGGACCAGAGGTTTTGTCTCCTGAGCTTTTGGACTCATGCTGGAGCCCATTTTCATTGCTGACTTCTGAAAAGCCATTTCATAAATCTGACAAAACAGTGAAGCTTTTAAAATGTAACCCAATAAATTACAGGTGCCAGAATTATGGAATCTCCATCACATTTCTTACAAAAAGCAGAAAGGAAGAAAAAAATAAAGTATGAAGCAAAAGTAGTTATATTGAACCATGAATTTTTAATCCTCCAGAAGTATTGTTTACTAATCAAAATGGCACAAAATAATAAACAAGATTTTATCTCAAGGGGAAAAAATGGGAAAGAGATAGGGATGGTACAATCTGACAATAATATGTAATCCATGGTTTACTTAACCATGATTTACTAAATTATCCAATTGCCTGAATTTGTACAACATTACACAAACCAGTCAAAACTTCTACTCAAAACTAGCAAGTTCCTTAGTTTCCTGTAATCACTGAAGCATGATTGGTGTGTTTACTTTGGTTGGCAGAGCATCTGAAGATGGGGAAACAATTCTAAGTTTCTGGAAATAACTTCAAAAATGTACATCCAACCCAATAATAAAATTCTACCAGAAGATCCTTAGGATGAAAGTTTAGGAATTGTTTTCAGGATTTGCTTGCCCTATCCTTTAACTATTCAGTCAGCTTTTTCCTCATCTTTCAAAGTAACTTTCTTTTGCAGTTGGTTGTGGTCATAACAGGTTATTCCCCTGTGGACAATCTCTTTCTCAAATCCCTGGTCCTTCAAGCACTTTATATATTCTGGATAGACTCCATCTTCCCATTTAGCGTTCCAATAATATTTATAATACCTGCTTACAATACTTTTCTCTTGCCCGGAAGAAAACCTTTTAACAAACTTTGAGAATAGAAGAAAAATAACCAAATTTTGCATGCAGAGTGAAGATAGCTTTAGCGGCTTTATGTATCTATCTTTAGCTGCATTAGTGAGTCACTTCATTGTGATCTATCTGTATGGCTAAGCGGAGGTAATATACAGGCCACAGAGGCAAAACATGAGATTAAGCTGTAAAATTCCACTGCTCTCTAAATCAGGTTGATAGAGATTCAAGTGACCGTGAGCTTTTTTTGTTTTCAATCAAATTATACAGAATGTGGTATAATACGATTCAGTGCCACACTTCAAAGAATGAGAAAAACAACAGAAGGATATTCAAAATCCATCAAAATTTGCTTCAGGAAAGCATTAATTTTTTGATGCAGGTTGATGCACAAAATGTCATATCTCACCAGCCCTACCAGCCACTCCAAGTTAATGCTGGATTTTGCCTGGATGATGCCAGGTTGCTAAGCAACATTGCTAGGCAGCAGGCTATACATGATGCATAGAACTAGCTCTTGTGTTGTATGGTGCTGATTACAATGATTGTTTCTCAAGCTGTAAAATATTAATTTGCTGTGTGCAAATAGAAGGAACGCTGAGCAATTCGGAGCCAAGTTCTTCTACCCCACCCCCAGCGGTGGCTCACCTATCTTATTGATTTTCCAAGTGGAAATTTAGCCCGAGATGTGTAAAACATGGTTGGAATTCATGAGATACAAATACCTCTCATGCCTGGGGTAAAAGAGACTGGCATGTGAAATCATTTCTCAAGGTGACATCATGTAAATTAAGTGGCATTTATGTACAGGCAGGCACTCCAACAGGTATGGGAAAGTAGCCCTATTTTTTCCTAGCTGTGTAAATCTATGGTAGTTTGGATAGGATGGAGAGAAGGAAATTAAGAGACAGCTTTTTAAAAAAATGTTAAGAGATACTCTTCATAAATCTACTATCAGAGACCTATTGAGATTAATTCATATTAAGAAAATAAAGAAAATATTGTGGTATTTTCTTGGCAACAGTATAATATTAGATTGTCACAAGTTCCTTCCAGAATGGATTTTTCAACTTCCCAAATCTGGAAATCCCTGGTGAGGTTCCTATCCAAATCCTTTTATTGCAGGCCTGGATTGTTCGTAGGCCCTTGGAACCAGAGGTCACTGACCTTGGACCTTTCTCTTTCAGGTACACATCTGGATCAACTGGAATACCTCATGATAGGGGCTTTTATACCCAGGAGGTGTGGCCAGAAGGTAAGGTGTGGCTATGGGGATGATGGGATGTGTGATGGATTAACCCTTGCAATGCTGTGTGCCCATGGTATTGAAACAGTTAGGCATTTACTCTGACAAAACCCCCTCTAAATGTCTAACTGGCTGCAGATATACGTTGTTAACATACATATACATTTACACATGGGTATACACAGGTTACATATAGACACATATTTTTGACATTAAGAATGTGTGTTGCTTAAGTGGTAAGTGTTTCGTAAGTATATCAGCAGTTTGTTCCTCGGTGTCGCAGTGTACTGCCTTAATGAAACCTATCTCTGAAAACTGCCTGACGTGTTTGCATTTCATGTCAATATGCCTTGACTGTTGACTTACGGCATCGGCTTTTGATATTTCTCTTGCGGCCTTGTTGCCTTCGTGAATGATTATTGGGTATGAAGGTTCAGTCCAAATATTGTTGAGTAGGTCGTCGAACCATACCAGATCGTTTGCAGCCTTGGATAGACAAACGAATTCTGCTTTGGTGGTTGAGGTGGCAACCAGTTTCTGCTTTCCAGTGTACCAATGAATGGGGCAGTTGTTGAATAGCAGTACATAGCCGGAAGTACTTTTTCTGCTTTTTATGTCCCCTGCCCAATTGGCATCAGCGTAACAAGTTAGTCTTGGTTTATCGGATATGTCTGATTCGAGACAGAGCTGTGTATTTATGCTGAATTTCAGGTACCTGAGCAGTCTTTTGATGGCGTTCCAGTGAGATATGGTGGGGTTGCTTACGTGTCTGGATAGAAGGTTGACGGCTAAGGCGATGTCGGGCCTATTCCAATTGGCTATGTACAGCAGTGACCCAATGGTGGACTTGTACAATCTATTGTCAGTGAAGGGTTCTGATTCATCGTACATGCTCTTCAGGAACTCTGGTTGCATGAGTGTTTCACTAGGCTGCCCCATTCCTGCATCCTCCAAGGCACACCTCATCATTGTTTGTAACACCCCGTTTTTTCTCTCTATGACCCCATTCTGGAAGGGTGAGAATGGTGGAGAAGTGTAATGCGTTATGCCCTGCTCCCTCAGCCACCTTATGAAATCCTTAGCCATAAATTCCGAACCCCTGTCTGTCATTATTTGCCTTATTTTCATGTTGTGTTGTAGTTCTATCCTTTTATGGAATTCCCTGAATCTTTGGAACACCTCGTTTTTGTGTCTGACGGAGTAGACATACCCATACCTAGTAAAATCATCCACAATGGTGAGGAAGAATTTCTTTTTATGCCTGATAGATGGCCTCAATGGCCCTACCAAGTCCATATGAACCAATTGAAAAGGGAATTCTGTGGTTTGTTCTGATCTTTTGGGTTTGGCGTTGACTCTGATTTTTGACTGCTTACAGATTGAGCACTCCAGGTAATTTTCACAGTTTTTTACTTTGAGGCCTTCAGTACATTCAGGCATTTTTTTAATAATTGGAAAGCTGATGTGTCCCATCCTTCTGTGAAGAAGGTGGGTGAAATTATCATGCATTGGTTTCCCGATGGATACAGAGTTATTGACATTTTGTTTACATTTGTTTGCCCCCTGCTGCACCCCCTCAGTTTCTATGTTTCCTTCTGTCTCGTGGTTTGTACTAGTGTTTATGCTTCCTTCCTTCCTTATGTTGGGTGTGAAGTAAGGTAGTCCATCTTGCATGGTTACCTTTCCTATTTCCTTTCCCTGCTTAATCATGTAGGCCTTCCCATCCTTGAACGCTACTTCGGTGTCTGTGTTCAGTGTTAGATTGTTAATAGCCAGTACGTTGTGAGGTATCTCTGGCATGTACAATACCCCCTCTATTTTTCCTATTTGTGGGATGTGTGTGTTTCCCTTCCCTACTACTTGAACTTTGCTTTGGTTGGCTACCTTCAGCTCGAAATCTACTTCAATGAGTGATTCTAGTAGTTTTGGGTTACTGGTTGTATGATTTGTGGCTTCTGAGTCCAGAAGCCATGTGTCTCTGTCTATTTTGTAATTAGTGCCTGTGTGATCATGTTTGAGTCCATATATAGAACCTGGGTTGCTGTCTCTAGAGCTGTCCCTGCGCTCGTGATGTTTTCTGGGATTGGGGGACCACCCTCGCCCTTTCTCCCTTGTGTGCCTGCGTTCAGGTGATCACCCCCCTTTGTTGTCATTGTGTCTTCTATCCCTGTTGTTTTGGGGACAGTTCCTTCTTAAGTGGTTTTTGGACCCACAAGAGTAACATTCTGGGGTGTTTACTACTCTATCTTGAAACTCAACCCTCCTAGTTGGTCTGAGATCCCTCCTGGCCAGATGGCGATCCCTTCTCAAATTGTCCTCTGCAATGAGCCTGTTTGTTAATGTGCCTAGTGATAGGTGTTGTAGACTGAGGCTATCCAGCTGGGACACGAAGTTGTCCCAGCTGCTGACTAAAGAGTTGATTATAACACTCATCATGCTCTCCTCAATAATTATTTCTCCCCTCTGCATGAGTTCTGCCTTTGTTGCATTTAGTCTTAGTATGTGTTCGCTCATGGGAACCCCTTGCTTATGCCTAGCAAAATGAAACTCCCTGGATATCCTTGTGGTAGTGGCCCTACTCTGGCTATAAAACATGCTACATAATTTTTGTACAATTTCAAATACAGTCAAGTTATCATCAATAGTAGAATACATTGTGGAAGGGATGATGGTTAACACAATACAAAACTCTTTATGGTGAACATTGTCAATTTCTAGTGGCCAGGGTTTCTGTGGAGGTCTCTTGAGTAGAAACAGTGCATTTTCTCTCATGAGAGCAATTTGTAACTGCTGACTCCATTCTATGATATTACCCCCATCTAGTTGTAATTTTGATAGATTAGCATAATTTGCCCCAAAATTGCTATGATAGTTACTTACTGGGGGTAGCTGTCCATGGTCCATAGCATGATTGAACTCACAATAAGGCTTTGGGATGTCTGTTGCAAGTCTGTACTGATTTGTCTCTATGTATCTTGCTTCTCTTGTTGCAGACGACGACTAGGCATGCGCGAAGCTCATTTCGCGCTGGAAGCCGTGGAGTGAAGATCCTGTTGCTGCTGCTCCCAGGCCTACGCCCAGGCCTGTCGGTGGGAGGCTGGACTCACCCCTGGAGAGTCCAGAGTTCCCTCTGGGCGACGGATACCACTGCTGAGTGGCTGGATCCCCGGTGAAGAATGGAAGAAGGTGAGGAGGCGAGGTGGTCATAAGTTGAGGACTTCCGAAGATCGGCAGCACGGCGGCGGCAGACATAAATCGAGGACCTCTCGTGTTCAGCAGCGCGGCGGCGGCGATGGCAGCGGGTCTGGCTTCATGCTCGCTGGTCTCCGGTTGGGTGAAGGAGCCTGATGGAGGTCGTGGGACTGATGAGTAGCCAGTTCTCCTCCTTGTCCTCGGGTCTTATGTCATTGGTGCGGTGGGTACTGGGTTCGAGTCCTGCGGTTGATCGTTCCTGCAGGTGATTGGGTTCCGGCACTCGCTCTCAATACGAGTGGCCTCCCCGGATGGCTGAGATCAGCTGTCCTGTTGTTGTTGGTTGTCCTGATGCCCTTTTGGCTGTCAGGATTTCTTTTTCGGTTTTTGGCTGCTGCGGGAGGCTCAAAAGTGGAGCCAAACGCGACTGTCAGTGTTTCAATTGCTTTTTGTACTTCGAGATCGGTAGGCGATCTCTCGTTGGGTCTTGCTTGTTCTTTGTGGTCGCTCTCTGGGTGCCCTTTGTCTTTTTCAGAGTTCGGGTTGTTTCGCGCCAGGAAATTCAAATCCTGGCTTCCTATTGGTTGGTGGCCATTCCAAGATGGCTGCCGGGAAGAAGGCATGAAAATGGTTTTGGTCAGCTCGAGGTCATCTGACTGGACTGGCCTACCTCTTTCCGGTGCCGTTTCTTCCTCACTTGTCTCTGGGGCCTCGATCGCTGCTCCTTGTTGCTCGAGGAGGCTCTGGAGATTCGCAATGAGGTTTTCTTCATCGTTGCTTGTTTCCATCAGTTTCAGGATGGAAAGTTTAAACTTGTTTATTTTCTGTGGTGTTTTTTCTTCTAGGCTGATGGTCTTTTCTGGTGACCTCTCTTCATCAGATTGTGAGTCCAGGCTGGAGTCCTGCTCATTTTCAGCTAGCGTTTCCTTTGCTGCAGTGCCTTTGGATGCCAGCTGTGCAGCCATCTTCTTGGTGAGTGCTCTTGTCTGTAGTCTGTTTTCTTCTTTTAGGCAAGCGCTGGTTTCAGTCTTCATTTGGAGTTATGGGCATCCATCCTCTTGCTACCATTTGTTGTAGTGATGGATCTAGCCCAATAACTCACAAGACAATTAGCATCTCTCAATTAAATCCTTTTATTGCAGGCCTGGATTGTTCCTAGGCCCTTGGAACCAGAGGTCACTGACCTTGGACCTTTCTCTTTCAGATACACATCTGGATCAACTGGAATACCTCATGGTAGGGGCTTTTATACCCAGGAGGTGTGGCCAGAAGGTAAGGTGTGGCTATGGGGATGATGGGATGTGTGATGGATTAACCCTTGCAATGCTGCGTGCCCATGGTATTGAAACAGTTAGGCATTTACTCTGACAATAAAGGCAAATATTTCACATTAAGATAGACCATTAGATCCATTAGATAGACTCACACAAGCAAATTAATCACATTCACTGTAGCAACAGTAATTTTCATTTGTGCAAGATTTTACAGATAAAGCACATGTCCTATTTTATTTGTTATATGCTTCCTTCCAAAATCTAAGTGGCTCTATGTTTTTATAAATTCCACTTATTTCCAGACACATCCTTTCTTTCTCTTTTTTGAGTGCATGCTCCAGTTCCTCCCAATTGTTTTGATGAACAGCTCAGTGGCTGTGACTGGATACCCCTGATATAGGGTTATTTTGCAAAATCTCCCATCTGACACTCCGTCTCCACCTAACTCCTTTCTCTAATTTTTTCTATTGAATTTCTAGGTTCCAAGTAAAGAAACAGCTGGGTTCTTGCAACAAAGGAGCTACCAACCCCAAGTTATTCTGGAGCACATATGACACAATGGCATGAACGATGACTGACAGTGACGAGGAGGGGCAGTTCAGCTACTCAACCGCACCCGGCAGCCAGACAATGGAGATACAGCAGGAGTGGTTTGGGGAGGCCAGCTTTTGGGATGGCCCTTCCTGGCAGCCATGGGACCTGGGGGGAGAGGAAGCTGCATGGCCGACATGGCTACAGGAGCTGCAGGCAAGTGCTGCACCATCTTCCAGGGTTTAATTGGCCAGTCTGATGCTTCTCCTAGCATTGGGAAATGATATAGTTGCCTATGATGACCAAATCTGTAATTCTGGGGTTAGCCTGGTTGGATAAGTGGGGTCGTACTATATGGTGGTAAGGCGATTACTGCAAGCTGAGGATAGGAACAGGGCCTAGGCCCCCTACCCATGAACAAGCCTGGGGGGGATTGAGTACTGGACATTGGGGGGGACTCACCCACACCAGTCCAGACCCACCTCGCGCCTCCTTCCATCAGGTCTATGAGGACTTGGTGGAGGTATTTAGTGAGAAAGAGAGCAATGTGCTATCCCCACATCATTGAACCAATTATGCTATTGCAATCCTCCCTGGGGCAAAACTACCAAAGCCAAAATATACTTGATGACACCAAAAGAGCTGTGGAAGTACACAGACAAGAATCTAGCTCAGGGGTTTATCCAGCCCACTGTGGCCATTGCTCTCTGGCAGGTCCACAATGAAGTCCATGGCAATCTCCTCCCATTGTTGGGTTGGGTCAGCCATGGACTGTAAGAGGCCAGGGGGTTTCCCTGTTCAGGGTTTTATGGTCATACAGGTGTTACAATAGAAAACATACTTTTGAATTATTTATCAAACATTTGACGAGTCATTACTTTGTGAAGCATTATGGATTTTCTGGCTAAAGGGTATTCATTAGCATTGGAAAAAGGCCACATGTATAGTTGTGGATCAATGACATGTATTTGTTTTTTTGTATACAAATTATCCCTCTATTTACCAAATAGAAAGATGAATCGGTATTATTCCATGTGGATTAAACCTGAAAAAGTTGAAGCATGTGTTTAAACTGTGGCTGAATGATTTATATGTAATGCAATAAGTTTCTATTGTGTTCTTTTTTTGTTTTCTATTTGTATTTTTATTAATTACACATTTTTAAAAATATATACTTTTTTCCTTCTTCCTTCTTTTCATAAGAAAACATTTTTTTTAAATAAAAAGGAGTAACTCTCATGGCTGATGTCACGGTTAGGAAATTGTGAAATTGTGATCCTCTCCAAGTCTTTAAAACCACTCCCATGAGGGCCAGCAAACATAGTAAATAGTAGCAGGCCACCTGACAGAGTTGCAATCCTAAATTCATAATTAAATATTGATCATTTGCAGTCTGTAGCATCTCCCACATTAGAGTCTTCTTTAAACTAGCAGATATAGTGTTTCCATAAACACAAATGCCCATGATTTCTGGAAGAATGGTAATTTGCTAAAATGTAGTTTCTCCTTCCCTATCAGCTGCAAAAATAAAAAATTAAACTGCACTTAAACAAAGCCCCAAGGTGAACATCTAATTAAACTAGTACTACCACTTTTGATCACTTGGGGAGACCAAAATAATCATACATTTAGAGAACAGCCACTTCCTTTCCCATAGAAAGTAAGGAAAAATGACCTGGATGGAGATATGCACTCTATTGCCAAGGCAACAAAGATTAGAGCACCTTTTAAGTCCAGAACATCCACATAATGTTCAGAAGCGGCTGAGATAGCCACCTTCCTACTTGAATTATAAGAAGAAGGAGGTGAAGTGAATATCGAAGCCAGACTTTCAAGATTCTGTTTAGTACAGCAAATATCAATAAAACTGGTTGTAAGACATCCTGTGGAGTTAACTTCACTATCTGATCTACCTTAGTGGAGCCAAACCACTTGGCTTCTGAAGAGGCTGTAGTAGATCTAAGGAGTGAACTTAAAATGAGAAACTATTTATTCCTCTCTGACTGGTGAAAACATTGGTTGGGTTGGGACCTGAATTCAAATGGAATGCATACAGAAAGCTATGTTTATTCCAGAATTTCCAATTAATGTCTTCCTTATGAAATAAGCAAATCTGAGGGTCTTGTTTTGTTAAATTTGATAAATAGATGTTTTCAGGTCATACAGATAATATTGAAAAGATTGAGAGGAGATACAGTAAAATAAAGAGGCTGTTAAAAGAACAAGTTAACATTGAATTAAACAAGAAACCACTGCTCCTTTAATTGTTTGAGACATAACAGCAATCAGAGTTAGTATTATGTCAAGAAGCCTTGAACCATTTTTATAGGAAAAAAATGCCTGGATTTGTTTATCAACAGCACAAAGATACTTTAGAGAATAGAAACTATTAAATCTGTATCAGATACATTGTGCTGAATCTACTCAGGCAGTCTATTGTGTGCCATCTAAATACAGGTCTATTGATGCTGTCCTAATGGAATTTCTCCATATAGCTGTTTGAGACAAAATGTTAGAAGTAGCCAAAATGGCAACAACTTTGGAACATGAGGACCAAAAAAATCTTATATTGTTTCCAGATATATCTTTCAGAGTGGTCCTGAAGCACAGAGAATTCTGCTAGGTTCTTCTCATGGCTAGATATCAAAGGATAAAGACTTCTTTTCTATATTCAATAATATTTGGCTTATCCTTAGGTGGCATGAATAAATTGAATCATCCTGATAATACTGCTAATTTATTTAAAGCTTAAACAACTGAAAGCAACCTATTCTGTAGATATTTCATACCAGTCCACACAAATTATCTATTTGCTTGAAAGGTCCTGAGTTTACCACCTACACAGAATTTATTTTCATTAGTGTTTTCTCTTATTTCACTCCCATTTGCAGCCTTATTGGGTTGATATTGGGTTGTTGGCACAGCCAAACCAAGAACACCTAATGTACACTTTTCCCCCTCTATCCCCTCTATCCGTGATGGCAAACCTATGGCACATGTGCCAGAGATGGCACACAGAGCCCTCTCTATGGGCACGTGCACTGTTGCCCCAGCTCAGCCAGCTGGTTATCAGGTTTCCGAGGTGCACATGCATGCTGGCCAGCTGGTTGTTGGGTTTCCGGCGCTTTAGTGCACGCAGGTGCACCTTCCGGTTTGAGCACTGTGTGCCAAAAAGGTTCACCATCACTGCCCTACATCATTTGAAAATGATGTTTGAAATATTTTTTCTCCATTTTAGACTGTTATTCTCTTTTTAGGGGTTACTTATTACTAAGATTTAGCTCAGCAGCAACTTGCTATCTAATGTTTAAGAAGATTGAAACATTAAAGAAAGCAAATCACTCAAATTGAAGTTAACAAAATCCAATATTTTTTCAAGAAACATCTGAATAGAAAAAACAAGATTTTGATAAGAAAATGGATCGCACAAAGCTCCATAAGTGGAAATCCAAACATCTGCCAGAGGATTGCCAAATTTAGTGGCAACGTCTTCTAATTTTATAGTTGAACAAGAGATCTTAGATACTGAAAGTTATTTTCTGATCCATGATCATAATACTAGTATTTTATTTTATTTGATGCTGAGGGTCACTAAATAACCTTGGCAGCTAAATATAAAATCTCTGGATAAGATGGATAATTTTTGTGCTTCAGCTAAAGATAAACCAAACATTTTAGATGTATAGCAAGTTTCTCTACATGGGACAACAGTTGAAGACCATTCTGAAACTTAAGTTGGTCCAGAAAAGAGTGGCATGGTTAATTATGGGTACATTTTGTTATGTAACACCACTACTCATTACACTTTTGTTTTCTTCATTTAAATGAATAAAGAGATTGCAGAATGCCAAGTTTGTCACTCTGGATTGCAGCTGATCTATTGTAATATTCTTAAACAAGTATATTCTTATGAACTGCAATTTCCATAATTCTGAACTAGCATAACTAATTACCACACTGGCTATGAATTTTGAGATTATAGCACAGCACATTGAGAGTAGGTAGATATGGCTTGTATGTATGAAAATGTTTTTATCAATGAGGTTATACATTACTTTCTTGTTGATATTTTTTCAGAAGTTCCTCCCTCGTATAAAATGATGGTTTTGGAATTCAAAGTTCATTTTTATTGTAGCAGATAATACATATTGTTGGCTTATCAAGAGACCTTTGATTTTTAGAATGACCTGACACAGATTCTTGTTGTTCAGAACTTTGATAATGTTATTTCATTATATATTAAACTGCCCTTCCTCAATGTGGGCTTGAACTTCCAAAATCCTCAGCAATAGATAAACTAGTGAAGGAATTCTGGGAGTTTAATTCAAACACCAACAGAATGTCCATATTGAATTCAAATGTCTATCAGAAAGAAGAAAAGACGATAAGACAACTTTTATTGTCTTTTTTTTTTTACTGTGAGCACACTGGCCCACATTAAAAATGAAATTGTTGCCTGCTCTCAAGAGAAAGTGTATATCTACCCAAACATATAACATACATATACTATACACATGCTATATACATAAATATATACCTGCACCATATATATAGCTTACTGTCCATTTTGAATACTTAGTGGAAACAGGAAACTTGAGACAATATAGGGTTTCTTTCTTTTATGGAATAAGCCTCCCATTTTTTTTTCAACAGACCTGGTAAGGAAGGCTAATGTTAGAATAATACAAGCTATTTTTAGGCACTACCTTCATATGTTTAATTCAATATAGGAAGACTGGATGGCAGCTTCTCATCCCCCCTTTTAATATAAATGGTTGCACTATTTATATTAAATAGTAGAAGAAATAGAATACTATCTGGCTCAGGTAACTGCACACATCACATAACCCATTTCAGCAATTCTTCTCGAACCTGGGAAAAAGGATGGCAGTTTACAAACTATTACAAGTTCAGAAAATTCTACATATTTCTCTTATATTAGGAAAATGTATACTGTAGTCACCAGAAGATCGTGGAATCTCCCCCAGCAAACGTAAGAGATAAATGGATTACTAGGGGCTTGGCAAGGATTGCTCAGAGACCTGTTATATAAAGAGCTGTCTATTTCTCTTGTCCTGACATTTACCCCAGTCTGTGAGGTGGTCCCAAAACCATTAGATGTAATAGGTAAAGGAGAGGATGGTTTGAGACAAATGGCTAAATGTAAAGTTTGCTATTATGATTGACAGATGGTTTAGCCACTCACTATGACTTTCAAAAGGTGAAGAGAGACTAGGTTTCCCTGTAATGTACAACAAATGAAGATAGTACCCTCCAGCAACAAGTAGAACAGAGCCAGTAGCAAGTAGCAAGAATGTAGTCTATACTGGTTTTACCTTTTTGCTGGCTCATAGAGAAGAGAGCATTTGCTATAGTCTGAAAGGACAAGAGATAAGAAATTCATCTTTTTCTTTAGCTTCTTTTTGCATAAACCCAAGCAGTTTTACATGGTACTTTTGACTATGCAAGCCACATTCAACTGGTATGCATATTAATGCAAGCCTGATATGCTGGAAAAATGTCTGGAGGCAAATGGGAATGCTGACTAAAAAATGCACAGAACTTTGCAAAATACGTCTGGCTCATATTCATTCTTTAATAAAAGATCTTCATTCTCCAAGTTTCAGGTCACATGTGATTTTTGTTGCAATTGTTGATAAAATGTAGATTTCCATTTAAAAGCAGCCTGATTAAAAAGAAATAACTGAAAGGCAGAAAGGATAAGTTTTTATAGACCTATATCACAAGCTAATTTGATTTTATCTTCTCTTAGGTAACAAAGTCAACTCTTTCAGCAAAGTTTATGGTGTAGATACTTAAGTTGATAACGGCTAATTGATTGGCTGGCTTTCTGATTTTGCCTAAAAGACATTTGTAAACTAGTAGTCCTTTTAATATATTTCAAATAATTAACTTCTCACTACAGGAGAATATTTAACTTGGTTCAAATGATAATTTACTGTGCTTCAACAGGAGAAAAATAATTTTGACCTGGACAAGAATGTACAAGAAAAGACAAGAAATAGAAAAGTTATTTCCCTTACTGACTTCTGACTTAGAAGAATATATTAAGGTAGTCTCTTCATAGTAATAACTTAAATACAGTTTCTCATTTTGTTAGAAATTGGTCACTGCACACAGAAAAACCAGATACAGAATCTGAAAATATTCCTCGATGCAATATTGTCACTAAAGGCTAGAATGTCCTCAGTGGTCCAGAATATCTTTTACCTGGTATAGATCTTTTGTTCTGTACTTTTTTGAATAGGGACAGCTGCCCCACACAATCTATGCTCTGAAATCCCCCAGGATGGATGTCTGTTATAACATATATCATTTAATGGCAGAAACTTCAATGGGTATAGAATTGTGATATTGTTAAATTGACTGGTGATGTAACTTCTGAAGGAGCTACAGCATCTTTTCTAGACATGGATGTTTGGAATTTGAACAAATATATTTCTACTTATGTAAGTATAATGTATATATACATTTGAAAATATCATGTACAACCATTAATATGTCAGCTGATAATGAAGGTCAGGCCTTAGGAGGAAGTAGTAGATTGATCAAATGTCTAGTCTGCCCTGTTAGATTCCAAGTGTGGAAAAGGAAGAGATGGACTCCAGAACTCTTTTAGTTTAATCAGGTCATCGCAGAATAAGAACTGCTGGCTCAGCAGCCGTGGCTTGACTTTTAAAGCTGTTCGGCTTGCCAGCTGGCCACTAACAGTTATTTTTTCTGCCGCAAATTTCATACAATCCATGGCTCTCATACAAATTCCTACGTCCGTCTGTACATAACACCCCTCCCCTCCTAGCTGAATGATTGTCCAATCCTTGACCTATGAATGTGATGTAGTCACGCAGGTAGGCGGGGGGCCGGATTGTCCTACTGGGCCTGCACAGCTCATTTGTTCCTGGACTTCAGCTGGCTTGGTCGGCCCTGCTGTTGCTCCAGCTGGCTGAGATGGAACCTCCTGGAACTCTTTGCTGTGCATGGTGGTTTCTGGCATTGCATCCCCGCTCCCTGGTCCTGGACTGTTTGGTGGACTTTCGCCTGATCCTGGTAAGTCCCTGACACTGCTTCTCAGGTTAGTACATCTGGTGTGTTACTAGGTAGGACTGGTGTATTGTCCTTGGTATTTCCCATCTCCGATGTGTATGCTCCCCGAGGCAGAGGTTCTGGTCTTGTGATTTGTGTCCTTTCTTCATTGTTTCTCCCCTCCCCGAATCTTTTTTTTTTATTGAAAAAGTTTTACAATACAAATTTTATCATTTCTCCCCCCCATTTCCCCCCCCCACCCCCCAACTCCCCCTCCCCTCCCTTTCCCCCCTTGGCTTCCCTTACCAAAAATATTGTTCTTATACGTCTACCAACATTAAACAAAAATAAAGGTGAAATCCAAATAACATATCAAATATTTTTCGACATTAAAATTTTTCTAAATATCAATATAGTAAATATAGTAAAACTAATTATCTATGTTAATTAATCCCCCTTATTACATAATAAAATCCCCCTCAAAAACCTAATTTTCCCCAATTATTTATCCCCAAACATTAACTAATGCCTATATAACATATACATTATAATATTCCAGTATCAATATGTATATAGAATAAGATTATTCTATCAAATATATGCTGTATTAATAATTTAACAGTTCTAATGTATCATGTATATAAAATAAAATTATTCTATCAAATATATGCTGTATTAATAATTTAACAGTTCTAATGTATCAATCACAATTCCACATCCTTCTTCAATCAAATACTATCTGATACTTCTTGGTTTGATATTTATTCTGCACATAATCTATCCATTTCTTCCATTCCTGAACAAAAGCTTCTTGGGTCCTATCTTTTAAATATGCTGAAATCTTTGCCATTTCTGCAAAACTAGCCATCTTCAAAGTCCATTCTTCTATAGTAGGTACACTATCTTTTTTCCAATATTGTCCAATCAATAACTTAGCTGCAGTAGTCATGTATTAAATCAATCTTGTTTCACTCGGTGAACAATCCTTAACTATACCAACAAAAAGAATTGCGGAGAAAATTGAAGCTTCATTTTCAAAACATTCTGCATAACCCACCAGAGTTTGATCCAAAAAGCTTTCACTTTTCTGCAAGTCCACCATATATGAAAATATGTAGCATCTAAACAGTCACACCTCCAGCATTTAGGTTGAACATTAGGATAGATGCATGACAGTTTCTTAGGATCTAAATGCCACTTATAAAACATTTATAGAAGTTTTCCCTCAAATTCTGTGCCTGAGTAAATTTAACATTCTAGACCCATATTTTTTCCCATGTTTCCAACATAAGTGGTTCTGTAAAATTTTGTGCCCACTTTATCATACAATCTTTAACCAATTCACTTTCAGAGTCTCTTTCTAACAATATATTATAAACCTTTTTAATATGCATTGGCCCTTTCTGTTTTATCTGTATCACCAAATCTTCTTCATACGACATTAAACCAATTTTCTGATCTTCTCTCCATCTTGATTGAAGTTGAGTATACTGTAACCAAGTTAAATTAATCCCTTCTTCCAACAGAGTTTTTAAAGACTTCAAATTCCAGCTGCCCCCATCATTGAAAAGCATCTCTTTATATAAAATCCCCCCGAGTGACTTTATATTCCATATGGTATGCCCAAGATCCAACCACAAAGGTATTTTGTAATCCAATTTAGACTGGTGCTTCTTCCAGACTCTCATCAAAGAATTTCTCAGTATATGACTTCTAAATACATTGTCCACTTTATTTTCATAAAATAAGTATGCATGCCAACCAAATTCCAAATCATGACCTTCTATGTTCAAAATTTCAGTCCTTGTTGTTCCAAACCAATAACTCGCTTGTGTTAGTGCTGCTGCTTCATAATATAATCGTAGGTTTGGAACCTTAAGGCCACCTCTTTCCCGAACATCTTGAAAAATTTTCAGTTTTACTCTTGGCTTTTTCTCATTCCAGATAAATTTATTCATTCCTGATTGCCATTCAGCCAAATTTTTATCACTTTTAAGCACCGGAATCATTTGAAACAGAAACAGAAATCTAGGTAGAACATTCATCTTAACTGCTGCTATTCTACCAAGTAAAGATAGTTGCAGTTTTTTCCAAGTTTTCAGATCTTTTTGAACCTTACACCACAAAACTTCATAATTATTTTGAAAAAGTTTTATATTGGAAGCTGCAACCTGGACTCCTAGATATTTCACCTTTGAAACTATTTCAAAGCCTGCCAACCTTTCCAGTTCACTCTTTGGTGGTTCCAACATATTTTTAACTATCATCTTAGTTTTTTTCTGGTTTAGTCTAAATCCTGAAACCAAACCATATTCTTCTATAATGTGTTTCATCTGGATGATTGATTCCAAAGGTCGTGTTAAGGTAACCACCAGATCGTCTGCAAATGCCCTTGTTCTGTAATCCTTTTGCCTTATAACTATTCCCTTCAAAATATTCGAATCCCGTATTGAATTCAACAAGACTTCTAAAGTTAAAATAAACAGCAATGGGGATAACGGACAATCTTGTCTTGTTCCTTTTTGTATATTGAAATTAGTTGTTAAACTCCCATTGATAATAATTTGTGCTGTCTGTTCTTGATAAATTGCTGATATCGCCTGAACAAACTGATCCCCAAAGTTCATTTTGGACAAAGTCTTTATTAGAAAATCCCAATTAACTCGATCAAAAGCCTTTTCCGCATCCAAAAATACCAGTACTGCAGAGATCTGTTTACTTTTCTCAAGATATTCCAATAAGTCTATGAGTTGCCTTACATTATCCTTCATATATCTACCTTCTATAAATCCCACTTGGTCGTGATGAACCACCTCTTGGATAACTGGCATCAATCTGTTGGCTAATACTTTTGCAAAAATTTTGTAATCCGTATTCAAGAGAGATATTGGTCTAAAATTTTCTGGTTTTGTAGAACCTTCCTCTTTTGGTATCAGTGAAATAAAAGCCGTCTTCCACGAACGGGGTATTTTTCCCCCTTGTTGTATACTGCAAAATAAGTCTTTAAGGTGTTCAATCATTTCTGTTTGTAAAGTTTTGTAATACACTGCTGTTAAACCGTCTGTCCCTGGAGCTTTTGCTGTTTTCAATTGTTTTATTGCAAATACAATCTCTTCAGACGTTATTCCATGATTTGTTCTCTCCTTTTGTTCTCTAGAAATTTTTGTAATTCTAATCCCCTCCAGATATTCATCTATAAGCTCGTTCTTTATGTTATTTTTGTGATATAATTTAGAATAATAATCTAAAAAAGCTTGTTTTATTAGGTTTTGTTGAAAAACTTCTTTCCCTCCATATTCAATAGTATCAATTATACGAGAACATCGCTGTTTTCTCAAAGTATAAGCCAACCATCTGCCCGGTTTATTAGCGTTACAAAATGTATTATGTTTTGCAAATTGTAAATTAGTTGCCGTTTGTTCCGCTATAAGCATTTGAAATTCATCTTTCAAAAGTTTTATGGTTTCCTGTAATTTATTATCTAACGGATTCTTAATGTGTAATTGTTCCTTTTTCTTTATTTCTAATTCCAATTCTGTTCTTTTCTTTTGTTGAATTGACTTATGTTTAGAGTTCATATAAATCAGTACACCTCTCATGTATGCCTTGCTTGCGTCCCAAACAATTTCAATAGGTGTACCCTTATTCAAATTCATTTGAAAAAATTCCTTCATATGTTTTTTAAGTTCGGATATATTCTTTTCATATCTAAACAAATTCTCATTCAATCTCCAGGACCTTCTCTCCTTCTTCTAATACTATTTCCATCCATATCGGGCTATGATCCGTTAAAGTCTTTCTCTTAGTTTAATCAGGTCATTGCAGAATAAGAGCTGCCGGCTCAGCAGCCGCAGCTTGACTTTTAAAACCATTTGGCCTGCCAGCCAGCCACTACCAGTTATTTATTTTTCCCGCCATGAATTTCATCCAATCCGCGGCAGTCATGCAAATTCCTACGTCCGTCCATATGTAACATGCCAAACTCAAAGTGACTCTGGATGGCTTAAGACAACAAAAACAATAAAATTAACAATAACTGGCAATAAATAGCATTACTTAGGAGCAACAACCAAACTCTCCCACTCACCAGTAGAAATAAAACCAAAGAAGGATTCAAGAATGTATATTACTGTATTGTACTTTACTGTATTGTACTTCCTTATCTCTCTCTCTTTAAAATGAATACAGAGACAGCTTGTTAAAATAAGTAGGGCTTTGGCACAACTTCTATAACAAAGCCACTATGTTGTCTTTCAAGGAATGCTTACGTAAAGATTTTACATCATGAATGTGAAACCAAGAATGTAGCTATCTTGTTGGCTTAACAGATGTAAACCAATGATCTCTATTAAGGTCTTTCTTTAATACAAATGTTCAACATGTTATTAATATTTTAAATGAAACCTATCTAATCTTATGATTCTTGCTTCTAGTTTGTTTAACCGCAAGAGACACAGTGTAACCTGCTAATTTTGGTGAATTAGTGAATTTTCTACCACAAAGAGTTTTGAGACAGATATATGAATGACCATCTACTTCAGGGTGTCGAACTGACGGCCTGTGGGCTGGATGTGTCACATGCAGGCCACGCCCACCCCAGCTCCGTGAATGGGAAAAATGTTGCAAAACATTACATGACAGCAATGGGATGCTGCGAGTTTGACACCTGTGATCTAATTAGTCATCAATAGTTGATGCATTCAAACTGTTGGAGATACATGATACATTCACTTATAGGAGGAGCTCATTATGCATATATATCAGGGGTGGGTTCCACCTACCTTTACTACTGGTTTGCAGCAGGAGCACGCATGCTTCTCCGCATGCGCAGATCACCCATGATTATGTGGCAGGTGGGTGGAGCCTCCCGCCGGTTTTACTACAGGTTCTATAGGACTGGACTGAACCGGAAGCAACACACCACAGATATATATATGGTTTCCCTGGTAATGTTTTAACTTTGAAGCATTTTCCTAAGGATGTTGGCCTTGAAACTGCCTTTGTTTCCATTCTTCACCCCAAATGTCTTTTTTGTGTATTTTCAATCATCATTTCACCAGGACTGTCATTAAATAAGAGCCTGGATAGCTCAACAGACTAAAAGCTTGTTATTAACATTCAGCTGTCTGCAATTATTGCAAGTTCGAATCTCACCAGGCTCAAGGTTGACTCAGCCTTCCATCCTTTCTAAGGTAGGTAAATTGAGGACCCAGTTTGTGGGAGCAATAAGCTGACTTTGTATAAAATATACAAAAGTATGAAGGCTATTGCTTAACGCATTGTAAGCCGCCCTGAGTCTCTGGAGAAGGGTGGCATATAAATCTAATTTTTTTAAAACAATGCTTCTTTGACTTCTTCCAAGCCAAGTTCTCATTTGTGTCATCAGTAATAAAACACAAAATGATTCAATAATATTGTCCTCTTTCTATTGCTTTTGATTTGCATTCATATTATGTATCTAAAATATTTGAGCTTTGGTTTCTTCATTAATGCTCATTATAAGCATGTACAAATAGTAAAACATGTATAAACATTAAAACAATGTGGTTTTACTTCATCTAGTACTGAATTATTTGTACTTCTTGCTATCTATGATATTCTCCAGCAGCTCACTGAATACTTTTGGACCTGCTAATGAATCCTGGTTGTATTGCCATTGATTTTCTTGCAGATGGACTGCAGATGGACTGCTATTTCCTTCTTTAATTATATGTCTTATTATCATTTTAGCCATTGTCTATCCACTGCAGGATGACAGCCTCTTCTGCATGCTTCCACCAATACGATCTTGAGCATATTTTTGGCCAACTGGGGCCACAATACTTGCTGATGTTCTCACTCCATCTTGTTTTAGATCTCTTTCATGGACACTTTTTATCAAGTGAAATCCATTCTATAATCTAAATAAATACATAAATAAATAAATAAATTTTATTTATTTATTTATTTATTTATTTATTTATTTATTTATTTATTTATTTATTTATTTATTTATTATAAATAGTTTGTCTTCTGTATCTCCAAGCAAATCAGTAGTTCAATTTCTTTTCTGCTCACCTGTGGATCCCTCCATTAATAAATTTGAGCCTATATGAGTCATGATGTTGTCATGATGTTGTCACTCCATCTTGTTTTAGATCTCTTTCATGGACACTTTTTATCAAGTGAAATCCATTCTATAATCTAAACAAACAAACAAACAAACAAACAAATAAATAAATAAATAAAATTTATTTATTTATTATTAATAGTTTGTCTTCTATATCTCTAAGCAAATCAGTAGTTCAATTTCTTTTCTGCTCACCTGTGGGTCCCTCCATTAATAAATTTGAACCTATATGAGTCATGATTTAAAAATAAAAATGAGTTTATCTCTTTCCATGAAAGGGGAAGAACTTTTTAGACTTTGACTCTTCCTGCAATCCATTTATTTATGATTGATGATATTGAGAGAAGAGGTTTTAAAAAGTAAGGAAAATTCCCTGAATGCAGCAGGAGCTTTAACTGTAAACATGAAATAGAAAAGTTATGGGTATTTGCAAGCATAAAAGTGCTGTGTTTGTACATGAAAACTCTTCAAGTGAATTCCTAGAAGTTAAAATGACAGCGATACCTTAATAATTTTCCATTAAAAATGGATTTTTTTCAAAGTGACAGATATTTAGCAACCTCTAGGGTGGTTTTGGCAGCATGAAAATGGCCAATAAATGGGGCTTCCTGATAGTGGGAGGCTCAGAACAACAAAAGGGGCTATAAAATGCATATTACCTTCTACAAGCCTGAAATGTCATTTTACTTCCTAGTTATTTTTACTTCTACTTCATCAGCATATATTCTCTGATAGATAGATCAAAGAATCCTTCTACTGAGTGAAGAAGATGGTCCTCTTTATCCTTAACCCAAATATCTTCCTGAAAATTGAGTGACTATCCTGGAGAATAGGGAATAGTATCACTTTTAAAGACCAAAAGATTGAAGGCTGAAAAGGAATTGTAGCATCATATCTTTTCTGCTAGTGCTTGTTGCCAGATTCTGGAGTTGTAACTTATCACCTAGAACTTTTCTCCTCTACCTTTTTAGCTGTCCTATCCTAGCAGCAACAGGAAATACAAGATTCATTTCCTTGTGGAGAATTTTCTCTGGGGAGAGGAGAGGATTTATGACAACACAAAGCAATGCTAGATAATTATCCCGGAAAATGACCTTATCACACAGATTTTTCTGTTCTTTGCCTTCTTCCAAACATTAATCACCATGGTCAACATCAACATTAGATACAGTTTGTGAGTGATCTAGATTCATAATCTGTATGGCATTATGGTTGGGAAGACTGTCACAACATATAAGCTAAACTACATACTATGTATGAATTGGCCTTTTCTTTCCTTGTTATGTCTTTATTAAAATGATTAACTGAATCATTTTCAAGCCCCACAGATGTTTCAGATTGAATGATTTATTAATTGCTGCTTGTTCCACTAGATAAAAGATGTTGAAACTCTAGAAAAAGTGCAGAAAAGAGCAGCAAAAATGATTAGGGGACTGGAAGCTAGAACATATGAAGAACAGTTGCAGGAATTGGGTATGTTTAGTTTAATGAAAAGAAGGACTAAGGGTGACATGATAGCGGTGTTCCAATATCTAAGAGGCTGCCAGAAAGAAGATGGGGTCAACTTATTTTCAAAAGAACCTGAAGGCAGGACAAGAAGCAATGGATGGAAACTAATCAAGGAGAGAATCTACCTAGAACTAAGGATAAATTTCCTGACAGAACAATTAATCAGTGGAATGACTTGCTTCTAGAAGTTGTGGGTACTCCAACACTGGAGGTTTTTAAGAAGAGATTGGGCAACTATTTGTCTGAAATGGCATAGAGTTTTCTGCATGAGCAGGGGGTTGGACCAGAAGACCACCAATATCCCTTCCAATGCTATTATTCTATTATATCTTACTTGGCATTTAACGTAATAGACTACATCCATCTCACATATAGTACTGCTTTTAAGCCTTTACAATAGGACCATGATGGCGAACCTATGGCACACATGCCAGAAGTGGCACGCAGAGCCATCTCTCCAAGCATGCAAGCCATCGCCATTGTTCTTCCGAGTTCCGGCGCACTGGCCAGTTGGTTTTCACGTGTGCAGGAGTGAACCCATTGCATATGTGCATGCTGGGAAGATGATGTTCCAGTTTCTGGTGCACGCATGCGCCCTGGACACCTGATCTTTTGGTTTCTGGTGCGCATGTGCACACGAAAACCAGGTGGCCAGCTCGCCAGAACCTGGAAGAGCAACAGGCGATGGCTCATATGCCCAAAGACATGGAGAGAGGATCCTGGTGGTTGCTTCCTAGGGGAGCAGAGCATCAAGGATGGGCGGGTTGGGGCTTCCCTCCCTCCCCATCCAAGTGGGCTCCTGCGCAGTCCTGTCACCCCAGAAAAGCAGCAGCAGCAGCCACAGGGCAAGGGGCAGGAGCAACCAGCCAGCCCCATAGCCACTCCCCTGCCAGGCCATCAGTGGCATCTCCATTTGTGAAGAGCTGTGCTCTCCTCTGGCCCTCCTGGAGCAGCTCGCCTTCCCGACAGCAGCTCCTCCAGCATCCCAGCTGGAAGTGGCAGTGAGAGAACTGTTGCCGCACCCTCGCCCCTGGTGGTGGCAGGAGCAGCGAGCTGGGAGGCCAGCTGCCCAGACAGCAGGGCTGCCCCGTTGCCCTGTGCACCTGAGCTAGCCAGGCGTTCTGGACTATGGATGTGCATTGTTGCTGTGGGCTGGAGGGCTGGGGCTGCACAAGAAGCCTGGTGTTGTGGCCTGCCAGCGGCCACGCGGATCGTGGCTGATCCTGATGACAAGGAGGCTGGTGTAGTGTTGCGCCAGCAGCCGGCGCTTGCATCAGACAGCAAGGAGGCTGAAGAGGATGTGATACCAGAGGCAGAGACTCAGCCAGGGCCTTCAGAACCTCCAGAGGCTCCTTCCAGTGGAGAGAGCGAAGTGGAGGAGCCTCTCCTCAATGCTCGGGCACACAGGGCTGCCAAAAGGCAGGAGTGGCCACTCAGGAGGAGGAGGTCTACTTGAGAGTAGGGTTTGAGGATAATTGGCCACTCCCTTAGCCTATTTAAGTCGCACGCAGCTAGTGCTTTCTTGCTAGAAACAATGTCTCATTACTACAGAGCATCTTGGAGAGCGAGCGACTTCTCATATCTGGTTTTCTGAGCTGATTGCCAACCTTTGTCGGACTTTGTTCTTAATAACTTTGATAAGGACCCTTTGCACAGGAAGCCTGCATTCTTGAAAGGGGTTTGTTTGGAATTAAACAGTGTTTGCGAAGCTTGGTGTATGTCACATTCTCTGGGAATCCGAAGCTGGGGCAGAACACCCACTCAGGTGGAAGGAACATCTGTCCGGCACCGAGGTAAGAGCCTCACCAGCCAGGAAGTGGTTTTGCTCCCTTGGCAGAAGTGGCGGGAGGGGGGAACTGCACTAGCTTGTTCTTGGTGGTGGGCTGGAGGGGTACTTCATTGACACTCTTCCAGTTTCCAGCACGTGCATGTGCACCAGCAAGCTGGTCTTCACGCACCCATGTGTACCAGAAACTGGAAGACCAGGTGTTGCCCCGGAAACCAGATCATCTTCTCGGCACGCCACCACTGCAATAGGAGTAGGCAACCTGTGGCCTCTTACATTAAGCCCTTAGCCACAAATCTCGTGAAAATCAACAAAAGAAGAGCCTCATCAATTTCCACGATTATATGACTGGTTGGATACATAGAAAAAAAGAACAGCATAATTAGATGATTGAACCTATAGACAAAATCTCTAAGTATAGCCTCCAATCAGTTTCATGCCACATTCTATGAAAAATGCATACTGCCAATTGAGTTTTAAAATACAGATAAACCATGAGCCACAATTGGATTATCTATGATCATTCTCCTCCCTTGTCCTATGCAAAAAGTGCTTGTGAAAATGCCCTTTTCGGGATCACTTCTTAATACTAGTTTTGAATTTGATTTGATTATGAAAATAATCTCTGCATTTTTTGGAGAAAAGTTATAAAGTAGGGGGAAAGTATCATAAATACATACAGAGATTAATAAAATACTGCACAGTTAAAGAGCATGGTTTTAAAACTGAGAAAAAATATTTCTAGATCTTAATTTAAAGAAAATTATAATGATGTCTCATCCTTTAGATTAGACATTTGGAGCTGTACAATTTATTGGGAAAAGATGCTCAGTTCAAAAGCACCCTCTTTTTTTGAGATAGCAAAAATCTACATAAACAGGACATTTGCTGATCTCTTCCCTGCAATTAGTGCTCTTTCTGACTCACTGCCAACTTTGAATTCACAAATTGGTCTAAGTCCTGCTATTTGATTTTTCATTTAGCATGCTCTGTGAACACAACCATTTTGATCTGTAGGGCATGTTAAGTGTATTTCAATTGTGATTTACTAATAAGAAAAAGAGATGGATTACACCCCAAGGTTCTGAAGGAACTGGCAGGCGAGATCTCAGAACCACTGAACTACATCTTTCAAAGATTCTGGAGCACTGGGAAACTGCCGGAGGACTGAAAAGAGCTGATGTACTTCCGATCTTCAAAAAAAGGAGAAAAAAAATAGATCCAGGAAACTGCATACCTATCACCTGACCTCAATACCAGGGAAGAGTCTGGAAAAGATAATCAAGCAACGAATCAGAGAAGACTTAGAAGCAAACAAAGTAATAACTAAAAGCGAACATGTCAAAAACAGATCATGCCAGACTAATCTTATTGCATTCTTTGACAAAGTGACACAATTAGTGAACCAGAAGAATGCTGTCAATATAATTTACTTGGACTTCAGTAAGTCATTTGACAAAGTAGACCATAACCTACTACTAGATAAAGTAGAAAAATGTCAGTTAGACAACATCACCACCAGATGGATTTCTAAGTGGCTGACCAATCGCACTCAACGTGTAGTCCTCAATGGAACTGCATCTACATGGAGGGAAGAAGGGTACCTCAAGGCTCTGTTTTAGGCCCCGTGCTCTTCAACATCTTCATCAATGATTTGGACAAGGGGATAGATAGGGAACTTATCAAATTTGCAGATGACACCAAGCTGGCAAGAATAGCCAACACTCCAGAACTGTGATGGTGGACCTATGGCACGCATGCCCAAAGTGGCACACAAAGCCATGTTGCCCGGAACGCTCAGTCTTATCTGTTTGTCTTCTGGGTTTCTGGCCTGCATGCATCGCGACGATCAGCTGTCCTTTGTGCGCACGGCAGTGCCAAAAACCAGAGTGTGCATGCACACCAGCCAACTGATTGTCAGGTGTGCATGCACGCCAGAACCCAGAAGTTCAACTTTTCTGGAGCTCAATCCCTTTGTGTGTGTGGCAGTGACAAAAACCGGCCTGCACATGGTGTGCCGACCAATGCCGAGAAGAACAACAAGATGATTAGGGGACTGAAGGCTAAAACATATAAAAAACGGTTGCTGGAACTGGGTATGTCTAGTCTGATGAAAAGAAGGACTAGGGGTGACATAATAGAAGTCTTCCAATATCTCAGGGGCTGTCACAAAGAAGAGAGAGTCAAGCTATTTTCTAAAGCATCTGAGGATAGGACAAGAAGCAATGGGTGGAAACTAATCAAGGAGAGAAGCAACTTACAGTAGAACCAAGGAGAAATTTCCTGACAGTTAATCAGTGGAACAACTTGCCTCCAGAGGTTGTGAATGCTCCAACACTGGAGCAATATATGTGTTCTGTGACTTTAAGTTTTAATGCTGCATCATGCTGTAATGCTGAGTCATGCTATAATTACTTATAGTTTAACAATGTATTTAAGCACGGTACTGTAAGGTATTCAGTAGATGATAAGCTGCCATTGCGTGCATGTGTGGGTGGATCTGCTACCATCCGGGGTTTGTGAACCAACTACTGTTTGTTTGGTAAGAGTTTGTTTGGAGTTAACCGGTAAAGACTTGGACTGTTTAGAAGACTACGAGATTGTTTATTTCCCATTATAAAGAACATTTTTGATAACACCAGTTTGTATGTATCTCTATCTCAGTGCTCTCAAAAACGTTTTCTCTGTGCACTTCACTCTGCTAGTTGTTACACAACAACAATATCCTTAACACTTCATAAGGGTTTAAAGAGAACTCTTATATATAACAAGTAATAATGCTGGCTGTGAGCCCACAACTTTGATATACAAAATGGGGGGTTCATTGGAAACAAAATCCATAAAAGGAAATAACTTGGTTCTTTGATTTAGAAGATAATAAAATATCCATCCACTTGGAGCACTTATAGTTCTGAACAGAAAATCCAGGAAAAAAGAAGGAACAAAATAAGAGAAGGAAATCAGTGTAAAAAAGTGTTCTGACCAAGACTTCCTGAGACAGTAACAATTACCCGCTTAGTCCCCAAAACCCACTTTTTATTTCAACGGCTGTGAATTATGTTCATTCACAGCCTGTCATGAGTCCAAGCAGTTTATGAATAGTCTAACAGACGTCTGTCACAGTCTTTCCGGATAAGGCTGATAAGCATCCACCTTTATCTCCCTTGAAATGCTGCCAAATACCTAATTGCCAATTAGTTTGCAAGGCCAAATGGAGCACAAAGTCAAAACAGAGCTTCAGAGTTTAAACTAACCAGAACAAAGTTGCTTCCTGCAAAGCCTTATGTCCCTTTGCTCCACCTTTATGTCTTATGGGAGGGGCCAATCATCTCCAAGCCTTACTGCCAAGTTGCCCCTTTTGTCTTTACTGTTCTTGTCTTCTGGCAGCTCTGTGCATGTGCACACTGGGAACAGGATCCCCCTGTTCCTCTGCCTCACTGGTGTCAGACTCTGGAGGCTCCGGAGTCAGCACATAACTCCCAGATGGCACTGGCCCCATCTCTGTCTCTAATGCAGAGCCCTCGTCCGAGCCTTCCTCAGACTCCAGGACTGGCCAGTGTTCCTCCCCAGCCTCCTCACTGTCCAACTCTGCTACCAGCTCCTCAGGCCACTGATGGACCACAACAAAAAGTTATATACATGAAGGAACATATGAAAGCAGAGTGTTTATTTAATATACTGCTGGAAAAGGAAACATGGAAGGCCTCTGTGTAGAGAGAAGATTGGTTCTATGAATTCTATGAAATCTATTTTTTTTAATTCCAATTTTTGGAAGAAAAATCTTCAGCTTCACTTTTTTTAGCCAGGACTCTCTAGTCAGCGCTTGAGAAGAAATAGTCAGAGAAGCTGGAAAGTAGATTTTTATTTCGGAAGCTATCGCTTCTCTGCCTATTTCTTCTCAAGCTGACTACAGAATCCCAGCTAAAGAAACAAACCTGAGGAACTTTCTTCCAACACTGTTATTTTCATGGAAAAATAACTGGGCAACCACATCATCTATAAAATATAAATGCCCTGGTTGGAATTTGAATAAATCAGTACTGAAATTGGCATAGATACATGATAAACTTCGGGGCATTTACTTGACTGGCCTTTGGAATCCTCTGGCATTTTAAATTAGGAACTGTTGACAAGAAACCCAAGGATTTATATTCCTCCTAATACGAATAAGTAACGTATTTGTGTGTGTGTGTGTGTGTGTGTGTGTGTGTGTGTGTGTGTGGAGGGGGGGGGGAGGGAGGGAGGGAGAGAGAGAGAGAGACCCACAGTCAGACAGAGCCACAACAACAACAACCACAAACCTATATTTTCATAGCTCTATATTTCCATCACTCCCCACCATGATCACTGGCACAGGAAACAGAAAATACGACAAACTGATGTTTTTTTGTTTCTAAAATATATGATGGGAAATCTATATCAGCATTGTCATAAATAATCCTTTGCAAAGCTTTTAGCTAGTGGCCAGGAATGAGTGGCTGATGTGTCATTATTCTCTTCAGTAGAAAAAAAGAGAGAATCTTATCAGTCCAGGAGGGAAAAGAGAATGGATTTCTGATTACTTAGAATTTGAAGGTGAGAGTTGGCTGAAAATGAAGCACCTCAGCTTGAATGAAGAATTATCCCTACAGAACTGAGATAGGATTAGTGGCAGTAATTTGTCTCAACTGTATTCTTTTTCTATAACTTCAAAAGGTAGCATTAAAAACCTACCTTCCATCTTTTGTATTCCCTCATTTACAGGAAGGTAATACCTACAATGGTGTCCCTGAAACTTTTCCCTTCTGAGAAATAGAGCAGGCATAGTAATATTATCTAAATTGAAATATTAAATGAATGAGATGCTTCATTTCTAGAGAGATACTGTAGATGATTTCTTTAAAAAAACCTGAATATTATAGCTGATAAATAATGCCTGTACTTATTTTTTACCCTGATTCTCTTCTGACGGATGCTGTCAAATGCCTAGGTCTATATTGCCATGTTTTAAATATCTTCTAAAGAAAACCTTGCATGAAGTTGGTAGAGCATCTGTTTTTCTGACCAAAAAAAAATCCCATAAATTTTACATGCCACCATAATCTGATAAATATTCAATAAATGGAATGTTGTAACAAATAAATCAGATTTTTCTGCCATAAGCAGAAAAGAGTGAAGGACAGGATGACATACTGGTAGTCATATATCATCTATATATATCGTAAGGTCAGTCTTTCCATCACCCACCTTTTTGAATTGAGGTTAAAATGTATTTGAGATTGATCTGGGCTATTTTCAGATATCTTTGGACATCAGGATGCCTATGACCATGGAGTCTGGAGCTTGCCAGTAAGTGTTTATCTTTTCTGTCTAATAGCCAAGCATTGAGAACTCTCAACCAATCAATGCTTGCTTGTATAGCTGAGTGCCGGTTCTCATCTACTCAGGTTGATGAGAGGGAGCTCACATTTTCGGTTCTGGGCGAACCGGTTGTTACAGTATGTGACACCCAAAATTTCTGTTGCTAAGCGAGATAGTTGTTAAGTGAGTTTTGCCCCATTGTATGAGCTTTCCTGCCACAGTTGTTAAATGAATAACTACAGTTGTTAAATTAGTAGCATGATTGTTAAGTGAATCTGGCTTCCCCATTGACTTTGATTGTCAGAAAGTTGCAAAGGGTGATCACATGACCCCAACCATCATAAATATGAGTCAGTTGCCAAGCATCTGAATTTTGATCACATGACCACAGGAACGCAACAGTTGAAAAAGTAAAAAATGGTAAGTCACTCTTTTCAGTGTTGTTGTAACTTCAAATTGTCATTAAATAAACTGGTGTAAATTGAGAACTACCTGTACTAATCCATGATTTCAACTCTATACACCCTCTAGTTTTAACCTTTGTATTCTACCTGATTAGGGATAGCATCAGTGGTGAAATCCAAATTTTTTTACTACTGGTTCTATGGGTGGGGTATGGTGGGCATGGTGTGGCTTGGTAGACGTGGTAAGGGAAGGATACTGCAAAATCCCCATTCCCACCCCACTCCAGGGGAAGGATACTGCAAAAACTCCATTCCCACCTCACTCTTGGGCCAGCCAGAGGTGATATTTGCCAGTTCTACAAACTGCTCAAAATTTCCGCTAGCAGTTCTCCAGAACCAGTCAGAACCTGCTGGATTTCACCTCTGGATAGCATTAACACAAATCTGCTATTTAATATGGCTGTTACAATAGTAGATAACAGGGCAGTGACTAGCAATCAATTATTGATATATTTATAATGCATATGTAAAAAGGAAAACATGCCTGTTCATTGAATTACCATCTCTTTGCCTTTAGGCATTATTTTGCATCCCATCATCACCAACCAGGAGAGCAACAGATGAACAAGGCAGATTTATTTTCTCTCTGTAGCTACCAAGCTTGTCACCAGTCACCAGTAGTATTTTGAATGTGTATCTGGAAGTTTCTTGCTTCCCCATCCCCCTCATACCCATTTTAAATACTTGTTTTAGCAATCTTCATCTGTCTTTTAAAATCCCAGGAGATGCACCATGAAATAGAAAAGCAATTCAGCAATTTTTCTTCTTTTAAATTCCTCTTACTTTACTGGACCGCTTTCATACAGCCCAGAAATGATGTTAATTATTTTGGACTAGGATAGAAAATAACTCCTTGAATCTTAAGGAGCATTGTAAGAGGACTGTTGATTGCAGAAAGTTTCTAAAGTTAAAGTGCAATATACACTCTGCCTCTGTATGTTGGACTACCTCTGAGGCATTTCAGCATAGTTTCCACCTGGGGCCAGTCTAGCGTAGTAGACTCCTGCTGCTATGGAGCTGCTGCTTAGTGCCTGTTTCCTGTGCTGTTATGATTAGTGCCTCAGTGATTTCTTTTAAGTCCAACCCTTTCCAGCCACTGATAGATTTCCCAATGTCTGCCATCTCAGCTATCTTTCACATTGACCCATGAAGGAGCTGTGGTGGTGCAGTGGTTAGAATGCAATACTGCAGGCTATTTCTGCTGATCACCGGCTGCCAACAGTTTGGCAGATCGAATCTCACCAGGCTCAAGGTTGACTTGGCCTTCTCTCTTTCCAAGGTGGGTAAAATGAGGACCCAGATTGTTGTTGGGGACAATATGCTGACTCTGTAAGCCGCTTAGAGAGGGCTGTAAAGCATTGTAAAGCGGTATACAAGTCTAAGTATTGCTATTGCTATTGCTATGAAGGGTCTTGTCTTGCCATGTCATTTCCTCTGTTGGAATGGATCCTTCTTCCATGTCTGCTGCTGCCTCAACTATTCTTCCAGCAGCTCATCTTTGGGTGCCATCTTACTGATGTGCTTACTCGTGGATATTCTGGATTTTGTTGCTCTCTACATGGGATTTTGTTGCTCTCTCTACATGGGATTTTGTTGCTCTCTACATGGGGCTCCCCTTGGGGTGCACCCGGAGGCTCCAACTGGTGCAGAATGCGGCCGCACGGGGGATTATGGGAGCGACGGGACGCTCCCACGTGACACCTCTCCTGCGCGAGCTGCATTGGCTGCCGGTGGACTTTCGGGTGCGTTTCAAGGTGTTGGTAATCACCTTTAAAGCGCTCCATGGCTTAGGGCCAGGGTACTTACGGGACCGCCTTCTGCCGCCAATTGCCTCCCACCGGCCGGTTCGCTCCCACAGAGAGGGCCTCCTCAGGGTGCCGTCAGCCAGACAATGCCGGCTGGCGACCCCCAGGGGGAGAGCCTTCTCTGTGGCAGCACCCACCCTTTGGAATGATCTGCCTCCAGAGTTAAGAACAATCTCTGACCTCCCAACCTTTCGGCGGGCTTTAAAAACCCATCTCTTTCAGCTCGCCGGCCTAGCCTGATTCCTATAACATTTTATCATTTTAGAGTTGTATTTTAAATATGAAGTTAGTTTTTAATTCTATGGCCACTTATATTATTATTTTATAGAATTTTAACTTTTGTATGTTTGTTTTTTTAATTGGCTGTACACCGCCCTGAGTCCGCAAGGAGAAGGGCGGTATATAAATTCAAATAAAATTAAAGTTAAAGTTAAAGTTTTGTCCAGGAAAGTGGCTTTGAAGAGAGAGAGAGGGAGGGAGGGAGAGGGGGGGAAGGGGAGAAAAGGGGAAGAAATTATGCTTTCATTCTAGATACTAATTGATTGTTTTCAGTTCCAGTAGGAAATAGTCCAGCATACCCTATTCTGATATTTTCTGCTCCTGTGATGGGAACTGGTGCTTCAAGTAAACCATGCATAGGAAAATTCTAGGAAAATTCCATTGACAATTGGAACTTTATGCTTTCCTGTTTTGAGCACCTTTGTCAAAAATACTCAGCTACATTTTTCCACATGGACTACTGTTATTTATTTATTTTTTAATCTTTATTAATGTTAATACCTACCCCAGACATACACACAAAACCATTAAAAACTCAAAGAGAAAAAAAATACACAAAATTATTTGTATAATGATCAACCTTACAGTATGTAGAGTTACAGTATACTTTATCAAATAAATGAAATATTTATTTTATTAATCAAAATTATAAAGAAAGAGAAAAGAAAACTAAACGCTAAAACTAAAACTAAAATATACAGGGTATATAGTCAGGATATATACATAAAGTTCTACATGTTCATTTGAACTATGGTATCATATTTTATTATAATAATCCACAATTAATCTATACTGATAAGTAATCCATTCAAAAGTCGCTAATAATTGAGAAAATCACTGAGTAGCTGTGCCCATTTATTTATCTTTCCAATGATGAAAAATAATTCATTTACTTGAAAGTGGAACATGGAAATTCCACTTTCTTTGTTCATATGTTAACATCCATGTGATAGGAATATGTTAAAATATTTTGGAAATATTAAATCCTGTCTCAGAGTTAACACATTTAATACATTCTTCCACAAATGGGAAAATTATAGATGCTGTATAAACATAAGTTTAAATGAATCATTAATTTTATTAACTGTCCAATAACATAACAATTTATTCAAGCCTTTTGTATATCAGTATCATCGAGTTCAATCAAAATATTTTTTATTGTTATTGAATTAGATGTAATCTAATTCAATAACAATAAGTTCTACTAAAGTTTTTGGCATTAATATTAATCCTTTCCACTGTCTAAGTAAAATAAGAATTTGTAATTCTTTATTCCATTTAATGTAGGTTGTTTGTATATCAAATTGATTAATCCATAATAGAATTACCACCAAATAGCCCAAATAGCAGCAAATAGCCTTAATCTGCAATAATGAAATCAGAAAAACTAAGAATGAACTAAGACTTGCAACGAATTCCAGTGGCTAAAGCAAAATTTCACAGACTGATTATCTGCAATATCATAATCGAGTTGCCAAAATCATACATTGGAAGCTTTGCCAGAAATTTGGGTTCAAAAATTACTGGAAACACCAAGTTGACAAAGTTCTTGAAAATGAACAGGTCAAGATCTTGTAGAACTTTCAAATCCAAACAGACACATGGTCCACAACACACCTGACATGACTATTGTGAAAAAGAAAAAAGTCTGGTTCATTCATATTGCAGTATCAGGTGATACTTGAAATGAAGAGAAACAACCAGACACAATAATGAAATATTGTGATCCGCAAATTGAAGTTGAGCAATTGTGGAGGAAGAAATCAATGGTTGTACCAACAGTAATAGGAGCCCTTGGAGCAATATCAAAAGGGTTGCATAGATACATGGAAATTTTGAACTTATTAGATCTGAATAGTCTGACTTTGCAAAAAACTACCTTACTCGGAATTGCCTACATACTCAGATGTTACCTTAATAGCGCTTAGGTCCTCGGTTAGGACTTGAATTGTTAAGCTTTTACCAGTCTTAATCTGTGAATCAAATTGAAGTTTTAACCATATAAATTTCTTTCAACCTGTGAAAAACAAGAAAAAATCAACGAAACAATTGATTCAATAATAGGAAAATATGGTAAGGAGGTCACTGTAGGAGGGAGAAAGTATAACTGCTTAATTCATTCTTGCATCTGATTAGGTGATTGGAGGCTAAAACATACAATGAATGATTGCAGGAACTGGATATTCTAGTCCAGGGGTCAGCAACCTGTGGCTCTGGAGCCACATGTAGCTCTTTCACCCCTCTGCTGTGGCTCCCTGTCGCTCAAAATATGTGTCACAACCGCCAATGTGCGACACCTGCTGGCACGCGATTTATTGAGCTTTTCAACTCCCTGTAGGCCAACCATGGATAAATCCAAGAAAAGAAAAAATACAGAAGAAAACAGAACATTTAATTCAACTACATATGCTTTTGTGGCCGCTCAGGAAATAGTCAGGCACGGGAAGGGTTTTGTGGCTCCTGGTGCTTTCTTTTCTGTGAGAAACGGGTCCAATTGGCTCTTTGAGTGTTTAAGGTTGTCGACCCCTGTTCTAGTCTAATGAAGAGAAGGATTAGGGGTGGCATGAGAGCAATCTTCCAATATTTGAGGGGCTGTCGCAAAGAAGAGGAAGTTGACTTATTCACCAAAGCATCTGAAGGCAGGACAAGAAATAATGGGTGGAAGATTATTAAAGAGAAATCCAACCTAGAAGTGAGAAATTGCCTAACAGTGAGATCAATTAATCAGTATAACGGCTTACCTCCAGAAGTTGTGAGTCTTCCATTACTGGAAGTTTTCAAGAACAGATTGAACAACCATTTATTTGGAATGGTTATAGGGTCTCCTGCTGGAGCAGAGAGTTGGATTAGAAAACCTCCAAAGTACCTTCCAATGGTGTTATTCTATGTTTTATATTGTAGATTTGAAACAGCAGGTTACTTCAGGGCTCTTGCAAACTTGCTCATAAATCCAAACACCTATTCAACATATAAGTAAGTAGCTAGTCTGTCTAAAGCAAAATATTTGTTTTATAAATGTGGATAAAAGATACACAGATTAAAAAAACTAGGAGAACTAAGGGTTTTCCAAATACGTGACTACTCTTCTATACTAATATGTTTGCTGGGATTACAATTGTTGCAGTAAATAGTTCATTTCTAAACAAATAAAAATGTTTAGGTAGATTACAGAAAAAAAAAACCCCTCTCTTTCTCTCTCTTGAGATTTAGCTTAGTTGATATGCCACTATATCTTGGTACACCAGGGAAACTGGCCAAAAGAAGCAAGAGGAAAGAGAAGTAATAGCAAAAAATACATTTCCAAAACAGTTTGATGGTCAAATTATGGAGGATTTTGGAAACTATTCATATTTGCTTTGTGTTCTGTTTCCAAGGAGGCATAACTTGACTTATGCCAACATAATGTAGTGTTATTTTGGGGATAATTCCAGAGATAAATCCCAAAAGGGACATTACAAATTGGACGTGGGAACCATAATACCCATTTCACAATATTAAATAAACATTTTCAGATAACAAAATCAGTTGTTTGTGTTAAAATATGAAAATGGTATGGAGGCAATTTGGGTAAAAGACATAGTGAATTATTACAAATCTCAGGTGGGTATCTTTTAGCAACTGGAAATAACAAAATATGATACAGCTACTTGCCAATTAATGTTAAATTATTTAATTAATATATAGTAGACTATACAATATGTACTCTGTATAAACATGAGTATTGTCTCGAAGACCTCTATATGCGGTACTATGAAATTAGGGTTCTGCTAAATAAATTCTGTTGAAATGAATCTGACTCCAAGTCCTGTTTCTTGCTTAGAGTCAGCATTCATAGGACAAAATAATTTATTTCAGTCAGAATAACAGAGTTGGGAAGGACCTTGGAGGTCTTCTAATCCAACCCCTTGCTTAGGCAGGAAATCCTACATCACTTCACTTTTCTTAAAAACTTCCAGTGTTGGAGCATTTACAACCTCTGGAGGCAAATTGTTCCACTGATTAATTGTTCAAACTGTCAGGAATTTTCTCATTAGTTCTAAGTTGCTTCTCTCCTTGATTAGTTTCCACCCATTGCTTCTTGTCCTACCCTCAGATGCTTTAGAAAATAGCTTAACTCCCTCTTCTTTGTGATAGCCCCTGAGATATTGGAAGACTGCTATCATGTCACCCCAAGTGCTTCTTTTCATCAGACTAGACATACCCAGTTCCAGCAACCGTTTTTTATATATTTTAGCCTCCGGTCCCCTAATCATCTTTGTTGTTCTTCTCGGCACTCTTTCTAGAGTCTCAACATCTTTTTTACATAGTGGTGACCAAAACTGGATGCAGTATTCTAAGTGCATTATAAAGTGGTATTAACACTTGACGTGACCTTGATTCTATCCCTCTGTTTATGCAGCCCAGAACTGTGATGGCTTTCCTGCCAGCTGCTGCACACTGCTAGCTCATATTTAAATGGTTGTTCACTAAGACTCCCAAGATCCCTCTCATGGTTACTACTATTGAGCAAGGTACCACATATACTGTACCTGTGCATTTTGTTTTTCTTGCCTAAATGTAGAACCTTACTTTTTTCACCATTAAATTTCATTTTGTTAGATAGCGCCCAATGTTCAAGTCTGTCAAGATGCTTCTATAATCTTAAACCTATCTTCTGGAGTGTTGGCTATTCCTGCCAGCTTGGTTGAATTCCTGCCTTCAACCATTCGAGGAGCTTGCCTGTTCCTCTTTGGTCTTATGAGGCACATCTCTCTCTCCCCTGCCCCTACAAGATGGTTCTGGTCCAAAGACACACACACCCCGCCAATGGTTTGTCTGCCTGGGTTTTCACGAAGCTTGGCGGAGCTTCACTATTTCCCAGCCAGTGTCGCTGCGACGCTTCCAGTTTCCATCTTTGCAGAGTTGAGCAATTTGCTGATATTCTGCCTGTTATGTGCCTCTCTTTCCACTTTTTATATGTCCTTTTTGTCTTTCAATTTGTCAGAGAATTCTTTATGCAGCCATGCTGATTTCTTTTGAGAGCTATTACTTTTCTTCTTCATTGGTATTGTGCTAGACTGGGCTTTTATAATCTCACTTTTCAAAATTTCCCAAGCTTCTTGAGTTGTTTTCTCCTAGAGGATTCTCATCCATGGAATCCTTCCCAAGCTCTCTCTAACTTTATTGAAATTAGCTCTCTTAAATCCAAGATTCTAATTTGACTTTGTTCTATTACTTGTGCTTGCATAATGTTGAATTCTAATATTGTATGATCACTCCCCCCCTAAGGTTCCTGAAGCTTCAGCACCTTCTATCATTTCATCTCTGTTAGTGAGAATCAAGTCCAATATGGCCAATTCCCTTGTTCCTTTCTCTACTTTTTGGGAAACCAAGTTGTCTGTTAGGTTTGTCAGGAAGCTGTTGGATCTTCCACTTGGTACAGTTTGTCTCCCAGTTGATGTCAGGGTAGTTAAAATTTCCCATTACTTTTGCAATGTGCTTTCTACATACCTTAGTTAGCTGCCTAGTAAAAAGTTCATCTATTTCCTCTGGTTGGTTGGGTGGCCTATAGTATACATCTATGGCAATGTCATTCCCCCCCTATTTAATATTGACTGAAATGCATTCAAGACAGTTTCTATCATTGTTGTGCTCTATTTCTGTAGAGATGTAGTTATTTCTTATATATAGTGCAACTCCACCTCCTCTTTTATTTAGTCTATTTCTTTTAAATAATTTAAATCCCTTTAGCTGTATGGTCCGTTCTATCTGTATGGTCCAACACATGCAAATTTTGTAATGACTAATTTATCTGTGGTAAAACTGTAGATAATTTGCTTCCAATTATCCTGTAATCGCCCAATCTCCCACTCAGTGTTGAGATTTAAACTGACTTTTAGGTGACTTTTTATTCCTAAACGATACATACCAATCACTAACTAGTATGATGTCTTCTGAACAATTTCTTCTCACTTCATTTCATCCTTTGATTATGCATGGGTCATTTAGGTTTGCATGACATACACAGATGAAACAATTTTACAAAAAATACCTACCAATTAAAAAGATACAAAGTATGATACATTGTTCAAATCAATAGGAGAGTGGCTTGGAGACCAGAGCACACTGAATTCAAAGGAAGAAAACATGGATTTCAGAGAAATGAAAGGAATTTATATTAAGCCAATAAGAAAAGGTACAAAGAGAGACCTAGAAAGTTTTGATGTAATAAAGCCAGAATTATGAAGGTTTCCTGCCATAACAAAGATAAATAGACAGACAAGCACATCCAAATAAATATTCACACACACACACATAAACTATGAAGATTTTTTTTTTTTTGCAAATATTTTTTTAATTTTTTCCCCAACTTAAACATAAAATATAATTTTCAAGAGCAAAGTCTTGATCCGGTCATACATGGTTACCACACTTACAATCCTTAAACAAGCTCCATTAACAATTTCCCATTACATCTTTTAGAAGTAAAAAATTCAAAACTTAAGAACCAATTTTAACATCAATTCTAACATCTTCATCTAAATAAATCCATTGTATCAATACAAGTTAATTTCAAATTCACTTTCACTCATTTTTATATCTATATATAAATCCTAGTCATATCTTGTTCTTCTTCATCTTGTATCTTTTACAATCCATATCCAAATAATTTTTGACAATATTCTAACCTCTTATTTTAAGTGTGTACCTTACAATTTTATCACCATTAATCTTAATTTCAAATCAGTACAACCTCCATTTTTATTACACTTTATAAAACAAAATTCTATCTAGTTTTTAATCCTTTGACCCTTATCCTCAAATCTTAATATCTAGCTTTATCTATTTATTTTGATTTCTTTACATATTACACAGGTTTATCACAAAAAACATGTTTTATTTAATCTAATTTCCAACATATTTTCTACCATACTTCCTTCTATTATTTGGCTGTCTTCCAATGTATTCTGTTTGGCTGATTCTCAGCATAGTTCCCTCTAAAAATACCAACTATTTAATTAATTTCAATATAGTCTCCTCCAAGCCAACCACCATTATTGGCTGATTTCCAGCATAATCTCCTCCTAAACTCCCTCCATTGTTTGGCTGATTTCCAGCATTTTATGGGCTGATTTCCAGCATATTGTGTTTGGCTGATTTCCAGCATAGTCTCCTCCAACTCTAAGGAGAATTTTTTTTTGAGGCACTACTTCACTGCACCTAGAGAAATCATAATTTCTCTGTACCCAATGCACAGAAAACAGGGGCAGACCAAAAAAGTCCAGTCTCCCATTATTCGCCAAAACTTTCTTAATAATGTACCAAAGTATCGGATTGTTTATAACCTCAAGAATCTAAGCAAATAACTTTTTAAGGAATTTGAATCACTTTCCATTGACTTTGATTTTTAGATTCCTAAAAATTGTTGCCATAGCAGCAGATACCATACCTAACTGAACCCTGGCTTTACTTATTATTTTTCAGGGCCTTCCTTTTGGGGAATAAATCCATGCAACCTAGCTCTGCTTGCCTCACTGCCAGCACAATCCAGTCGATAATCAAATTTATCCCTTGTATTTGCCCTGTTCCCGCACAACATTTGCAAATCATTGAGAGTTAGAGAACAGTGTTCTCAGCCTTGAAAACTCTTGAGCAGTAAGCTGTCCCTACATACCTCAGTCAATAAAGCCTCCTCTATATGATACCTCTGTTACATTAAATTCACAAGTGAAATCTCTTGCTCTCCATATCTGGTAGTCTTTTTTCTTCAACTGGATCATCAGATAAGCTCTCAACTTTGTTCCTTCCTCTTCCCCTTTCTTCACATCCTATTTCTCTTTCTACTAGTTTTCATCTGAAGACATGTACATTTTACCTTCCCATTTTTTTTGGATAGCAGCCAATATCTTTACCTTTGTACCTTTTATCTTAGTAACAACCTTTTATTTTCTTCTTTCTTCTTATAGCTAAGGTATTACATGTTGTTCTCATTCTTCCACTCTTTTAGCCATGGCATATAAATAAATGTTGCTTGCAGTTCACCCTTCATCTATCACAGCTCAAAATTTCCATTGAGGTTTTGGTCACAGAGGGCACAGAGGGCACAGAAAAAAAAATAATCTCCCCCTCTGCTTTCTGCCACATGAACCCTATTTTTTCTAAAGTACTTCCACCTGCCAGCTGGACAACAGGCTGACAAACCTGCTGCTCAACTGCAGACAATTATATTCTGGATTTTGCCCCCTACCCAGAATATCATTGAGCTCCTTTCCCCCCCTCCTTCCCAGGCATAAAAGTATTATAGAAGGGAAGGGAAGGGAAGGGAAGGGAAGGAGAGGCAAGAAAGTAACCCTCCAGGCAGCATACTCAATGAGCAAAAAATATTATTTGCATAAAATGAGTCCTAAAGTCTCTCTAGCTTTCTGCTGCACACTTGACAGAGGAAAAAAAAACATAAAATGCTGTATTGCACATAAAAACCTCCCTCCCCTCACTGTTCAAAAGATTCTTAAGACTACAGTTACACCATTATGAGAGGAAAATGTTTAATTATCTATCAATGCAGAGGAAGACCTGAACATATTACACGGTGATGGGCCAAAAGTGAGTCTCAAATATTTTATAGATGATCAAACAAAATATCTTGTGACTCCAAGATGTACCTGACCCCAAACTATTGTTAGAAGAAATATCCTTCTGGGTTAAGCTCCAAGTGGGGGAAAAGACACTGGAAACATGGAGACTGCTTGGAAAGATGGTTTAATGGTGGAAAGGATCACATTGTTTGAGTTCCTGATCAGAAAAGGGCTGAGATGCAGCAAGTCCCTGGGTTTTATGCCCTCTCTGGCTTTGAACTTCCTGGGAAAGTTTTTGAAAGAGTATTTTGATTGGTTGTCAGACTCCCAGGGGGTGGGGGTCTTAGCTAGCCTTGCTGGCTGATGTAATCTTCCCAGGTGCCATGTGGTGAGTTTCTATTGCTAGATGGGTCCTATTGACCCATCTGATGGTCCATTGACAAAGACTGAGTTTCTGCCTCTGGCCCATTGACCAAGGGTGGGGGGGGGGCAGGAAGATGTAAGCTGCTTCGTCCTTAAAACATGCTTTTCTCATCCAGGGAAACATTATATTCTCCCTTTTTAATATTTCCTAAAATATTTCATTCTTCTAGGAAAGGGGTGGGTGCTAACTTCCAACACCATGTTTGTTGCTTAGAATCACTATTTACAGGAGATATTGACACGTCTAATACATGCAGAATCTATGATAGCTAATTATTGTTTGTGCTCTAGATATAGTTTTTAATTGTCCCAGAATCAGCCATTGCCCACTCTCAATGATAGGATTTAAATTGACTTTTAGGTGAACTTTCAAACCTAAATGATACATACACTCACTAATTAATGCAGGGTTTTCTGTTCAATTCCCTCATGCTAATATATTAATTAGATAATTAAGATATCTAGCAAATTTATCAGGCTAGAAATTAGGAGATTATGAATTCTAGACATGCTTTAGACATTAAAGCTGGCTGGATAACTTTGGGCCAATCATTTTCTCTCAGTCCATGACATCAGGCTCAGATGACAAGTAGTTGGTCAAATCCTGGCACAACCAGTGGATCAACACTTGGCTGATTTGAAAAAAGTGCATGCTGCACCTGCAATGACACTAGATAGGAAAAAAAAAAGAACTAACACAATACATCCATAAAGTTTCAGAACTTTAGATTTGCCCCTCCAATTGCATCTGGTTGTGGTAGTTTAATCTGCACAAGGACTCTAAGGAAGAGCATGTTAATTTAACCCATTCAAATTCACATAGGGGTTGTGTTATTTTAGGGAAACTAGTTCTTTGGGCTCGAAGTGCCTCCATCAGGGGAATTCTCTTTTGTGAAGTTTTACAATATAGGACCAAAGGAATCTAGATCTTTGCCCTGGGTTCTGTACTTTCTAGTGTCTCTGTATCTTTAGGGTGAACAGCAATTGGGGGCTGATTTACACAATATCCTCTGCTGGGCTATGATGTTGACATAAGGGTTGGGACAGGTTTTGTTTTCCTTTCCCCTCCTATTTAAGAGTAGAAAATAATATACTGTATTGTATTCCGTTTCCTGACTGACTTTTTCCCTTTTTGGGCATGCCAATGGCTGCGGAACAGTCCAAATACATAAGGTATGTTTAAACTAAGCCGGCAATAATGTAAATACAATTAGAGGGACTACAACAGGTCAATGAAATAACACCGGGTTCCCATCCCCATTGTAAACATCACAGCAATTTTCGGGAAGAGGCTTGAGGTTTATTTTCGCGGGTGTATGTATGCCCTTGGTAAATTTATGTTTCGGAGAAATGTGAAATACGTCAGAGCGTCAAGAGTTAGATTTGCTAAAACCGTGCGGCAGAGGAATACGTATTCGAGACTGTGGCGTCTGTAGGGGGAACGGTGTTGTTTGCTGCACCCCGGAGTTATTTGCATTTTATCGTTGCTCGTGGGAATGCTCGTGGTATTTTATCGTTGCTTATGGGAATGTCCCAAACGTCTGCGATGTTGTGCATACGTAGGCAGATTTTTTTCACCCGGAGCTTAAGCTTTGCAAACCCACAGGTATTTCTGGAAGCTTCTGGAAGGTGCTGGGAACGGAGGCAGGGAGGACCCTAGCATCGCACAGGGTCTGCAGCAGAGCCGCTGTCCGTTTCATGTCTGCCGGGGGAGGAAACGGCTTGGAGACTTGCAGGTGCGGGTCTGGATCAGAAGGCGGGTTTTACTGGCAGGGGTCTCGCAGGGCCAGCGAGTTCCCATGTGCGGCTTCAAGAGGAGGAGAAGGGGGCGGGATTCAGTGGAAATTTCCACTCTCTGCAGTAGTATATGCGGCCACGGATAAAAGAGGAGGGGAAAGCAAACGGCAGAAGAGGCGGGACGGGCATCACTACGGGGAAGGTGAGGCAGTTGCCCGCGCGGGTCTGCTTTCAAGCGCGCGGCCGCCTTTCCTATGAATCGGACGAATTGAAAATAAAGGGTCTCCCGGCATAATTCGGGACGAGACCGCCTGAGAAGTCCTTTTTTCCCCCTTTTTTCCCTGGGAGGACAAGGAGAGGGGAGGGGGAAGAGTAGCGCCGCCTGACGCGAGCAAGGAGGCGGGACCGCCGGGTGCGCTCACCACCCGACCTTTTTTAAACACGCAGCCGCCTCCTGCTCGCTACAGCTGGGGGCGCCTCCGATCCACGGCCGTACCGCGCTCCCCTTGTCTGGTGGGGCTGAGCTGCACCTCTTCTGCCAAAGATGCCCCGTTATGAGTTGGCTTTGATTCTGAAAGCCATGCAGAGGGTGAGTGGGTGTGGACGTTGTGTGATTGTGTGCCTGTGTGTGTAATAGCCACTGCCCTTTTCAGTGCCCTTGCCCTCTTTTCTCCGCCAGGTATCCCCCTTCCCTTCTCCGTTTCAGACGCTGTGGATTCCCCAGGCCGCCCAGCTTCCAAAAGCCTTCTGAGGCTTCTGCGCGCCCTGGGTTTCTTCCCGGCAGCCCTGAACGTCCGGCCATGTGTTCTCCTTCCTCTCCGCTTCAACGTGTGGCTCCGAAAGGACGGCCTTTCTCTCCCGCCATTGCTTTTCTTTCATTATCGTTCGGCGAATCACTTCGGGAGTATTCGAGAGCGCTTTCGCAATTCAAACAATTGAATTCTTCTTCTGCTTCTTAAGCGACTTCTCCCTCCCTCCCCAAACGCTGAAATCTCGTTGCTTTTTTTTTTTTTTTAAACAAAACGCGATTAAAGGAACCGCTCTCCGTCGTTTAGGAAAAGGTGCCAGGTTTAAACTACAGTATTTTTTTTTTCTTCTACTGCCCTGAGCACTTGGGGTTTTGCATGAACAAAACTCTTTGAACGCAAAAATCGCCCCGCTGTCCTTGTTAATTCTCGGCGGTGTTTCATCGAGCCTGATCGCAGCTTTTTTGGTCCGTTTCGTTTTGGCACTTCTGGAAAGCTGCTGCATGCTTGGTAAACGGCTCTCCCGGTAGTTGTTAGTTGATCACCTTTTCAATGCTTCTCCCCACATTGGAAGCTTTTGATTTCCAAAAGATACAGAAACATGAATTTTATACAAATAAATAGAACATAAATTGCTGGGACTGATTTTTTTTTTTTTGAAGATAACTGTAGGATCCTTTAGATTTACTTTTGAAATTAGCTGGCGTTTTCTAGAGTGCTTCAAGGTATCATTGAAAGATTGTTTCATTTCTTACCAAGAAGTGTAGATGATGTTCAAAATACAGATCAGAATCGGGTGGGAGCCTATAACTCAAGAACAGAGGGCCTGTTTTTCACATTGAGGGTTTGAGATTCATGCAGAAATAACCCAACAGCGATAGAAAATTCTGGAGAAGTTTCCTGCTGGTGACTCAGGACTGATGAGTCCTGGGACCGATTCCATATTACTTCCGATATTGGTAAATGCTGAAGAGATGGCATATTTTCGAAAAAGGAAATAGATAATAGAAATAGATTATGCTCTTTTTAAATGTATTTATTCAGGTAAATTGGTAAATAATGCTTTAAGTAGAAATGTTTGCTTTCTCATCAATACAGAAGACTGGAGCTCACAGTATTTCCCTACACTATAATTCTACATGCAATATGTGCAAAGTCCCACTGGTTAGTGAGGTTAATTCAAAGGAGATACGTGTATGTTTACAGCCTTAAAATATTTTTGCTTGTGGAGGTCTTTGTTTAGTAAAACTTCATTATACACATGGGAGGTATTATATATTCTACATACGATATTTTGAATATGTGTAGTCAGTTTTATTTGAGTTTTGTGTCTGATGTTTGAGGCCTGGGTTTGCAGATTTTGGAGTATTGACACATATTTAGTTTCTGATTGCTTACTTTAATGTTAAACTTTCATATATTTCCTGGGGTGTGCTCCCATAAAATGCAAGATAAATTAGCTATGTTTCAAGTTGTTGGACCATATAATTTTGGACCATCTCAGATGTATGTATTTTAAAATGTATGGTACATTTTAAAAATATTTTAGAAAGCATCTGTTGAAGTGGTACCAAGCATTTTGTGAAGCAGTCTGTAGACATTTCTGAATTAAAGTCCGAAGAATTAGGATCTTACAGTTGAAGACTTCACAATCTGCAAAAAAAAAAAACCAAAAAAACCCCCCCAGCAACCTTGCCATAATGTCATATCAGACATTTAAATCAGACTATCAGCGGATCTAAAGATTACCTTCTTAAAGAAAAATATGTGACCAAGAAATAATCTTTATCTTCCAAATCATTACTATGTAGGTTTAAGAATACAAATAATTCAGTGTGGCCTTTTAATGAACAAATAACATAAAGAATTGCTTTAATTTGGTCTGCATTTGGTTTTACATTTAGAATTTTCAGTTTAAAAGGCACTATAGTACTGGTGTATTGCTAGTCAGGTGAACTGTGTTCTGGTGGATTGATATTGCCAAGAACATACATTTTCTGAGGATAAAAATTCCTGAATCAATTTTGCTGCTATAATGGAAGAAACTAAACAACAGCGTATCCTATAATAAGCATGGTGTTTAAAAGTGGTGTATTTAAAAAGGTATCTAAAATAATTTAAATCTAATCACAATTTATTAAGCTTGAGATGTATTTCTCATTCCTATTTATGTCGTTTCAGAAATACATGTACTTTATGAACTTGCCCAGAAGAGGGCAAGAGAGCTAAACTTTTTACTCATTAAAATACAGTTTTTTTCCATTCATGGGAAAGTGGTTCACTGACTGCGTTTGTCTGTGAATAAAAACTGCACATTTAAAATTGACTCTACAAGTAATATATGTTATTTCAAGTTACTCAGATAATTTTATACTGTTTTACTATATAGCAAATACAATTTTACTCAATACATGTTTGAAGCTATTGATTTTTCTGCTTTTGATAGAAAGTATTTAGGTATATATCACGTATTGGGAAATAGCAAAATTCATTGCAGAACAGGTTGTTAATAAGGAAATTACAAAAAATATTCTGCTTTTCCCTAGTATATAAAGGAAGAGAACAAGAATGATGAAAAGCATAGTAATGCACTGAACAGTTATTTTGATCAAACATTATGAGTTTTTATATCATTTCTTTGTTTGGAATTTTTCCCAGTTCATTGTCTTAGAAATATAAGCTTTCATTTATGAACTGATTATTGTTTACGGCCAAAATTGTACTCTTTTTGATGTATTCATGGAGGCTAGAACATGGTCATATTTAGAGATTCCTACTACTTATTGGTTGCTTCTTTGAATTCTTCTGTAGGTTGATAGGCTTGAAAAATGGACACTGACTTTTAAGTATTGACAGTGTGCCTTAAAAGCAGACTTTATGAAATGTAGTTAGTCATAGATGCTTTTGTAAGATACTACAGATAGTCCTCGATTTATGACTATAATTAAGCCCAAAATGTATGTTGCTAAAGCATTAAGCAAATCCAGCATCCCCCATTGACTCTGCTTTTTGGAAGTTAGCTGGAGAGGTTACAAATGACACCAGGACAACGCAACTGTCATAAATACCGTATTTGGGGGGGGGGGGGCGGGGGGATAAGATGGTCCGGACTATAAGACGCATCTACCCTTTTTGCGGAAGAAAACAAGAAAAAAAAATCTGCCTCTGCCTCCCAGCAATTTGCCTCCTTGCAGCAAACAGCAAACAGCCTGTTTCATTTTCAGCACAGCCTGATTAGCACAAGAAAAAAAATCTGCCTCTGCCTCCCAGCAATTTGCTTACATGCAGCAAATAGCGGAAGCTGAAAATGGGGCGCACGGAGGCGGCAATAGGCAATGGCAATCCTTGTAGCCTGAAACAGCTGATGGTTGTGATGCCAATCCAAGTGATAATCAGCTGCTTGTGCTAATTAGGTTGTGCTGTAGCTGAAACTGGCTGTTTGCTGCAAGGAGGCAATTTTCTGGGAGGCAGAGGCCAAAGGGTGGGGGTGGGCGGAGCTACATTTGGTGTATAAGAGGCACACAAATTTTCACCCTCTTAGGGGTGGAGGAGTGCATCTTATACTATATGCATGTAAAAATATGGTACATGCCAGTTGCAAAATGCATGACTTCTGATCATGTGACCATGGAATTGCTGCAACGATCATAAATGTGAAAACCGTAAGTCACTTTTTTCAGTGCTGTTGTATCTTTGATTAGTCACTAAATTATTGATTGTTAAGTTAAGCCCTACTTGTACCAGCAGAATGATGGGGTTATTATTATGTAATTGGCAAGTTTCATTGCAAGGCTGTTTCAAGAGCTTAGGGCCCACTATATATAACTAGCATCAGGGTATATATGTAATTAAGTTTATTAAATTGTGTTCAGAGCAACAAATAAGGACTGAAGAACGAATTGCAGTAAATTAGAACAGTACCTCTCCATGTATCTCTGTTCAATTACACATTGTATATATATGGATTTAAAGATGAAGCTTTTTATCATTTTATTTGGGATGTAATTACTCTATATAAGCTGGCAGATGTAGATCATTCAGTAGACCAATGCCAGTTTAAGTTGGAGCCAATTGATTTAGTTGAGATTAAGGATTGGGTAACTACTGGCAGGATCAAATAAGGTATGTGAACAAGGGTACTTCTGCATTAATAGATTGAACTATTAAAATGCTACTTCTGTTTGGTTTAAAGTTCCCTGCTGACAGTACAACTGAGTGAAGTGTCTTGGTACACATGAACTTTGATTAAAAGATGCATGAAAGTAATCTGTAGTACTGATAATTGATCATTTTTGCTGAAAAAAATGATCTCTTCACTTGAAAACAGATCTTCTGTAGCACAAGTAGAAGGTCAATTATAATGAACCACTGATCTGTTGCAAAGTATCAGTGAATTCAGCTTGACCATTTTTTAAATCTGCAATTACAAAGAATTCTTTTCAGGAAGATATTTTCATGATGGAGATTCTAGGAGGTGGATCAAATTAGTCTGTGGTAGCAAAAAATTAGGAGTTTTGTAGTACCTTTTCTGATTAATGTTTGTTAAAGGTTAGTGAAATGCTACCAGAGGTTGGAAAAAATGCTACGAGATTCCTTCTGATATATTTTTGACATATATTTCCATGATGGGATGGTCATAGAAAAAAAGTACCTCAGAACTGCTTTAAATATTTGTGCTTGCCAAAATGATAGTTTATTGCTGACAAAGGGCAAAAATATAAGAAATGTGAAAGAAGTTGGGCATCTTCAGACATTAAGTGAATCATTGTTCCATGGGCCTTCAGTCCCTTTTAAAGAATATCTGAGGGGAAAAAATTCCCAGGTAAACCTGGGGATAATTTGCAAATCTTCACCCCTCTCCCCAATCTATTCAGAAGTAAATAAGACAATCATTTATACATGTGGACTGCAGGATACCTTACTTATATCAGGCAAGCAATTGTAAGATCCTGAATTGGGGTAAGTTTACTAGTGATTTAAATCATGATTTAAATTGTGATTTAAATTGACTTGATTTAAATTAAATCCACCCTGGTTATAAATGTTATTAAACTGTTATAAATAATTTTTTTCAGTGCCTTTGTAAGTTCAAATGGTGACAGTATGAACCGTTGTAAGTCCAAGACTACCTGTGATGTGGTTATGTATTACCTTACTTTGTATGAATTTGGATGTTCCAAGGATTGGAATATTGTAGTTTATTTGTAAGGTGCATAAGCTTTAGTTCTGTCAGAGTTGTTGTGGGTGGAATAGTTAAATACCTTCTAAGTGTTCTATATTATATACTAGGTTATTATGAACAATGCATCTCATTGGATTTTCTAAATTGTCTTTGATGTTCATTAATTTAGAATGACTGCTGCCCCATTGTGTTGATTTTTCTAATTTAGGCAGATTAAGTAATAATAATAATTAAGGTATCTGATTTACCCAGACTCTTATTCATAGTTTTTTTTTCCTCTAGAAATATACAAAATGGTCCATACAAAGAAAACTGAACTTGGATAGTTCACATCTAAACAAGAAAGCATGTTCCACACAGAAGTGTTTTGGGCAGATGGTGTAAGAAAATGTCAAGGACATTAGGGAAAAGTGGTAGCTAAAGGTAGATAAGGAAAGGAAGGCCACCCGGTAGATTCAGAAAACATGTGGGTGATCCTGAAGCCAGGGATTTTGGTTGTAGTTATGGCAGATACTGAAAAGAAGATGATGCAGGTGGTTTGGGTGGCTGCAACTAATGTCTTTACAATTGTGGTATTAATTTTGGCAATTTCATGAGATTTCATCTGGTATTTTTGAATGGAAAGGATATTATCTGCTCTGTATATTGTTACCTTAGTTACCAGATGGACTAGTTCTGTCTGAGGTAGAACCTAGAGTTTCATTTCCTTGCCAAAATGTGTAACACAGGGGTATCAAACTCAAGGTCCAGGGGCCGGATCCGGTCCACGGGATGCTTAGAACTGGCCTGCAGGGCCGCCCTACAAAAAGCAAAGAACCAGTCCGCCATGCCTCTGCCAGCGAAAGAGCTCACAAGGGCCAGAGGGGGACCTCACGAGCTCCGTTTTCCCTAGCAGAGGGTTGCAGGAAGCTGTTGCAGCCGAACATTGAAATCAGGAGCCATTTTCGCTGGCAGAGTGCTCAGGCCACCACAGGTGCCCTTTGACACAAGTGACGAGCTGGCCACATCCACCCTGGCCCTGCCCCTTCGCCCCCCCAAGGTCAAACACATTCCTGATGTGGCCCTCAGTGAAATGGAGTTTGAAACCCCTGGTATAACAGGTCACTTTGAATCCTTTCAATGTGTTTTCTTAATATATAACTTGAAGAGTATATAACATCTAAATTTATATTAGTAGATATGTGGATGAAAAGTAACTGGTAGCATTAAAAAAGGATGAAATTGGTTTCTTGGAGCTCTTCATTTTAATCCTTTTCTCTTAATTCCTGCTTTTTCTAAGTTATTTCATTTTCAATGGGTTTGAAGAATAATCAGATGTTGTTACATTATCTTGTATTATTACATTGATGAATTACGTTCATGTCAGTTTGTTCCAGTCAACTTTATTCTAATTTCAGTTGTCATGTATGCTCCAGCCTACATTTCTTTTGAGTGTCCTTGTTCTATGGTTGTTTATTTTTTTAGAATATTTACATATTTTTCTATTAGCTGCATGATTCCCTATTACTGGAAACAAGATTACCCTCAGTTTTAAAGAAACAAAGGATAACATATGAAACTGAAAGGCTCACACTGTTTTACTGAGGAATTTTCTAGATTACACAGTTTTATTTCGCAAACAAAATTGTAACTGATAAAGGAGAAAGATAGTTAGTCGGAGTAGCATAAAGATAGACTTGTTTTGTATTGTCAGAAGCATTCTATGGTGGACGGTGGGGTGGTGAGTGAATAGAAGCAACATTGAAGGTTGATATTCAGTCACACCCAGACCCAAAATCGCTTGTACATGCTGCTGCAACTACTCATTCAATCCCCTCCCCCCTCAGCAGCCACCCATGGATCTGAAATTGCTCTCATATGCCTCTGCAGCGACCTCCTACCCCCATACACACTTGGCAACAGTCACTTACTTTCCTGCTTGCCAGCCTATTTGTAAACTATCTGGGACATGCAACCTCCTGCTGGCTTCCCCACTGACTTTGGTTGTTAGAAGCCAGGAGGAAGCTGAAGAATGTCCTCAGTTAACAACAGCAAGAGGGACTGCCAGGATTGCTGTCATCACTAAGTGATGTAGTCACATAACATCCATGGTTTATGACCACATGGCTTATTGATGGAAATTACAATCTTATTCATTGTTACATGAGAATTATCTATACCAGGAGTGGGCAACTGTGGCCCTTTTACAACCTGTGGACTTCAACTCCCAGAATTCCTGAGCCAGCTTGGCTGTCTCAGGAATTCTGGGAGTTGAAGTCCACAGGTTGTAAAAGGGCCACAGTTGCCCACCCCTGATCTATATTACAAATGCAGTGAAGCAAAGAGGTACTGGATAAATATGTTTATTTATTTAAATAAATACACAGATCTTCTCACAAGTGCTGTTGCTGAGCCAGCTACCTGACACTTGTATATCTGATTTCTTATTTTAGTGCAGAACACTTACATTTCTTGCTATTAAACTGCATTTTCTTGGAAAGTGTCTAGTATTCAATTCTGTCAACATATTTTTGAACTTTGAGCCTATTTTCTAAGAGGTTAGCAATCCCCCCTCCCAGATGTCTGTCATCTGCAAATTTACTGAGCAGTATTTCTGTCCACTGTTTTAAGTCATTTCGAAAAACATTGAGGAGCACATGGTCCTAGGGCAGAATCTTAAGCTACCCTACTGCATACATTTATCCATGCAGATGTAGATTTATTAAAGACATGTTGAATATTGCTGTTTAACCAACTGTAAAATCATTTGGTAGTAAGACCATACATCTCTCACTGTTCCGTTTTATAAGAAGGCGACTATGGTCAACTTTATTAAATTTACTGAATTCTATCTATGTTACATCCAGAATATCCCTTAATCTACTAATCTAGTCATTGTAATCGTTGAGGAGCTGTGTTAGTTTGTAGTGGCAAAAAATCTGGGATGTGGTAATACATTCCCTAATTACCAACTTTTAGTGAAAGGCTTAAACTTTCATGAATTGTAATTTTTACTTCATCAGGTGTCACCAGGATCCTTCTAATCTAGCCAATTATTTTTTAAAAAGCCATAAAATCTGACATTACCTGTGTTTGACAAACTCATACAGGTTTCAGATAATTACCTTGTTACTTTCTAAGTGCTTGCAAACACCGCTTTATGTTCGTTCTATGATTTTTTAAGATACTGAAGTCAAGGCGATTTGTCTACAGTTATTTTTGCCTTTCTGAAAGATCAGAACAGTGTTAAACAGCTCTTTTCCATTCTGTTTCTCTGATGCTTTTTCTACACTCAGAAGTTCTCAAAGATTACAGTTAATGGTTCTGAGATCATTTTATCTTGTTCCTTAATAGCCAAGAATGTAATCCTTCTGACCCAATGACTTGAATTCATGCAAAGCAATTAGCATTTCTCTCACCACTTATATGTGCCTGTTTTAATCTTTGCTTCTCTTCTGTCCCCCACCATGGCTCACCTTCTGATAGTTGGACTCTTCATTGAGACCCTTAATCTTCTCTCTCTTCATTTTTAAAAACTTGTCCATTTTGTTTCTCAGTTTATCAGAGTACTTACAACCTTACCAATAACATCTCCTGTCTCTTTTTTTTTCTAGTATTGTTTTAATTTGGTCCCTGATTAATCTTATTTTTCAGAATTTCCTAATTCTGCTGAACCCTTTAGCATTTCCATCCATGAAATCCTTCCCACAATCCTTCTCACATTTTTTCTTAGTTTATTGCAGTCACCTCTCTTGAAATAAAGGACACTAATCTGATTAGCTTTAGTTCCCCTGTATGGTGAATTCTAGGATGATATGATAATTATTTCCCAAGGTTTCCACAACTTCCACTTCCTCAACCATTTCTTCATGGAGGAAATGTACAACTTCAGTAAAACAACTCCTGAACTCATCACATTCCTAGAAGTCCTCCATCTTGCCAGAATTTAGCTTTGGCCTACTAGAGGTCACCTGCAGTTAGATATTACAATTAGACAGGAAAAAAAAGAAAAATCCATATTGAATATAGAACATAAATATATAAAGCATGTTCATCTTCAAGCTTTGAAGAAATTATATGAAAAAAATGTGTATGTGCACAGCTGCCATAGGAAAAGAACTGGGTACAATGAAGATCAGTTTGGAGAAGCAAACGAATAGGAAAAGGAACATACTATTATAATTTCCCACCTGATTAAAGCTTTTGCAATTAAGTTTATAACACTATTGATACAATATTGCACAGAAACATCAAGTTAAGTAAATCATGTTTGATGATAATTGTACATTTTGAAAGAATTGAAGGGTGCAATATATAAATCCAGAATAGACTCCTGTGATGCTGATTTACCATCATTTTGAATATCAAAACATTCTTTGTGATTAATGCTTAGTGTGCCAATTTGGTAGTTTATTTAGTGAAAGCATGTACTTTCTTTTACTTTACTAATACATCTTGTTTATAGTCTTTGAAAGTTATGTGTTAAATTATGTAAAATTCAACATTGCATTTCAAAGGGAGGAAAAGTTATGTTCAACTACTTGTTATGACAGAATTCAAGTTTTTCTGGTGCATAGTAAAGCCTTCTCTAATTCAATCTTTTATCTTTTGTTTTTGCTGCCTTGCAGGGTTGGTACAGTAGGCCTCACTAAACTTAGCTGCAACTAAGAATTTCTCCTACATCAACAAAGTTAATGATGATGCTCTTGTGGATTGGAGAATAAAAGTGCATACTAAATATTTAAGAAGCGGAAAAAAACACATTTTATCTTCTCAGATTTATACTGCATCCACTGCTATCAAGACAGCAAACCAAAGGACAGATTTTTAATCCACAGTGTTTGTAAAACTAAACTGATTTATCTTACTAAGGCTCGGGGTTTGTGACCTGGACATCAGCATTTGGAAGTTACTTGTTTTACAAAAATGAGGGCGGCTTTGCAACCAGCAGACATTGCCATTGTGGCGCTCTATTTTGTGCTTGTTTTGTGCATAGGCTTTTTTGCCATGTGGAAATCCAATCGAAGCACTGTAAGTGGGTACTTCCTTGCAGGGCGATCTATGACATGGGTTGCAATTGGTGCTTCTTTGTTTGTAAGCAACATCGGAAGTGAACACTTCATTGGGCTTGCAGGATCTGGAGCAGCAAGCGGATTTGCCGTGGGGGCCTGGGAATTCAATGCCTTAATGCTTTTGCAACTCTTGGGATGGATCTTTGTTCCGGTCTACATACAATCTGGAATATACACCATGCCTGGGTACTTATCCAAACGCTTTGGAGGGCACAGAATTCAAGTATATTTTGCTGTTTTGTCTCTAATTCTCTATATCTTCACCAAACTCTCAGTAGATTTGTATTCAGGAGCACTGTTCATTCAGGAATCAATGGGCTGGAATATTTATTTATCAGTGATACTTTTGATTGGAATGACTGCATTGCTGACAGTGACTGGAGGTCTTGTGGCAGTTATCTACACAGACACAGTTCAAGCTTTGCTTATGATTATTGGTGCCTTCACACTTATGATCATAAGTATTACAGAAGTGGGTGGGTTTGAAGAGCTTAAACGAAGATACATGTTGGCCAAACCAAACATTACATCGATTTTATTGACATATAATCTTTCCAGTACTAATTATTGCCATACTGACCCAAAACCTGATGCACTGAAAATGTTACGTGAACCAACTGATGAAGATATTCCTTGGCCTGGTTTCATTTTGGGACAGACTCCAGCTTCTGTGTGGTACTGGTGTGCAGACCAAGTAATTGTCCAGAGGGTGCTATCAGCAAAAAATATTGCTCATGCCAAAGGATCCACTCTGATGGCAGGTTTTTTAAAACTCTTACCTATGTTCCTTATAGTTATTCCAGGTATGATATCACGGATATTGTTTGCAGATGATATTGCATGCATCAGTCCAGAACATTGTATGAAAGTTTGTGGAAGCAGAGCTGGATGCTCAAACATTGCCTATCCACGTCTGGTAATGAATCTTGTTCCTGTTGGTCTGCGGGGCCTTATGATGGCTGTAATGATTGCTGCACTAATGAGTGATTTGGATTCTATATTTAACAGTGCCAGTACCATCTTTACACTGGATATATATAAGCTTCTCATAAGGAAGAATGCATCATCCAGAGAACTGATGATTGTTGGAAGAGTTTTTGTTGCTTTCATGGTTGTAATAAGCATTGCTTGGGTCCCAATAATAGTGGAAATGCAAGGAGGTCAAATGTATCTATATATACAAGAGGTAGCGGACTATTTGACTCCTCCAGTGGCTGCTATATTTCTTTTGGGTGTATTCTGGAAGCGTTGTAATGAACAAGGGGCCTTCTTTGCTGGGATGTTTGGATTTGCTTTAGGGGCTGCACGGCTGATTTTGGCATTTATCTATCGTGTCCCTGAATGTAACCAGCCAGACACGAGACCGTTCTTCATCAAGAACATCCATTACATGTATATTGCTACTGGACTGTTTTGGATCACTGGAATTGTGGCTATAATAGTCAGCTTTTTGACCCCACCACCTTCAACGGAACAAATTCGTACAACTACATTTTGGTCTATAAAAAAGAGAATTGTGAAAGAAAGCACATTAACAAGCAGTCCATATGAAGCACAAGAGAAAAATGTCTTAAAATACGGTGTAATGGTATCTTCAAATGGGAAATCTGAAGAAAACGTTAAAAATGATCAGCCTGAAAATGTCAATCTTCTAATTACTTCCAGAGATGACAGCAATCCAGTGATTTCTTTAAACTCTGAAGTTGAAACACCAGTTGATTGTTACTCTAATGGGCAGGCAGCTCTTATGGGTAAGAAGAAGAGTCAAGAGGAGATTGGGAGCAATAGCAAAGACTGGAAGTTTATAGATTGGTTCTGTGGCTTTAAAAGCAAAAATGTGAACAATATGGTCATCCAAGATAAGAGGGAAGAAGAGGCTATTTGTCTACAAATGCTGGAAGAGACTCCAAAAGTTAAATTATTACTCAATGTTGGATTATTTTGTGTGTGTTTTCTTGGAATATTCATGTTTGTTTATTTTTCTTTGTGAACAGTTTTTTAAGAGTGTGGCCTGACAGTCAAAAAACAGACAACAGGTCCCTGGAGAAATATATAATTATCTGTGTTACGTGTCTCCTATCTCAGGCTTTCTTTGCATTCTTGTTTTCAACCAGCTTGAAAATCATTACAAATCCTATAGTTTAATGTTTCTATTTCAGTGCAGAATGGGGATTTTATTCAGTACCAAAAATTGAATTTCAATTTATCAAAGTAAGAAATTCGTTTATTAAAATAAAATAATCACAATCATTTGCAAATGGTCAAGGTGAAACTAGTGTTAATGTACACACACTTCAAATATTGCTAAATTACACATATACAGTTATGAGTCATCTTAATAATTTCTGATTATTTTCCTTTTACCCAGTACTCAAAACATTGTTTTTGACTAGGTTCCCAACAAATATCTTAAGTATTAAAACTGAATTACACAACAATAATTTGTATCATCTAAAATTATTATGCACCACTAAGTACAATACTTCCCTTTCTCCATTCACTAGATAAAGTGGTTATCAATAATAGCAAGTTTGAAAAAGAATTCAAATTACGCAGAAAAAATGGTCCAGTTTACATCTCCCTAATTGATATTCTGCATATTGATTTAAATCTCCTTTGCAAATTATGCTATTTGGTGTTACAGTTCAAATTACTTGGAGACAAAATGGCAGTCTAAATGGTGGTAAAATCCCCCCCAAAATAATCCCTCAAGTATTTTCAGCTAAAAATACTTCTTGGGTATGTTGGAATGTTTTCTTAAAGTTGAATTTACACATTTAACATTGTAGGATTACAGTGATTCCTCCAACTTCTTGCAGAATGAAAAGCAAAAAAACCCAACAACAACCTCTAGCATCCTCTTAGTGAAACCGCCCTTTGTGAAATCTTTTTCACAGGGAAAAAAAAAAGCCACTGTGAAATAAACAATTTTGTACAAAAGACTTTTTAAACTCTCCCTTTTCCAGGTTTGGAATTTAGTGACATCTCCCCCCCACCCCACCCATCTTTCCAACAACTCGGGTGGGGGCTTATGTTCTTCTCAGCCACCATCAGTGTTCCCTCCAGTATTCCAACCCTCTCCCCATGCATAAGCCAAACAAGCCCTGGGTTGGGTTTTTTTTTTATTTGCATAGACTTAAACAGTGGAAACATCATGTTTTAATTTGGGCTCAGATAATGGAAAGCCAGCTGTTCTGTGCTTGGAAGAATCTCCTGTTCTGAGGCTGTAGTTATAACAGGCAGAAAAATGACTTTTCCCTCTTCCCTATGTCATGTCAATTTTTAATACCCAGTTTGAAATGGCGGCGTGAGGCACTCTCCATACAGTGCTGGCATTCACAGCATCTATAGGATGACTGAAATGGCAGACACAAACTTATGACTTTTTACAAAAAATCTATACCATTCTGTAGTATCATTCATAACTGACTAGATGGAATTTGTCCTTTATTTAGAATTGAGCTCACCTCTGCAGTTTTGCAACAAAATGCATTCTTGCACTTCAAAGTGGTAAAGTTGTGCCCCATCAGATGCTTTGTACTTCTCTTGCTCCCTGGCCTTTGGTCATTCTATCTGCAGCTGATGGAAATTCAAATATTCCAACATTGGAGGACCATAGGTTCTGACTGTAATTGGAACTGCAGAACTGAAGCATCTAATGCAAAAATACATTTACTTTCTTTTCTTTTTTATCTGTACTTTAGAATAGATTGAGATTGCAATGACTATTGTAATAGCATATGATAAGGTAACCAAAAATTGACTTGACTCATTGACAATAGCATATTGAGTCATTTTGCTTTAGAATTTTTCCCACAAGGTTGGTGAAAAAATGTCATTTATTACTGAATAATAAATGGCATTTATTATGGCATTAAGTGACATTACTGAATGATGGAATTAATATGAAAAATCTAAAGACATTAAATTGTGGTTGTAATCTTGATCACGTGATATAATTTTAAAAGCAGTGTATGTATTTTGTAAATATTGTATAGCAAGGTTATGTTTTTATTGGCTTCTACCATGAATTGAACTGCTTTGTGTACAGGACCAAAAAGCCTTTTCAAGGCATGTGTAATAAATACTTCATTGATGCTTTTAAAAAATGCTTTAGAGCAGGTAGTGGGATATTTTGGTGCCTCACAAACTCAAATGCATATTTTCCTGGCTAAAGTTGCTTTATAAGATCAGAAGAAAGTGCAGCTTCTTTAAGGAGGTATTGACCGATGTGGCATGTATGCTCATGCTGACTCCAAAGTTCCTTTTTGGCTTCAGATCTGAAGTAGTGCACATCTTTGCCTTCCATGACTATAGACTTCAGATGATGCTAGTGATGAAAGGTGGATTGCTCCTGAGGTAAGATAGCATTGCTCTTTCTAGTACTCTAGTACTCAGCATATTGAATGAATTGCTAGCATTGACATGCAGATTGGCTAGCTCAGGGATCTATTTCCCTCCCTTTCCCTCCCAAGGTATTTCCCTCAAAATACCTTGAATAGCCTTACATGAAAATAGCAGTGTCCAATACTCTCACTGTCTTAATCTCAAGTAATCTAGTATGTGTATGGTATTATGAATACATATGGCAGAGTTAATTCTGAGTCTATTTGAAATTGGACCAATTAACCAGTAAGGGAAATTTTGCCACATTTTAAAAATGTATCTATTAATATTTGAGAATTCCAGTAACATTCCCTTTGCTACTTTATATAGCTTAGACTATATAAATGTTATTCATACGTTTAGTTTTCTTGTTATGGGCTCTTGTTTGATTGACAAAATGGAGATCCTGAATAATGCGTCTCTGCCTTTAAGATTCAATGTAGTATAGGCAGTCCTATAATCATAATCATAACTCAGACCACCATTACAGTCATAAGTCATGCTGATCATTAACCAGATCATCATATAACTGACCTGATTTTACAACATGTCCTGCAGCAGTTATTAAGCGAACTACAATGGTCATTAAGCACATCTGCCACTATTAAGCAAATGCTGCGATCATTAATCAACCCATTGCCTACAACAGGCATTTTTGCTGGAAAACAGAAGTAAACCTTGGTTTCTGGCAAAATACATAAATTGAGGACTCTCTGCAGCAAATGAGTCTAGAATACATCATGCCATCTCTGGGAACAATAGTTTCCAAATAACTTTGGAATTAACAGTGAGCAAACAAGCTATTCGAATACGGTCTGTGCACAATTATTGGACTACAGTATGTAGTGAATGCTATTGTGCTTATTTATTGAAATATCTTAAAACTTGAATTGGAACCAGTTTGCAGACATTTTAAAAAAATGGTTATATGGGACAGATGGATGCCGTAGTCATCAAATGGGTAAAGGCCAGTTTTTCCATTTTAAAATATTTGGGGGGGGGGGTTATAGTGCAATAATCTTTCTAAAGGTACAACCAATGATTTTTATCATCCCTTCCACCTGTAAAATCAGTACTACTTGATGATTAACACCTGAGCTGCTGTGATAGCAGAACAGAATTTTGGAGCTATGTGTACCATGTTTCCCTGAAAATAGGACATATTCTGAAAATAAGGCCAAGCCTAATATTTGGGATGGGCGTAAATATACCCCCTCCCCCAAAATAAGCCCTCCAGCAAGTGCGGCCGTTTTTGCCATGGACTGCGGCCACTTCAGCAGCAGGAGGCAAGCAATGCACCCCATGTGCCTCACGGCGGCCTTCCAAAGGGTACTGTAGCAGCAGCTATCCACATTTTTTTTTACCCTTATTTCATCCCGACCGTTCTGGGCCATGTGAGTCAGGACGAAATAAGGGTTAACAAATTGTGGATAGCTGCTGCTACAGTACCCTTGGAAGGCCGCCGTGAGGTGTGAGTCTCCTGCTGCAGAAGTGGCTGCGCCCAAGGAGTGCTTTTGGGAGAGAAGGCAAAGGGGAAGTGATTCCTAGCAAACTCCCGCCTCTCTGCTTGGCGACTCCCAGCAGCCCCAGACACTCAAAGCCCGTGCCTGCCTGGCTCCCTTTTCCACAGTGCCTGGCTCTTTATTGAGGGGGGTGGGGGAGAAGCAAGAGACATGGAGTGAGACAGGACTCACTCTACTTGCTGTCTCTTCTCCCCGTCTCCCTGGGCATGGCAGGGCTTCCTGTCCCTGTCCCAATTGGATGCAATTTGGGAGTGGGGAGGGGTGGGGCTGTGGAAACGGGAAATGTGTCTCACCTGCCTTGTAGCTCTGTTGCGTGTGTTCCCATTGTCTGCAGGAAAACACATTGTAGGGTAAAAGAAACCTTGCGAGTTCAATCAAACTTTTCAAACTTGCAAGAAGTTTGGTTTTACCCTACATGTTTGCCTGCAGACAACAGCAAGACATGTGATAGAGCTGAAAGGCAGGTAAGACGCGTCTCGCGTCTCCCTGGCCCCTGGTGAGGAGAGGGAGAAGAGACAGCAAGACGTGTCTTGCTTCTCCCCCACCCCACATGCTACCCCCTTCAATAAAGAGCCGGGTGCTGTGGAAAAGGGAGTCGGGTGGGCACAGGCTTTGGGTGTCTGGGGCTGCCGGGGGTTGCCCAGTAGAGAGGTGGGAGCAGGGCGGGAGTTTGCAGGTGAGGGGGATGGATGGATGGATGGGAAGCAGGCAAGTGCCCAGTGAACAGCTGACGAGTGGCTGTGCTGCGCTACCACGGCAGCGCAACAGCAGAAGCCATGAGGTGACCATGCTCGCTGTCTCCTCCACCCCCAAAATAATAAGACCTCCCGATAATAAGGCCAAGCCCTTATTTCGGGGTACAAAAAATATAAGACGGTCTTATTTTTGGAGAAACACAGTAGCTACAGTATAGGTGGTTTATAGGTTGTTTACCTTTGGTTAAACTGTTAGGGTTGATTGAAGTAGACTGTAGTCCTTCAAGTTTCTACTTAACATAGAAATATGGTATCCTCTTTTTGTTTGTGGGGGTTTGCTAATGAGTGTGACATTTTGGAACACTTTTATTGGTTGCCATAGTCTAAGATGGTTGTTTATACTGGGCTGCATAATGTTCTAGAATGTGACAACCCTGTTTTTGGTATTTTTGTTTTTGGTATTTGTTTGTAGTAGAGAAAAATCTAAGTGTTACTTCTAGTTTAATTCTTTTATAAGTATAACAGTCATATTTTAACTGAAGTTTCTATATTCCTTTATTCTTACTACTGAATATTTCTTTTATATAATTCTTCAAATTAAGAAAGTAAATGTGTAATAGCTTGTTATAGTGCCTTTTAGTAGCAAAGTATAACCTTATCAGGTTGCCACATCTCATTGTAATGAAAACATTTATTTTTTGCTGACTTCACATTTCTATCTATGCCATAAAGGAGCACATATATTTTTCTAAGTAGAACTGTAAGTCTAGTCTTGAAGACAAATTAAATAGTAAATCATAGCCTACATTGATTGTTAATAGCTGTTCAGTATTTATTTTTACATTTACAGAAGGCATAGTATGTACAACACTCTTAAAAATTAGGAATGTGTAGCATTTTAATAAAGATGAACAATCCTAAGCTTCTAATAATACTGCAAAATCAGTTCTAATAAATATCACTAAATAGGATTCCACCTTCTGGTAACTGTTGTCTAGAACATCTGGAGAATTCTAGTTTAGTCTACATGCAGGAATGTATAAAAATTTCTCTTAATCCATGCAGTTGCATGGGATTCCCCCCCCCAACACCCTGAATTTTTGTGATGTATTGTCTTGTATATTATTATAGCAGTTGTTCAAGAATACCTTTTTAAGAAATATAATGAGCTTTTAATTTGTATATTTAACTGTACGGAAAGATGTATGAGGGCTTTATTTTTCTACTATATTCAGGGAAATCATAGCTTCTATTCTGGAAAATATTTTATTCTCTTTTTTTGCCAAAGTTGTCCTTCCATCCCATTTCTCTGCTTTGCTATACAATCTAATAAATAAATAAAATAAATAAATAAATAAATAAATACAAAAGAAGATAGTAAACTGACTGCTTCACTTTTAATCCAGTATTTTAGTGTCCTGGCACCTCAGAAATCAGGTCTATTGAATAATATTTTCCTAAATGGAAAAAAGAAGGGTGTGGGTTGTAGGCTGTCAAGTTCTAATAAGCAGGGTTGTTAAACTCAATTGAGGGCCACATTAGGGTTGTATTTGACCTTGGAGTTGCCAGGGTAGGCGTGATGAGCTCGATGTCACTCGTGTCGAGGGCCTCTCTGGTGACCTGAGTGCTCTGCCAGCGAAAACGGGCTCCTGAGCTCCGTTTTTGGCTGTGACAGCTTCCTGCAATCCTCTGCCAGCTCAGGAGGATGCCTCCCGAGCTCCGTTTTCTCTGGCAGAGGCACCGTGGGCCAGTCCTTTGCTGTTTACAAGGTGGCCCCGTGGGCCAGATCTAAGTACCCCGGGGGGGAGGATCCAGTCCCCAGGCCTTGAGTTTGAAACCCCTGTAATAACTATACTTGTCAAAAAACAATGATTTAGTAGCATACCTTTATTTTAAATTCTTAACCTAAGGTAAATTATTATGTTTTGTAGGAGTTGTCTACAAGAGAGACTCTTCCCTCCTCCAAAAACTGCATACTGAATTCATAAATTTAGTTTTTTAAGGAAAACTTTAAATTAGGTATTTGAAATTAGGAACTTAATTGTTCGGTATATTGTATATTATGTGCCCTTAACATTTTTAAAATAAAGCTAGTATTATTATATGTAATGTTATGAATTAAAGGTGAGTAAAATACTTAAAAACTTTTTCAAGAAAAGTGTATAATTCAGTGTTGTTTAAATGTATTTTTGTTAGCTTTAGAATAGTTGAAATGTAAGTAGATATCATTAAGAGTCCTTATTTCACAGTTTTTTTTAACCTTACTTACAAAATAGCACACTCATAGGCACCCACACACACACCACATAACTTTCTGGAAATGTTTTGTTTTTTAAAAAATACTTCATTTTTGTTTGATTTTGTGTAAAATGTTCCATAGTGCTCTAATGCACTATGTAAGATTCTTCATGGGCAAAGTCAGGTACTGAGCAATGATGGCAATGACATACGACAGTCATTGTTTACGAACACATACAAAAGTGTTTATGAACACATGCTTTTAAATGAGGTGGTTATAAAAATAGTTGCTGTGCAAAAAAAAACCTAGTAGTCTTCTTCAAGAAGAAAGCAAGTTCTTTTATTAAGTAAATATCTTTTTCTTCATCCTTTAAGTTTTAAATAGTGTGATGCTAATTTTTCTTTCACCTTTGGATATGTAAGTATACTTTTTTAAAAAAAGGTTTGGTATCTTGTTTTGTTGCTGTTGTATTTTCTACAATGTGTGTAAATTAGAAGTCAATAGTTTTTTAAAACATTTCACTGAGCAAAAAATAAAATAAAATAAAATGGTAATGTGCAACATGTCAAGTATTTAACCTTTAGGGGAAAATGAACCAACTAAGCATAAATATGTATAAACTTCTAGATGTCTTAAATAAAAAATCTTAAATGCGCATGATGTGTCAATAAGGGACATGTTATTCAATGAAATAGAATCATTACAGTAGGAATATAGATCTAGAAATATTAAGGAAATGAATATTTCTTGATGGAGCATTGCTACGAACTTTACCACAGTTTGTCATGGAATTAATGGCTTAAGTATAGAACATTGTCAAGATGATATTGAAGAAAACTGTTGGAGAACTCTGTTCTTATTGTTAGTTGTATGTATATTGATTGTTGTATGCTGTATCTGTATTTCTGCCTCCTGAATTAGTCTTCAACATGAAACTCTTATTAGAGTATTGTATAATTAAAACTGTATTTCTTGCAGTTTACATTTTTTGAATATAGAATTTTGTCCTGTCCAAGTTACTGTGTGGAAATGTTTAAAATTTCTGTACAAAGTTTAAATAAAAAGTACAAAAATGCAAGTATTTCTGAAATGATCTTAGATGTTTATGAAATAAACTTAGTAGGTAAAATATTCTTGAGAGTCTGCTGTGTCTGAAATTTCTATTCAATTTTGTTAAGAGATTATATGAACAATTTATGATATTCCAATTTAGACAGTGGAAATTAACAAAATAATTCTAGATAGTTTACGGTACCAATACTTCAATAGAATCATTTGTCTGCTTCAATTCTGGGTTTGTGTTTTATTGTTTTCTAAAATGCAAAACAAGGAAACTGGTCTCATGCATTGGAAGTTTATTATAAAGGTTTGCTGCCACATTAGGGCTTTACTGGTAAGTAGTTGACTTTAAATTGAGTGCAGTACAGTGTGTTATCTGTAGCCAGTATAGCACATGAAAAGTAAGGATAACGTGGCCATTTTCTGAGACAATATACTACCCTAGACAGCTTAGTGCACCAGCTCTAATCTCCAGATAGTTTTCAATGGCAAAATTATATGGAATAATTCAGTTGAGATTGCCAGAGCATGTACTGCTGAGATCGGCTTTTTTTCATCCATAAATGGATGAAATGGAAGGGCCTGGTGGCTCAGCAGACTAAAGCATTGTGATTAACACCAGCTGTCTGCAATTACTGTAAAGTTCGAATCTCACCAGGCTCAAGATTGACTCAGCCTTCCATCCTTTCTAAGGTAGGTAAAATGAGGACCCGGTTTATGGGGGCAATAAGCTGACTTTGTATAAATATATAAAAGTATGAAGGCTATTGCTTAACGCATTGTAAGCCACACTGAGTCTCCGGAGAAGGGTGGCATATAAATCAATTCTTTTTTTTAAAAATTGCTTAATTGGACTCACTATCTGAAGCTGTGCATAGGTTCTCCTTACTGAGGCACTTTCAGTGATTATTTGGTATCCAAGAGTAGCCATATATCCTGTACTTGGTTTTATAGGGCAAGTGTCACCCCATGTAGTATTGAGTTAAGGACAGTTTCTGGATAGAAGAATTACTTGGAGATGATGAACTTCCAGGCTAATGTTTATCTTTCTGTGATTCATCTTCATGCAGTTGGCCTTCATCTAGCTCTTCACAGCCCACCAGCATTCTTCTATTGATTTGCCTGGGTCAGATGAAAAAGACAAAATTAAGAGGCATTTGTACATCAAACCTCAGGACAGCCTTTTCCAATGGCTTTATACAAGCTTCAACACCATGGGAGATCAGATCAAATGCAATGGAATTTCCTGCATGATTGCCATTAAATTGAATAAAAGTCCTCCAGTCCTATTTTGAGAATGGTTCTGCAGGTAGGAATACAAACACTGCAACACAGTGTCTTTAGTTGTCAACTTGCTGACTCATCCCAATGAAATTTTATTTATTTATTTTATTTTATTTTATTTTATTTGGCTTATATGCCGCCCTATCTCCCAATAGACTCAGGGCGGCTCACAATAATAAAAATACAAGCCAGAATACAAAATTAAAATCTAAAATCTAATAAAATTTAAATTTTAACCCTTAAAACCCCATCAGTCCAGGTCGGGGAATTTGAAAAGCCAAGTTTTTAATTCACGGCGGAAGGTGCGAAGGTCAGCCGCTAATTGGAGCTCCAAGGGGAGTTGATTCCAGAGAATGGCTGCACCCACAGAGAAGGTTCTACCCCTGGGTGCCACCTGCCAACACTGTCTAGCCGACGGTACCCTGAGCAGGCCCGCTCTATGGGCACACACCAGGTGATGAGATATCGTTGCTGGCTGTAGGTGGTCCGCCAAATATCCTGGGCCTAAACCATGTAGGGCTTTATAGGTCATCACCAGCACCTTGAATCTCACCTGGAGGGTAACTGGTAACCAATGCAAGTCACGCAGGAGGGTTGTAACCTGGAAGTATCGGGATTCTCTCATCACAACCCACGCGGCTGCATTTTGCACCAGCTGAACCCTCCAAGTGGTCCTCAAGGGCAGTCTCATGTAGAAAGTGTTACAGTAGTCAATACTTGAGGTGACTAGCACATGCGTGACTGTGCGTAGGGCATCTCGGTCCAAGTAGGGACGCAACTGGCACACCAGATGTATCTGGGCGAATGCCCCCCTGGTCACGGTCGTTATATGATTTTCTAAACTCAACTGTGAGTCCAAGAGGACACCCAAGTTGCGCACCCTATCTACAGGGGGTAAAACTTCATCCCCTATAGTCAGCGATGGGACCTGTCCTATGAACCGAGATGCCGGTACCCACAGTCTTGGCCGGGTTGAGTCCAAGTCTGTTTTTATCCATCAGACCCGCACCGCTTCCAGGCACCAGGCCATCACGTTGAGGGCATCACTGGGTTGGTTTGGGGTGGATATGAAGAGTTGAGTATCAGCGTACTGATGATACCTCATCCCCAAACCATGGATGATCTCCCCTAGCGGTTTCATATAAATGTTGAACAGGGGGGGTGAGAGAAGTGACTCCTGGGGCACCCCACAAGTTAGGGGCCTCAAGGTCAATCTCTGCCCCCCGGCCAACACCGCATGCGTTCGACTTGAGAGGTAGGAGGAGAACCACCATAAAACGCCTCCCACTCCCAACCCCTCAAGGCGACTCAGCAAGATACCATGGTTGACGGTATCAAATGCCGCCAAAAGATCCAATAGGACCAGAACAGAGGAATAACCTCTGTCCCAAGCCCTCCAGAGATCATCCACCAGCGTGACCAATGCCGTCTCCATGCTGTACCCACGTCTGAAACCCGATTGGTATAGGTCAAGGTAATCTGCTTCATCCAGGGCCAGCGGGACCTAACGCGCCACCACATTCTCAACAACCTTCGCTAAAAAACGGAGGTTGAAGACTGGATGAAAATGACTTAAAACAGCTGGATCCAAGGCCGGCTTCTTGAGGAGGGGCCTCACCACTGCCTCCTTCAAGGCGGTTGGGAAGTTTCCCTCCCTCAAAGAAGCTGCTATCACCGCCTGGATCCAGCTATGTGTCACCTCCCGGGCTGAATAAACCAGCCAGGAGGGACATGGGTCCAGCACGCAGGTGGCCGCACTCAGCTTCCCTATGATCCTGTCCACTGCCTCTGGGGTAACAGGGTTGAACTCTTCCCAAAGCACAAGACCCACTGTCTCCCCCCGTCTGACTCTGCCCAGTCAGAGTCCAAGCCGTTCCGAATCTGAGCGATTTTGTTCAACAGGTGCTGACCAAACTCTTCGGCTTGTCCCTGCAAAGGACCTTCCCTCACCCTCTGATTCAAGAGGGGACTGAACAGGGCAGCTGGGCGATTCTCTGCGGACGCGATGACATCGGTGAAGTAGCAGTGCTTTGCCGCAGCCAACTCCACCAGGTAGGCCCGTGTGGCCGACCTTAACTGAAATTGGTCAGATTCGGAACAACTGTTTCTCCAACGGCTCTCTAGACCTTATCTACGCCGCTTCATCCCCCGGAGCTCCTCGGTAAACCAGGGCATCAGATGGGGTCTGCAACGTGTCAGAGGCCACAAAGGAACGACCCGGTCAAGAGCCCCGGCAGCAGCCTCTTCCCAGCCTCCACCAGGGTCATGGCCGGGGCATGGGAAAGAGAGAGAGGGATCATTCCAAGCTCTGTCTGGAACCTCTCAGAGTCCATCAGGTGCCTGGGGTGGAACCAGGTGGTCGGTTCCGTCTCCCAGCAAGGCGGGGCGGGTGTAATGGAAGCCTAGCTGAAGGAGATAGTGGTCAGTCCATGACGGGATAAATGGAAGGCGATCCCCCAACGAACTCCACTTGCCACTGCCCCGAAACAAAAACAAGATCGGGTGTGTGCCCCCCACCCCATGAGTCGGGCCCTGAATGATCTGAGTCAGGTCCATAGCTGCCATGGAAGCCATGAACTTCCGAGCCACCCCCAATGCTCCACCCAGGGACGGCAGATTGAAGTCCTCCAGAACAATAAGTCTGGGAAACTCCACCACCAGCCCCGAGATGGCATCGAGTAGCCCGGGCAGGGCTGTTGATACGCACCTGGGAGACACGTATGCAGTCAACAAGCCCAACTGGCCATACGGGCCCCACCTCATGAGGAGGGCCTCACATCTGTCTATCTTGGGAGCAATGACCTCCCGTGGACTGAAGACCTCCCTAATAACCATAGCCAACCTCCCTACCCTACCCTGGGCCCTTGGCTGGTACAGCACCCGGAAACCTGGTGGGCACAATTCAGTCAGAGGGACACCCCCCTCTGAGCCCAACCAGGTTTCCGTAATGCAGGATACTATGGTCCATGCTATTACAAGCTTCTGAGATATTTAAGGACAGTAAATAAGAATAGCACAGCATTCCTACTCATTTTTCTAAATGGTGGGCAACCAATCTGCTGATATTGTTTTTTCCCCAATTAGAGTGGTTCCTAATTCTCAGAGAAATGGGAACTATGGGCCCATAGCTTGCTTTCTTTGATAGTACATAAACACTGGTGGGTTTTAAACTAGCATTTGACTAATTATGAAACAACTTGACCATGTTGGTTAATTTAATGAAAATTATAACTCGGGTACACCAGTTGTGAAAAGGGCAAATTCCCTATTATGAGTCATGAAGGAGTTGAAACAACAGTACTGAATATCTCTCAGTAGTACTCTGTTTTAAATACTGTTTACAGTCTTGGTTGGTTTATCCAGAAAGAATATTGTAGAGCTGGGAAAGATGGGTGAAATTTATAACTAGTAAGTTGTACCTTTAGTTTTTAAAAAAAGGAAAAGAAAATATTTAGATATTTTAAATACAGGTAGTCCTCGATGTACAACCATTTGTTTAGTGACTGAAGACAAACAGCACTGAAAAATGTGACATGTCCATTTTTCATACTTATGACTGTTGCAGCATCCCCATGGTCATAAACTCAAAATTCAGCCAGGTAGTAACTAGTTCATATTTATGAGACGCGGTGGCACAGTGCTTAGAATGCAGTATTATAGGATACTTCTGCTGACTGCCAGCTGACTGCAATTTGGCAGATAGAATCTCACTAGGCTCAAGGTTGACTCAGCCTTCCATCCTTCTGAGGAGGGTAAAATGAGGACCCAGATTTTTGGGGGCAATATGCTGACTCTGTAAACCCCTTAGAGAGGCTGTGAAAGCACTGTGAAGTAGTATATAAGTCTTAAGTGCTATGCTATTACTATGACAGTTGCAGTGTCCCGGGGGTCATCTGATCACCTTTTGTGACCTTTTGACAAGCAAAATCAATAGGTGAGCCAGATTCACTTAACCACGTTAACAATTTAACTGTAGTGATTGACTTAACAACTGTGACCAGAAAAGTTGTAAAATGGGGCAAAACTGATTTAACAACTATTTTAGCAACAGAAACCTTAGGCTCAGTTGTCGTAAATCAGGGATTATGTAATGTGGCTGAGGGGAGAGATAACCAGTGATTAGGAAATCATGCTGTAATAAAATGGATATTAATCACGTTTCCATTTTATACTATAGCTCTGGGGAGACTGATAGGTGGTGGATTGAAGATGTGATAGTCTCTAGCTTGCATTATTTTGGGAGATTGGGTAAAATCAGAGCCCGAAGGTTAGTGATTAAGCTACCTGGTTCAAAGAGAGCAATAGATATGGTGGAAATGTTGAGGAGCAGATTGCTGTTACTATTTTGAAAGATCTCAATTTTATACTAGATTATCTTTGGTCTGACCCAGCAGTATTCTGTTAAATGTTTCAGTTTAAAAGCTTAAAGTAACACAACTTATATGAAGTTGAATGGAGATGCTATAGGCAATAACATATACAGATATGATAAAATATATCCTTGTTTCTTTAAATACCTATTTCCTCTTTCACATCAGATTATAAAATAGGCAGGTCTAACCCATGAGCGACATGCCGCCCTGGATAGTTAATGCAGTCTCACAAAATAATAACCTTTAATAATATTAAGTGATTAAAGTTGGTCAAATATATTATATATATTTTATATGCAGCTCAAGACAATTCCTCTTCATGATTTAAAATATTGAATTTCTCTCTTAATTGAATTTTCTTAGCTATACTAAAGTGGACCTAAGAAGATGTTTTCAGTTTTTTCTATATTCTTGCAAGTAGATAAGAGACTAATCAAACTTTTGGGACTTCTCCTTGCTTTAATGTCTGTCTTTTCTCACCTTCCTTTTTAGTCCAGCCAGTTAAAAGTAATTGCCAGTGACTTTATACACATTATTTTGAAATACCTACCTTCTACATGGATATTGACAGTTGAATAATGTGAATGATCCCTTTTTGCCCTAGTTATTGCCAAAATATTAGTTCTTTAACATTGGAAGGGCAATTTGTCCCAATTATCCACTAAATTGAAGATTTGTTACTTGTGCCTTTTGAATGAGTCAATTGAATGTCAATTATAAACGAACTATTACAATATAATATGGATAAGCTTTACTGAAACCATTTTATCAAAAAACGTCATGTACACACAAACATACATTCTCTCTCTCAGCATTTTCTCTGTTTTCATTATGTTTTCAATCCCCCCAATTCTGTTTTAGTAAATAAAGTAAGATAAATGATAATTGACTACTATGTTTTTTTCTGTTTAAAGCCAGAGACAGCTGCAACACTGAGACGCACAGTGGAAGCTTTGCTGGAAAGAGGAGCAGTGGTGAGGAATTTGGAAAACCTGGGAGAAAGAATGCTGCCATATAAGATAGTAAAGCATGATCAGCATCACCTCAAAGGAGGGTATGAGTTATTTAATTCTTGCATGTAATTTTGCTAGACTGAATATAATTCAAAGAAGTGATGATAGCACAGAAATCTACAGAAGAGCAATACTGGAATTGGAGCTTTGGTATTGCCTTAGCAGCTGCTCCTACAGTGTCCCAAAACCTGATGCCTACCAGATTAGTTAAACTACACTGCTGTCTTATATTACCAATACATGAAATTAGTGATGGTAATAGGAGTTATGATACAACAAATCTGAAGAATACCCAAATTGAGAAATTCCTTACGGGAAGAAGATTCTTTGTCAAAGCTACTATGTGTATCGGTTTCTTCCCTATGCATACATGTCACTTCTTTCAATTGCATACAATGTTTGAAAAATACTGTCATTACTGTCATTTCAATGAATGTGACATTCAGTCACATTTATTTGTTAGTTTGTTCATTAGATCAATTCATATAGCTACCCATTTTCTAATTGCAATTCTAGGCAGCAAACCCAACCAATGGTATACATATTCCTAAATTATATGAATCAATATTTAATAACTGCAAAATGAGGTACAAGAGTATTCCCCAAATAAATAAATGAAATTACTTCATTCAGTAATTGACTTCATTACTTGTTTCTACTTCATAGTATTTTGCATTCCTGTTTTTCCAGTAAGTGTAGTATGTATAGGATTGCAGACATAGAAACAAAATTTTATATTCCCTTCACTAAGAAATATATTTGTTACATAGATTTTTCTAATCCAGATTACCAGTTTTGTTTCATTAAAATATTTCAATATGATACGTACGTATTTCTGAAGAGCCATGGTGGTGCGAGAAGCCAGATTGTTGGGGGCAACATGCTGACTCTGTAAACCGCTTAGAGAGGTTTGTAAAGCACTGTGAAGCAATATATAAGTTTAAGTGCTATTGCTAACTGGATCAGAACTGATTCATTTTCTTTGGTTTGTCTGATATAATTATCCGATAACTATAATGATAATGGCTAAATTTGATTCTGCTTGCTATTTATTTATTTCTAGTTCTATATTGAAATCGAACTAAGATGCTTGAAATGAATAAACAATTCAAAAACATAAAATTGTTTATAATAAATAAATAATAAAATAAAATTGATAAGCTCATCTGGTTATTATTGCAGGTTTGGATGGGTAAGAACAGGCTCAGACTGAACCCCTCCAAGACGGAGTGGCTGTGGGTGCCGGCATCTCGGGATCCTGAGATACCATCTCTAGTGATCAGTGGGGAGACAATCACCCCATCCGATAGGGTTCGCAATCTGGGTGTCCTCCTGGATTCTCGGCTATCATTGAATGACCATCTGACGGCCGTAAGCAGGGGGGCCTTCGCGCAAGTACGTCTTGTACGCCAGTTGCACCCTTTTTTGGACCGAGACGCCCTCACCACGGTCACCCATGCCCTGGTTACTTCTCGGTTGGATTACTGTAATGCCCTCTACATGGGGCTGCCCTTGGGACATATCCGGAGACTTCAGTTAGTCCAGAATGAGGCCGCATGGGTAGTTACGGGGGCCTCTCATTACTCCCGTGTTACAGCTCTCCTGCGCGGGCTGCACTGGCTACCGGTTGTTCTCCGGGTTCGTTTCAAGGTGCTTTAACCTATAAAGCCCTACATGGCTTAGGCCCAGGGTACTTACAGGACCACCTCCTGCCTTCCTCCCACTGTCCAGTGCGCTCCCATAGAGTGGGCCTCCTCTGGGTGCCGTCAGCCAAGCAATGTCGGCTGGCGGCCCCCAGGGGGAGGGCTTTCTCTGTCGGAGCCCCGACCCTCTGGAATAGTTTGCCCACCGACCTCAGGACGGCCCCCGACCTCCTCTCCTTCCGCCGGGGATTAAAGACATAGCTGTATAAAGAATATTACGGTCGTGGGGTTATATAGTTTTTAGAATGTTTTTATGGATTTTAATGTATTTTAATGTATTTATTGTGATTTGTATTCATAACTGTTTTTGTAAGCCGCCCTGAGTCCTCGGGGAGAATGGCGGCATATAAATCACATAGATAGATAGATAGATAGATAGATAGATAGATAGATAGATAGATAGATAGATAGATAGATACATACATACATACATACATACATACATAATTGGTGAATACACCACTGAATTAAGATTGAAAAATGTTTAAAAATTGATTTTTTCAAGTTCTGTTCTGAATGTCAGTAAGTAAAGGAGCAAATAGATTTAATCAAGGTATTCCTGTGTTTATTTACTTTAAAGCAAATGTTATGAGCAAAAGCAAATGCCATGTCGTGATAATATTTGGTATAGTGAGAATTATTTGCAGGATTAATTCTTTAGGTGGTGTTTTGTTGTAATGACTCTTAAAACTCTAATAATACCTTATTAAAGACAATTTCTCAATAAAGAGAGACAAATGTTGCTAAACAACTAGTATCGTATAAAGATGACATTCAATAATGAAACAATCAGAATAACTATCTGTAACATATCACCTAGATGAAATGTACAAAATTTGAAGGGAAAGCTTGATATTTATTATTTTTACTTAGCTGAGTCCAGATATGACTTCTGTTCCAGCTTTTACTGTTGTGGAAAACTGCTGTTGTAGAGAAATGTTATTATTCTGAAAAATGGGGAGAATAGATTATTAAATCAGCAACAACTATAGTTTTATGCAACCCAACAATTTTGCAATGTGCAAAGAAGCATCACAGTTGCCTTCACTTAGAGCAATGAACTGTGAATTGACATGTAAATATTGTTTGGAATTAAGAAGGGAAAAGAACCAAGGTCAAGAGTTATTTGCAAAAATGCAAGCAAATGAATGAAATATAACTCAAATTCTCCAAAGCAGTCCATGCCAACTGTAGCTTTCCAGATATGTTAGACTACAACTCTGTAGTGGTTTATCTCAGTTGCAATAATAGAAACTGTAGTCTAATATGTCTGGATGGCATTCGGTCTAGAGGGAAATGTCCTAAAACTCAGTGGTATTACCAATGTAGGAGAAAAATGTTCAATTAAATTCCACTAATTCATTGCAAACTCACCATAATTCTGGTGCTTTGTATATAGATGGACAATGAATATACGGGGTAATATTTGTACTCTATATTTCCCATCAAAATATCAGCTATAAAGGCTTAAGAAAAAAATGTCACAGAATTATTTCTTTCAAATTAAAAGAGAGGTAGATATCTGATTGTATAGATACCAAGTTAAAATGTATAGATCTTAATTAAAATGTCAAGATTATAAATTTGATAGTGATATTATTAATTTATATCAATATTACATTTTATGGAATTCAAATATATACTAACAAGGTACATTCCCATAAGAGACTTTTAAAAAATTAATCAGCAAAAGACAAGCACCTGGATCCAACCTTACTCACAACTCTAATGGGAAAACGGTTCTCAGATGATCTAGTGTGACAGAGTGCCCATGGGACAGTCTGTTTAGAACAGTGCCAGAAAAGCTGTATGTTTTATGAATACTGAGCTTCACCTTTTAAAGAATATATTATCATTATTTTTAGGCTCTGCATTGAACACTTATTAATATAGCTGATCGTGAGATTTGGAAGGGGACTAGAAAAGTGCCTTGTCTATTACCTCTCAGGCCTCAAGCTGGTTTTCTCAGAGGTACCCATAGTGTTTGATAAACACACATAGAAAAGATCAAATTACCAATTTTAATATCTGAAACATGGTTAACTTTCACATATATAGGTCAACAGTATTCCTTAGGCATATTATAGAGGACAAATGGAATGCAGCTTTCCATTTCAGTCCCATATTCCCATTCAATAAACTAGCAGGTACAAAGTAGAGGGCAGGTACAGATTAGAACAAGGGGTTCCTAGGCTGGTACAACAAAGGAACAAGGAATTGAATGTCTATTCAATTCCACTAAGTTAGGAGGAATTTATTCTCATGCAAGTATGGCCTTTGTGGCCTTTTGTAAAACCCTATTCTACTTTTAGTATCCAGTTCTAGCATCCAGCTGACCAAAACTCATTTATATAAAATGGCATCCAGAAAAAAAAATACCTAGTACAGTACCAAACAACAGAATGTTAATGGTTTGATATGCTGGGAAAACTAGCGTATCCTACACAATATTGAGCGACAATTGAAATTCATATGAATCTAAGAAAGATTGGATCTGATCTAAAAGTCCAAATCTATTACAATTTTCTTTTCCATCACAAATAAAAAAACTTTTATGGAACCTATCAACAGGATATAAAACAACAATTCTGAACTTTCTGGCCCCCAGCTCTAAGGCAGGAACCATTTCTTTTCAAAGCCAAATACAGCTGCTATGTAAACATGGAACAGTTGCTGGATTTCAAGGCCATTAAATTTATCTATTTATTCAGGAGGGCAGGTAGATGAATTTAAACTCCTGAGCAGGGGTGAAATCTAAAAATTTTCCCTACTGGTTCTGTGGGCGTGGCTTGGTGGGGGGTATCCTGTGACTGAGAGGGCGTGGCCAACTCGATGCCACTCACAGCCATGCCCACTCAGTCATAAGACCCCCTCCCATTAAGCCACGCTCACAGAACCAGTAGGGAAAAATTTTTAAATTTCTATTCTGCCAGCGTGTCCTTATCTTTCTCCCGCGGCTCCACCCACCCATCCCATTCCCTAGAGTTGGGGAATGCACCATTCCCTGACTCCGGCCTTGCCGGGAGCCACTGCCTGCTCGCCTTTTGCCATGCGGCTCCGCCCACCTGCCCAATTCCCCGACTCCTACTGCTTACCTTTCTCCCACGGCTGGCTGTCAGGGAAGGCAAGTGCCCGAAAGATACCGGAGTCGCTCACTCTCCTTCTAGAATGAGCCGCTCTGGTCCATGCGCCAGCTGAACAAGCGCACACCCAACCTGCCGCTAAATTAAATAAACTGAACGACTCCAGTAACTTTCGGGCGCTTGCCTTCCCTGACAGCCGGCTGCGGGAGAAAGGTGAGCAGGATACACCGTGTGGTGAAGGGCGAGCAGGCAGTGGCTCCGCGGCAAGGCCAGAGTCGGGAATGGCTTCAAGCTGCCATTGCTAATGGTTCTCCAAACCACCGGCCATCATCGCTACGTACTTGCCCGAGCTAGTCTGAACCGGGAGCATTTCACCCCTGCTCCTAAGACTAAATAATGTTAGCTAATTTGTTGAAAGTATACCTGCCTGCTGTTTAATTTATAGCAACAGTTTAAAAAGGTTTAATAGGACAGATATATTTTAGCATTTTTTATAGGTTTATATCTATATATGGAAAAACATGACACATATACATGGCATTTCATGCACTGGTTATTAATCATTTCCTATCCTATCCTGTTTCATGATACATAGAGAAGTTTCCGGTGACAAAACGTAAAAGCAGATGGCTCAAATTTAGGGACAAGCCTGACAAGACACAATTTAGATAGACCTTATTGTGAAGAACATGTTCTGCTGATAGAAAAAGCACAGATGCAAAGTGCCCCACTCTCTCATCTAAAAATCAGTGAAGAATGGAGATCCCAGGCAATATCATAGTACCATATGAGTTCAGTTAAGAACAATTTATATGGTAGTTTAGAAATAAAAACATTTAGATTCTAGCAGAGCTCACTGCAGATTTATTTAGTACCATCCCTAGAGTGTCCAGCACACTATCTAACAATATTTGTTTGAACCAAATATTTTATTGCTTGCCTCTTGAGGAAACAAATATGGTCACTGGATTATTGGAACCCTGGTGGCGCAGTGGTTAAGTGCAGTATTGTAGGCAAACTCTGGCTACCCCCTGGAGTTCAATCCTGACAGCATTCAAGATTGACTCAGCCTTCCAAGGTTAGTAAAATGAGGACCCAGATTGTTGGGGGCAATATGCAAATAATGCTTACACTGTAAACGACCCAGAGAGTGCTGTAAAGCTGTATGGGGCAGTATATAAGTCTAAATACTATTGCTGTTGCTATTCTGTTCCATTATTTCTCTGGTTGATCCTACCCTGGCTAAAAACTGCTTCTAAAAATTCAATTTTCTGTTGTCAGGCAGAACATTAGCCAAAGTCTACTTATGTTATACTTCAGAAAAGAAACTTGATGTTTGTAAAGTAGTTTTTATAGTTTAAAAGGATAAATCAAATTCATGATTTTTGCCCTAGTACTTTAAAGATGATGTTGAATATATGGTTGCATTTGGGTACATTTAATTTCTGGCTAGAACATGACACAAGAAAGGGAGCAAATCTCACCAATCCCACTCTTTAAAACAGGAAGCAAGATTTCCATGTCAGTGGAAGAAATGTGAATTTTTTATGAGCTCTTCCTATGAAGCACACAGTTCCATGGTACTTGATGCAGATTCCTTCAAATCAACAGGGAGTTTTATAGATTGAACTGTATTTAATTTCATGGCAAGGTACCGGTTGGGAAAGGCTACATTAAACCATCCCTTTTTGAAGTAGCCTATTTTTGCTTGAAAAACTGTTCATGGCTAATGGTAGAGATCTTTTTTTTGAGTCAGCATTGTCAAAGATGTAAATTTTGTACATTGAAACATTAAAAAGAAAAAAGAAATCCAAACCCCAGACCAGGGTTAGGTTTTCAAAACTCTACTAGTCTTAATCAAGACGAGATGGTAAAAAATGGAAAGAAATAGACGAAGTAGCTTTGATTAGGGCAGAATTAGGGAAACATCTTTCTCTTAAGGCTATATTTCTGCAGAAATAATCTGTTGGATGTCATTTTTGCCAGACACTTGAAATAAGCAGTACATGGTACCAATGTAGCCAAAAAAAATGGTTAAGCTACTTTACAACCTCCCTCTTATAATGACATATATAGGTCTCTGCAAATACCCTATATCTATATTCCTTCCATTTTTTGACATCTTGTTTTGTATACCAATTAATGAGGAATATTCTAAAGTTGGAATAAAAGAGTTACTGTGATTTTTCAAGATTTCTAAGAAATGAAGATAGTTTTTAAATACTGAATAAGTTTCTGTTTTCTATATTACCGTATAAGGAGTCTAAGAAACTTTTGAAAGTTTTGTACAAACTCATTCTACAGAATTACTGTCTTGTAATATGCACATTGAGATAGATTTGTTGTTATATCTCTGAAAAACTTCTAAACAACCAGTAGGGATTTTCTATTCCCAGTCTTTAAATGGGAGTAACGTCAAGCTCAACACCTGGTAACTTCCTAGATGCAGACATGACATTTGCAATAATATGAAATTGGTTTTGCTGTTGCTTTTTTAGAATTTTTTTACTTTCCAGTCTAGTATATATTCATGAATTCCCTGGAAGTTCCTATCCAAGAGAAAGAATGAGATCTGTAAGATGAATAGAGAAAAATGTTTCAGAAAAATGTAAATTGTTTAGTGTACATTGGATCGGGTGGGTTCTACTCACCTTTACTACCGGTTTGCAACAAGGCTTCGCACACGTGTTCTTCTGCACATGCGCAGAAGCGTTCTGATCACATCGGGGTCGATGGGTGGAGCCTCACTCCGGTTTTACTACCGGTTTTATAGAACCAGTCCAAACTGGGGGCAACTCACCACCGCATTGGATTTTGATTGGTGAATCTTGAGGTTTGAGTAAAAATAGTTATTTCAACCTTAATAATTTCCATTTATAAATATTAGAATGAAAAAACACCATAGGATAAACTTGAAAAGAAATATATTAATTTGGGTATGATAATTGAGCTTTTTCTCTATTCAGTCATATAAAATTGCATTCTCTTCACTTTCATGTTCACTTCACATTCTTCTGTAATGGTTTGATTCAAGCAATTTTAAAGACTAATCCATAAATTTCTTAAAAGAAAACACTCCTATAAAATACTGATGTGAATTTAAACAAAATAAGTCAGGTTTGTTTTCATTTCCTTCCATTTTGGTCAAATATTTTGAAACAGCTTTTTTTTAAAAATGAAGCATCAGTTTTGAGGTTGCTTGTAATGGCTGAACCTTTCATATAGAATCAATTCTAAGTTATGATGAAGAATAGCAGCATCCTTTTTAAATATTATAGTGTTTATAATCATGTTTTAACCAAATATTTTAGTCCATTTCATTTAAAGAAAGATAATTTGAAAATAGAGGGTTCAATTTCAGTTGAAGAGATAATGATTATGTATGCCTAATTCTCCCACATCGGCTTATTTTCTTCTATTCCTTTTTTATTCAGGCAGGTGAGTGTAAACCACTGGAAGAATTATGTAATCAAACCCCAGTTCTCTGCATCATTGTCTGTTCTCAGAACTCTTTGTTTCCAATGATAGTGGGTGCTGAATTCTCTTGATTTAACCATTCTGCCTTAGCAAGAAGCTAGATTATTAAGAATATCTAACTGACAACAATAGTATTTTGCAGATCATTCCTGCCCTCATGAAACTAATGTCTTTTATTCTTGTAAGCTCATGAATAAAGTATCAGAACTTAAATTTATCTTTTTTTATGTTGATCAAAGTAGAGGGGAAAAGTTTAAGTTGATCATTTTAGGCAGCGCTTGCAGCATATGAAAAATAAATCTCTGTAATATTTCCAAGGGTACAAAAATCTCCAGTCTGATTAGTAGATTGAATCGCTGAATGAAAGACAAGTGGCTTAATTTGGGGCAACTTGTCTCTGGAACTTCAAAGTACAGAATTTCAGGTAAAGATATAAAATAGACCATTTTCTCTTTTTAGGCAGACTTTATGGAAAAAAATAGTTTCTTTTTATGGAAGAGCAGACTGCTTAGAAAAATTGCAGACATCTTTGCTGGTTGTTCCCTTTCCATTTTAGCATCACCCCCCTACCCCCCGAGTCAGCCTGGCAGATAGTTCAGTAAAACTGCAACCATGAAACAGGTGTGGAAAGAGCCTGGAGGAGACCTGTGGTTTGAAAGGTCTGCAGCTGCCAGCAAATAGAGAAAAGCAGCCCAATAAAGCAATGCATTTTTGCTCCAAAGGGAGTGGATAGGGGTGAAATGTAAAATTTGTTACTACTGGTTCTGTGGGTGTGGCTTGGTGGTGGTGGAGTAATGTGACTGGGTGGCCGTGGCCAACTTTTTTTTTTAACTTTTCAAAGCGTTTTTCTAATGCTTTGAAAAGCCTCTGTCAATCAGGCAACTCAGCTGGGATCATCAGAGAGGCTTTTTAAAAAAATGCTTTGAAAAGCCTCTCTGACGATCAGGCAACTCAGCTGGGATTGTCAGAGACTTTTCAAAGCATTTTTTTTACCACTTCTGCAGCCAAGAGGTTGTAGAAAAAATGCTTTGAAAAACTTGTGATGATCCCAGCTGAGCAGTGCGATCATCAGAGGCTTTTTTTTTTACTTTTAAAAGCATTTTTTCGTCGGAAGAGGTTGTAGAAAAAATGCTTTTAAAAGTTAAAAAAAAAAACCTCTGAAAATAGTGCATCTCAGCTGGGTGTGAGGGGGGTGGGACAGGGATTTTTGCTACCGGTTCTCCAAACTACCCGCTGCCATCGTTACCGGATCAGGCAATCCGGTCCGAACTGGGAGCATTTCACCCCTGGAGTGGATGATGAAAAAGAAGTAAAGGAAAGCACAATGTGTAATTGTGTAATACTCTACAGACTGGCTGTAAACAGAGGGGGAAAAAACAGAAGAAATTCTAGAGCGAGGATAGCAATAGAACAGAATAGCAATAGATTGGGTTAGAGATAATAGAAAGCACTCACAGATTTGTAAGTTTCACATTTCATTTTTGTATTATTGTTTTTTTAAAAAGAAAACATCTCCCCAATCTTCATGGGGAGATATACAAAACTACCTGTTCAAGATCCAGTGCTATTGTGGCTCTTTTGTATATATGTCAATCTAATTGAGTACAGTTTAAAAAAGAATCCATCACAATTTTTCTAAGCAGCTTGCTCTTCCACCTTTCCCAGAATAATAATAAATTTTGGTTGAATGGCATACAATTGTGAGTTTCAGAAACTCTTCAGCAAGCAAGTTGATTGGGGAGAAAAAAAGGAAAATGGGAAGTGAGAGTAATGTGATCAATCTTGGAGATGTTTTGTATTACCATAGTGGACAAATTATTTATTGGGAAACTTTATGTCAAATAGTCACTCTCAAGCTACAAATGTCACCAAGATTCATAGAATGCAGACATATTGCACCTTGTGTACAGTTTTTGAACCTTTTCAGATGAACAATAAAGGCTAAGTAATGAAGTTGCTTTTTTTTTTTTAATTGAAAAAGTTTTACAATACAGAAATTTTTTCATTTTCACCCCCCCTCCCCAGTCCCCCTACCCAACCCCTCCCATCCTCCCTCAACCCCAACCCCTTCCCTCCCCATCCCCCCCGACTTCCGCTACAAGTAAAAAAAAACAAAATTTAGAACAAGAGAAAAAGAAAAGATTATTAAATATTCAAATTCTAAATTAAACAAATTTCCAAAGAGGAAAAGAAAGAGAAAGAAGGAAAGAAGGAAAAAAAAAGTAAAAACAAAAAAAAAACAAAAAACCAGACCTTAATATATTTAAACAATGTTATAATAAAAAAAACCACTAATAACCATTATAATTAAGAACACCATTATAATTCTATCCTAACTACACCCCTTAACTAAAAAAAAAAAACCCCAAGAACATAAAACATATATATGCGTATATATTTATAATCACGCAGTTATATCATTAAGAAAATTATCTTTTGTTTAATTCATTCCTCAGTCTGTATAATCCAAATTTCAATCTTCTCTTCAACTTGATTGAAGTATTTCCTTACATAAATCCTGCTTCAATAATCTTCATCTTGCCGCTGCCCCCATCAGCAAAGTAAAACATTTCCTCACAGAACCCCCCGAGTGACTTTATATGAATAATATCCAACCACGAAGATATTCACACCTCTAGGAAGATTCATTCAAGCTAACTTATACTATACCTAAAAATAGGCTTTTGCAGTCTTGACATTCATGCCTTGAAGAAAAAAAAAAGAGAAAAAAAAAACCAACTAAGAGCTGCATTCCCAGATGTTCCTTGAAAATTATTTCAAATCCTGCCACCCTTTGCAATTCAATCCTTCGGGTTATAGGATATTTTCAATTTCGTAGTCTTCTCCTAGAAAATAAATTCCACAAAAAATATATAATTGGGTAACCAGTGATCGCTGCTAATTTTGCAGCAATCTATCAGAACTCAGGATAACATATCCAATCCAGGATAAACTTCATAGTAAAAAAATTTTATAATCCATTTTGATATATAAGTTTAAAGTTAGTCCAACTCAGAATGAACTTTTAACAAATTGTTGTACATCTTAAAAGAGTTTTTATAATCCATTTTTTCCAAATCTTTCAATGCTTTCTGATTCAGTATCAAACAATTCAGGATGCTCTTTAAATTTATCACCTGTGGTTTCCAGTCGGATTTCTTCATTGACTTCTAGTTCCTGTCGATTAGCATCACCCCCCATGTCCTGAAGGGTATTGGACCTCTGCTGCTGGTCATCTCGAAGTAAAACTTTGTTTTTTGAATCTTCCTCCAGCAGTTCAAGGTCCTGTAATCCCCCAAGATCACTGAGGTGTTCAGTTTTCTCATCAGAAAAATCCATAATAGAATCCTCTGGACAACCACCAAATTCTCCTTTTACTTTTAACACACTTTGATTTTCTTCTTTCTGTTCACATTTTGTAAACTCTGTTTTTGACTTTTTATTCTTAATATATTTCGGTGCTCCCTTAAAGGTATTTTGATAAAAATATTCTGCTTTTTCAATAGTATTCAGACAATGTCTCACACCTTGATATCTAAAAATTATACCAACTGGAAAATCCCATCTAAATGGGATATTACTTCTCTTCAATTCCTTGACCAAAAAATCAAAATCTTTCCTGTCCTTCAAGACCTTCGATGGTAGCTCTTTGAAAATCTTGATTTGTGTACCTGCTACCTGCACTCTATCAGAATAAGACTTTTGTAAAATATCATCTCTCAGTCTCTTATCAGTGAAGTAAACAACGACATCTCTAGGCAGATTCCTTTGTTTAGCCAAACGTGAGTTAACTCTGTAAACTTTCGCTATAGAACCCAAAATTAATTCATCTTGTAACTTTAATAATTCTGCAAAGGCCTTTGCACAAGTTGTTCTTAAGTTTTCTCTGTTGTTTTCTTTTATCCCTCTTAGTCTAACTGCAGATTCCATGGCCTTAATTTGAAGCATAATAACATCATTCTGAATGTTATAATTTTTGGCCTCTGCTTCCAGAAGTTTCGCTTGTAATTCTTGTATCTGAGATTCAAATTTACTACTCATCTCAATCACTTTCTTCCCCATTGCAGCCACCGCAGTTGAAAAATCTGAAGCTACTTGAGCAATAATTTGACTTAATTGGTCATATTTCCCAGAAACCAGTTCCTCGAGGTCCTTCTGTGATCCTTTTATCTTATCTACCACGCTCTCTAAGGACCTTGTAATTAACTCTTTTAACTCCTGTTCTGTAAGTCTCTGCAAATGAGACATTTCAACTTTGTTCATCTGATTCAAGGGGGAGCCTCCCCTTCCTTTAAGTTTAGGCATCTTTACTTTTAAAAAAAACCAAGAAAAAATCCTTCTTACTTCAATAGAAAAAAGAAAAGAAAAAAAACCAGAAGAAATCTATTTAAATCAGCCTCTGTTCCTTTAGATTCTTTTTCTATAACAAAATATTCCTTTCAAAGTCTTTCAGGACTAAACTCTGCGCTCCATTTCCGCTATCACTTTCCTTTCAAGCAGAGCCAGTCGCCATCTTAAAAACTTTCATTTTTCTTCCTCTCCTTCCCCCCTTCCCCCCCTCCTCTTCCAAAAAATCCGTTGAAAAAAATCCATACTTGCTTAAATTTTTCTTCTCTCTTTTCCAACTTGCTCCAATTGTCGCTTCTGGCTCCGCTAATTAGATAATTAGCGGAGATCCTCTCGGCGCGGAGCATACCCTGGGGGTATGGAGGGAGCCATCCCTCTGAGCCCTCCCCAGGACAAGGAAAAATTCCTGGGGCGACTCAGTGAGGCTCAACCTCACCCCCAGAAGCTCTCCCTGCTCCTCCCGTCAAGGAGCAGGTTTTTTCGAGCCGCCTGTCTGTTGTAAGGCGGCTCTAACGCGCCGAGAAACCGGCGGGCATGAAAAGCCCGCCGCCAACGAGGAAGGCGCCACCGGAAGTCTGAAGTTGCTTTTTTTAGTTATCTTTCCACTTTCCAGTTTATTGCATTTGATAATACATTCATAAAAATATTTTTATTTCTCATATGACTTCTTTGTAGAATACTGCCAATTTCCCTTCTCCCAATATTAAAAATGTTTATTTAAATACCTAGTTACACAGGCTGCAGCATATATCAGTTGGGTTTGCTTGCACCAGGGTTGCAATTGGAATAATTTTAAGTTTCATTAATATTCTTCCTATTTTAGCCAAAGTTTTCATGTAATGTATTTCAATTTTGACAAATGTATTTTTTCATTTCTTTCATTCAATCCTTGATTTTCCCAGCTAGATTTTGATTAATCAATAGTGCTTGCAACCCTTTGGTAACTTCAGTTTCTTTTGTTCTTCATTAATATCAATAGTTTCTTCACCTTCTACTGTTCGTTACTCACTCTACGAATTGGTATTATTATTGGTATTTCGGAATTAACCCAAATTTTAAGTTGCTTGTTTGTTTTTTTAATTTGATTTATATGCCGCCCTTCTCCGGAGACTCAGGGCGGCTTACAATGCGTTAAGCAATAGCCTTCATACTTTTGTATGTTTTACAAAGTCAGCTTATTGCCCCCAAACTGGGTCCTCAATTTACCTACCTTAGAAAGGATGGAAGGCTGAGTCAATCTTGAGCCTGGTGACATTCGAACTTTTTCAATTGCTTCCAATTCAACATTGGTAAAGAACTTTAGTCCATAAATCTCTGCTCATTAATTCCTAAATCCAGATGCATTTTCTCCCAGTGCTGGCACTTTCACTTTTGAAATCCATGTTTTGATGTTTCTGATTGGTAGAAACATTCCACAATTAGTAAGTTTATTCCTTCGAACAAATTTTCTATTGCCTTCCAGTAGCCTGTCAGCTTCATGCCCTTGTTGCCTTGCAGAAGGAGCTGAACATCTAGCACTTTTTTCAGTGATGCCCAGGAGCCATACTATCCAACACAGCACTTGTTAATCTGGGTGACAGTAAATCTGGCATGGAATTCAAATTATGTATTACCATCATATTGAATGTCTGTTGGTTACCGAATTATAATATCAACTGGTGCCAATTTTTTGAGATCTATAACAATACTTTTACCCACATACTTACACGCATGTAAATTAGATTTGAAATCATGTATTTTTGTAACAGAGATGTTATTCTCGATTAATGTTAGAATTAAATTTAATTTATTGTATGTCTATTGCTCGTTGATGACAGTAATAAAGTTTTATTCTAGGTTTTTTTTTTCTCAGTTATCCAGGTCATAGTTGTCTTAAAGATGCTTTTTCAAAAAGAAAAACAGTCCAGCTGCCTTTTGAAAAAGCAACTTTGACACATCATATTGAATTGATTTTTTGGAACCTTTTTAGTCTGACTTCCAGCTAAGATCTGTCTGATACGGTTGTGCCTCTTCAGTATAGCCCTTAGCATTGTTAGAACACACAAGCCCCTCAACCGTGATGAAGTACTGTTCTTTTGAGGGGGATATTATTAATAATAAAGGAAAAAGGGAAATAATAGGTAAATATTTAAATTCTGACTTGCCCCTTTATGGGTTCTCATACCATTAGGCAGTACTATTGGAGCAAATTTTAGAAACCATACTCTAGTTTTTGTACTTACTTGCTGTGTAATGTATATGGATACCATTCATGCTTACATTTAGTTAAACTTTCTGTAGAAATGTTCAGGCTAAGCCCAAAGGAGGGGTCAAGCATGTCATCAGTTTAGAGTCTCATCATGCCCACAAAATATAGCATATACAGTATTATGTCTTTTAACATAAAATCTTTTAACTGTGTTTTTTTTCTTATTTCCAGGTATTTTTTGATAGACTTTGATTCTGCTCCAATAATTATTACAAATCTATTGGACCATTTAAAACGGGACATTGATATAATCAGACCTAGTGTTTTAAGACATCGTATACAGCGGACTGAAGAATGCATAGGCATAATTCCAGTCAATTATGTAGAAGAACTACAGAAGAAGAAATAACCAAAAGTGATAGTAATATTATTATCATCATTAATTCAAACTTTATCATAAGCATGTGTGAGATGTGGTATGATGTTTCAACCTAGTTTAATATTTGGCTACTATAAAGTCCATATCCTCTACTCTTATTTTTGTTATTTTAAAAATCAGAAAGCTTTTTTTCCCCTCTTATTACTTCCCTTATTTAAATCTGCTGTGCCGCAGAAAGCTAATCCTGATATTTTTTTAGAACTTGTTTCCAAATAAACACTTTTAAGAGCAATTTGTATCATTTAGATATGACACTCATAAAAACTGTAAAGTGTTAAATGAAATTGTTGAGAATTACAATAAAATGTTCAAAAATCAGTTTTATAGACCAATCTACAGTCTGTTCTTTGACATATTGTTTCCTCCATTCAGCACAGCTAAATTCTAATGAGTTTGAGTTCTTGGAAGTTAAAAAAAACTATATAACTTTTAAAAATCCTTAACAGTTTTAAATATAATTTTTATTTTCAAAATAAGGGAAGATACTATCTTGTTATTTTATTATATTCTTAAATGTAATCTGTATGGACATCTCGTTTTCTTGCTACAATAAGTACATAGCATTGAAAGTTAAATCAATTTCATTATCTTACCAGCTTTAAATGCATTCTCCGTGAATGAATTGATTAAATAAAGTTGTGGCAATTGCCTCATTTTATTCGTTTTTTCTACATTTTGCTTTTTTTTTCATTCCTTAATGTATCAATATTTTATCTACCTAACTATCTAACTGGGAAATCCTTAAATCCTTTCCTTAAAACCAACTAGGCATTAACAAAAAAAAAAAATAGATTCACATGATTACTTCTTTTAAAAAACCAGGGCTACATTCAATAAAACATAATTATTTAATAGTAGTTTTGATTTTAAATTCTTAAAAACCAACATCAGACATCAGCTATTACAACAGGTGTTAATCTACCCCACAGAAAACAGATCTGCTCTATATTGCTTGTAGTTGTCTCCTTTTACTTACTTGAGCCATCTTCCCTAGCCTGGAATTCCTTTTCTGATTCATTGTTATAGGAATCCAATAGATCTTCAAATTGAGAGATTGCACTCAAGGAATCAAAACTCTTGAAGAGATGTTGGTTCTGTACTGGTAGAAATCAATGTGGACAAATTCTGTTAATATTAAGGAATGTTATGCAAATTTGTCTAAATAATTCAAAATAAAAAAGCCATTGTGTTAAAGAAAAAGCTGAGGAAATGAATTAAGGCATTATTTAATACACATCTTTCAGTGATCTGTACATCGAGATGAGAGCCACAGATATGGTATAGCAAAAAATGGAAATTTGTCCAAATTACAGCAAAGCATTATGTTGTACTATGGTTGTATTCATGACCAAATATTTTCATCAAAAATACGCTTATGATCTATTTGTGGCTGTCTTACAATGAGATTCATTCACTTCTTTCAAATTCCTCCACTTGCCCTAGTATGCAGTTTCCTTTTTAATCCAAATATAAATATAATTGAGTCTCTCTGCTGCCCAGATCTGTAATTAGCTATTTAAGGATTGTAGTATGCATTAGCTTTTTAAAGCCCCAAATAACTGAAGCTTTCTTTGCAGTATACATTGACTTAATTCCAAGGAATAAAAGTAATTCTTGGAAAATGTTGTTTTTAATCAGGTGAGAAGAGTTGTATATAAAGTAGTAGGTCATATTTTCCTATTTATATGTTTATATGATATTTCAAGATCTGGAATCACTCAGAGCTATAGATAATTAGGTTAGCATTTTCAAAATATCAGCATTTGGCACTGTCCTTTAAATAACTAGGAATAGAAGATTATCATAAAATTTATTTGCCAGTAAGAATCACACCGTACAGTCCTTGGACCCAAACCAGCCTTGTTGGGGCAAGGATTATGTGAGGTATTTATAAACTACTTGAAACTAAATATAGTTAGATGTGCAAATTATTTTTTGAAAATTCCAAATGGGCTTTGAAAAATTTCTAGAACTTTGGAAATTATGGGGGACTGTGTGGGGCGGGAGTGGAGGTGGGGGAAAGAATCCTAATTGCCCTTCAGAGAGAGAGTTCTTAGGCTACCAATTAAAAGATAACTTTCAGCTGTTCTTCAGGGTTTTTTTTCCTTTGGATAGTAAGAAAGGGAAAAATCATGGGAAAACAGAAGAGGGTTGTAAATGAGAACTAATTGGTGGTATCTTTTCTGTTTTCAACAAAGGAAACAACTTTTGGAGCTATGCTGTAACAATTTTAAAATTTTTAAAGTCTCACAAAATATCACGATTGGCATGGCTAGTCATAAAATTCTCATTGATCAATGAGGTCAATTGCCACCAATGCTACTATGCCCCTTTGGCTTTGTACTACTCAAGATTAACTTGGACTTTTTTGCAGGTCAGTTTTGTAGCATAATTCCCAAGTCAAAAGGCAGCAATCTGCCACTTTTTCTGGAAATATGAAATTGTTATAATGAATAAAAACGATTCTCCATTGTGTCGGGGAAGATCATCAGGAATGGGTAATTCTCTGCATAGAGACTGAGTTAGTTTTTCTTTGGCCACGCCTCCCTTGCCTGGGTCCTGCCCAGTTCGACTTGGTCTTCCACGAGTTGAGTCTGAGAAAGAAGAGGCTCATCCTAATTAGAAAAATAAACCAAATTACTGGAAAATTCTTACTGAGCAAGGCTCGGTGATTGCTGGACTGCGATCTGGGGGGTTACTGGTCTGCTGGTAACCCTCCTTACTGGCTTTGATATCAGTTGAGGTCCCTGCCAGTCCTGCGCTCAGCGGAGGGGGCATTGCCTTCTAATGGGCTGCCTCTGGCACTAGTCTGCAAATGCAGAGAGGGATTCAGTCCGTGCCTGGTTCATCCAGGCACACTGACAGCGGCAGCGCCTTTGGTGCCTCAGGAGCCATAGCAGGGGCACTCATGGTGCACTAGTTTGCCTGAAAATACAATGCAGAAAGTGGCTGCACGTTTGGCGCCGTTATAGCTGCGGCAGGAATGCTCTGTGAGCCAGTCTGCCTGTTTCCATCAAGGATATGGCAGCAGTAGCACTTAGCGCCATTGTGGCCGCAGCAGGAGAGCTTTGGCATACCAGTCTGCTCCATCTGAAAGGTAACATGGCAGCTGTGCCCAGTGGCATCGCAGCAGTGGCAGGATAGGGCCTTGCTGTTCAAATTGACAGCTCCTATCAAGTCACCTAGTGAGCCTTCCATTGAGCTGCAGGTGCTCCGGACAGACATGAATAGAGTCCAGTGCTCCCGCTTGACAGCATGGGCCAATCGGAGGAGCTCTGTGCTCCTGAACATCAAGAGATGGGGAAGCGCTTTTGGAGGAATCTTGCGCTCCCACTGTCGGCAGGTCGGGTGGCCATTTGTTATCATGTCACCACCAAGCTGCCCGACACTATTGTAATACAATTGGTGGAGCTTCGTTCTCTCAAGTGGCCAGCCTGCCATTGGCCTTTGCCCTGTGCTTACCCCATGGTGGTGTTGTGGCCTGTCAGTGGTCTGTGCAGCTAGTAGCTGATTCCGACAGCAAGGAGGCTGGTGTGCTGCGCCAGCAGCCTGTGCAGCTGGCACTCAAGCCAGACAATAAGGAGGCTGGAGAAGATGTGCCAGAGGCGGGGATTCAAGCAGGGGATTCAAGCAGGGCCTTTAGAACCTCCAGAAGCTCCCATAAGTGAAGAGGAAGAAGAGGAGGAGTCTCTTCCCAATGCACGGGCACGCAGAGCAGGAGTGGTTCCTCAGGAAGAGGTCTCCTCGAGAGTAAAGCTTGGGGCTAATTGGCCACTCCCTTAGCCTATTTAAGGAAGGATGAGGACTGAGGCAATTTGCAGGGAACAACTTCGTTCACTCTCCTTCGCGTCCTGATCTTAGTTCTCTGCAAATTGCTTCTGGGCTTTCTGCCAACCATAGTAAGATTATGATTATTTATTCTTTGGATTCTTGTAGGCTGTTAAGAAAGTTAATTAACAGCCTTTATTTGAAAAAGACTGATTTAATTTAGTAAACTAAGGTTTGTACATACTTTGTGTGTGCTGCATTCTTTGGGGTCCGTAGCTGGGGCAGAACAGGTAGACAGAGCACCTTGCAGGCTTTCAGCCTCCATGCACTATCCCAGCCTTCAGCCTCATTCTGCTGTCAGGTGCTGGTGAAGCAGACAGGAGCCTCGTGCCGCTGACAGGTGCTTGCATATTGGACCAGAGCCCGTGCGCTGACAGCGCTACAAGGAAAAGGTTTGCGCAGACTGAAGGTTTAGTGCCCGTTTGTGAGTAGCTTGCTGCCTTTGGCTGTCTGCCGTGTCAAATCTAATTGTGGCATTCCGCTGCTGTGATTTTAGAGCGATGCTTAAAGCCATACTCAGCTCTAAGAATAGCAGAAAAGCCACTACTGCCAAAATGGCAGCCAGTCTGCCTTACATCACAAGGTAAGTTGCGGAAGCGCCATGACAGCTGTGGTAGGAGAGCTCCTTTCAAGCCAGTCTGCCTTGTCTCCAGTGGCTTAACGTCATTTGAACATAGGTGGTAGTCGTTCCTTGCGAGCCAGTCTGCCTGGCTATGGCTGGAAAAGGGTAATAGCTGTCCTGTGCACTATTGACAGGTGGCATAAGGGCAAGTGTCGCTCATGGGAGTAGGTTAGGCCTAGCCCTAGCCAGCTGCCCTGTGTCATAGACACCTGTTGGCGAAATCCTCTGCCAACCATCAGGGCACTTCCCATCATTGATTGTGGGGCTAGCAAAGGAGGCTAGGGTGACAGAACTCAGAAAATTCATCAGGGAGAAGCTGTCACTTTCTACCATGAAACTTTATCAGGTGGTGGAGTCCAACCTGTTGCCATATGTCTGTCATTGCACCTGGCCTCCAGGTGGCACCAGACAGCAAACCTTTCATAGATGGCAAATACATTTGACAGATCTGGCCTTCTTAACCTGCAAATTTCTGTTTGTCCATATCTGACACAGAGGACTTGCTCCCTCTAGGGAGACCTGGTTCCACCTGCCACTACCTTCACATCACATGGTGGTGGGACCGTTCCAGGGGAGAAGCAGCACCAGGATAGAACAGTTAGTAAAAATTATAATTTTTCCGGCTATTGCCCATGGGACAATTACAGGGCTAGAACACACTGCTCTTGGGAGCTCTGCCCAGTTACACAGGCCACTTTTGGCAACCACTAAGTTTTACAATGCTCTCCCCAGTCAGTGGGATTCCTAAACAGGAATCATGCAAACTCTCTTGTTATCTAAGATGATGGCTGGACCTCAGTACTACCACCAGGGCCTTGGCCATGGCCAGCTGGGGACTGGAACCAGCCTTCCAGGCTCCTCTCCGGAGTCCATAAGCCCTGCCGATACATGGTCTCAGGACTGACTGCCAGATTAAGTTCCTTAGTCACCTAACCGATTCCTAAATCTGATACAGGACAGGGGCCAACCCAAAGGGAGAACCTTCAATCCCCTGGTTCTGAATTGGGGCTACATGCTGTGGGGGAGGACTTCACTGCTATACTGCTGGCACTGGAGGTGGAGATTTCGGTGCCGACCTTAGCCTCACCCCCTCCCCTTGTCCACGATACTAAGGGCAATCTTGCCACGGAGGACAGGAAGGCATATGTGCCTTCTCTAGGGCACACTAAGGGAGCCAGGGTGGCACAGTAGTTGTGATTATATATTGCTGGCTTAGTGTGCCCACGGCCAGAAATTCAGTTCCGATGGGACTCAAGATGGATCCAGTCTGGGGTCAGTTGAATGGGGACCCAGATTGTTCAGGGCAATATTCTGATTTGGTACACGGATTACAGTTGCCTGTAAAGCACAGTGAAGAGGTAGGTAGTATCCACTACTGAGTTTCGGCTGAAGCCACTCTCTATGCGGCATGCCTGGTGGCCATATCAAGTGCTTCCTAGGTGACAACTAGGCCTCTGCCATTGCTTCGACAAGGGCTGATATCGGTGAATGGTAACTAGCAGTGGACCGGCAAACCCTTAGGGATGTAACCTTCTCAGGGAAACGTTTGACCTGATCTTGACTGGTGGGCAGAGGTGAAACCATGCCTGTCCAGTATAGATGGCACTGTAGTCACTTCCCTCCAGCATGTCAGTCGCTGTCTGGATGGCAGCCAGTCCTCAGTCCTGTCTTCTACAAAGGCTGGCGACAGTTACATGATAAGTGGGGTTTGGCCATGGACTCCCTTCGGGTTCTCCCTTCCCCTTTCTTGCGGAACATGCTTGAACGGATTGACATCAAGATCAGCGGTGAAGCCATGCTTGCCTGGTGCAGCCAACCCTGTTGTTCCTCACTTCTCTTTCCTCGAGGGTGGGTTTTTAGGACCCAGAGGAGAGCTCGATTTCAGCCTCTCTCAAGTGATCCTCCGGCTCGGATGGCTGTTGAGCAGCAGTTCCGATGTTGGAAATTGTCACCTCCTCATGGTAGGAGATCACGTCGGGCTAGGGGCCTTGATCTTTTGTTGGGCACGTTAACAACAGAGGAGTCAGTGTCATCGAGATCATTAGAGGACCTGTTCCATAGGGCAGTTGCTACAGCAGAAAGCACAACCTCTAGGCCCCACACAATAACCTAACGTAATGGAAGGGACCTTGAACATGCCATATTTGCCAATTCAGAAATTATGTAGACAGACACACAAGTATCCTGGCTCCATCCTTGCTACATATGTGTTAAAGACAAATTAGGAATTTTCTTCTAATTATCCATGTCTGTTTGGGGTTTATTGCTGAAAAGTATTATTAAATTGAATTATTAACTTTACACAACAGATTGGTAATCCATGGTCCACAGGTTTCCTGCGTTCTTAAAGTCGTGTCCTTTGCCAATGAAAAGAACCAATGAAACATGGTTTGGGACTTCAACTTTTAATTTTCTCTTAGCTTTGCGCTTCAATTAAATGTAATTTTCCTAAAAATAATTATTAAACATTTTCGAAGGTATTTTTGTATCTTATCCCTGCTTTGAGTGCAATTACACAAATAAATTTAATCTGTGGTTTAAATAGGGTTAGCTTTGATATAAGGAGAAATTGGTCAGAAGAAAAGTTATGATTGTTTGTGTGAAAGTAAGGTCTGTTTATACATTCAATTAGCATGTGGATAGAAGCAATCTTGACTTAATTACCATAAATTTTCAAAAGCTTTATGACAAAGTCTGACTAAAACTCTACAGCAAGTTGGACTTCATAACTGCTAGCATTCATTAAGCTATGAAACTGCTAAATGCAAAAAAATCTCAAATACATTACCCATGGGAGAATTTTCAAAATATCTTTTTAAATTAATCTTATTCTCAGGTACATGAAAGTAATACCAATAAATTCAGTAAGAGTTTTCTGTAAAAATACATCTGGGCTGTGAGTAAAAAATAGTTCTTAATATTGCTCAAGGACAATTACAATAATATTTCACCTGACAGTTTGAATTCTGTCAATAAAAAATACCCTGCAAACTGAGACACAGGAAACTTTGAGAGTTTTACTGCAACTACTGATCGATTTGACCTAGAATATATTTTTGTTTTTGCCCCTGATAAGTTAGAATTTATGAAACAATATAAAGAATTGTAAACAAGATCTCTTTCTCACAGTCTAGCCATGCACAAGAACAGCAAACTAATTCATAATTCAAAACTGGTGAAACCATCAACAAAACATTATCAGTATGTCTTCTTGCACCTAGACAACAACACAATGCTTTGAATGCCACCAATGGACTCTAGGGTACATATAAGCCATTACTTGGAATATTGCTCAGTGGCACAGTAAATTGGTGAATACCTATTTTGAACAAATCCTGTCAGAATTTAACATTTTATATAGGAGACATGGTGCCTGGACATTTCTCATTTTTTTGCCAGGATATCACTCATATAACATCCCTGCCTGGCAAGACAGTGATCATATCCATGCAGTTCAGATAGATAGCACATATTTTGAGTTAATTCTTAACATTAACATTTTTCTTCCCACAAGATGGAACCCACATCTCTGGTTCAAGGTCTGATTCTTCCTGCAAATCTTTTGAAGAGAGCTAAATAAACATTACCAAAGGCAAATATCCTATGGCTGGTAATTTCAACACCAGAATTGGCAAAGTTATCAACAGTTTAGTCCAAAGGATGATGATATTTGCCCTGATTCTCCATGAACAAATTACTAAAAAAAAAAAAAGGAGGGGGATTTCCATATTGGCTTTAAATATAAGTTATACACTATCCATAGCTGTAATTAATGGGCATTGTACTTTTTCTAAGCTCATCTGGAGCCAATGTCATCAATAGGAGGTAACTCAATAGGCCTACTAAACCCTAATCTCAGTGAGAAAATTATTGTTTAAAAAAAAATCTCACAGATGTTGAACCAAAGGGATCTTGCACTTTGATCCAATTCCAATGTGTATCATATTTTTAGTTCAATTAATACCGTAATGTGCTAAGCTGCCAGTTTACTACTACCTGTCATTCTAGACAGCTTTCAAGGTTTTTGCAAACATTACAGTGACAATTGGGTGAAACATGTTTTGTCTCCACTGATACATAAGAGTTGATTACTGTTTCCTTATAATGGATTTAGAGAAACCAATTTTTCTGTTGGATAAGAGTCATAATTAATAGTAGAGTACATTCTTTACATTTTACAAGCTAAAAATGAGAATCTCCAAGAACAGCTGTAGTTTCTAACATTATTTCTATGATCACCAAAATTTCCATGGTCACCCACTTTGGAGCTCACCAAACTATCTGCTCCTCTTGCCTTTTAATACTCTTCAATATTCTGTGAATTAAAGGTAATAAATAGACATAAGTTATGCAACCAGTTCTTCTTAAGAACTGATTGCGTAACATTTTCCAGACCCAGATTGCTTCACAAAAATTTTAGGAATAATAAATAGGTGTCTGGCTGCAACCTAGCATTTAAATTTATATAACCACCTTTAAAAAAAAATAATGTAAAATTCTCTCTACAGCATCAAATGAACTGTGTAAGTGGCATGCAACAGCAAGGACCTAAGCGCCAGTCACAACGCACACAAAGAAAACTTGTTTTATTCTAAAAGGTGTGAGATAACAATAGCAATAGACTTGTATTCTGCTTCACAGTGATTTACAGCCCTCTCTAAGTGGTTTACAGAGTCAGCATATTGTCCCCAACAATCTGGGTCCTCATTTTCCCAACTTCAGAAGGATGGAAGGCTGAATCATCCTTGAGCCTGGTGAGATTTGAGTACTGAAAAAAGAAACAGAAAGCTTTATTTTGGCAGCTCAAGAACAAGCCCTAGCCACAAACTGCATGAAGGCAAAAATTCAACATGTTACCATCAACAGCAAATGCCGCCTCTGTAATGAGAAAGATGAGACAGTCGACCACCTGATCAGTGGGTGCAGCAAAATTTCACAAACCGACTACCTATAACGCCATGACTGCGTTGCTAAGATCATTCACTGGAAATTGTGCCAGAAGTTTGGATTTGACTACAGTAAAAACCACTGGGAACATCAGGTTGAGAAAGTTTTAGAGAATGAGAAACTCAAGATCTTGTGGGACTTTAGGATTCAGACTGACAGGCACTTGGTCCACAACACACCTGACATAACAGTAGTTGAAAAGAAAAAAGTATGGTTCATTGACATTGCAATACCTGGTGATGCACGGATTGAAGATAAGCAGCAAGAAAAAATCACAAAGTACTGGGACTTGCAAATTGAAGTTGAGCGACTGTGGAAAAAGAAATTGTGTGTTGTCTCGATTGTAATTGGAGCCCTTAGAGCAATACCCAAAGGGCTACCCCACTATTTAGAAATTCTAAATTTACCGGACTTGAACATTTTGACTCTACAAAAAACCACCTTACTCGGAACAGCTTACATCCTCTGACGATGCCTTAACAGTTCCTAGGTCCTTGGTTAGGACTCGAGCTGCTGAGCTATTAACCAGCCTCAAAGACTGTGAATCTCACTACAGATTAACCACCACCACCACCAACAACAACAGCAACAACATGTTTTTGAAGAATGGAATTCTAAGAGCCTGTCATTGCTTTTGTTACCAATAACACAGGAGGAAGCTTGCCTACACCCAAAATTGGTTGGGTGATCAGTAAAATACCTTATCAATTTTTGAGAAGTTTTAAGTACTACAGCAAGTTTCCTTCTCACCAACTGCTCTATTACTCTAAGTCAGGGGTCCCCACTACCGAGCTGTGGCCCATTCAGAACCAGGATATGGAAGCCCGCTGCTTGCATGGAATCATCCCTTCTCCCCTTCCCGCCAGTCCGCAAAACCAGAAAAGTTGGAGACCGCTGCTCAAAGGACTATAAGTCAGCATTCTTAATAATATGTTAAACAAAAAGGTATTTGATCACTCATTTTATTAATTATTAAGCAACATGACGTATTTCAAATTGACAATACATGGAAAATAACAAACTATTTTGTGATCTGGAGGTCTATAAAACTCCTATTCCCCTAAGTTTATGAACAGTAGAGAATTGCTTGGTCTTGGAAACATTAAATAATGTGCACGTGGGTGGAAGGAAATTAAAAACAATTTTGCCCATTTTGATCTTTGGTTGGACCTATCTTAGACAAGTTTGGAAGAAGATAGGCCTTCTGACAAGGAAATGCTACTACTTAGACTCAAGTTGGGAAAGGGTTGGACTGGCTCCCAAAACACGTCAGAGCAAAGGTTAGAATCAAATATGTCTGTTTGTTTGTAGGGAAGAGACTGAATGAATAAAGAAGCCTTTAGGAATTAGGAATTCATTCCCAGAGGTTTTCATCTGAAGGTCACAAGACTCTGTGCTAAAAGTGCTTGAAAGAGTCTTTTCACACATTATATTTTTAAATGTGCAGATAAAATCTCATATGTGAGTAAGAACAAGTATAGATTGAGATATAGCCATGCAAATTAACTCATAAGGGATGTAGGAAGGGTAAAATCCCATAATGTCTATGTTTCGATGCAAATGTGGCTTGTATGGCAAAGAATCTACTATAAAAATTAATTCCCAATTATTTTATAGAGATGCAGGAAGAATACTAATAACAATTCCTTGTTATCTAGATCTATGAGTTACAAGGAGTGGATCAAGAATAACCTAAGCATTAGTTTTAAATATACATTTAATAAATGGTGAAGCAGCACTTTAGAGTCCAAGAAGCCAGACAAAATTGCATTATAGAAACAAGGCAATTGGATGAAAATAAATGACTTTCAAAATATCTAGAAATGCCATCATCCTATCCAATCATTAACAGTCACAGCATCTTTTTTTTTACATTCATTAGCATTGATATAAATGGTACGTTCATATTTTAGACTCTGTTGTCCTTTCCACAGACTTAAACACAGTAAAAGGCATACTCTATAATGTCCCATATCTATTAAAGTACTTTAATAAACTGTCTTGTTCCTTTTGCCAGTTTATTACCATTAATCAAGCAGAGTAATAATAAAATATGAACTAAATATAGATCAGAGGGGGGGGGAAATAAAGCTTATCAGTAGAAATAAAATTATTCAATCAGATAATATACTAGTGGAAAAAGAAGTACAGAGGGTGAAACATTATAAGCACTTGCATTTTGAATGTCAGATGGGATGGAAATAAAGAGGAGGATTAAATGGGTGAGAACAGCATTTCAAAATATAAACAAAGTTCTTTACTATTGGAACTTCAGACTGGAGGTTTGTTTGCAGATTATATGTTATTAGGTGTTTTGTATGGATTAGAAGCATGGGTTATGATACAAATCTGCATATAACATCAATATCACAGTCCTTACTGACATTCTTGACTATCCTAAAAATATGCCACTTTTCTCTGTTGGCAGTAGCACCTGGCAGACACCTGACCTCTTTCAAAACCTCCATATCTTTTTCTAAATTTACATCCCTTTTAAGAACATTAAGAACAGGATTACAATGAAATTCTCAAGAATAAAATTTGGCGTCCTGTCTTATATTGTCCATTGTATAGTCATTCCTCCCTAAAATAGAGACTCCTAACCCCTTCACACACACACACACACACACACACACACACTGAGAGAAATTAATGTGTAAAGAACTTTTTCTGGGTACGGATAGGGAAATGTTCTGACTGCATGTTCACTTAGAAGCAAACCCAACTATTAGAAAAGTAGTAGTCCCATAATAATGCTGTTCTAGGGTAGAGGGTTGAAGTACGGTGGCTCAGATAATCTTGGTTCAATGAGAAACATGACGGGATGAAACACAATCTTTGACATTTGCCTCACCCACAGCCATTAGAATTCCATTAGTAACCAACTGGTGATTATGTCAATTTTTTTAGAGAAATTTAAATTGCTTCTAGTCATTGTTTTTTCATAAAATATTTTCCCTTTACAAGTGTATTAAGTTTGCCTTGTTGTGTATGGAGAAAGTCATTTTTCTTTTTACTTAAACTCAGTTATACTATTATTTTGGTTGTATTCTCTTAATTTACCATCTCTGCATATTTCCCAAGTTTGGTTTCCCAGTCTGATATTTTGGCAAAGTATCTCTTTTCCAATGATAGAGAAATGTGGCGTTGTTACTGCCAGCATGTATATGTTAATAGACTGTAATTTTTTTTCCTGGAAAGATTTCTAGTAAAAATTCCTGAGATTTCAGTTTAAGGTTTGTTTTTGATATTTTTTAATAATGATGTATATTTCTTTCCAATCCTTTGAATATTTGTATATGACCACCAGATATGATAAAATATTCCTTCTATGTTGTAACATTTCCAACTTTTATTATTATATGAGTTTATTTATTTTTGCCATTCTGCAAAAAGTTATATACCATAATTGAAACATTTTGTACAAAATTTTCTCTTAAATTATAGCCTGGAGTGAATTATATTGAGTTTTTCCATAATTTTTATCATTGTTGTGTTGTAATTATTTCTTTAACATTTTGCTTCTATTTTATCATGCAATCTTGTTCTGTCTCTAGGTCATATTTTAAGAGCAATTTATACATATGTCCTAAATGCGGTTTTAGTCCTATGAATTTCCAATTCTGTCATTTAATTTAAAAATGTCTTTTGTAAAGTCACTTTTTATTCTTCCAGCAATCTGTAAATATATCTGCTGTGATAAATTTTGACTTTTGCTAAATACTTCTTACTGTGACTTTAGTCTGTTTCTAGAATTTAGATATACCATACCTGCATACATAACTAGTTTTCTTATAATTATCTCCAGAAAAAATGTATGTTTTAAGTTGATTGCATAATCAACTGTCTGACTATGACAAATGCAATGCTGCTTTTTCTCTCTCACAAAAGTCAACAAAATCTGCATATTTTTTGGTAAGAAAGACGATTCAGAGAGCTGCTAACTGCTAATAAAATTCCTTGTGGACTTAGGAAGCATCTAGAAATCCCAATTTTACTTATAAAAATGAAATTAATATTACACATAGCACACATAATTTGATTGGAAGCTGCCCAGAGCTGGTCATAAGAATGATGGATATATAAACTTTTTCAAAATAAGTAAGTATTAAAATTAATATTACACATCAGGCATAAATCATATATTGTCACTATATTATTTTTCAATTTTTATTAGATATTTTAAACAAAATAATGAACAATCGAAAACTAGTATTTAAAATATACAAAGGAAGTTTTTTTTTAAAAAAAACAAAACCAAAAGTGCAGAAAAAAGAAAAAATATATAAAGCAATTACTTTTTGTTGTCAGTAGATTAGAGGCAATTATCTGGGAGGAGTTCAATCCTGGGACTTCTTAGGACGTGGACAGGATTCTGGGGAGGTTAAATGCAACCACATGTTTATTGGGCCCTTGTCCTTCCTGGCTGGTACTGGCCACCCGGGAAGTTACACGAGGCTGGCTCCAGAGGATTATAAATGCTTCTCTGAGCCAGGGTTTCTTGCCTGCCGCCTTGAAAGAGGCAGTGGTGAGGCCCCTCCTCAAGAAGCCTTTTGTGGACCCAGCTGTTCTGGCAAATTACCATCCTGTCTCCAACCTTTGCTTTATTGCGAAGGTTATTGAGAGTGTGGTTGTGTGACAGCTCCTGCAGTACCTGGATGAAACCGTCTATCTAGATCCGTGCCAGTCCGGCTTCAGACCTGGGTACAGCACGGAGACAGCATTGGTCGTATTGGTGGATGATCTCTGGAGGGCTCGGGACAGGGGCTGTTCCTCTGTCCTGGTCCTGTTAGATCTCTCAACGGTTTTTGATACCATTGACCATGGTATCATGCTGCGTTGGCTGGAGGGCTTGGGGGTGGGAAGCACTGTGCTGCAGTGGTTCTCCTCCTATCTCTCTGACCAGTCACAGTCTGTGTTGGCAGGGGGGCATAGGTCAATCTCGAGGCACCTCGTTTGCGGGGTGCCGCAAGGGTCGGTCCTCTCGCCACTCGTGTTCAACATTTATGTGAAGCCGCTGGGTGAGATCATCCGTGGTTTTGGGGTGCATTGCCAACTGTACGCTGATGACACTCAGCTGTACATCTCCACCCCTGACCACCCCAATGATGCCCTCGAAGTGATGTCCCAGTTCCTTGAAGCCATGTGGGTCTGAATGGGGAGGAACAGGCTTTGACTCAACCCTTCCAAGACCGAGTGGCTGTGGATGCTGCCGTCCCGGTATAGCCAGCTGGTGCCATCGCTGGCTATTGGGGGTGAGTTACTGGCCCCCAGAGAGGGGGCTCGCAACTTGGGTGTCCTCCTGGATTCATGGCTGTCTTTGGAAGGGTATATGATGGCCGGGCCATGATGGCCTTCTATCAGGTCCGCCTGATACACCAGTTGCGCCCCTTTCTGGATCGGGACTCCTTATACACAGTCACCCATGCCCTCGTCACGTCTCGCCTGGGCTACTGTAATGCTCTCTACATGGGGCTCCCCTTGAGGTGTACCCGGAGGCTCCAACTGGTCCAGAATGCAGCCGCATGGGTGATTATGGGAGCAACAGGGAGCTCCCATATAACACCTCTCCTGCATGAGCTGCACTGGCTCCCAGTGATCTTCCGGGTGCGCTACAAGGTGTTGGTTCTCACCTTTAAAGCGCTGCATGGCATAGGGCTGGGATAGCTGTGAGACCGCCTGCTGCTACTGATAACCTCTGACTGGCCAACACGCTCACACAGAGAGGGCCCCCTCAGGGTGCTGTCGGCCAAGAAATGTTGGCTGGCGGTCCCCAGGGAGAGAGCCTTCTCTGTGGGGGCACCCAAGCTGTGGAATGAGCTACCTCCTGGAATACGACTGATCCCGCACTTTCCGAAAGGCCCTGAAGACTTATTTCTTCCAACAAGCCGGCCTAGCTTAAATGGTTTAATGGGGATTTTAAATTTTTAAATTTGTTGAGCTTGGGTTTTAAATTGGGAATTTTTTGATTTTGTAGATTCGGGATTTTAAATTGGTAATGCCGATGATTTAATTTATTTTAGTTTTTTCTTAACTTTTGTACTATATGTGTTTTAAGTCTGGCTGTTCACCACCCTGAGTCCCTTTGGGGAGAAGAGCGGTATATAAATTGAATAAATAAATAAATAAATAAATAAAATTCATTCAATTACTCTGTACTATGTATCTTCCAGAAAATGTCACCTCAGCCAACATAGAATTGCCCCATTCTATGAGTTGATATCCAACATATCTGGAGGTCTAACCCTATTCATACAATCCAATACGGATTCAATTAATATAATAATAAAGTAAAGGTCCCCATCCAGTCATGTCTGACTTTAGGGGGGAGATGCTCATCTCCATCATCTAGCTAAGGAAGTCAGCATTGTCCAAAGATAGTTCCATGGTCATGTGGCCAGCATGGCTAGACACCAAGGCGCATGGAACACTGTTAATATACAGTACGTAGGAGTATAGAGGAGTCTCAGCAGCAAAATCCATTTGCATGCCTTCTAAGATTCATATGACAATGCAAATAGTATGTAACAACAAACATGTCTTCTAACCTTACATATCTTGTATAACAAATCTACACACATATGTAGGCATGTGTAAGATATGTGCATTTGCAGGAGGAATATTAAATGAGTAGTAATATTATGCCCATAATGTGTGAATATGCATCTTTTTGATTTGCTGCTATTGCAAAATTCGGCTCTTTTGTTATTCTGCAATTCATCTTTAAAAAAAAAAAGAAAGAAAATGTTGTTTTAGAAGATTTTCACTTTTTTTCCTTGCAGATCTTTTTATACCCAAGAAGGGAAATATTTTTTAAAATGGTAGAAGGAGATATGATGGAGGATAGATACTGTTATGAGAAAAATAAATATTGGCAACAGTTGAAATGTAGGACTTCACCCTTTTGGGCTGCCACGGTTAAGACAGTTTAAGGAATGTGAAGAGCTTTCTGCCATTAATTAAAATAAATTCTATAAAAGGAGTATCGAAGTTATGTTGTACATGACTGAAATTCTCTGGAATGATTGAACACAAGCAAGGCGGCATAGAGTCTGTTTGGCATTCCTTCTCACACAACAATCATAATTCTTAGCCATTACTAATATTACTATTTCTTGCTATTTCTTTCTGGGCTATCTGTTATTTTTATTGCTTCTTGTGCATTTATTTGCACAGAACCATCACACTGGCAAGATACATGGAGTTTATGTTGAAGGATTTACAATCCAAAAGTAGGGCAGAAAGACACATTAAATAAAAGGAGAAGTATGTGGAAGGAGAACGGAGGAAAGAAAAGACAAAATATATAGTACAAGTCAGGGGTGTGTTTTATTTACCTTTACTACCGGTTTGCAATGAGATCACACTCCTGCTGAGCTTCTGTGCAGATCACCTATGATGACATCCGGGGTGGTGGGTGGAGCCTCCCGTCAGTTTTACTACCGGTTCTCGTGAACCAGTCTGAACCAGGGGCAACCCATCACTGGTACAAGTACATTCTTCAGGACCAGGATACTGGCAAGCTTTTACCCAGCTATCACCAGGGAGTTACCGTGTTTCCCCAAAAATATAAGACCCTGTCTTGTATCTTTTTGAACCCTGAAATAAGTGCTTGGCCTTATTGCCATGCACTCAAAAGCCCAATTGGGCTTATTATCAGGGGATGTCTTATTTTGGGGGAAACAGGGTATTTTGCCTTTTTGGGGGGAGGGGATGGGATGGGGGGAGTACATGTTTTGTTTTAAATCTCTTTTGCTGTAATAAACTGGATATAATTTTTTCCTTCCTTCTCATGGAGGAATCTTTGTTTAGCTTTGTCTGACAATATTGCAATGATTTCAGTAATCTAAATAAATATACATTATATTATAATATAAATATAACTCTGACATTGATATCAAACAAGTATAATTGTAAAATGCAACGTTGTCTAACTATTTTAAAGGATTCTTCTGCACAAAACTTGAGCTGGTCTATCCCAGTTTCATTGGCCCCATTACTTTGCAACGTGTTACTATATAGAGCACAGACGAGAAAATGTTACTGAATAGCCCACATTCAAGACATCATAGATTTCCATTAGCAAATATGTGGCCATTATGGGAACCTAATACTAAACAAGTAGAGACTTTGATCACATCTAGCATCAATACATCTTCATCAATACAAAGTTATTGAGTTATACTGAGTGCCTACTTGATGTGTCTCCTGTATGAATGGAAATGGGGGTGGGTGGTGAAACGTGCCTGCCTGATGATCTTGGGGTCTCAGTACTTAAACATTTTACTTTTGTTAGGCAACAATAAACACCTCTTTACAACCAGCCACAAGAAAAAGAACTACCAAGAGGTAAAACCAGCTCATTAAGCAAATGTCTGTTCCAGGTAGCGAAGCCTGTACAGAACAAGCTTCTCTTCCTAACTTATGGATTTCTCTTCCTTAAGAAATTATTTCCAAATTAAAACTCTTTCAAGATGGAAAAATTTTTTTTATAAAAAATTGGAAAAGGTAGTACCACACTCAGATAGTGAAGTTTTTGGTTCAAGTATTAATTACAGCACTAATATGTATGAATTTCTTGCTCTGTTATATAAAGTCTTTTCCTTTAGAACAATCTTTCTCTTTTTCACTTACTGCTATTGTTCTAGGCTTCTCTGTTCACCATGCATTTCAAGGTTGTATGTTTGGATGCTATTTTACCTTCACCACCAATTTGCAATTTGTTTTCCTAGTCTTCTTAGTTCAAATTCCTACCTGCTTTCTCAGACTACAGACGGAATAGGAATAGGAATAGGAATAGGAATAGGAATAGGAATAGGAATAGGAATAGGAATAGCATAGCATAGCATAGCATAGCATAGCATAGCATAGCATAGCATAGCATAGCATAGAATAGAATCTTTATTGGCCAAGTGTGATTGGACACACAAGGTATTTGTCTTTGGTGCATATGCTCTCAGTGTAAAAAGACAAGATACACTTGTTAAGAATCACAGGGCATAACACCCAGTGACAGTCATATGATACAAGAAGCAATCAAATCATACTAGGAAACAATCAATATAAATATAAATTGCAAGGATACAAGCAACAAAGTTACAGTCATACAGTCACAAGTGGGAGGAAATGGGCGACAAGAACAACGAGAAGACTAATAGCAATAGTAATGCAGCCTAATGTGAATAGTTTGACTGTGTTGAGGGAATTATTTGTTTAGCAGAGTGATGGCATTTGGGGAAAAACTGTTCTTGTATTACTTGTCTTGGTGGGCAGTGTCTTATACCTTCATTTTGAGGGTAGGAGTTGAAACAATTTATGTCGAGAATGTAAATATTTTCACAGCTCTCTTTTTGACTCGTGCAATATACAGGCCCTCAATGGAAGGCAGGTTGGTAGTAATTGTTATAGAGGTGCAGATGACAGATTATAAATAATAAAAATAATAAAATAATAAAAGTTTATTATTTAATTCAAGCACTGGATCTTTCTGTATCCGAATGATACTTTCTCACTAATCTCTGTTTAAAGTCAATGGATAAAAGTAAAGCCAGATTCCTTCCACATTCATAACTAAAAACATATGCAAATAAATGTTTTTGCTATTGCCTAAAGCTTTTGAGTTCTTAACTGGTATCATGTCAGGAGGCTCCAGTCATGTTTTCCTATATGTTATTTAGCGGAAATTATGCTTTTCTTTTATCTAGTTTTCTCAATAAATGGCAGCACCTAGGCAAGTTTGCCTCATCTAGCTCAAATGGATCAATCTTGGTTGGCATTTAGATAAGAGACCTCCTAGGCAGTGGTGGGATTCTGCCAGTTCGCACCACTTCCAGAGAACCGGTTGTTAACTTTCTGAGCAGTTTGGCAAACTGGTTTTTGGAAGAAATTATTAGGGCAGAGAACCGGTTGTTAAATTACTTGAATCCCACCACTGCTCCTAGGATCTAGGAGTTCAAAACATTGAACAATTATCCCAGAAGAAAACAATGCCAAATCCTTTCACAGCAATAACAGGAGTTTGGCTTGAATCAAAGATATGTTTATATCTAAATACATACAATAGATAAAAGGGAATTGTGAAAAAAAAATGCACTAATATATCTTGAATAAATCTTGTTGTGATATGAACAAACAAAATACTTGGAATTTGTTCATATTTTTTGAATATCCAACTACATATTTTGAGTTACGATAGATAGCTTTATTGATTAGCCTATAGGCCATATCAAAGTACAAATAAAATCCTATACAAACAATTTAAATATTTTGAGTGAAAAACAAGATACACAAATAAGTCTGACATTTGATTATCATATTTCTCAATATTATAATGAATATAATATTTTATCTCCTGGGTACTCAGTGAGTATGTGTTCAGTTCTTTCTATTTTTGCTGGGGAGAGCTTTACCCTAAAGAAAGGTAGATCTTACGACTTTGTGCAAATAAAGGGATACAGGTATGAGTATTTAGTGATTTTCTCATACAGCAACTGATCATAGTTATGACAGTGAATAAAAGGTAACTTTGTGCCCAATCCTTGCATTTATGATCTTCACATATTTTATTTATTTATTATTTTTAATTAGATTTATATGCTGCCCTTCTCCGGAGACTCAGGGCGGCTTACAATGCGTTAAGCAATAGCCTTCATACTTTTGTATATTTTTAATACAAAGTCAGCTTATTGTCCCCACAAACTGGGTCCTCAATTTACCTACCTCAACCTGGAAGGCTGAGTCAACCTTGAGCCTCGAACTCGCATAATTGCAGACAGCTGGGTGTTAATAACAGGCTATCTAGCCCGTCGAGCTATCTGAGGCTGCTATCTAGCCCGTCGAGCTATCTGAGGCTCTTACATATGAAGTAAGATCATAAACACAATTGTAGTTTCTCTTAGCAACTGCTTTTATTAATGATGGAATTGCTGGTCCCAACTGTGTTCACTAAACAAGGACTATCTGTATGACACTACAAAGAAAGAAAGATCTGGAGGAAAAGATGCAGAGGACAGCTGAACTGGCAGCAATTAAGAAACTTTAAAACTTTTGTTTTAATGATGCATCAGCCATTTGGAAGATAAAGCTACAGCTACCTTTCAACCCAGGTGTTGCTCTTCTATCACCATGCCATTCTAATATGCCACAGGAAGCAGGCTTTCTCATTCCACCTTCCCTTGTTTTTTCCACACCACCATCTCTCTCATCTTTTTTCTGCAATATAGTAAAGGGTGTATATCTACACGGAGGTAAAGTGTCTCCATGAGTTTATAAGTAACAGCTACGGAAAAACAATCCTGCCAAAGACTGTCCTCTTGAATGACTAAGAGGGAAAAGAATAGAAACTCACACATCCTGCGATTGGCTCAAAAGGCAAAGATAAAAACTCTTAAATATGGAGGGGTTTAAATTCACAGCAAATTCGTTTTTAAGATATTTTAAAAATGGGACTGGATGGTTTAAGGAAAAATAGTTAGTATTTAAATGTATTTTAAAAGAGGCAGGAAATGCTTCTGAATGAGGAAATGTAAAGTTATTATGAAGAAGGAAGACTTCACCCACTATATGACCTTCTTTGGAACAGCCACTTCGCCACACCTTTAGAGTTTAGCAAATGTCCATGAGTTTTCTGGATGTTTTAAAGCATTTATTTTTTCTGCCATAAATAGTGAATCAGCTCTATGGAGAATGAAGAGAAAAATATGAAGAGTAAACTATGATACTTGAGAAAACAGCTTGTGATCTCCTGGATGAAAACATTGCTTGCTGGCTAGAATCCTAAACAGAGTACTCTAATTAAGTTATAGTGTGGCACCATTTTGGTGAAGTTCCAACTAATTAAGAAAGGGCATATGAGGAAACTGTTAGATCGGCGCAGGAATGAAGATGAGACCAGCGGAGTTCATGCAACAAGTTTTATTTAACAGGAACAGAACTGGCGCTGCGCTGCCAGAGCTCTCCTTATATTCGCTCCGGCAGCCGCACCGCCCCGACAGGGATTCAAACTTCCCGCCGGAGGATTTCTCAACCAATCCCCGGCGGATGTCCTTATAAGGACACAACACTCCTCCCCCCTAGTTCTTAAGCTGTCCATCAGTAATAAAGTCACGTAAGTAGGCAGGTCGTCTGCGTGCTCTATTAGACCTGCGCAGTCCATTTGTCGGCTGACAGCCCTCCTGGTCGGAGGGTGCTCCTACGGCTCCTGGTACCATCCCTGGAGCCGGGCTGGATCTGGCCGTTGAGGACGCGGGCGGTGCTCCCGTACCTCCGGCCGGGTCGCTGACCTCCGCCTGCGGGTGATGCTGGTCTTCTTCGCCACTGCTCTGATCGTTGGATCTCTGCCGCGGGTCCCCACGCTCGACCGGTCCGGAACTCCTGAGTCACGGTAAGTCCCTGGGTCTTCCTTCGGTTCCCACCGGGTCGGGATTGGTCGGGTCTGGTCGTGGGTGCAGGTCCAGTGGCGGCGACGGGGTTGGTCCCCTGGGGTCCCCGGTTGAGTTCGGTTCACTCCCGGGGCCACTGGTGGGTTGGTTCGGCGTTGGTTCGACCTCGCTGGGGCGATGCAGGCCTCCTCCGCAGGGGTGGTTTAGGTCCTCTCTGCTGGGCTGGCGCTGCTGGGCTGGTCGAGGAGTCTCGCCCTCGCCGGGGTGGTGCGGGCCTTCCTCGCAGGGGTGGCACAGGCCCTCTCCGCCGGGTTGGTGCTGCTGGGTTGGCTGAGGACTCTCGCGGCCTTCTCTGCAGGGGTTGGCGTAGGTCCTCTTTGCGGGGTGGGTGTAGTTGTGGCGGTCGCCGACTTTCGCCGTCTGTGTGTTGGTCGTCTTGGTCCTGCTGGTGCATGCCTCCTCTGCTGGGGTGGCGGAGGCCCTCCTCGCAGGGTTGGTCTTCGTTGTGGTCGGGTTGTTGTTGGGGAGACCTCTGTAGTGATGCATGGAGGTCTCCCTCGCCGTTGAGTCAGCGGCTGCCCTTGCGGGGTTGCTGTTGGTGTCCCCCGCTCGGTTGGCCCCGGTCTACCGGCCCTTTCTGTGACTGACTCTCGCCATCGGACTGGTGCCGTCCGACCTCGCCGGGGTGTTGTTGGGTGCCGTGGACGTCTGGGCTTCAGTCCCCACGGCTGCCGTCGTCAGTGGCCGGGTCTCGGGTGTCGGGGTGTTGATTCCGGTCTACCCTGGGGTGCTTCGGGGTTCCCCTCCGACATTGTCCCTGGTCTACTGGTGCTGCTTCATCTCTGGCTTGGGCAGGGATCGGCGGGCCCACTATCCCGGGGTGTTGTAGGCCTCCCTCGCAGGGGTGTGGCAGGCCTACCTCGTCGGGGGTGGGCAGGCCTACCTCTTCGGGGTGTGGTAGGCCTACCTCGTCGGGCTGGTTTCCGTCCAATCCCCTCCACCTTTTGCGGAGCTGGTCGATGTGACGTCTCACGACCTGTCCATCTTCCAGCTCTACCCGATAGGATTTCGGGCTGGTTGCTCTGTGGATCTTGCCTTTCAGCCATTTCGGTGAGCCGTGGAAGTTCAGTGCGTAGACGGGGTCTTCCATGGCAAAACAGTGGAGTTGGCGGCTGGCGGTTGTGGGCACCTCCGAGTCGTATTGGGGGTGCAGTCTGTCGAGGGGTGAGCGGAGTCTTCTGCCCATCAGCAGCTCTGATGGGCACTTCTTGGTGGTTGCGTGCGGCGTTATGTGTTGGGTGAGTAGGAATGTGTCGATGCGCTCCTGCCAGTCACCCGGTGCCATCTTGGTGAGCGCCTCCTTGGTGAGCCTCACCATCCTCTTGGCTTGGCCATTTCCGGCCGGTCTGTACGGCGCAGAGAGGGCATGGTGGATGCCCAGTCCTGCCAGGAATGCCTCCATGGGCACGGACGTAAGTTGGGGACCGTTGTCGGAAACCAACACGTCCGGGAGCCTATGCGTGGCAAAGAGGCGGCGGAGAGCGCGAATGGTGGCTTCCGATGTGGTCGATGCCATGGGAACCACCTCGAGCCATTTGGAGAAGGCATCGACCACAATGAGGAGGTGGCGCCCCTGCATCGGACCCGCGAAGTCAATATAGATCCGAGACCAGGGGCTGCTGGGCGTCTCCCATGGGGTGGGCTCTGCTTGGGGGGGTGCTGGTCGAACTTCCTGGCACAGGCCACACCTGGCGACCCATTGCTCAATGTCCTTGTCCAGTGATGGCCACCAGACGTAGCTCCGGGCCAGAGCCTTCATGCGGACGATGCCTGGGTGCCCATTGTGCAATGTCTCGAGCGTCTTCCGTTGCAGCGCGGCGGGGATCAGCACACTGTCTCCCCATAGCAGGCAGCCTTTTATTGTGGACAGCTCCTTCTGCTTGTGGCTGAAGGGGCTGTATTCTTCTCCACTTATCTGCGCCGGCCACTCTCTCAGGATCCAGGACTGCACTTGGCGGAGTGTGGGGTCTCTCTTGGTGTGCGTGGCCACGTCTGCAGATGTGACTGGGCAGCTGCTGTCGTGGTCGATGTGCAGGAGCTCGAGGGTGGGGGCAGGGTCTTCTACTGCATCTGTGGATGGGCATCTGCTGAGGGCGTCGGCATTCGCGATGGCCTTTCCCGGTTGGTGGGTGAGTGTGTAGGAGCAGCCGGCGAGGAAGATGGCCCAGCATGTCATTCGCGGCGACATGAACGTGGGTGTTTGCTTGTCGCCGGTGAGGAGGCCCAGGAGCGGCTTGTGGTCCGTGACTATGGTGAAGCTTCTTCCGTAGAGGTATTCGTGGAAGCGCTTCACCCCTGTGACGATTGCCAACGCCTCTTTGTCCAGTTGGCTGTAGTTGCATTCAGCGCTGGACATAGTCTTTGAGAAGAAGGCGATGGGGGCTTCCGTGCCATTGGGCAGGTCGTGGCTAAGGACCGCCCTGACCCTGTATGGCGATGCGTCACAGGTTAGCCGGATGGGTAGCGTCTCGTTGTATTGGATGAGGACGCTGCTGGATGTCAATAGTCCCTTGATGGCCCAGAAAGCCGTTTCCTCTTTGTCGCCCCACTTCCAGGAAGCCGCTTTCCCCAGCAAGCGATATGCCATTGCTATCGATGAGATAGCCCAGGAGCTCGACCTCCTGGACCCCGATGATGCATTTATCCCGTCTGACTCTCAAACCCTTCTCCCTGAACCGCTGCAGGATGAGCCTCAGCCGTTCAAGAAGTTGTGCTTTTGAGTCTCCGGAGATGAGCACATCATCAAAGTAAGGCACTACCCCTGGAACGCCTTGGAGAAGGCGTTCCATCATTGATTGGAAAATCCCCGGGGCGGCACTGACTCCGAATTGGAGACGGTTGCACTTAAAGGCCCCCCTGTGTGTGACAATAGTCTGAGTCTCCGCCGTTTTAGAGTCCACTGGCAGTTGCTGGTAAGCCTGGGCCAGGTCCAGTTTTGCAAAAATTGTGCCCTTGCCTAGTGAGTGCAGGAGGTGCTGCACCACTGGCACAGGGTATGCGCTCTGCTGCAACGCCTTGTTTATGGTAACCTTATAGTCAGCGCAGATGCGCACAGATCCATCCTGCTTCATTGGGGTCACAATGGGAGTCTCCTATGAAGCATGATCGATGGGTTCCAGAACGCCTTGGGCGATCAGCTTATCCCGCTGCTCGTCTACTTTAGGCCTCAAGGCGAAAGGAACCCGGCGGGGCTTGAGCCGAATGGGGGTTACCCCCTGATCCAGATTAAAAGAAATGGGCTTCCCTATGTACTTCCCCAGCTTACCATCGAAGACTTCGCTGAACTCTTCAATGAGTGAGTCGAGTTCATCTGCCCTAATCTGGTGGATGCTTCCGATGGAAAGCCCCAGCAGCTGAAACCACTCCACGCCAAGCAGGTTCAGGCGGCTGTTCCCCACAACGGTGACTGGCAGCTGACCCTGGAACTTCTTGAATGCGATGTGGAGGTTGGTCCTGCCCAGGATGTCGATGGGATTTCCGCCGAAATCCACCAGTCTGGATTGCAGGGGCTTGAGCTGGCTCTTGGTGATTGCCGGCTTGAGTCTCTTCAGCTGCTGCCAATTGACGATGGTGTAGACGGACCCGGAGTCTACCTCCATCGTGCAGGGTGAGCCCTCGGCCAACAGCGTCACGTGGAACTTTGTGGCGCTGTTGTTGCTGGTGTGGGCTATGGTCGTCTGATTCACCGCGCCGTGCCGGGAATCATCATAGCCGTCGCTTCTGGGCTGGTGCGAGGACCGTTTGGATGTCCTCTGGTTGTCGCGGCAGTTTTCGCGATTCTGGGGTCTGGGTGGTTCGGGGGCTGGATCGGTGGCTCGGCAGGCCTCAGCGATGTGTCCCCTCTTCAGGCATCGGCGGCAGGTTGCATCCCGCCATCTGCAGGATGTCCTGGGGTGGTCGCCCCTGCAGCTGCCACAGCATTCTCCTCGTTGGCCATTTTGAAGATTTTCCCGCCAGGATGGCTGAGAAACCTTGTGGACGGCCATTTCCCCATCTGAGTCGGATGGCGAGGCGGAATCTTCGGAAGATTCGAGGATCGACTGGTGGATCTTGTGGATCCCCTTCGCCTTTAGCATTTCTGCGGCCGCGTGCTCTGAGGATTCGGCGGCGGTGGCCTCTTCGAGTACGTCCTTGAGCAGGATGCGTTTTCTGCTCAAGAATTTCTTCTGGAGGCCTGCGTCCCGCATGCCGAAGACGATGCGGTCCCTCAGCGCATTATCCACATGATCAAACTCGGAGTTGGCTGTGATTTGGCGGAGTGCGGCGACAAAGTCTTTTATGGATTCACCTTCACGTTGGTTCCTCTGATGGAAGGTGAATCGGTTGGCGATGGGGGTGCCCGTGGGAGCGTAATGTTCCTGCAGGGCAGCTTGCAGGTCCGTCCAGGACATTTCTTCGATGTCTCGAGGCGCGACGAGATTCACTGCCAACTCCAGGACATCGGATCCACAGTGGGCGAGGAAGAGGGCCCTCTTCCTCTCGTCGTCGAGGTTGCTGTAGCCGTTTCCGCGGAGAAACTGGCGGAAACGAATCATATATGAGCTCCATTTCTCCCGTCCGGGGTTGAATGGAGCGATGGATGCGAAGAGCGCTTGCGGCGTTGCCATCGTGCGGATCGGCGGCGAGTCTCTTCGGCTTGGAGATGGCAATCGTGCCATGCGGTCGGTTCCTTCTAGTCCTTCGTCGCCAGTGTTAGATCGGCGCAGGAATGAAGATGAGACCAGCGGAGTTCATGCAACAAGTTTTATTTAACAGGAACAGAACTGGCGCTGCGCTGCCGGAGCTCTCCTTATATTCGCTCCGGCAGCCGCACCGCCCTCTGACAGGGATTCAAACTTCCCGCCGGAGGATTTCTCAACCAATCCCCAGCGGATGTCCTTATAAGGACACAACAGAAACCATCCATCCTGTAAAGCTTTCAGTTGCAGTCCTAGTACATTACACAGCTTTGGATACTACAAATCCCTCTAGTGATGGAATGGCAAAAAGATTATTTGGAAACAACATACACCACTTATTCTGGTGCATTATTTTCCAATTCCCCTTTTGTGATCTGTGTTTCATCTGGCATTTTGTTTGTATTCCTTCTGGAAAGCAGAAGAAGATATAAATTCTTTCCCGTTACCTGCAGATCACAAGTTTCAGGAAATCCAGAAATTAAAGAAACCTCTGCTAACATATTCTCTTACTTTTGTCACATGTAAAGCAGATGTTTCTTTGTAAGAAACAAATCAAAGGCCATTACCTTCTGAAAGAACTATTTTTTTTGAATTCTGATTGTTTCCCTTTCTTTAGAAATTGGATTGAAACATAACACATTGACTTGATGGCTCATCAGCATGTCTGGGGTTTCATACAGCAGGTCAGTAAAGTACCCAGTGTGATGAAACCAGGACAACTTGCAACAAAGATGTGGTTAAGGATCAAGGCAAAGAGTTCAAATAGCAGCTTTCCAAGGGTCAGTTCAGAAGTGAAAATGCACATTGTCAACAAAAAGTTCATAGCACAAACATAGTTATAAAACAATGTACAAAAAATAATATTGTATGTATTTTACTCATAACTACTTTCATCCTCAACATAATCGATATAGTCTTATAAATTATACCTACTTTATACTTTTACTATAAACCAGTGTCACAATATAAAAGAAGTTCTAAAAGAGCCCTTTAGCTTGTGAAACTCATTTAGTTTTCACCAATGTTTTAATGGGTGCAAGTTTATGTTCTGCCTTGAATGTTTTTATCTGTTGTTTTGGTTTTGTGGTTATATAGTTTATTATTTTAATCTTTTGTGGAAATTGTATATAGAAAAGTACAGAAAAATAATTATATATTAATAATAATTACTGTGCAGCTGAGCATTTTCAAAAGAGTCAAATTTTTCCCCTTGCCCCAAAACATGAAACAACAGTGGAGATTTTGCACTACTATTTGTTCTTTGTTCTTTTCCAACTTATTTCAGCAGATATTCTGACCAAATGTCTGACCAAAGCGGATCTTGGAAGCTAAGCAGGAGAAAGCCTGGTTAATAGTTTGATGGGAGCTCTGCAAGGAATCTCAGGGCTGGCTGGAGGAGTGGGAAGGCAAAATAAAGGTGAGATAAAACCCTAAAAATAAACGAATAATATATAAATAACACTATAGGAAGTTAGTACCCACCGCTTTCCTAGAATAATGAAATATGTTGGGAAATATTAAAAAGGCAGAATATTATATTTCCCTGGATGAGAAATGGAGAAACGTGTTTTAAAAGAAAAGCAGCTTTCTGCCTCCCACCTTCCTGCCCCCACCTTTTTGTTAATGGGCCAGAGGCAGAAACTCAATCTTTGTCAATGGACCTCATCTGCAACACAATGGGACCCAGCTAGGACAAAACTCACCACATGGCACCTGGGAAGATTACATCAGCCAGCAAGGCTAGCTAAAACCCCCACCTCCTGGAAGTCTGACAACCAATCAGAAAACTCTTTCGGGGCCCCAGGAAGTTCAAAGCCAGAGAAAGCATAAAACCTGGGGACTCACTGTATCTGCCCCTTTTCTGTTCAGGAATTCAAGCCATGTGATCCTGTCCACCATTAAACCATCTTTCCAAGCGGTCTCCATGTTTACAGTGTCTTTTCCCCCACTTGGAGCTGAACCCAGAAGGCTATTTCTTCCTACAATACTTTATGGACTATTACAAGAAAACTGCTTGGACCTATTCATGATTCCCTTAGTAGTTGCATTTGCTGAAAAGTTCTGCTGTACAAATTAAATATCCATCTTTTTCATTGGTTTTAACAATCTTTAACATTAGCGATCTGTAGCATCAGTCAAAAAACCTTGCGATAACCAATGCCTAATGGAAAAACTACTGTATGTCCAGGTAATCCTATAAACCGCTAGTGTGGAAATCTCTAGTGTGCTGATGGTCACAAATATAATTGGTCTTGGCATGCTAGGAACACAAAGGATTACAATTTCTTTAATGATTCTCTGGAGCTGCTGACTCAGGCACCAATACTTTACTGCCAGGGAAACAGCTGATGTTATGTCAAATCTGAAAAACAGATATGTTTAAAAGTACCTTCTAACATCACTCAGGTAGCTCAAATATCTGTTCAAATATCTCTTTTTTAACTATGCTTTAAAGGGATGTGTTTTATTCTCTATGATTTTTTTGAGGTGGATTGGTGTATAATTAAATAAAGGGAGTATCTGTAAAGGGAGATAAGTTTTGACCATGACAAATTAATTGCTAAAATTGGTCCTGGAGTCAGAACAATGGTATCTTTCTCTCTTTTATAATCACTGCCTTTGAAAACAATAAATCAAAGTACATGGGGTGGGTTGATTATACGTTTTGTGGTATATAAAAGGAAGATAACTTTTTGAATCTGCAACATAGTCTTCCGTGTTTCTCTAAACTATTTTCTATTCTTTTCTTTAGCATACAAGTTCACATTTCTGGAGTGGTAAAATTGTGTGTTAAATACATGAATAAATTGAAACTCCATCTCTATAGAGAATTTTAATTTTAAAGAAGAATTTGTATTTTCAATCCCAATTTGTAATGAAGACCGAGCATAGAGAAATAGACCCCTTCTAAGCAGACAAACCATCATGGTGTAAAATAAACTGGTCAAGCTCTTTGTGGGTTCTGCCAATAGCCTCTCTGGCTTCTCACAATACATGCTGGGGATCACAGCATTTCTAATTCAACCCTTCTAGTCTCTCTTATGAGGGCTTTTACAGAACAAGCTCAACTGACTGGGATTTCAGAGATCTGCTGCCAATGACTATGTACAAGGAGTAGATCCTCAGTTACTAAATTCATATGTTGAGGTCTTGTGATTTATGATTACCATATCTGAGGTGCAAAGAGAGAGAGACAAAGTTCTGTTTGCTGCTTTTTACTAGTCTTCTGGTTGTTTGCAGCCCAGATATGGTTGACCTGTGATTTATGGAAGTTATTTATTTATTTATTTATTTATTTATTTATTTATTTATTTATTTATTTATTGGTTCGATTTATATGCCGCCCTTCTCCGGAGACTTAAGGTGGCTTACAATGCGTTAAGCAATAGCCTTCATACTTTTTGTATATGCCTGCTTAGTAGGGCTTTTGGCCCCCCCAAGAGGTGTTCTTTTTTATACAAAGTCAGCTTATTGCCCCCACAATCTGGGTCCTCATTTTACCTACCTCAGAAGGATGGAAGCCTGAGTCAACTCTTGAGCCTGGTGAAATTTGAACTCATAGTAATTGCAGGCAGCTGGCAGCTAAGTGCTATTTTAACAGCACTTTAGTCTGCTGCACCACCAAGGCTCATTATACTAATAACAGTAATAGTAATAGCTATTATTTCTATGAGGTATTCCTCATGGCTGTATTAACCTGCTTCCATCTTGTGTACTTTCTGGGGAGAGTCCTGTTCTGTACTGGCAACAAAACCAATGACTAATGGTGCTCTTATACAAGTAATAGGGGATCTTTAAAAAGATAATTGGTGGGTTCCTCTGGTGTTACCTACTAGCAGGGAAAACAACCAGTGATCGCTCTCTTTAATGGAAGAGACAGATTTTGACAGGTAACTAGACTGCTCTAAAAGGCATAACTGATGACTCCCTAGATTAAATGCAGTGACACTTTCTCTGCAGGAGGATGGGTTTTGTCTGATAAAGCAGCATTTAATCAGTGAGTGAATAAGCATTTCATGGTAAAGAAAAAATCCTTTACCACAATCTGGATCAATCAGAAGAGCATTGACATGTCTAGCAATATTTCAGAAGATTGTCTGATACATGCTAAAAATGCAGCCCTTCTCTTGCCAATCCCCCTCCGGACTGGTAATAGAAGTTGAGGGACATGGCTTCTTAGATCATACTATTAGATCAAAGAGCTAGTGGCTAAACATCCACTTGCCAAGCTCATGGTTCAGAGCAGTGGCAAGAGAAGGATGGGAGAGGGAAATAAGAAGGGAAGTATTGTGCGTAAACTATTCTTGCTGCTGTGATAATGTGTACAATTAAAACCTCTTTTTTTTCATATTTCCTCTTTAGTACTCCCAGGAGAAATGTTTTGGGCGCCAGTTCAATTTTTTCTTTAATTACTTCTTGTAGCCAATTTTGGATTTTTTTCCAGTACCTCATTGCTTCGGGACATGACCACCACATATGAAAGAAGGTACCCTGGTGCTATCCACATTTCCAGCATTTGGGACTTATGTTTGGGTATATTTTGGCTGGTCTTGCAGGGGCTAGGTGCCATCTTTATAGCATTTTGTATTGATTTTCCTTAAATGATGCAGCTTTTGTTAATTTGTAGTTTCTATTCCAGATTGCCTCCCATTCATCCAAATTTATGTTGTGTCCAATATTTTTTGCCCATGCTATCATTGGTTCTTTTACCATCTCTTCTGCCCTGTCAAATTCTAATAAATAGTTGTATAATCTGGCTAATATTTTTTTTCTGGGCCTATCAATAATTTATCAAATCTATGAAAGGAAAGGAAAGGAGACGCCACCGGAGGAACACATAATCCAGAAAGTTTTAGAGTGTGCCGAGATGAGTAAACTAACATTAGAGCTAAATGAGAAAGAGTATTCGGAATACTGTACGGTATGGGAACTTTGGTATAGATGGATGGATAATCAAATAAAGGAGAGATAAGAGATAGTGTAAATACCAGAACAAATAGGTAAATAAGGAAGTACTATAACAAAAGAATGAATCTAATCTGTATAGAAAATACCACTGTCTAACCGATTTTACTTGTATTGTACTGTAAGGTAATATAATAAAATTTATATTAAAGAAAAGAAAATCCATTATGATATCACACACAACATTCAAAATAAAGATCCTAATATTTCTTATAAAAAAGAAGGGAAGTAATTATTTAACCACAATTACTAAATTCTGGCTACAAAGCTGCTTCCCTGTTTATGTCTCCTCTTCTTCAGTTCCTTGCCTGTTCCCTTAGGTGAAGTATAATAAATGAAAATTGAGGTGTAATCAATATAGTTTGTAGTCATTATTTCTCTATGGATGCTACTGTAACAGAACTAACAGCCCTGATAAATTTAGTCTTGGCATTCAGCTACACAAATCATCCATCTTCTCTGAGTCACAAACTGACAACATCTCATGAGATACTCAATGGTTTTAATAAATATCTTCCAAGGATAGGGCAAAAGACCAGAGGATGGAAACTCTATAGAGGAAAGTAAGAAGAAACTACTAGATCTATTAGAACAATGAAGCAGTGGAATAGCATTGGAACAGTCTGCCTCCTAGAGTTGTGGGTGCTTCATCATTCGAGGTTTTCGGGCCAAGTTTGGACAGCCATTTGTCTGGGAAGGTATAAGGATTTCTGCCCCCACCAAGGGTGGACTCCTTAAGAATGGAATGGTGCTTTCATTCTTATGAATTTATGAGTGGTGTTGCATCAAATCAGGCTTTCATTGGGACTATCAGCCTTTCTGTTCAGTGGGCACCTCTGGAATTTTAAAATATGGTTTCCATAGTAATCATGGTAATAAACAAACCTCTCATATAGCTGAAGGCAAACAAAATACTTGACTGCAATTAACTATCATTTTATTTTCATAGACCATCTCTGGGTGTGTGGGATTCAGACCGATTGGAAATACTGGTTATGTTTGAACTAATGCATTGTTCAACAGTATGCTAGTCCCCTACTCATTTTTTTTAAAAAATTGCTCCTTGATAAAAAAAAGTTAGGGATGGTGGGGAGCTTGCCAATTGCCAAGGAACAGGTTGACTGGCAGACTGCAGCTCCTGGGCACTACAAGGGAGATGGGAATGAAAATGCTGCATTCTAATAGAGACTAGCATTATTGATCAGATCTTAGCTTACTATAGCTTGAATTTTATCTGCAAGGCAGCCCAACATTTTCTAAAAAATGTGAAGTGTAACATTCCCTCACTCCACACAAACAATTAGATAGTGACAGTTGCTTTTTAAAAACATAAATGCTCTGCTAAATTATGCCATCAAAGGGGGGAAAGGGGGATTAATTTATTTCTATAATGATTTTAGCTATTCTATTTGTCTCTTTCATTTGATGGAAATAGTCACGATATTCTGGCTGATTAGATTTAAAAAGTCATGCTCATTTGCATTAATATTTCTAAAAGAACTGTAGACCATAAATTCATCCTTTTTTTGCCTATTTACAACTGATATGATGCATGAAAGCACAGCCTATGGATGCATATCCAGCCACATAATGCTGAACCAAAATGTGTTTTAGACCAGCTTTGTTGACTAAGCCATAATCTGTTTTGCAAATATCATGCCAATGAGTCAACTAATTCCTGGTTTGCCCCTTTCTCCATTTTCTGCCAAAGCCCATGAAGTATTTTGAATATCCTAGCAGGATGCATTTCCTGATGCTTGCCAGAGTTTGGCTCCCATTAATTGTAGTGTTTAATTTATGTGTTGGAGATGGCTTTATGTGGTAGCTCATTGTTTATATGTCTGTCTGTCTTTTGGGATTCTTGCCTCATTTTTTTGAGTGAAAATGCTGAAAATATTGAGAAGAGTTTTTCTAATTTTTACCTTTGTGGTTTGGTGGGAAAAAGTCTATAGAAACCCCTGCCCCCAAATCCATAGGAATAAGCTCAGGATCTTAAGTTAAAACAACTTCAAATCATTATTTGCAGCTATAGTTCAGTTTCCTAATAAATAGTGATTAATTTCCATGGTAAGATTAACTGCAGTTCACATATTGTACTAACACAAGATTTTTAACAATGTTCTTAAAATAGATTTGCTTGGTTTTCATATAATAATAATCTATGGTTGTAAATTAATGTGTGAATCTAGCCATTGCAGCAAAATACACCTAAATAGAACTAATATTGGCTTATGTAAACCAAGCTTGTAAATTTCTCTGCTGGTCCAAAAGAGTATAATTTTTTTTTAATCTAACATTACTCCATGTTCACATTTTATACAAAGCATTATTTTAAAAATTATTTGGAGGAAATAATTTGATATTCACTGGTGTGTACACATACAAAGCACAGCTCCTACTGTTTAGAGCATGGAGCAAACAATTGTCTGAGTGCCTATTGCCACATTATTTCTAATGACTGCTACTAATCAAGGTTCATATCAAGCCAATGGAACTCTGGCAAAATGATGGACAGCCTGTTCAGAAGGCACATTTTTATATTATTCCCACTGGATGAAAGAAAAAAATAGATGAATGCCTCCAAATGGCACAGAGAGTACATCTGTATACAACAATAGCAGGTATGTGATCAGTAAGTTCCCAGGGACATTTCCTCCATGACCTGTCTCATCCCTCCTGTTTGGAGCATTATGGACAGTTAGATTGGGGTTTGTCTGCTGCTCATAGTACAAGTCCTGGAAAAACGGGACCCTGGGCAACAGCATCAGTAGATCATTGCTGGGTCCTCAGTAACTTTTTTCACATTCTGCTCCGGCAATCTTTACACAACATTGAAATACCAAGGAAAGATTCTTAGTACATAATTTCAGGAGATTTCTTGTGCTACGGGAGACATTTTCCTCTTTGCCTAATGGTCCAAAAAAGGTTTTCACTGCAGTTTGAGATTTAGATGCATTTGGAATCATCATTACATCTAAAATATCTTACAACTACTTTAACCATGCTATACAAGTCATGCTTGTCTTAGTTAGGAGAGAAAGTGCACAGCAGTTTTCTACTAATCTATTAAAAAACCAGTGACTAAGAAATAGTAACAGCACTTAATAGTGCTAGGAGGGGTAGATTGCTTTTTAATTTAACATGGCGATGGAAATGGAAGTCTGTGGGAGTATGTGAGAATGTTGCTTACAGCTTTGTGCACAACACAATCTTTGTGACTTGAAATGTTTCAGAGTCACGTTTGTTATCTCTTAGCAAAATGTTTACAATTTTCCCTTCTTTCACTTGCCTTCTGAGATTGGTTCAAGGTAAAAACAACAGATGTACAAACCTTTATAGTAATGTATGCAATTTGTCCATTAATTGTAATATTCTCAACTCAATTGTACAGATTTGGATCTGCCGGTTTTCCAAAATTCCACAGGGAGGTCTGGCATCAAGTTTGGTTAGAGTACCAAAGATGGCACATTTCTTTTCTGGATACATCTGGGAAGAAGTGTTAAAGCAAAGCATATATTCCCTTATACATTTTAGAATAATGAAATGCATGATGTTTCTCCTTCCGAGTATAAAATATTAACATTTGCATTCTGCCAAAGCAACATCTTTTTCAATATGTCCCTTATAATACAGAGTCTTGTGGTTATTCACTTTGTTCACAAAATCACGGGAAAACATTTTCAAGTTTTAAAAGCCACCCATGATTTGAAAACAAAAGTTCACTTATAATGAAATATTTTATTTTTATAACATATTGGACTGATACCCTGGAGGTTGCTGTTTTTGTATTACACATTGTCTCTTGAACAGCCTCAGCTTTGAGCTCTAGGACTTCAAAGCTAAACTTTGATAATAAATGTATTATAAAAAAAACCCTTTGAGCTGGACAGCAGACTTGGTATAAATCAAAAGGCCCTTAAAATAACTTGAACCTTTTCCTTATAGAATACAAATTCTAGGATTTGGATTGATGAAAATCATCATTTTTTAGAAAGAAAATAAAGCTACTTAATTTTATTTTCTTCATTTGTCCTTGTTTATAAAAAGAAGAAATTTATAAACAGACGTCGTCAAGATAAATATAAACTACAACAAAGAGACTAGATTTCAAATAATTCTTAAGGATGGCTGGTATCTCACAAAGTCACAAAATCAAGTTTTACAAAATATAATACCAACACAAAGAGGCTTCATTCAAAGCCCAAAATTTTTGGATCCCCAGTAATGGTGATCAACTTAGTTTCTTTACTACTGATCCAATTGCAGAATATCTCTGTGCATGCCTGTGTCTCCTGCTTGCAAGCCACTCATGCCAGACTGTCATTCTACATCCCTGTTCATTGCAAGGGAAAGCCACTCCAGTTGTTTGTTACATACAGAGATACCCCTGCTCTTTGTTTGTTTGTTTGTTTTTCCTATTCATTTTAAAACAAGAGGCAGAAATCAGAAGAATTCCACTGAAGATTGTGGACCAAAGCTGGGAAAAATATAGGGCTGCCACTGTTCCTTGCAGCTTGTGGTTAAACTAGAAATCAATGTTTTATTTCTGCTTTCTCTCTAGCATATAATTTGTAGTTCTTTGTACAAATTAGAAAATTGGGTATAATTTCAACCTTTTTCTTTCAAATCTCATTAATCTATTAATTAAATTATAATTTCTCTTTAGAAACTTTTTTATGATCTTTATTACTTGGAATTCTTTCCCCAGAGAGAATCTCAAGATTCAAGCAGAAAAGTTAGAAGCAGTGATAGACCATGGGATTTTCTTTTCTAAGCAAGTTATCAGCTGTTGTATGATGATGATCAGGAGAGCCCTGTAATTTACACGTTGAGCACGTAATGTTTATATTGTACTGCTTGAAGTTTAAACTTTCATATTTCATCCCTTCTTTTAAAAAGGTTGCTTTTGTTTGTTGACTGTCTCCCAAAGAAGGAAGGAAGAAAGGATCCTTGTAATCACTATACTCCTATATTATGTGGCAGGGAAGTAGTATTATTGAAATTATTTTATCTTTTGTTTTCAGTCTTCAATCACATGTGGGTTTTTTTTTTTGCTGTTCATTTAAATGCATATATAAATACCTAGATACAGAAAAGTATACACACAGGCACCCACACTCACACCCACAAAGAGACACACAGAGTATGAATGTGTGTATCCATATCCACATCTTCCTCTTTTTTTGCATTTGAGAAATGAGGGAGATTAACTTTCCTCTTCATGTCACTATCCCCCCAAATAATATTCTTCAAAGTGATGCTTAATCCTGATGCTAGTGCAAGATTTCCTTCTATCCTGATAAGGGTGATTTTACTCTGGATAATGGCAGATGTGGGAAGAATTAAGCATTTCTATCCCTGTTGCTTATTCAACAGATTTGAAGGTTCATGAAACTGCAAGTGACATATTTGATATCCCATGGGGTTTGGATTTAAGTGAACAAAACTGAAAGGATTATCCTTTATACATGAATTAATATAGACTGGCTTTGTACAATCCACCAGACATGAGTTGTCATGTTGAATTCATCCACTCCTTCAGCTTCATATTTGTAAAATAATATATCTAGTGGTAATAACTTATTGATGTGTATTTCATTATCTCCACCAGGGGAAGACATATCATATAGTTGTGGGGAGAGACCTTTAGAGCATAAGAAAACCTTGCTGGACCAAACTGTCTTGATTTTTACAGGTGTCAATCAGGTGCCCAGTGGAATATCACAGCAGAACAATAGCACCCTCCTATTCAGGTTCCCTGGAACTGGTATTAAGTTCATTTATTGAAAGGTTTTGCAGTATTTGGCCACTTATCTTACATAATGTGACTGGGTGGCTGCAACAATCAAACCAATATAAATATAATAGCAATAGCAATAGCAATAGCAATAGCACTTAGACTTATATACCGCTTCACAGTGCTTTATAGCCCTCTCTAAGCGGTTTACAGAGTCAGCATTTTGCCCCAACAGTCTTGGTTCTCATTTTACTGACCTCAGATGGATGGAAGGCTGAGTCAACCTTGAGCCAGTCGAACTGAACTGCTAAACTGCAGGCAGCCGGCAGACAGCAGAAGTCGCCTGCAGTATTGCATTCTAACCACTGCACTACCATGACTCATAAAAGATACATACAGAACCTCTATAAAATTAAACATTCCTTCTGATTCTTCTGTGAGACAATATTTAGGCATAAGGTTCTGTAGCCCTGATAGTTTCCTTTTCTATGAAACTGTCAAGTCCCCCTTTAAAAGCACTGATATTGTTAGTCTTTAATTTGGCTTCTGGTAATGACTTTGTCACTTTAAGAATACATTGTGAACATAAGTACTGCTTTTATTTGACCTTAGCCTCCCGCTAGCTGTAATATTATATAAGGGAGAAAAATATAGAAAGGACTCCAATGTAGTAAATCAGGAGTATGCAATTCCTGTCACTCAAGAGTTGCACAAGACTGAGTAGGTTACCTCAAGGACCATTTAAAAGCAGATGGGATCAGGTCCCATGGGGGTAGGACAGCTAAGGGTGAAAGCAAGATTTAAGGCATTAGATTCCCAATATCTCAAAAAAGTCAAACAAAAGACCTAGAAAGTACACACACACACACACACACACACACACACACACACACACACACACACACCTCTTCTAGGGGTCTCCGGGACCCACCTAGGAGATGCTGCTTCCAGACTGCACTTTCTGCGTCCAAATTGTGACCATCTGCCCTGGGGAGTCATTGCAGATTATCTATACTTTGTTTACTTTCTATGTCTTTTCCTGTTTGGAAATAAATAATAAGATATCAGTATTCTGGTGAATTGATTATCTGTGCAGAGGAAGAAAGCAACCAAGAGTGACTCTGCCTACTCTGTCTTTATTATAATGTGTAATGATGTGTAATTCTACCTAAAACTCATTGGTGGCACAGGACTGTTTTATGATAAGGCACTCTGAGAACTTAAGTATTTTAAGGTTTCTAGAATCCTCATAAAGATCACCGTTATTGAGGACTTACCAATATCTACCCTTTATCATCTGCTGTTTTGTATACTGAAGGCAAACATATTCCATTATATACCAAAATTCATAATTTTCAGTTAAGAATTTCATGTTTCTATGAATATTTTGACTCTTGATGTTTACAGCATTTGCTTAGGATCTAAAAAGTTGTTATCTACAAAGGACATCAAATCTTGCCTGGACTGGATCTTGGGATCATGAGTGCCCTTTTACAAAATGTATTTGTGCGTTTAGTTTCTTCACATCTTGATATAAACAACTTAAAAAAAACTCAATGGTAATTTACATCTCATGTATGAAAATGCTTCCCAGGGAGTATTGTTAATAAAGTTTCTTTAAATTCTTCGATTGGAAACGGTTGTAAAACCCTTTTTGAGATCACATTATTCCTCACTGCTAATCCACACCATATAAACAAGTATAGATTTTCAGCTGTTTGTTTTCTAAATCAGTGTATCTCACTTTAGTAACTTTAAGATGTATGGACCAACTCTCAAAATCCCCAGCCATCAAGGCTGAGAAACACTGAATAAATGTTGCACCTGGCCATTCCCATGTGCATCCCTCTCCTGAGATATTGGAATGTGACTCTGAGATTTCCCAGACATGAAGGCTGCTATTTATTGGCTGAGAATCCTAGGAGCTCCAGTTTCAACCTGTCCAGATGGTTAGGAAGGGAGGCTGGTGCAGTCTCTTATCTATGATAACTTTCCTTTCAAATAATAACTTGTCAGGTGCCTATTTGTTATTCCCTCTCAAGTGCTACTGAAGCATGAAAACAATTCATTTGATAAAAAGCCTAGAAAGTCAACATAACTGACAAGAGGATTTTCAGTTGCTAGTCTTTGAAGCTGAGCAAGTTTAGATATGCCCTCCTCTGATATTAGGTGCTAATGAAAAAAGATCCCTCTTTGATGGAAAAGTACTGAGCCTGTTCTCTGCTTAACATTAATGCTAAGAAGCTCTGACAACAGTTGGTCAGTGGAAAATTGCACTGCATGTAGATCATTAAAGGCATTATTTTTAGATGCCCATTTATTTTCCTTTCCAATCACTGTGGAAAGAAAACAAAAGGACAAGTTTGCTGCCCATTTTTATATGATGATTGGTAGTTTTTTATTGGTATGCTGGCATTCCAAGTAAAGAAAGAAGGAAAACAAATTTATACATCTACATGTGATATACTAAGAGAATTATGCAGCATTTTAGGAATAATCCATGAAATCTCAGGATGATGAAAAGGGCCAAGAGACAGCTAAAGTGCCACCGGAGGAAAATTGAGAATGAATCTGATCGAACACAGGTTAGAGCTGTTATTAAGGCCTCCCTTGTGGTGGTAAGAATGACAAAATGTCAGTATTTCTCCATGCTTATTGCATCCAAAGTGTCACCTGTTGGCCCTGTTCAAGATCACCTGGCCCCTCCTCAGGAAGGAGAGCTCAGACAATCACTTTCAAGGTCACATGGAGCAGTTTGCTCAACATCCAACAGATAAAATCACTCATATTTGCTCTCGGTTGGCATCCAAATGTGAAGCAAGTCTATTAGAGATGCCTGAGGAATGGCTTTTCCCTGTTATCTGAGTCCAGTTTGATTCTGTTGGACCTGAGGAAGTGGACAGAGCAGGGGTGAAATTCAGCAGGTTCTGACAGGTTCTGGAGAACTGGCAAATACCACTTCTGGCTGGCCCCAGAGTGGGGTGGGAATGGAGATTTTGCAATATCAAAGTTATAGTTATAAGTAGAAAAGGAGATAGGTAATATGAAAGATGAGAAGAATAATAGTAAAACAGCCCTACTAAATAGTTTGACAGTGTTGAGGGAATTAGTTGTTTAGCAGAATGATGGCATGGGAGAAAAAACTGTCTTTGTGTCTAATTGTTTTGGTGTGCAATGTTCTATAGCGTCGTTTTGAGGGTAGAAGTTGAAACAATTTATATCCAGGATGTTAGGGGTCTGTAGATATTTTCACAGCCCTCTTTTTTTTTTATTGAAAAGTTTTATAACAATACAATATATATATATAAACCCTCCCCTCCCATCCACCCCGTCATCCCCCCCTCCCCCCGACTTCCCAGAGTAAAATACAGGGTATTAAAAAAAAAACAGTAATCAACTACATTAATCTATCAAATTTCTAGTTTACAAATCTTCCTCTATAATCTTAACTCCAAAATAATTAAAAATACATTTCTATAATTCTTCTTATCACAGCCCTCTTTTTGACTCGTGCAGTATACAGGTCCTCAATGGAAGGCAGGTTGGTAGCAATTGTTTTTTCTGCAGTTCTAATTATCCTCTGAAGTTTGTGTCTGTCTTGTTGGGTTGCAGAGCCAAACCCAGTTATAGAGGTGCAGGTGACAGACTCAGTAATTCCTCTGTAGAACTGTATCAGCAGCTCCGTGGGCAGTCTGAGCTTTCTGAGTTGGTGCAGAAAGAATATTCTTTGTTGTGCTTTTTTGATGATGTTTTTGATATTAGGTGTCCATTTTAAGTCTTGAGATATTATAGAACCTAGAAATGTGAAGGTCTCTACTGTTGATACTGTGTTGTCTAGTATTGTAAGAGGTGGTAGGAAACCTGAAAGGGTAGTAACTCTAAATTATTTAATTTACTGGTATTGCTAAGAAGTCCTTATAGAAATTTTTTGTCCACAAGAACTGAATCTACAAAGCCTGATTATTGTTGTTGCATTTATAGGCTGCATTTTCCTTGGGAGCTCCGGGTAACTGGGGAATGTCACTTGTATAGCACAACAGCAGCCTTGTGAAGTAGAAAGAAAGTGAGTGACCCAAGAGCTCCATGTCAAGTGCTAAAGGGCTTATCAGTCCTCCAGCCACAGATATGCTCTTCACAAATTATTTGCTAATTGCAAGAAATCATTCATAGTATCTGAGCTTAAAATGGAAAATTTCTGAAATAAGACTGATGTTTTTTCTGATTGCATTCCTCCTTCGTTCACTTTACTGAAATAATTGTGAATTCTACTTGTGATGCTAGGAATGAAAAGAATTGGAAACTTTGCCTCCAAAGAACAAATCAGAAAATACAATGCGTTTTATAAACTAGTTAGAGACACATGTTGCTGTCATATGTGATCTAATGTGCTGGATTTGCAGAAAACTTTGTTTAAAAATAATGATGGAAGTGCTTTGAATCTGTTGAGCTAATTTTACTTCTGAACAAAATAAATTTTGACAAGTCCTTAAATTATTGAATTGAATATGTTGATTCCAAAATATTCTGATAATATTCATTTCTTGTTTCCAAGGTGGTAATAAAATAGAAAAAAAATGGTCAGTGTGCTAAAAACATTGAGTTTTCTGTTGGATGAAGAGGTTGTAGAAAAAATGGTTTTAAAAGTAAAAAAAAAAGTTGGCCATACCCACTCAGTCATATTAACCCCCCCCCCCCCCACTCCAAGCCATGCCCACAGAACTGGTAGTAACAAATTTTACATTTCATCACTGCCTTAACTTGTCATATAGTCCCATCCCCAGCAATCAAATGTTTTCTTTTTTCCAGATTAGCAATTCAAAAAGTAACTATTTGTCAGTCCTCAGTAAATCAGACAGGAGACCGGTTTAGATGCATAATTCTACTTTATTGTAAAGCTACATCAGGGATTCCCAATCCCCAGGCAGCAGTCCATTCAGAACTGGGACACAGAAGCAGTGGGTAAGTATTTTTGTGCAACTCCATTTGTGTGAGCAGCCTGCAAATGGAGTTGCATGGGTTCGCCTACCACTCACACAGAACCATCCCCTCTTCCCTCTCCCTGCCCCAAAGCCAGAAAAGTTGGAGACCGCTGGCCTATATCAACAGAATTTTCCGAATCTGAAGGCACAAACTTTTAGCCACCACATTTAACTGCTTGTTCCAGTAGGATGGGTTTTTCCTTCCTCTGACCATTAAGCCACTGAGGGTTCCTGCCTCTCTTGTCTGATAGTTTCTTAAGCAACGTGTCTTCCCCTTTTCCCCTAAGTTGATTCATACATTCCATTACATTAACACACTGTATAATTGGTACTATATTGTTATTCAAGCTTGTGCCATATTATGAACGCAGCTTCTGTGCAGTATGAAATTATACGTATTTTTAAAAATAGGCATGGCTTTACAACAAAGTTGGAAATCACTATAAACACAGTGCCTTTAATTGCAAAAATTCACAAAAAACCCCAAAGGCTAATTGAAAGAAAATCAAGCTACTTGCAATTAAAGGAATTATTTCTTAGAAGAAACTGTAATTATGATGTCTCACCATGGAACTATTATTATGGTTGTGGAAGGGAGTATGCTTAAATCAGATGATCTGCAACTTGAAGATATATCCTCATGTGTATTGCTATATGCGAATTACTATGTTCTAGATAAACAGTTATGTGTTGCTATCATATCAGATTACTTATCTACAATATCAATTCCCTATAAGTTTAATAGAATAGAATAGAATTCTTTATTGGCCAAGTGCGATTAGACACACAAAGAATTTGTCTTGGTGCATACGCTCTCGGAGTACATGAAAGAAAAGATACATTTGTCAAGAATCATAAGGTACAACACTTAATGATAGTCATAGGGAAACAGTCAATATAAATCTTAAGGATACCAGCAACAAGGTTACAGTCATACAGTCATAAGTGGGAGGATATGGGTGATAGGAATGATGAGAAGATTAATAGTAATGCAAATTTAGTAACTTAGTAACTTAGTTTACTAATTGAGGGAATTATTTGTTTAGCAGAGTAATTACATTCGGGAAAAAACTGTTCTTGTGTCTAGTTGTTCTGGTGTGCAGGGCTCTATAGAGTCCTTTTGAGTTAATGTGAAACATTTTGTTACGATTTTGGAAAAATAAATCTAAAATGATAAAGAGCTTGACTTTGAGCTCTAATACTGTGAGAGAGGAAAGATTTCTCTGTCTCCCCGTTATCTTTGTCTAGTATGATTTCATATACCACTATCATGTTCATGTTACATTCCCTTATTCCAAATCAAAGTGTTGCAGTTACCGTACTTTAATCTTTAACTCTGCAGAACTGTTTTGGTCCCGTAATCATTTTGATTGCCTTCTTGGCATCTTTTCTAGCAACATAATATCCTTTTAAACTAGAACTGTACAATACAAAATACATGATATGTGGTCTAACCATGGATTCATACAATGACATTATTATATCAGTAGCACTAATTTCAGTTCCCTTTATGAAGCTGAGGAAATTTCTTTAGTTTTACAAGTTTATTGCTTAACAATTTGTATGTTGCTTAATTATGCTTTCAGAAAGTATGTTGTTTGCAACACAAGATGAATGCATAGTATTCAATGTGGGTGAAAATATTGTAATTATAAATTATCTCAAAAACAATTCTACTTAAGTATATAAATATAAGTGGCCACAATGAGAAGAATTCCCTGAAAATTATTTCATGCTGAGCAACTCTGTACAAGTCACCAAGAGGCCGTCTGCATATAGAAACCATCTGTCAAAATCTTTTTATGAATTAGTGAGGACAAATATGCCGGTTGGAAAAATATAATGTAAATTAGATGGAACAGTATTTGCATTTGGTGGGCATTAGGACAGCATGAATAGGTGAATAATGAAATTTGAAAATGTTGCTTTCTCTCTGTTGTTAGAATATTCAAGATAGTTAACACTTATCTTTATTTACATGGAAATGTAATTCCATTTTTAAAGTCTATTTAGGGAAGGTGAATGTATTCTGGCCTACACTGAATACATCCAGATACTGAGATGCCATTTCTATATACATTTTTTTTCTTATTTATTTACTCATTTAATTTTAATTATTTATAGAATATATAATAAAGTCCCTCTCCTAATTTGTCTATCTTCGTGGAGTACATTAGTAAAAATTCAAAACAGAAACAAAATGATATAAACTCAATGTAACAATATTCAATCATCATGTAGTCAATGCTGGATATAGCAAACATTCACAACGCAACAGGCTCCCCAAAAGACTGGTGCCAACCTATCTACAAGACAAAAGGCTGGGCCATCTTATCTACAAAAGATCTTCAGCTCCAAGGTGATAGGATTAGCCCTCACTCAAGATCCAAACCAGGACAAAGCCATTAAGCCGTAATAGGAATTGCTCTTCATTACATCACCCAGCAAGATTCAACCAAGCCTGGGACCCAAGATAACCTACAAAATTACCCCTGCTTGGCCCCATGGGAGTCTGACAACCAATCAGAATATATTTCTTACACAGGAACAGGAAGCTCCAGGGCGGGGCCCAAGAGAGAGTATAAATCTCTTTCTCTCTCTCTCTCACCCATGTGCTGGTTTGCCCAGAACCTCAAACCATGTGGTCCTGTCCACCATTAAAACATCTTTCCAATCAGCCTCCATGTTTCCAGTGACTTTCTTCCCACTTGGAACTGAACTCAGATGGACATTTCTTCCAATACTATAACATAAACAATGGGCCTTGAAATCTGAATATTGTAACTAGAGGGGAAATTATACTTTCTGAAATTTAGCAGATGATAACATAAGAAAGTATATCTATCCATATATATATAGAAAATAGAAAAATAGAAAATAGAATTTGTCATTATGAATAATTTGCACTGAAAAGCACAGAAAAAAACATGAATAATAGCACAATTAGTAATGAACTGGCAAAGAATAAGGTGGGAGGAGAAAGTATAATGTTGTTGCTCTAGATATAGATATATATACATGTATATATACATGTGTATATATATATATATATATATATATATATATATATATATATATATATATATGTATGTATATGTATATATATCTATATCTAGAGCAACAACATTATACTTTCTCCTCCCACCTTATTCTTTGCCAGTTCATTACTAATTGTGCTATTATTCATGTTTTTTTCTGTGCTTTTCAGTGCAAATTATTCATAATGACAAATTCTATTTTCTATTTTTTGTGCACCCTAGATTTAATGATGATATCTTTATAATCCAACATGGAAAATAATTTGCTGGTTTGATCAAACTTCAGTTTTTGAATTTAAAATAATGTCCACAAAGATGGAAATAGAACTTTTAGAACATACATACATACATACATACATACATACATACATACATACAAATAAATAAATACTTAGTGTCTAAGTATTACTTAGTTATCTTTATAATCCAACATGAAAAATAATTTGCAGGTTTAATCAAACTTCAGTTTTGAATTTGAAATAATGTCCACAAAGATGGAAATAGAACTTTTAGAACGTACATACATACATACATACATACATACATACATACATACATAAATACTTAGTGTGGAGATTCCATATTGCTCACTAAGGTAGCTGATAGCATGGCAAACTATTATAAATATAACTAGCTTGATACCAGTGCTTTGCTACGAAACAATGTGATGGGGCTTGATAAATTGACTCTTAAGAGTTTGAAAATTAATGAGTAGTTACAATCGGCCTCTCCTCTCCCCTTCTCTCCCTCAGGCTAGCCCCACAGAAGCCTCTCCTCTCTATCCTCTTCTATCCCTCAGGCTTGCCCCACAAAAACCTCTCCTCTCCCTCAGGCTGGCTCCACAGAAGCCTCTCTCTTTTTAAAAAATAAAAATAAAAAATGTATTAAACTTTTTTTTAAAACAAAAAGAAAGCTTTCACACTTTTTCCTTTTCAACAGTTTTGCATCAGTCAAGAATTTCTTACATTTTTTTCTCCCTTATTCTACATATCTTTTGTACATATATTTCTAATATTAATTTATTTACATATATACATATAAATACCCAAGTACACAATTTCATTTCTACAGTTTTTGTTTCCTCATATTTGCTATTATACTTCAACTCCTATTTCGACCATTATTTAATTTTCCCTTGCCTTTTAACTCTCTCCTCCAGCCATTCATACCATTTCTCCCACACTACGTAATATTCTGTTTCCTCTTTTTCTTGTATCTCCTTTAATTTGTCCATCTCCGCACATTCCAAAACCTTTCTGATCAAATTATTTTCAGATGGTATATTATTATTTTTCCAATTCTGAGCGTAGATTATTCTTGCTGCTGTGATAATATGGATAATTAAATAGAGTATTTCTTTTTCATAAGACACTGGAGTATTCCTAGTAAAAAATGTTCTGGCCTCATCTCTATCTGTTGTTTGGTTATTTCTTCTAATTGCGATCCGATTCTACTCCAATATCATTTCGCTTTATAGCAGGACCACCACATGTGATAATACGTTCCCTTTTGCGGTTTGCATTTCCAACACGTTGGTGAGGTATTGGGAAACATCTTTGCCAATGTGGCTGGTGGCAAGTGCCACCTATAAAACATTTTATACATATTTTCTTTATAGGATACAGACATTATCAGTTTACAATTTTTGTTCCATAATTTCTCCCATTTATCCAATTCAAAGTTATATCCAATTTATCCAGTAGTCCCAAACTTGAAAACTTGTTGTGCTGCAGTGTTAAGATATAAAATTAAAAAGACAGGAATAGATTATAGCTATACTTTTTAACCTGTAAACATAATGCATTTTGAAATTAGAAGGAGAATATAAGAAACAGTAGCATTTTATAGTCACAGATCTTCGTTTCTTTTTATCTTCCAGAACATCTCACTACTGGGTCATGGCTCTATTTAATAGGCCAGTTCAGACCTGCATTCTTATTAACAATTTTGTTTATTCTCCTATTCCTGAGAGATAGGGCATGCCTTAGGAGAGTGTTTTTGTTTCCTAGACAAACCTTTCCAAATCAAGAGACGTATGAGAAGAGAATGCTGTGGCCCTCTAGTGATTAAGCTGAAGAAATTAAATGGGATTCAGAATAACAGAGTTGGAAGAGAACTTGGAGGTCTTCTAGTCCAACCCTCTGCTCTGGCAGTAAACCCTATACTATTTCAGACAAATGGTTATTCAGTGTCTTCTTAAAACTTCCAGTGTTGGAGCAGTCACAACTTCAGGAGGTAAATTGTTCCACTGATTAATTGATCTGTCAGGAAATTTTCTCATTAGTTCTAGGTTGCTTCTCTCCGTGATTAGTTTCCACATATTGCTTCTTTTCCTGCTCTCAGGTGCTTTGGAAAATAGCTTGACTCCCTCTTCTTTGTGGCAACCACTTAAATATTGGAACTCTGCTATCATGTCACCTGTAGTTCTTCTTTTCATTAAATTAGACACTCAATTCCAGCAAGCATTTTAGCCTCCAATCTCCCAAATTACCTTTGTTGGGGTTGGCCCCCCAATGGGATTTTCCCATGTATTTTACCAGGAAACATAAGGAAGCCTTAAAAAGTCCAGACCCTCCTAAGCGTACCATGTATTATGAATCCATTGGCAATGTCTGTTTTGCTGCCCGAATTTAAGAGCACCTAACTCTAACCCATACGCGGGTTTGCCCCCCAATGGGATTTCTTCATATATTTTACCAGGAAACATAGATAGGGCATATATGAAAACACTACACCATCCTAAGCATAACTATACACTATGAGGCACCATTGGCAATGTACATTTTGTCCAAATTCTTGGGCACATGACATAGATAGGGCAGACTCAAAAAGTTTGTACCCTCCGAAATGTATCAATGCGATATGAATCCATTGGCGAGTCATATGACATCAAAAACACACTTAGGATGAGGTACCCATGAATTCGAACATTAAAATGGACATCACCAATAGATTCATAGTGCATTGGTACACTTAGGGGGGTCTGGACTTTTCGAGTCCACCTTATCTATGTTTCCTGGTAAAATGCATGGGAAAATCCTATTGGCAGGCAAACCCACTTAGGTTTAGGGTTGGGTGCCCATGAATTCAGACAGTAAAATGGACATCACTAATGGCTTTGTAGCGCATCAGTATGCTTAGTAGGGTGCAGATTTTTCAAGTGCACCCTAACTACGTTTCCTGGTAAATACATGGAAAATTCCATTGCGGTGCAAACCTGCAACCTCTCTGTCTGTTTTGATAAGTTAGGTAAGATAGTTTAGTTTAGAGTTTAAAGTAGTAACCTAGAATGCCATAGATTCCGAATTCAAGTCCCACCTTTAGCCATGAATGCCTATTGGGTGAATTTGAGCCAATTATTGTCTCTCAACCCAACCTACATCATAGAGGAGTTGTGGGAAACATAGAAGAAGGAAGGTGTGTTGGATATGTTCACAGCCCTGGGTTGCTTGTAAAAATAATAAAGGTGGGATATAAATAAATAAAAGAAAATAAATTCAGATGCACTTCTACCAGTTTTAACAATGGGATCTTGGCCTGCCTCTTTTCAAATCTTAGATGGTGGCCAAAACAATGGGGGGAAATTATTCTTTAGATAACCAGGACCTATATCATGACAGGTTTTGTCGGTCACAGCTAGAACCTTGAATTGCATCCAAAAGCTTACTGGCAAGCAGGGCAGTTTGCATAGCAGGAATGTTACATGAGCATCCTGACATGTGCCCTTAACTATATAGACCACAATATTCTGGACCAGCTGCAGCTGCTGAGCGGCTTTCAAGGGCAGATGGTTTTTAAGTCAATGTATGAACATGGCCAGACATTTTACAAGTTTTTTGTGATGATTGTTAAACAAATGCAGCAGTTGTTAAATCCATATGTCACTATGGATGTTTTTTGCTGGAAACCAGCTAAGGATGGAAACTGCCAAAAAATCTTGTAAATCATGGTCATGTGACTGTGGAATCTATAATCAGCCGTAAAGGTCAGCTGGTTGCCAAATGCCCAAAATACAGTTGTGTGACCATGGGAGAGGGTGTAGCCATTGCAAATCCAGAACTGGGTTGTAAGTAGCTTTTGAGTGGTCTATTGCAACTTTGAATGGTCACTAAGTCCCAGTTGTTAAGCAGTAGCAGAGAAATCTGGGCAAATCCATTCCCAAAATAAAGCTGGCAAATTATTTCCTGAGTAAGAGCTGTGAATACAGGAGGATCTTCTAAGCTGTGGAAACCAAAGCTGCCATGTTGCTTCATTTATGTTACTCTGAATTCCTCTTCTACCATATCTATCAGTGCTGTGAATTGCCCTGACACTTTGATATCATGAATCAAGTTCCCTCCTTGGTACAAAGGGATAGCGTGATGAATAAAGGCCATACAAACATCTAGTGAATCATGCTGCCTCTCCTCCAAGCTAGAGGTTAAATTAACAGTTGACTCAGGCAACACGAATGCTTTTAGATATATGACTACAAGTATCATTTATCAGAAACACGGTGCCTTCTTAATTTTTTAAAACAAAAATAGAAGGACTATTGGGAAAATGTGGAGAGTGCCAAACGAAAATTGTATTTAAAATGCTATGAATAACGAAGGGGAAAAGAATGTTTTTGGAAGCCAATTTTCTTTGGGTACTTTCTACAGATGAGCAAAGTTTTCCCACACACCCATCCCCCATAAACCATCTGAAGCTGACTTTCGATTATCTTTCAGAACATTGAGAAACAGGCAGGGTACACCATGCACCAATGACTTTTCTCTCCAGCTAACCAATAGAATTAAAAAAATGAAGCTCAAACAATGTATCTCTTTTTGAGTTGCTACAACAGCTGGAATAAGAAAAAGAGTTGGGAAGCAAAAGCAAAGCCCCTAGAAAAACTGACCATTCAGAAGCCCCTGGATGGAAATCAAAAGGTCTCACTCTGCTCCAATGAGACATAAACTTCCTTATTTTTATTCCAGTTCTACTGCAACTGACCTTCTGACAGATTAGTTCTTTCAACTAATGGTAACCAGAAGCAAGGATAGGCTGTTTTGGTTTTGAATAAGAGCAGAGGAAAAGAGCCAGAACCTTCAGGTGACCTCAGAAAGGTGAGAGAATCTCCATGTAAGGGTTTGCAACATGGAGGTTGGTGTATAGCATAGTGGTTGGCCTCCATATAATCCCAGGCTTTCTGGTAGCAGAGTGGTCTCCTCCTATCCAATCCTTGGTCTTAATTCACCTGCTAAAATGGAAAAAGCTCAGAAAACTTTCATAGAAGTGATTTCTGTGAGAAAAACAACAACCCAAAAACTTTTTGTATAAACAAATAATTAATTAGCTTGTTCAGTCTAAAGTTATATCCTTTGAAAAGCAAACATTTGCCAGTGAATTTAACACAACAGCACCAGCAGACTAGCAAATGTGCTATAATAATATGATTAAGGAATATTTATGATTGTGTCTTAAAACTGTTATATGTCAAGCATATCAATCATATTAGCAAGATATGGAATGACTATAAAATGAATCTTAACATTTGCTACTTAAATGATCTATGCAGTAGATTTCTTCAAATACCACAAAAGTTGACAACTATCAATAACAATCATTTACCAAATAAATAACAAGTTAATATTTTACTAAACATATTTTCTCATTCTAATTTGAACCATTTGCCATTTTCCCTTTTATCTAATTTATTAATAGGCAGCACATGACAATAGTTAATCAAAATGTATTCAGAGTCATATGAATTTCATGTTTTTAACACAATTGTTAGAACACTTTGAAATATTCGCATTAATAAAGGCCAAAGGTCCTCTGGCAGTCATATGTTATGAAACTTTCTGTATTTTTAGCAACTAATATAAATTCTATTGCCAATGAAGAGAGAAAGAAAGAAAAAATAGAAGCACATTTATTGGTATAAATTAATTCAGTATACTCTGGAGTATTTATAATATTTTCTATCCACTACTTTGTTAAGAAATCGGAGCATTTAATATTCTTTGAATAATATAAAAAGTATGGCACACAACTATTTAGCAATATTTGACCACTTACATTTATCATAGGTATGTTTGATTGAACATTTGCACACACAATAATTTACTTTGAATGAATGTAATTTAGAACCTGTAGAAAGAGTGAAGTATTTGTATTGTTTCTCTGTTCAACTTCTCTGCCATTTTGAAAACTTGTGTTTGTCAGAAAGCGTACAAGGTAGCTGAAACTGATTTATTATGTGACCTTTGGAATAATGAACTTGAATGCCTTATATTTTTAACACAATAGCAGGTTGCTTTAAAAATAAGCTTCTTTTGATCATAAAACTAAATCAGTTCAGGAATATTTAATAGTGGTTGGTTATGATTTTTCTTCTTTCTGTTGAAATGGATTCAGTTTTATATAGGGCTATCAACTCCAGGCTGCCAAAATCCAGATACCACTCAATGATGGCCATGAGATTTGCTGCCCTCTAGTGATTATCTGGATTTTGGCAGCCTGGATCTAACAGCCTTCCATTTATATCAGTGGTTCTCAACCTTCCTAATGCCGCAACCCTTTAATATAATTCCTCATGTTGTGGTGACCCCCAATCATAAAATAATTCCTAAAACCATCAAAAATATGTGTTTTCTGATGGTCTTAGGTGACCCCTGTGAAAGGATCGTTCGACCCCCAAAGGGGTCGCAACCCACAGGTTGAGAATCACTGATTTATATGGCGGCTGACTTGGTCCTACTATTATTACATTGTATTGTAAAGTATATCTACAATAACAAAATTTTTTAAGGATGTGTATGGTCTTCCAACCTAGCAGTTTGGGCTAATGTTTATGGTCCTACAAGCAGAGTCCTACAATCTGAGTTCTAGTCCTACTATAAGCGGAGAAGGCAACTGGGTGACTTTGAGATAGTCTGTCTCTCTTAGTTTAGGAAGATAGCAATGGCAAACACCACTTCCAAAAATATTACCAAATACCAGGATTTGTCCATATAGTCACTAGGAGTCAAGACTGAATTGAAACTACACATATGCATCCTGCCTTCCAACATTTCCAAGCATTTTTCATTATTTTGAATCAGAATACATACAAAATGGATCAAGATTTAAGATAATTTAATCATTAAAATGTCGTTAAAATAATGTTGAAGAAAACATGAAAATTTACACATACAATTTACATTTGTGACTCCTTCAGCCCCAGTCATTTTGGTTTGCTGCCATACTTATGCGGTCTTACGTTCCTTTGGATGCTAAACCTGTCCTTTGTCCATATGGTATTAATTACTGCACTTAGAACAAAGTTCTAAGGCTTGAAATGTAATAAAGAGAATTATTAATATATGACGTAAGAGAAATCTAACCTTCAATGGTAGATAATTAGTATGTTTCCCTGTTGACATTTGAATGATTTCTCCTTTTCTTCTTCTTTTTCCTGGCAAGAATGAAGCTTTAAAATGTATTCAGATTAATTTAACTGAACTGTTTACTCTAGGATTATGAACTTTTCAATGTGCATTGCATATATGGCATATGGAGAGAAGGATAGAGCTTCAATTGTGCAGTCACAAATGCCTTCTTGATTTTTTTTTACCTGGATGTCCCTGGTATGGCTCCTCTTATGACTAAAGTAACTGTCAGACTCTGAAATCACTAACAATTATGCTTTGTTCATTTACAGTAATTATGAAGGAGAAATCAAAGTATCCAAATGTTCTGAGAAAGAAAGAAGCATTTTTATTAGTTGAGACATATTGGGTATATGTTCTTACTATTGCTGTCACTGCTCTGTTTCTTTTTCCTTAAAGGCAACTGGAACGAAAAGAACAAAGGGGAAAAAATTCAAAGAAAGGAAAGACAGCTATGGGAGGGAGCATCTTCACTAGACGTACGACAGAGATGGGAAATAGGTTGACCTCAATAATCCCTTGGAGAATTTCTTTCTCAAATGCACGCAGAATTTTTTTTAACAATGCAGAATTAAATTCTGCAACCCTGTACACATTCATTCATACACACAATATATTGAATCTTCTATTAATAATAAGACAATGAAACTGGATCTTTGATTTCTCAGAGCAAAAGAGATTATTGAATTTTTTTAAGGTGACTTAATCGTTAGAGGGTAGTTGCTCATTCCAGTTTAAAATTAACATGCAATTGTTATAAGGAGTCTTGCTTATTAGCTACCTTAATGAAAGGCGGCAATTGGAACTGTTGCAAACTAGTCTTAATTTTAGAAGAACAAGGCCATCTCAACCTCAATCTGATCAACTGTTATGTTTTATGAATGTCACAGAAACAAAGAGATATTATTAAAATGCTTATATGCATCAGTTCCTTGAGTAATCCTTATAGATATATTGTAAACAGCCATTATCACTAAGAAACTGTGCAATCAGTGTTTCATTCTGATGTAACTTCTATGTTTACTTTTGCTCACATCTATCTGGAAGTGTACTGTATTCCCCCCTCCCCACACTAACACTCCCTGGATCTGTGAAGCAGACAGTTTTTCACAAAAATGTTATACCATGATATCTTTCTTACCTGGAGGCACCACTTGACCTATTATTTTTATTTTATGATAGAAAGATAAGAGTCAATATTCTGAGAGATCAAACGTAATAAAACCCCATCCTGTCATATTTCATATGTTGAAGCAAATTGAATTAGGTGTTTTGTTTCAAATAATTCCTTTTCCTTTTGTTTATAAGATATTAAACAGCTGGACTTGTCAAGCAAAATAAAATTAAGTGCAGCAAAAAATATTAAGGGTTGCAGATGGCATTTGTTTTTGGTAAGTAGTTGCTATCAGACCTTCATAAAGAACAGTCATAATCTTTATTAGCACTACAGACATATGTTGCCATTGTCTACTTTTCTACTTATTTTTTTTTTTTTTTTTGCTACGGATTACTTAAGAAAACAAAGAAACAAAACATCCTAGAATTAAAAGATTTTATATGGGACTTGCCAAAGCTTTTTGTTTAATGTACGTTATCTAATGTTAATGAGAAGACTTTATACATTCTCTTTTCTCAGCTTTTTAATATTTGGATATATAGTTGCGTACCAGGGAAAAATTCATTTAGAATAAGAAGATGCTGAATAAGACAAATAGCAGATAAGAAAGTAGAATAAATGCTTGATGGTACATATTGCTTCTGAAAGCAGTGTGGGCTTACAGTAATGTTACATTACATAATACTTAGAAGAATATACTTCAGAGGAAAAATAACATGAGGAAAAAAAACCCCTTAAACTAAGGTATTCTTCACAGACATTTCTGTGAATAAAGCTTTTATTAAAATGGAACATTTAGTATGCTCACCTCAAACCAGGCCCATACTGGAATATAATTTAAACCACAAATTATTTTCTCATTTGCTCTTTGTGAAATGAGGCCTAATCTATAATTTAAACCACAAATTCTTTTCTCAATTGCTCTTTGTGAAATGAGGCCTAATCTATTACAAGGAATAGCCCAGAATCCTCTTGTGCCCATTAGTACCAAGCCAAGCTTTGCAGTATTTATTTAGTTTGAAGCAGGATTGAGCAAAAAGGTATGAGCATGAATCAGGAGCAAAAGAGACTAGATGGTTAATTTTTATACTATATAAATAAACACTTTCAGTATACAGATATTAGTACTAAAAGAAATGTTATGTCAATTATGTACTGAGGGCATTATTATTATTAAAACTGTGTTTATTATGGGAAATTATAAATCTGAAAGTGAGAATATTGAAACATTTTTGGCTGATATATTTAAATATTAGAAATAAATATACTGTTATAGTAGTTGAAAGCTGGGGTTTTGTTTCTGATTTCATTTTTAAAAAGAATCCCGAACTTTGCAGAACAAGAACATCTATTGAGGATCAACAAGTCAAGATACCAACCATAACCTCACAATTTAAGTGATGCAAAAAAATAAATAAATAAAAAAGAGTAAGATTTTAATTGCACAACTGTGTTGCCATTATCCTCTTTTGCCACCTCCTTCCTTCTCTTTAGACTATTCTGGTAAATAGTGGAAGCATAACTATAATATAGAAAAAGATGAAAGATGATACATGTGTATGTATACTTGAGGGTGGAATGGAAGGTCATGCAGTATAATATGTATAAATGATGCATACTTTAAACAGATGGTCAGCTGGTTCTGAAAAGAAGTTAATTCATTTCATTATATTCTACCAACAATGGATGACTTCAAATCCAGTGTGGTCAACCCTATTAAGTGATGGTCGATGTTAGGTTGGGGGTTGAAAATATTTCCACTCTCCTGGAACCTCAAACTCCATCACTGCTAGTTAGAAAGAGTGAACACTGATTGGCTGGATTTCTTTATGCTGAGCTATTGCCCATTACAGCTAAACCTTTATGGGCTGCAAGTGCCCTTTGAAAGCTCCAAAATCATAAGCACATGGACAACTCTTTGCTGAAAGCTTTTGAGATCTGTAGATTAGAAGTGCCCAACCACTGGTCCATGGACTAGCACTGGGCTGTGGCATGTTGGCAACTGGATTGCACACACAAATGAAAGTCTATCCACAGGATGCAGGCAACATGCAAAACCATGCCTCCCCCCGAATCCTTTCTCCATGGAACCAATCTCTGGAGCCCAAAAGAGTGGTGGGTTCCTCCTGGTTCGGCCCGGTTCCACCGAGCCGGTAGCAGTGATGATATGATGTCACCAAACCGGTTCTGCCCCCCTGCCCCCCCCACCCCACGTTATTCTTACCTTTTATTTGGCCCCACTCCCAATCTATTGCTGCCTCCTGAGTCCCAGCTGATGGCTAGAGGGAAAAAAAACTGTTTAAACTCTTGCCTTCAAAGGGCCCCCTACAGCTGATCAGTGTTAAAAGAAAACAAATGAATAGACCGGTGCCTGCAAAAATAAATGGGTAGACCAATGCCTGCAAAAATACATGAGTAGATCAGTGCCTGCAAAAATAAATAGGTAGATTGGTACAGCTCTGTAAGCAGTTAAAAGCCTGGTAGACCAGTACCTATAATTGTCACATGACCATCAAGCCATGCCCACAAAATAAGCCACACCCACAGAACCGGTAGTAAAAAATTTTAGAACCCACCCCTGGCCCAAAAGGCTAGGGGATACTGCTGTAGATGGCAAAGTTAATACAGAGAAACAGTGGAATATATTTCAGGTTGATTAACAACGGTTAGCAAATAAAAAGGCTTTTGCTGTGGTACACTAGCAAAAAAAAAAAAAAATTACAAATAGACAGCAAATAATATAAGCTTCAGTTTGTATGCTGCATTACCCAAACTGGAGAGGGAGCAAGAAAGAAATCTGGGAGAATAAGATTAAATTTTCATTATTTTTATTTGGTGTTTTAAATTTTGGGTTTTAAATTTGGGCCGAAATTATTTAATAATTTTAATTATTTTTTAATTGATGTCTGTATCTTTTTGTGCTTTTAATGGCCTGTACACCGCCATGAGTCCTTTGGGAGAAGGGCAGTATAGAAATAAAATGATGATGATGATGGGCCATGGAGGGCCGGATTTTCCTATAGGCTAACTAGGCTTCAGCCTAGGGCCTCAAGATCAGGAGGGGCCTACATTCAAATTGTTAGCAAAATTAAAATTACACTATTCTAAAAACAGTGAACACTAAAACACTGAACCGAAAAAAATGGGAGGTGAAAGGGCCTCATAAGTGGAATAACCTAGGGCCTCTTTTCATCTAAATCCGGCCCTGGGGCCATGGCATCATTTAAGAAATATTAAGAATTAAAATGAATGTTATACTTTCTGTCTCCAGAGTTTGTATGTGCTGGGTGCAAGCATTATATTTTGTCATGATGGAGCTGGTGATGAGGCCACTTGCCTTGGAAATAAAATAAATTAGACCATCAGTAGTTAATTTGAAAGTCTCCTCTAATCATGATGGTATAACACAAAAATGCATAATGCAATAACTTAAATATCAGGTAATTTGATGTTATAATAATCCCAAAGCTTATTCCTTGCTTCAAACATTTATTTAGGCTGACATTTTAATATATCTTTTGTGGCTGTTGTACATTTTCTTTCTTTTTTAGGATGTAAGCCAAGGTTGAAGATAGAATGTGAACAAACTGAAAAATAATCATATTGTTTTGTCTTCTCTCTGTGGTAATTTTTCTATAGATTTTTCAACCATTTTTTAAAAAACAGGCTGAGACCTTTTCAAACAGCTAATGCAAATATTAAATTCAATTTGCTTGAAAGGCTTAACTGAAATGGCCTCTGCACTTTTAAAACTCTCATACTACAATTCCGCAACTACTCAAATGAGTCATAAATGAAAATTAAATGTAATAACTGAAAATTAAACATAATAGTTTTTCAACTAGATCAGAGTCACCTCTGTAGCCTTTTAAAAGCAGTAGTTAAAGGAAACTTGAAAAAATGAGATTCAGGATCTTCCTCTTATCTGGTGTTTTGGTCATTGGTAAACGTGAACTCCCTGGAATGCCTTCGAAATAAGAACAGAAGAAATAAGAACACTATCAATATTATGTCACTGGGGTTGGGAATCTCTATCCAGCCCAATGTTGGGTGATGACTGGGCTGACTTTTTATATTTATTTATTTATTTAATTTATTGGTTCGATTTATATGCCGCCCTTCTCCGGAGACTCAGGGCGGCTTACAATGCGTTAAGCAATAGCCTTCATACTTTTGTATATATCTGCTTAGTAGGGCTTTTGCTCTCCCCTCCCCCAGCAGTGTTTCTTTTTTATACAAAGTCATTTTATTGCCCCCACAATCCGGGTCCTCATTTTACCTACCTATTGCCATGCAACATCACTAATACAGGACTTGCCACATACTCTTCCAAGTGCCATTTAAAATAGGCATTATCTATGGGGATTCTCTTTTTCTGGCAAGCATAGGTCCCGTTCTCATGATCTTCCAAAAGGCCTTTAAGACCTGAATGCTACATAGCTCCTGGTAATAAGACAATAATATTATATGATTCTTACTATAATCATATATTGTATTTATACAACCTGAACAGCGTAACAACAAATTCATAATCTATAAAAAATGTCAACATCTAAATTCCAGATGATCATCTTATAGGCTGTGCCATATATTCCAATCTCTAAGCACTGTGTCATAACCATGTCTTCAAGGCTTTACAAAAAACCACCAAGGTGGGGGATAGACTGATTGCTGGGAGAATGATGTTCCACAAAGTGGGCACCATGACTGAAAGGCTCTCTTTCTGGGTCCAGGCAGACGGCACTCACTACTGGATAGGACCCATAACATATCTTACCTGATGGATCTAACTGGATAGCTAGACACAACTTGTGAGAGGCAGTTCCTTAAATAACCCAGCTCCATGTTATTGTGATGACCTGGGGCAGGGCAGAGAGGCAACACAGGCAGCTGGCAGTTCAAACCACCCCTTTTTTGCTCCAAAATTCCCCAAACGCTCCCATATTTCTGGCAAGTCCTAAAGCAAAGTAATGACACACACATGCCTCCAGCAGTCACTGGCTGCACGTACTCCAACCCAACATTGTGAGCACAACGGCTGCAAAGCAAGAAATCCAAAAGGGCAAGTCAATGATTCCACGATGCAAAAGAGCAAGGCAATTAATCCAGAAAGCCAGGAAGAAAGCAGGAAATCCGGGAAACTTCAAACATTGGCAACAGCACTCAACTGGTCCAGAATGCGGCTGCGCGAGTAATTATGGGAGCAACATGGTGCTCGCATGTAACACCTCTTCTACGCGAGCTGCACTGGCTTCCGGTGGCCTTCCAAGTGCGCTTCAAGGTGTTGGTTCTTACCTTTAAAGTGCTCCATGGCTTAGGACCTGAGTACTTACGAGACCACCTGCTGCAACCGATAACCTCCCACCAACCAATACGCTCTCACAGAGTAGGCCTACTCATGGTACCATCATTAAAACAATGTCGTCTGGTGGTTCCAAGGGAGAGGGCCTTCTCTGTGGGGGCATCTATGCTCTGGAACAAAATACCACCTGGAATACGAATAATCCCAGATCTTCGCACTTTCCGACATGCCCTGAAGACCTTTCTATTTCAACAAGCAGGGCTAGCATAAACATCAAAATTCTATGCCAAGGTCTTAGTAGATACACCAAGTTGACTCAATTTATTATTTACTGTTTATAAAATATATTTATATGTATATGAAATCTTAATCTGTTCACCGCCCTGAGTCCTTTGGGAGAAGGGCGGTATAGAAATTCAATAAATAAATAAATAAATAAAACTTCAAACATTGGCAACAGCACTCAACACTCCAGGAATTCAGCATTTGTTCCTGACAAATGCCCCTCCCTACAGTGTCTCCTTAAGTCTCAGTCCCCGGGTGTGCCATGTGAAGGGGGGGCAAGGCCATCTCCTCCTGAATAGTTGGGTCAGTCTGTGCTGTTCTCACCTTCTCTCAACTCTCCGTGCTCGAGGATCAGGAGGTCCTTGCTCATCGCCCAAGCTCTCATGTTCACTGCTTAACGTCTCTTGGTCATCCTGCCCCCCTGCCCCCCTGCCTCCAAGACATCCAAATCCTGAAAGGCTCTGGCCTGATGTGGCATGTTCCTCCCCACATTCCTCCGAAACCAACAAAGCTGCCCCCTCAATCTCCGTCAGCTCCAGTTCCAGCTCATCTTCCTCCTTAAGATGTGCTGGAAGTGGAGCTGCGGAAGATTCAGGCTCCGATAGGGGCATGACAGTTATCATGTTATTCTTGCATTGGTTATGGCTACTGATTTTATGTAACACTTAGGATCATTTTGAGTGAAATAGTTTATAAATTCATAAATAAGCATTGTTGTTTTCAAGACCTGCCATCATTCCAGACTATTGACTAGAGTCTAAGACACTGCTGCCACCACCTGCACATATGCCCCCCCATGCCCCGTTTTGGGCCTGGAAAGGCTCCTGCACCAAACTTTGCCAGCACGAACAGTCTGCCACCACTGCTCCTCCTCCTCCCGCTAGCCTCAAGCTCCGGGCAACATCCAGCATGGCCATTCACGCCGACAAAGATTAGTTGAACCCTCTCCAGCCACTTCTTCCAAGGGAGCATGACTGCTTCCCAGCCAGTGTGCCTTGCACGACAATAAGCTGGCCAGCTGATCTTTTGGTTTCTGGCACTGCCGCACACATGAAGATCAGCTGATTATCGCGCGCGCATGCACACCAGTAACCAGAAGACTAGCTGGCCGATGCGCATGTGTGTGCCAGAAACCCAGAAGAGGAATGGGCAATGCCTCGCATGCCAAGTGAAATGGCACTGCGTGCCACTTCCTGCACGCATGTCATAGGTTCGCCAACACGGGACTAGACTGACTGGAATTCAGAAACATGTAGAAATTCAATAACAGATTCTACAAAGTCAGAACTGCTAACAGCAACCTACAGGGAGATAAATCAACTGATTGCTTTCCTATAATGAAAAGTATTTACTTATTTAAAATACCCATAAACAGTTGTAATCCCAAGGATTCTGAGTGCCATACAACACCAACATAATAAAATGTAATATTCAAATCATGGATCTGCTCTCTCTTAAATCAGTTAGGTACCAAAGGCCCACTGAAACAATTCCGATTTAACTAGTTTATGGAATATTAACAAGTTAGGGAATTGTATATACTTATTGGCTGGAATACAGAGAGAGATCTACAAGTGGGGATTATCATGGAGAAGGCCTGTTACCCTGTCTACCTCCTATGAACTTTATGAGCAGTGGGAATTTATATTAGCATTATATGACTACATAATCATTTTAAAGGTGAATAATAATGCATTGTTAAAAGCTATTCCACACATTTATTTAGAAGAAAAAAATGCATGAAGGCAAGTTCCTGAGAAGATAACACTAACCATGCAATTCTGTGTACAATTATTCTGTTGAAGAAGCAGCCCTGTGTCTTGTGGAAGAATTTAAGTGCTGAGCATAGCAAGAGTTTAAAGAGTGGTCGCCAACCGGTGGTCCGTGAACCACTGGTGGTCCACAAGAAAATTTTGATGGTCCACAGTGCACCAGGGTGGAAGAGCTGCTCCAGGATGAGCAATGGCCAGTTCTGTGACTGGAGCTCTGGAATATGAGACTGTCCAGGCAGCTCATGGTGGGGCTGTAAATCTCCACTGTAGAGGGAGGTTTGTGCAATTTGCAACTTTGCAGTGCAGCCCTCACTGGCCAGAAGGAGCTAATGGTGCAAGGGGGCGTGGCAGTGCAGGCGGGCCGAAGCAACGGGTGGCGGTAACCCTAGGCTGATTCTTCCCCCTGCTGTAGCTTCCTCTCAGCTGAACCCACCAGTGGCTGTCCCCGCCCCTCGCCCTCCCTTCCCAGTCAGTCCTTGCCTGGCAAGGGAAAGGGAGGGGGGATGGAGATTCACTCCATATTCCAGAGCAGGAGCGAAGCTTCATTTCTTGCTGGATCTCACAGCCGTTTCTTCCAGCCCTTCTTGGTGCTCCACGCACTTCGGTCTCTCAGGGAGACGCTTGACTTCCTCTCAGCCCCAAGACACAGGAGATGGCCCATGAGATGGGAGAGGGAAAGAGAATGACAGAATCAGAGAGAGAATGAGAGAGAGAGAGAGAGAGAGAAAGAAAGAGACACAGAGAGAATGAGAGAGAGAATGAAAGAGAAAGAATGAGAGAGAGAATGAAAGAAAGAGAGAGAATGAGAAAGGAGGAGGGGGGACAGAGAAAAAGAGAGAATGAGAGAGAGAAAGAGAGAGGGGGAGAGATAATGAGAATGAAAGAGAGAGAAAGAGAGGGGGAAAGAAAAAGAGAGAAAGAGACAGAATGAAAGAGAGAGAGAATGAGAGAGTGGGAAAGAAAGAGACAGACAGAATGAAAGAATCAGAATCAGGGAGAGACTGAGAGAGAGACAGAATGAAAGAGAGAATGAGAGAGAATTAGAATGAGACATAGAGAGAGAGACAGAGAATGAAAGAGAAGAGAGACAGAGTGAAAAAGAGAATGAGAGAAAGAAAGAGACAGAATGAGTGAATGAAAGAGAAAGAGAAAGAATGAAAGAGAGAATGAGAGAGACAGAAAGAAAGAGAAAGAGACAGAATGAAAGAATCAGAGCTAGAGAGAATCAGAGAATGAAAGAGAAAGAGAGAAAGAGACAGAGAAAGAGAGAAAGAGACAGAATGAAAGAGAAAGAGACAGAGAGAAAATCAGAGAGAGAATGGAGGAGAGAGAAAGAGAAAGAGACAGAGAGAAAATCTGAGAGAGAATGAAGGAGAGAGAAAGAGAAAACGAGAGAAAGAGAGAAGGGGGGAGAGAGAGAGAGAAGAGGGAGAGTGCCTGAAGGACCCCATCCTGTCACTGGGAGTCCAAGTGCTTCAGCAAGCGGCACACTGGATTCGTATTAGTGGTCCGTGAGATTTGAAATTATGAACTTGGTGTTCCCTGAGGTCCAAAAGGTTGGGGACCCCTGGTTTAAAGCATGGCAGCCATGAATTAGCAAGCATGCAGCACAGTTTCAATCCTGTATTAGCAGTTAGGTTTCAAGAGAGTTGGTCAGACAATTAGAGCTAGATACAGTTGTGGCTTCACTACATTTAACAAATGTAGTATGCTGTATCTATTGCAATTTTTGATTTCTTTGTAACCAATTATGGTTTTACACATTTGTACTTCCTTATTGCTTAACAAAAAACACATTCTGTTTTCCTTATTTTTCAGTCTTACCCCTGGATTGTTATAGAATATGTCCATGTGTGCTTTTATATGATATAAAATTGTCAAAAAATACAACCCATTTTGAAATAACTCAAGTACTCTAGAACTGATAGTCAGTGGTGGGATTCAAACAATTTAACAACTGGTTCTCTGCCCTAATGACCAGCTGGGCAGGCATGGCCCGGTGGTCATGTGACCGTGTGGGGATGGCCAACTCAACATCATTCACGTCGATGGGTGCTTTGCCTTATCTGTTACAATGTAATAAGGGTTCACCAGAGAGGCAGTTTCTGTAAGCAGGGCGATAAATATTAGGCTAGAAACAACACCAGAATGTTTCAATTCCTTACAGGATTAGCTCTGTAAAGTGGAAAAGAAACAAGATAAGATTTCTTCCAACAACCGGTTCTCCGAACTACTTAGAAAGTTAACCGGTCTCCTGAATAGGTACGAACTGGCTGAATCCCACCACTACTGATAGTGCTCCCTTAATTACCTCTGCTCAAAATAAATCCACAATATGTGCTGAATTCTAGAATATTGCTAGCATTGAAAATGGCTTACACTTCTTTTCAGCAAATAGGTAAACCTTTTAGTTATTAAAGCAATTTGATTAATGATGGCATTTGGTGCCTTCAAATAGGAAAGTGTCGTCTGTGCACACACAGTATCACATCTTTTTTTTTTTATGTATTCAGAGTTTTTTTTTAAAAAAGTGCTTTATTCCAGTTTCACTTATGAAAGATATTCTTTCAATCATAATAATTAAATTTGACCATGACTGCTGAAATCTGATAGCAGAGGCTCCTGTCATTTTGAGATATGAAACAGAGCACATGTAAGTGCTTTGGTAGAAAACTCATCCAATAAATGGCAACAACCGGAGAGCTTCCAACAACTGTTTCTGATCAAAAACTAGCAGATTTGAATAGTGAGCTACTGATCTGTATCCAATGGGGCCAAGAGCAAGAGACTCTAATAGAATATATTCTAGAATATATAGTATATTTTTATTTATTTGTATCTCACCTTTCTTATTACAACAAATAAGGCAGCAAAAGTATCCAACACAGTATTCCTTCTCCTATTTTCCTCACAACAACTCTGTGAGGTGGGTTGGGCTGAGAAAGTGTGACTGGCCCAAGGCAACCCAGTTAGTTTTCATAACTGAGGCAGGACTTGAACTTCTGGTCTCCTACTTTCTAGTCACTCTCAATGTAAAATGTCATAGAGTCACAACTGGATATATTATTTTCCAGAAAAAGGTGGAGAGGCAATTATTTAATGTTTTAGATTTGAAAAGCTCATTGGGTGATCTCTAGCTCTCAGTACCAGATACAGCAGGTAGTGGTCTGCTACTACAAAAAACAAATTTAACAGAGTTAGATAAAACTTCAAATCCGGTTGAAGAATTTCAGCTATATAAAGGATCGTGTTCTCAGAGAATTATGGGAAGCAAAGTTCAACATGTTGTGTGGGCCATGGTTGGGAAAAGATGATGTACTTGAATTTGGGGCACTGCTCACTTTTAAAATGAAAATGTTACCAATCAATTAAACCATTAGGAATGTGCACTTTTTTCCCTCTGAATGAATGAAGTCAGAGTTATAAAAAAGGACAAGGCAACTTATCCTTTTTGCCTCTGACATTCCCCTTTTCCTTTCATATAAACTTTTCTTCTCCCAAACAGCAGATTGCCAGGGGAAAATCAATTTCCAACTTTTAAAGGATTTTTTTAAAAGAAGGCATAGACTGTATGAAATTATGTCTACAGTTAAAATGTTTGCACAGACATGCACTACAATTGTTGATTGAAAAAACTTGACCCCATAATGCCAGATTTAGTTCTTTTTAATGTGTATATGTTCACAGTGCAGTTGATACACATGTAGAGGAATGAGCAAAAATTTCTACCACATTATGGCTGATGCAGACAGTCCATCTGATAAATGTCCAAATTTTACGACTTACAAAGGTCAGTAGAAATTGCTGGTTTTAGTTAGTGGACAATGAATTGTTATAATTTTTTGTTCTCTACTATCCTGCATTGTTTCACATTCTTTGGTATCAACACAAGAGTAAAATCAACTATATGGAATTAACACAACCAGTCCTAAAGATGTGCCCAGAGTTTGCAGCTATATAAATATTTTAAATAAATATGGAGGCAGCTATATAAATGTTTTAAATAAATATGGAGATTACTATCAACATGGCTATCTCTATGATAGTTTAAACCAATAAATAATTAGCTGAAATGGGAAAAATGCATAATTATTAATAGTTTTCTACTAATGGAAGCCACTCATTCATCAAGTCAGGAGGCCAAATATAATAATTTTGAGGAACGTTATTCTCAATAATTTTATTTACTGTTTTTCTTAAACATTCCACTTCTATTTAAGACAAACATTTTAAAGTGACAAAATAGAATAATTTTGAAAAAAATTGTATTGCTTATACAGAAGAGTCAGAAAACTTGAAATATTCTCTGTACATTCTTGAGTCAATATAAAATGCTAACAAAAAATTAGCTAATCACTATTGCCTCCGTTCCACATCTCTGCCAATCACCTAATTTTCCTTTAAGATAATGGCTGAGAAACCCTGACGTAAAACCATAAAACTGCCATTGAATGTGTCAGAAAAAGAGGAAAATGCTACTTTGATGGGGATATAGGAAAGGGCAATTTATGGTTGTCTTATTTATGAGCTGGAGATGAGGCTAAAACAACGTCACACAGACTTGGCTGAAAATACTTGTAGCTACAGCATGTTTGAGCCATGCTTAAATGCAAATAAAGAAAAAACCATTTGTATGAATAAACTTAATGAACTATAAACAATAATTTAGTACATTGCATATCTCAGAGCTCTGAGAAGTGCCAAAATGTTTTTCACAATCATCTTGTGACTTGTTTCAGAAATCCTTATCCCCTATTTTAATAACTAGATGTGGGAAAAAAATCGTAAAATTAGGAGCTCATTCACACTCTGATTGACCTCATCCTACTAAATTGAGAAACACAAGGGAGCCAAGTACAACTACTTGGGTAGGGGTTTGCCTCTTGTCATTTTTGGCTGAGAACCTGATTAGTTGCCAGTAAAAGCCAAATTAAACTGTGGATTACTTTATCTTTGAATTCAGCTATAACAAAAACTCTAATATGAAGACAAACTAAGAGAGCAGAAGCACTTAAGATATTTGACTTTTGCTCCTTACTTTCAAAATTAGGCAAACTCTTGGCCACTTTCAGAATACTGTGTACTAGAGGGTTTATTTTGGGGGTTTATTTTTTGCAAAGAGACATCAATCAAAGCAGAGGTTAGATCTAAAGCATTTCCTCAAACAATCAGTCAACTACCAGCTATCTGGACTAAACCACCATGTGCTACTAGATGACAGCAAAAATTTAGTATTTTTGATAACTATTTACTGCCAGCTAGTTCTTGTCCAGATTTTTGCAATACAGATCTGACAACTCCAAGCATAACATAATTTTTCCTTCTGTCTTTCCTATCATTGCTACCATTTGTCATCTTGTGGGGTTATTTGTTTCAGAGACAGATAAAGCTAGTTTTTGAGTAACAAAAAAACCTAGCTTATTATGACATCTTTGATATCAAGAATCCCCAACATGACATATGGGGTAAAAATGTCTGCTATATACCACTGCTGATTCAGGTCAGATATTTCTAAGAATGTCTTTGGTCTCCAAATGGGATTGAAAGCTTTAGTATATGGGAGGCTGTAGTAGGCTACATGAGCTAAAGCAAGCCCAGACTTTCCCCATTACATACTGCATCTGATATTAGGAAAATATCTCAGGCACTCCCACAGTTCACTTACTTTCATCAATCCACTAAAGCGTTAATTTCATAGCCAAGTCCTTTTCAAGTGACATTTTATCTGAAGTTAATTAACAAAAATGCCCCTGCTTGGTTTGCAAGCTTTTTACTCTGCCAAAGGCTTAGCTTTCTGGCTCCAAACCACTATATTTTATTATGGAATTTCTGGAGCTAAGTCAGATACAACTCCCCCTCCACCCCCATCTATATTAGTGCAGGCAAGTATGTAAAACTAAAAACAGGATTTTGTTCTTTTCAAAGCCTTGTAGCAAAATTTTGCTCTTTGGGAAACATCACGTATGATCATAAGAATGGATAATTAAAATCCTGTAGTCTGATATATAGAGACACTGACTGATCTTCTCATTTACAAACTGTCTTTGACTTTTAGGTTAACTTAAAGAGGGAGTGAGCAAATCAGAAAATGCATATTAGTAATGTTTCACTTGGTATTGCAACCAGATTTCTTATACCTTGCTAAGACTCTTACTGTTCTTCAGTTAAATCTTGCTGTTTGAGGAAGTTGCATAACCTTCTGAGACTCTTACCATTCTGTTTACAATCTTTTGGGACTGTTGCCTTCTGGCCGAAGATACAGAACAATTAAAACTCAGACCACACATTTTCTGAAAAGTTTTTATCCCAGAGCTATAACTGCACTCAACAATGAACTAAAGGGCCACCATCAGTGAGCTGTTGGACAACATTATTTGGTCTGTTGTGTGGATGTTTGGGTGGTTTAGGGGGTGGGAAATTTGTAGTGGGTGGGTGGGGGGAGTGTTTGGAGATTGTTATGTGTGTTGGACCTGGTTTTTGGGTATTAAGTGAATTTTGTTATATGGGTATTATTTATTTATTTATATATTTGGTTCGATTTATATGCCGCCCTTCTCCGGAGACTCAGGGCAACTTACAATGGGTTAAGCAATAGCCTTCATACTTTTGTAAATACCTGCTTAGTAGGGCTTTTGGCTTCCCCCTAAGCAGTGTTCTTTTTTATACAAAGTCAGCTTATTGCCCCCACAAACTGGGTCCTCATTTTACCTACCTCAAAAGGATGGAAGGCTGAGTCAACCCTGAGCCTGGTGAGATTTGAATTTGTAGTAATTGCAGGCAGCTGGTGCTACTTAACAGCACTTTAGTCTGCTGCGCCACCAAGGCTCTACTGTGTATACATGTACAATGACAATAAAGTTATTATTATTATTAAATCCCTATTGGCTGGTATATCTTTATGTACTGGGGCAAATTTAGTTCTACTATGAAACCTCCTCCTCATCCTTTTGAGATGGTTCTAAAGAGGAAAGATACAGAGAAATGCACACATATACTGGACCTTACAAGGAAAAAGGAAGCTGACTGTATTAAAATACTTTTTCCTGGTACTCTAAATTTCTGTTCATATAAGTTAGGGAAAGTGGGGAGGCATTTACATGTGAGATTTATCTGAGAAATGATAACATGTAAACTTTATATCTTACCTCTTTCACACTGAGTGCAAGGCTATACCAATTATTAACACAGAATAAAAACATTGGAAATAATCATTTGGCAGTAAGTGAGAGTGAAACTTGCAAAAAAGAAAATGTTCCAATGGTTTCTTTATTCTTGCCTAAAGAACTTTACTGTACTTTTTGTCTTTTCTCAGTTAGCATCTTGGGCCCAATGGATGTGCTCACAAGCCTCTAGTGTCATTTTATGCACACTTAGAGAATTCTCCCATTTTTAACAGATACACAAACTTTTGTTTATTGAATACAGGTAACCCTCAGCATACAACTATCATTTAGTGACCAAGTTACAACAGCACTGAAAAAAGTGATTTATGTCTGTTTCTCACATTTATGACCATTGTAGCATTCCCATATATAATCAAAATTTAGATGCTTGGTAACCGATTCATATTTATGCTGGCTTTAGTGTTCTGGGGTCCTGGGATCACCTTTTGTGATCTTCTGACAATCAAAATCAATGGTGAGGCCAGATTCACTTAGCAATCATGTTACTAACTTAACAACTGTAGAAATTTGCTTACCAACTGTGGCAAGAAGGGTTGTAAAATGGGGCAAAACTCACTTAGCAACTGTCTTGCTTAGCATTAAAAATTTTGGGCTCAATTGTGGTCATAAGTCAAGGACCAGCTGTGTAGGATTAAGGGTTACATTAACTTCTGCATCAAGCATGTCATAAAATATGTTTTTTCTATGGATTACTTAATTTCCTCTGGTCCTCTGGCTTACATCAAGCACACATGCCTGTTTTGTAATATTCAGCACTAATAGAAACCCTATGGACCCAGAGGCATAAGGTTTTGCAAAAACTGCAAATATTTGTTTCAGTGTTATTGGTAGAAGCTCAATGCCAAACTCTGCTAGGTTTTGGTTGGGTTTTAACTTACTTTCTGGCTACAATCCTACTATTGTTACAGTGAAGAAGCTGATTTTGGTTAATATGTTTTTAGCAACAATTAACTCATAATATGCAGTGGTGAAATCCAATTTTTTTTACTATTGGTTCTATGGGTGTGGCTTGGTGGGCATGGTGTGGCTTGGTGGGTGTGACTTGGTGGGCATAGCAGGGGAAGAATACTGCAAAATCTCCATTCCCACCCCACTCCAGGGGAAGGATATTGCAAAATCTCCATTCCCATCCCATTCTGGGGCCAGCCAGGGGTGGTATTTGCCGGTTCTCTGAACTACTCAAAATTTCCACTGCCGGTTCTCCAAACTGCTCAAAATTTCCGCTACTGGTTCTCCAGAACCTGTCAGAACCTGCTATAGAATGATGATTGTCTCTATACTGTTATGAAACAGATTCACATACCTGACAGGAAGACAAACTACTCCATAGATTTATGTGATAGGAGTTTCACAAAGTAAAAAACAAAACAAAACCCATCCCTTCCTCAGCTGGAGTGGAGCATAGACCTTAGAAAAGATATGTGAAGACTTAGCAAAACATGAGTTCAGACTATTAGGAAATTCTGATGCCCAATGGGAAATCAAGAAAGTATTTTTTTTTAAAAGGTATATGCTCTCAGCTTTTCAAGATTCTGTTATCGTGTTTCCCCGAAAATAAGATCCTGTCTTATATTTTTTGAACCCTGAAATAAGCGCTTGGCTTTATTTTTGGGGAGGTCTTATTATTTTGGGGTGCATGGAGCAAGATGGATGGGGCTCCTTTTGCCATCTTACCTGATTTCCAGCTCTGAGTTTAAATATTTTTGGGAAGGGCTTATTTTCGGGGAGAGGATTATTTTATGCACTTAAAAGCCTGATTGGGCTTATTATCAAGGGATGTCTTATTTTTGGGGAAACAGGTATAATAGTCCAAACAGTAAATTACAGTTGTATTACTTGTGGAGTCTGTTTTTTGACCTGGTCCGCTTCAAAGGGCTGATATAATTGAAGAGCCAATGTTTACTTGATCAGTAAAGGTAATCCATGACTTACAACAGATCATTTAGTGACCATTTAAAGTTATAGTGGCACTGAAAAAAGTGACTTATGACCATTTTTCACACTTGCAACCATTGTAGCATCCCCATGATTATGTGATCAACATTCAAACGTTTGGCAACTGACTCATATTTACAATGGTTGCAGTGTCCAGGGGTCATGTGATCACCTTCTGCGAGCTTCTGACAAAGTCAATGGGGAAGTCAGATCCACTTAACAACCATGCCACTAACTTAACAATTGGACTGATTCACTTAACAACTGTGGCAAGAAAGATTGTAAAATGGGGCAAAGCTCACTTGACAAATGTTTCACCTAGCAACATAATTTTTGGGCTGAATTGTGGTCATAAGTATAGAACTACTTGTTTAGGAGCAAAATAATGAATTAAATATGACAGCTTTTCTGATCTTGATTTTCTCCAAAAATGTTGGGCATCTTCTACCACCCGAATCTTCTAGTTGGATGCAATTGGATACAACAATAGGGGAGTCACATTGCACAGACTGAAATAGCTGTTTGGACAGCAGGTCAATCTTATGTTCATCACATTTTACTTAACAAAGACCATTAGCTCTCGCCTCTTCTGTAGAAGCCTTTTGAATCAGATATTTCACAGAAGAATGTGACATATGAAAGATTGATTCTGTCATATATATGGCAAATAGGGTATCTCATGTAAATAAACAGGGTAGTCATGTAGCTATCACTATAAAATATATATGTAATAATTGCAACTCATCCTCATTATTAGCTTTAACATAGTCCAAAAAAATGGTCTGAAAGGTAATATAAATAAGCATTTATTCTAATGTGAGCAATTCAGTCCTCTCATTTACCAAAATATTTGATTAAAATTTAACTTCCCATAAGAATTAAACAACTTGCCTATTTTTGCTTAAGCAATATATTTTTTTTAAAAAAGTAAATATTTAACTTTCAATTTAACGGTTTAAATTTCAAGTAAGTGATTTTAAACATATTCTGCAGTTCAGTATGTGCTTTGGAGTACGGTGGTCCAATACTTTGATGAATTGAACCTTATTACCTTGTTCATGTTTCAGTGGCAAATCACATCCGTTTTATAATGCAGTGAGAAACCAAGTGCTCTACGGCAAATAACTTTCTCAGCTGAGTAACTCAAACATTGCTGTCAGCAAGAAATTGATGGGACTTTTTGGAAATCTAAAATGGAATAGGTAGAAAAAGATGAACAAGTGAGAACCCAGATTAATATAGCCATGACACTAAATTTCCCATTACGAAGGGCCTTTTCGCACTGCTAAGTTCAACTATTCTCCATTCATTCTTCAGTTGGCAGAAAGATATAGCAGAAATTTGCTGTTTCCTTTGGCATCACTTGGGGTTTTCATCACTGCAATCTTTTGCTACTTGTTTCCCATGTGTATGGGAAACAAGTAGGGCTTCATAAACCCTACTCCAGATTTCAACCTTTCTCCACTTAGGCTACAGTGTGGGCCAGGTTTCTGTCTGGATAGCAGTCAACATGGAAATGGATTCAACCCTAAGGGTGTTGGAGGCTGTCCACTTAACAAGAGAAACACTACATCAGTACTGGTGCGTGTAAGGACAACTTATGCCTATTTTATTCAAGGGCTGCAATGAAACGAAGGCAACGTCTTATGAACATGACAGGGGAAAAAAGGGGAGCAAAGATGTTTGCATTTACTGTTAGGTGCAAATTGGAAAAGAGTGTAGAGCAAGTAAAAGTGCAATGTCCGTCCTAGAAAGTTGAGCATTTCTTTTAAAATACTAAACTTTGCCTGGTGTGTGTTATTTATGTTCTTTTGCTGATGATCTGCAATATGAGATATGTCTGTATATTTACTGTATGTTGAATCCTACTCTTCTTATCTATATGAGGATTGTGCACAACATTGTAAAGGGGGATTTTGTATAATACATTGGTACAAATGAAGAATTTATTCTCAAAGCATCAAAATAGTTGCATTGTTTGGAAGGTTGTCTGTATCTGCACTTGCATGCCCTTTAACACTTTAAGAAGGAATGCTTCATTTATACCAATTCACTTTTGAAAGGACTTGTTTATAACAAATTGTACAACCCTAAGGCAAATACATGAATCTTCATACTTACATTTTAACAAACCAGACACTACAATGACAAGAAAGGGAATACATTTAGAACTATTTCAACCCGACACTCACCATTAAGCCAATGCCAATGTCAAATATTGGAAAAAGATTCGAATTTGGATCCAGGAAGTAATCAAAGAAAATATCGAATCTGAAACCTTCCTCTTGGGAGTTCTGAAGAGGACATATGAGAAGAGGAAGAGATACTTAATTATACACATTATTACAGCAGCCAGAATAACATACTCACAGTATTGGAAAGAAAAGGGAATACCACCGGAAGAACATTTAATTTGGAAAATTTTAGAATGTGCTGAGATGTGTAAATTAACATATGAGATTGAAGAGAAAGAGGAATCGGAATATTATATGGTGTGGGGACTATGGTATAAACGGTTGGAAGATAGAATAAAGAAAGGAAAAGGAATAACTTAGATACCTAAATAAGGGAGGAAAATAGGAGATATAATAAGTTAAGAATGTATTCAGTCTGTATTTATATTAACTCTGTCTAACCGATAGTTCATGTATTGTATTGTATTATTATGCAACTAAATAAAAATTAAAAAAAAAAAGATTAGCCCTCACTCAAGATCCAAACAAGGACAAAGCCATTAAGCCATAATAGGAATTGTCCAACACTGTTTGAGAACACAACCCTCTTCATTACATCATCACCCAGCAAGATTCAACCAAGCCTGGGACTCAAGACAGCCTATAACAGTGATGGCTAACCTTTTTGCTGTAGCATGCCAAAAGCGGGGGGAGCAGGCCAGTCGTGGGTACAAGTGCCCACATCTGTAATTCAATGCACCACACCCTCCCACGCATGCATACGTGACCTCCACACACTTCCCCCTGATTTTGGTATGTGATGGCACGGTGGGCCCTGTAAGCCCGTTTTTCCCCCTCCCCAGGCTTCAGAGCCTTTCTAGAAGCCTCGGGAGGGCAAAAACAGCCTTCCCCATCCCCCTGGAGGCCTTCCGGAGGTCGGAAACAGCCAGTTTCCCGACTTCCGGTGGGACCGGAAGGCCTGAAAATCAGTTGGCCAGTGCGCGCATGCGCACTGGAGCTGAGCTAGGGAACACTCGTGTGCTCACCAATATGGCTCCGCATGCCACCTGTGGCACCTGTGCCATAGGTTTGCCATCACAGGGCCTATAAAGTTAACCTGCATAGTCTCCTCGGAGTCTGACAACAAATCAGAATACAAGCTCAAGTTCAAAGCCCCAGAGAAGGTATAAATCTCTCTCTCTCTCTCTCTCTCTCTCTCTCTCTCTCTCTCTCTCTCTCTCTCTCTCTCTCTCTTCCCCTCCCTCCCTGCCTCCTTCCCTCCCTCCCTCTCCCCCACCCATGGGCTCATTTGCCCAGAACCTCAAACCATGTGGTCCTGTCCACCATTCCTGTCCACCATTCAACCATCTTTCCAAATAGCATCCATGTTTCCAGTGTCTTTCTCCCCACTTGGAACTTAACCCAGAGGGACATTTCTTCCACCAAAGGTTATTATTGCCTATAATATTATGACTATAAAATGTTGATTTAGTAAGAAGGTTCAGATAACTCATTCTCTTATCTGTTTTAAAGTTGTACAAGAAAACTATTTTTGTTATTCTGTATATGACTGTAAAAGTAAAACCATAATAAAGATAATGGAAAATATGTTAAATCTTTTAAAGAAAACTTTGCCCAAATGATGCATGAAATGTGACTGTTCTTAACCATATCGTTTTTATCAGTTTTTATAAAGGAGGTGCAGTAGGATTGTGCATGTACAAGCACAGCTTATACTTCAGACTTCTTGTGAACATAAATAAAACACCTCTTCTTTTATTAATAATGGAGCCATGTTGTCTTTCACACATACATGTAGTGAGCCAGTATCTTCAAGGAGTGGCATCTTTTTTGAAGCTTTCATAGAAGACAGAAAAAGGATGCAGCTGTTATTTAGTTAATAACAGAGACCTACTATATTTGAGCAGCATACAAAACCCAGTTACTAATAACATTTTGAGAGCATGCCTAGTGAGAAGGAAGCCCTTTAAATTAGAATTTCAAATACCAATTCTAGAATCATGGCCATTTGGAAGGGATGTAAATTCAATGGCTGTAGTTCATTTGAAAATCATCTCGCTACACCAGAGCTCAGTCCAGGTTACTGCTGAAAAGTCCTTCTGTCTGAAAATTTGGATAATGGGCAAAATGATACGGAACAAAGTTCAGACTTCGTAAAAAAGACAAGTCACCCTGTTGTGTCTGATATTTGTTGACATTTTAAGATTTCAAAAGTGGTAATCGGTTTAAAGAGAGCCACTGAAAGTTTATTTTTAAAATTATTGATGAAGTTAATCACTCTAAAATAACAGTAAAGGTTAAGTAAATGGTAATAACATCTTGTGGACTTAAGCCATAATTTAGTTGCATTGGTTTCAAGGAGTTATTTCTGATGTACAAGAACGTACAGGTCAGTGAAATGTCCCTAACGGCCCAGTAAGAAGCAAACAGGTACAATGTCCCCTCAACTGCCAGAAAAATAGATACTGTAAATCTATAGAGAACTTCTTGTTGCTTAGGAAGTTGTTCTATCTTAACAGATTCAAGAACACTTTTCCACTGACATAATTCTAACTGGGCTGAGGTATTTTCCTTTGCTATAGCGTGGAAAATCCAAGGATTTGTATTTCACTCATGGGGTGAAGTGGGGGGATTGTCAAGAGGTCGAAGGTAGTTCAGCTTGGCCAGTTTTAATAAACTTGATTTCCTAGGCAGGTGGAGTCAATTCAGCTATGACCTGTCTGGATTGTCTCACTTGATTTTTCTGGCAGCAATTTTATTTTTTCTTAGACATGGCGAAATTGAGGGGGAATGAAACTGAATGAGGGGTAATTCCGTAATTACAGTATTCTGAAGGTGAAAATATACTAAGATAATTGTTGACAGAGCAGTTCAAAGAAGTGTTAGTGAAACCCAACCTAAAGAGCTTGCTTTTAAATTCCAGACAATTTACTGCAAAAAGAAAGCCACTCATTTTTATCTGTTCCACACGAAAGCATGAGAGTCCTTGTACTATTGTATTTTGTGCATAGGTTGTCCCTGTTCCTAAATCGGTAGACACTGGTCACAGTTGCTCATGCCTTGGTTGACTGCCTTTGGGAGTATTACAACTCACTGTACATTTATTTATTTTATTTTATTTATTTTAATTTTTATACCGCCCTTCTCCCAGAGGACTCAGGGCGGTGCATAGCCAACAATAAAACACACCCATATACAAAATTTAAAAACAGTTTAAAAACATATTAAATAATTTGGCCTCAATGTCGTTAAAAATAAACCAACAATTAAAATTCATATTTAGGTCAGCTCAGCTGGTTGGAACAATAACGTCTTGAGGGCATGGTGAAAGGTGCGTAGGTCAGGGATCATCCGTATCTCTGGTGCCCGCACAGAGAAGGCTCTTCCCCGGGGGTCGCCAGTTGACATGGTTTGACTGACGGCACCCTGAGGAGTCCCTCTCTGTGGGAGCGTATTGGCCAGTGGGAGGCTATCGGTAGCAGAAGGCGATCTCGTAAGTACCCAGGACCTAAGCCATGGAGTGCTTTAAAGATGGTCACCAACACCTTGAATCGCACCCAGAAGACCACCGGGAGCCAATGCAGCTCGCGCAGGAGAGGGGTTACATGGATGTGTCGTGTTGCTCCCATAATCACCAGCGTGGCCGCATTCTGGACCAGTTGGGGCCTCCAAGTGCTCTTCAGGGGGAGCCCAATGTAGAGACCATTACAGTAGTCCAGACGGGAAGTGACGAGGGCATGAGTGACCATGCGCAAGGAATCCCGATCCAGAAAGGGTGCAACTGGTGAATCAGGCGAACTGATAAAAAGTCCCCCTGGCCACAGCCGTCACATGCTCTTCTAGAGACAGACATGCATCCAGGAGGACACTCAAGTTGCGAACCCTCTCTGTGGGGGCCAAAATCTCACCCCTGCTAGTCAGTGATGGAACCAGCTGCTATACCGGGATGCCGGAAACCATAGCCACTCGGTCTTGGAGGGTTTGAATCTGAGCCTGTTTCTCCCCATCCAGATCTGCATGGCCTCCAGATACCGAGACATCCCATCAAGTGCATCATTGGGTGGTCCGGGGTGGAGATGTACAGCTAAGTATCATCAGTGTACTGATGGAACCTCACCCCAAAATCTCGGATGATCTCACCCAGTGCTTCACATAAATGTTGAACAGAAGGGGTGAGAGGACCAACTCTTGTGGCATCCCACAAACAAGGTGCCTCGAGGTCAATCTCTGACCCCCTGCCAACACAGACTGCATACGGTCAAAGAGGAAGGAGGAGAACCACCGCAACACAATGCCCCCTCTCCTAACCCCTCCAACCGGTGCAGCATGATACCATGGTTGATGGTATCAAAAGCTGCTGAGAGGACTAATAGGACCAGGACAGAGGAGCAACCTCTGTCCCGAGCTCTCCAAAGATCATCAACCAATGCGACCAATGCCATTTCCATGCTGTATCCCGATCTGAAGGCCGACTGGAACGGATCCAGCTAGACAGTGTCATCCAGGTACTGGGGAAGCTGTCACGCCACCACACTCTCAACAACTTTCACCAAAAAGTGAAGGTTGGAGACTGGACAATAGTTCGCTAATACAGCCGGGTCTAAGGAAGGCTTCTTGAGGAGGGGCCCCATCACCGCCTCTTTCAAGGTGGAGGGGAAGAAACCCTCACTCAGAGAAGCATTAATAATCTCCTGGAGCTAGCCTCATGTAACCGCCCGGGAGGCCAGCACCAACCAGGAGGGACACGGGTCCAATAAACATGTGGCAGTGCTAAGTCTACCCAGAATCCTGTCCACATCCTCGGGAGCCACAGGGTCAAACTCCTCCCAGATAACACTCTCAAGACCCGCCTCCATCACCCCATCTGAACCCACCCAGTCGGAGTCCAAGCTTTCCCTAATCTGAGCGATTTTGTCATGCAGGTATTGCACAAAATCCTCAGTCCTACCCTGCATGTGGCTGCCCTTGAAGAGGATTCAGAAGCTTCAGCTGGTCCAAAATGAAGCCGCATGTGTAATATTGGGCAGACTTACATGGTATGCTCATGTCACACCACTGCTATGTGCACCGGCTTCCTGTAGATTTCTGGGTGCAATACAAGGTGACGGTTATCATTTTTGGAGCCTTAGCTGGGGCTTTAATCCAGTCTGAATTTTCTAGACAGAGACCCAAAGGAGTAGTCATTGGCTGACAGAGACAAAAAAAAACCCTCGAAAAAACAAAAACCCCAAACCACCAACCCTTAAGCTGCACAAGGAATAAAACAGCATTTCTCCAATTATTCTGACACTGTCCAAGGGCTGCCTCACAGTGCGTGAGGTTTTTGTCATCTTCCCTTTTGTGGGGGGGGGGGGAGGGGGGGAGGACGAGGACCAGGTAACTACAGTAACTTGAAACTGAAGCAATGCAAGTTAGATACAAGAAAGAATGGGACCAGTAGGGAGCACTTCCATTCCACGATAGGGAAAGAAAGGACGTTCTTGTTTCATTTCAAAAGCTTCTTGGACAGAATGTTTCATGCTAATACTGTTTTACAGCAGTTTTGCAGCGTTACGATTCAAAATTTGAGCTGCTTTCAAGCAATACCTAGCTACTGCTTTACTCTCCAGGACATCCAAGGAAGTAAAGCTCAAGGCAAGCCAAGATAAGTAAGAGTTTTGCTACTGTAGTGCAACGGTATGCGTTTTCTGAATTTTTAGCTAGTTGGCAACACCTCATGCTCCTTAATTATACACTAAAATATCTTAGACTCTTAGGCAGTTTAAGTTTTTTTTTTCCAGAAGCGTATGAGTTCAGAGGTTAGGTTGTTGTTTTTTTCCTTTCACTCTCACGTTGGTTGTTTGTACTGAGATTTATAGGCTAACGGGCTGACTACAAAGACTCCTATTGATTTCTACATTGTAAAGAGGAGTTTAAATAATCTTTTTTTCATGCTAGTAATGTAGCTGAGATGTATGAGATACAAATCAATTGTCATTTTGGGGAAGGGAGAGAGGGAATTAAAGAGTTAGTTTTCTTATTTCTTTATTCATTCACAGAGATGTGGATTTGCCGAGACCTTTCTTAGTCCTGCTGGTTGTGATTACTTAATTGGGGTTGGTATAAATAAAACTAAATGTTTTAGGCTTTATCTGTGTAAACTTGCTCAGCTATCTATCACTGATCTCCAGCAAGCTATAATTGCCACTTTGAGCTCTTGAGTGAAAGTCAGCATATGAACCTAATATAAAAAAATAACTGAATATGTTGATTAATAAGATTTCTTTTAGCGAGATGGGTGGCTATATAAATGTAATTAATTAATTAATTAATAAATAATAAAATATAGTTGATAAACTGATCAATAATCAGAATTGTTTGGAACTGGATAGCAACTATAAATTACATTAATTAGAAGTCATAGTAATATAGTATGAACAAAATCTAGGAATAGACAGAGAATGTTAAATGTTAAAAATCTAGACTGATTCTTACCCAACTAATTGTGATTTTTCTTAGCACAAGTACCTGAAAATTGATGCAGTACATTTTTTCTAAAATATATGTCTATTTGTGTACATTTGCTCTAATATATACATGTTTTTGTAAAGTATCTTCACTGAAGTATTGCATTTCAATTTCAGAAAAATTCAAAAACAGCAGGAGACCTATGTTCCAATATGTTTTATTAATTTTTTAAAAAATGCAAGTTGGCTGGTTCATATTAAATTATGAACCATACAAATTTCTGCCTCATTTCTAGTCTTTGATTAGAGAAATAATTTCATTGGAATGTTTAATAAGACACTATAGCACTCTGAGGACACACTGTGGTCACTTTGGAAATGGTAATTACCTCTCCAATTCCTCTGTTTTAAGTAGCAGAGGAAGCCACAGAATATAAAGAATAATACAGTGAATAAACAACTCTGTAGTTGTTCTAGGTTTTAGACTAGTTTGTGTTCCATTCATTTTTTAAAATAGCCACCAATCTAATGGATCCTTTCTAAATGAACTCTGACCAAAAAAAGAAGAGGCCTAAATATTCTAAGTCAATTTGAAAGATAAACTAAAATTATATTTATTCAAAAATTTAATATATTAGGTTTTAAACTAAGTAGATAGTATAAAAGGGTATGCATGCATTTACCTATGACAAGTTGCTTATCCATGCATGAATACTTCATAGCCAGGGAAGATATGAGAATATTTAGACTCTTCCTTGTCAATGACTTAAAATTCTATTATCAATTCTTGGGGCAACAGAAATCAATCAATCAATGTGTTTAAAATTAAGATGCTATCTTTCTATTACCAATATGGGTTGGTCTTAATGTCCTTCAGAAACAAAATAATGGTTTCCCTGCTCAAAAACTAGCATTGTCTTCTTAAGATTATAGCACTGTTTTAGACAGCACATCGGCCCTAAATAAAATACCCAGGTATTTTTGATATTTAAAAAAAAAACTTCAGAAAGTATTTGATTGTTCATCCAAAGTGTCAGGGGTCCAAGTAACAGCCCATAGGAAATCAAAACTCCAAGGCAGTTTTGGACGATTCAAGAATGCTTAAAGTTGGCTTCAGGGTTGACACAAAGCAGATTAGAGATACATATACAGAACAGGAATACAGGTAGTCCTCAACTTACAACAGCTCATTTAGCGACCATTCAAAGTTATAACAGCACTGAAAAAGTGACTTATGACCAGTTTTCACAATTACAAGCATTGCAACACCCCCATGGTCAGGTGATCAAAAATTCGGATGCTTGGCAATTGTTTCATTTTTATGACAGATGCAGTGTCCCTAGGTTACACGATCACCTTTTGCAACCCTCTGAAAAGCAAAGTCAATGGGAAAATGAGATTCATTTAACAAGTGTGCTACTAACAACTACAGTGGTTCCCTTAACAACTGTGGCAAGAAGGTATAAAATGGGACAAAATTCATTTAACAAATGTCTCACTTAGCAACATAAATTTTGGGCTCGACTTATAACCATTCAATCAGTGGTTATAAATCAAGGACTACCTGTATTCTATTTCCAATAGCCTCTTCTGGAATGATGTCAAATAGCCTCTACTTTTGTTAGGTCTATAAATAAAAAAATTGCCAGATCTCCAGACAGAATATTTCCTGCTTCTTTGTAAAATAGCCATAAAATATATTTTGAAAAAAAAATGCCTTTCATCTTGGACCAGGTGGTATCAGGGATAGAGAAGGAGGGCTAGTTTATTTAGTTAGTTTATTCATGGTCAAACACTTCAACAGTCAAAGATATCAACACATTACAATCAAATAAAATCTAAACAGGAAATAGCCATTAAAAAAACCATGATTCATCATGGGTAAACAGTTATAACTCTTCAGTGATAAATCCACCTGAAGGCATTTCTAGCTTTAAATCCAGAGCTTTTATGGCAATTATAGTCAAATAACACTTGGCAGTTCTCAGAAATTTCTATAGACTTATCTTAAAGGAAGAACAAAGCATTCTTCTCTTCAGACGGGTCTAAATACTTGGCTATCAAGGATGTTACTATTTTGATATAAAGGATATCAGAGAAAAACATGAAATGCTTTGAAAAGTGGAAAACTAGAATTATGGGTGGCAAACATTACAACTGGTCAGTGAGAACACTCTCCTATGCAAGATAGATAGGAGGTACAATCTTATTTAAAGAAAGATGCAGTATAAATGCTGGAAACTGTGTTCCTTCTAAAAGCAAAAGATGGCGGTAACTGCCAAATGGGAGACAAAGCAAAAAGTAGGTGCTATTAGGCTAAGAGGAGCTACAGGTTTACAAGCGCACCTTCAATTCACCCAGAATTGCAGAGTGATTATTAGAAAAGAAAATGGGAGGGTTTTTATTTTTATTTTTTATTTTTTGTAAAGCTGCAATAGTTGTAAAACTGTATTACAGGCTTTTGGCGATATTTTTCTAAAAATAAAAAAATGCTTTCCCACTTTCTTTACTGTTACAGATTTTAACAGTACTAATCTTAAACACTGAACAATCACCCATTTGGCTATCAAGTCCAATCCCTGTTCAGTGCAGAAATCCTAATTAAAGCAACTTCTGTTTGAACACATCAAAGGAAGGAAAGTTTCAAATTATGAATGGCTTTAAAATAATGTTTTTGTTGCTGAACGTTAATTAAGTCAGACCATGCTTATTGTGATAGTTTAAAAGGGTAAAATCCAGGGGTGGATTCCATTTACCTTACCTTAAAAGGGACACTGCAACTGTCATAAACATGAACCAGTTGCCAAGCATCCAAAATTTTGATCACCTGATCAAGGGGGTGCTGCAACACTTGTAATCCGCATGCACAGTTCATCCATGATGACATCGTGGCGGGTGAGAAGAGCCTCCTGCCAGTTTTACTACTGGTTCTGTAGAACCGGACCGAACAGGGAGCAACCTACCACTGGTAAAATCTCAAATTCAGGGATCAAAATTCAACTAATGGGTATCTCTTTTGCTTAAGCAGGGATTTAATCTTGACTCTTATGTTCAGAACCCGATGTTTGCTTTTAAAATATCTTCACAAATTATACTTACCTGTAAAAAGTAAATTTGGACAAACAGATTTGTCAAAAGAAATAAGGAACAGGTAAACATGAAGAAACAGTTTCAGAAGGCTGCTTGTATTTTGTATCATATATTTCTCTTTAAGTAGAATACTCAGGTGGGTTAATCCCAGCTGCTAAAGAGCAGTGCTTATCTTTTTGGTAATGGAGATAGGGACCAAAACTTTGGCCTCATGGAAGACTCTCAAGCATGTGTTTAAACAGGTAGTCCTCAACTTATAACAGTTCAGTTAGTGACCATTCAAAGTTACAACGGCACTGAAAAAATGTGACTTACGATCATTTTTCCACAGTTATGACCTTTGCAGTAACCCTATATCTTGTGATCAAAATTCAGATGCTTGGCAAACTGGTTCATAGTTGTGATTGTTGCTGTGTCTCAATGTCACATGATCACATTTTGTGACCTTCTGACAAGCAAAGTCAATGGGGAAGCCAGGTTTACTTAACAACCGTGTGACTAATTTACCGATTGCAATGGTTCACTTAACAACTGTGGCAAAAAAGGTTGTACAATGGGACAAAACTCACTTAACAAATATCTCACTTAGCAACATAAATTTTGTGCTCAATTGCGGCTGTAAGTGGAGTACTACCTGTACATAAGGGGAGCCTATGAGGGTACAGAATGCAAAAATAGACCAATGTGCTAGAAATTAAGCATAAGAAATACCAAGGATTTGACTTCCTTGCAAACTCTCTGCTCTCTGAAGTGCCTTCATCTGAACAGAGATGGAGATATTTAGAGCTGTTTCTTTTGGTGGAAAAGGCAAGGCAGACTGGATATGCTAAAGTCCAGCACTATTATTTCATATTTACCCAAGCTCAGCCATAGTATCAAGAACAGGATATAGGATTTTTTCCCTGGAGTTTTCTAGTTTATAGTGCAAAAGTAATATATTTATTTAAAAATTTATAACTTCTTGAATCACCTTTGGTCTATATATTCATGTTCTTGGAAATAAGTACGATTCTTCACATTATGTCTTGACTCTGATTTTTAGTCTACTCCCTACGACTCATTTGTTTTACATGTCGAAGGCTCCAGATTGAGTTTCTGCCATCTGCAGGCAAGCAAGCACCAAGCATGAGAGAGCAATTGGCAGACTGCTGCTAAGATTTCTTCTCTCCCTCAAGTCACCTCCCACTGTGCAGGGCCAAATTTCTTCACTGCTGTCGCCTTACATCAATTAAAATTATTTGTTCGGACTATGATTTTGGCAGGGCCAGCAGGCTAGTTGCACTTATATTTACCTTGGGTGCATTCTGTTTTTCAAAAGTTATCAAAGTAATTATTATAGCAAGAACAGTTTTGACAGAGAGATTTCCTCTAATACATATTGAGAATCAATACATTCTATTAATCCTTCATTTCTTCAGCTGAAACTGCTTATCTTTCCTTTGCACAGTGTCTAATAAAGAGCTAAAATTGCCACCGTGGCCATTTTGAGTTTAAAAATATGTGGTATGAAAAGGATTTTTAAAAGGTCCCTTCTACTCCTAAACATGGCATCATAAACTGTTCTTCTCCCCTAACTCATCCTCTCCCTCCCTTTCCATCCTTTAGCTATTGTATTTTGTATATTTATATTTTTGTAGTATTTTATTTATATAATTTCATTTTTTTTAATATTATAAGGTGCCCAGAGTTACCCTGTGGTAAGATAGGGGACCAATAAATTTAGTAAATAAAATACATAAAAAATAGATACATGAATGTATGTATGTTGTGACATATTCCTTGCCTTTATACAGATAGTCCACCCATGTTTCTGCAACTTATCTAGAATATGACTTTATAACAATTATCATCGTTCTATGAAACTGGGTATAGGCTCTCTGTTGTGAACCTCAGGGCAGCTTCTGATCCACTATTATAAACAGATCTAGCTGTGAAAATGCTACTATTGGGGACAATGAATAGTCAGACTTAATTAAAATTGAACCTTTGTAGGATTTAATGGTAGAACAGTGATATAGTAGGTTGCTAAACTGTTGTTTGGTTGGAGAGAATTGATCCAAAATAAAAAATAATAATGTGTGTGTGTGTGTGTATCTACACACACACACACACACACACACACAGAGAGTATATTCCTATTGTCACAAAAAATCATAGCTACTTTGATCTGTAGTATAGTATTCTGCAATAATATTCTTGTTTCTGACATGCCATCTAGACCATGTAAATGCCTCTGGTGTAACTATACTATGGCTTTGGATGGATCTTGGCAGAAACAATGATAGTGGTGAAAATTGGGGAGGGGCAGTGTGACAAGCATCATATGTTGCTTGGCTTTCTTTTGCTGCCACCACAGAAACTTGGTAGCTCCCCCGTTTTCTGGTGACCTCTTGAGCTTGCTTTTATTCTCCCTGCTAAGACTTGCCAAGATAAAGACAAGTATAAGGACATTCCAAGCCAAGGTTATAGAGAATTGCAAGAACTGTAACAGGAACAGATTCTCATCTTAAAAGTGTTGACACAGTTCATTCAGCTCATTCTACTGAGCTTGACTCCAATTATTATTCCAATGGCTCCTTCTCAGGTTAAGTCCTCCAAATGTTTGGATTACATCATCCCAAGATATTCCTATCATTCTGTATATTGGCTAGAGAAAAAGGGAGGTGTAATCAGGGGAAGCCTGTATTGCACAATTATTAAAGGCTGTTTCCATGGTCTCTAGTAAGTAAATTTCATCCCTATAGATTTACATGTGATATCATAAGGCATGTATGAAAAGATAAAGTTGTGCTATGACATCATAATGCCCATTTTGTTGTTTTGTCATTACTGTAGTTATAAACAGATGCTTATGGCATTGCCACAGACCATATTCTCTCCTTTTCACCATTTTCCACCTGATGTTTCAGATTTGGGACTGCTAAATCATCCGTTCTTTGAAACAGTCTACAAAACAACAACAAAAAGGCAGAGCTGCTTTTAAACTGTAGATTTCTACATGTGGAAGTTTCCTCATAGTCTTAATGCAATGAAATCTATATGGAAGTATATCATGACTTGTGATGCTGGGGGCAGGGCAAGATAATATATCTCTAGTTTTCAACAACTATGGCTCCTTCATAGGTATAACATGTGAAGGGAGCTTGAGTCCTCATTTTATAAAGCCTTTAATAATAAGAGCATTTATTTTCTAATTTGATCCTGTTTTTTTATCCAGATGTATTTTGCTGGACAGTATCTCTAGAATATGGAAACATTGCTAGTTATTTAAGTCTGTACAGATTTTCAAGTTGTCAGGAGTAAAATATTGTTAATCTCCTTAATAGTAGTTAGAAATACTGTGAATTGTTATGGGATTTTCAGCCACACTTTTCCATGAGGGGAAAAAATAAAATTATGAATGCATTGTGAATTTTTCAGAATTTATTGGAGACTCCAGAGAAACATTGGTTTTTAAAATAGGCTTCTGCCCAATGGTGTTATTTTGGTAATTATTGCAAGGAAAAAATGGCCATAAAATGGTAGTGATCTATTTGGATAATCAAGCAGTTGGATCATATCATTAGTTAATTTAGTATAGTCCTGAATTCTTACTATTTAGCAATAGCAACAAGACACCTCAAGCCTACATATTCTACCACTGTCATGTTCACTGCCAAAATGTTTGGAAGTTGTCTGAAGGGTAAGACATGTTTGTCTTCACTTTTGCTGACATGACATGGGAACACAAGCTGTTTCATGCCTTGAGCTTTTGGAAGTTCACCTAACTCCCTACAAAAAAGGGAAACAGAAGAAAAATATCATTTGGCATTTTGCAAATTGGCTGCTTCTCTGCTGGGAACAAAGGGGAAACTGAAAAACCAAATCAGTTTTACCCAACTGAAACTAAGACGAAGGATGGAATGTAGCTCTCTCTCTTAGCAAACTTAAGGAAATGGGAATATGACAGTAAAAGTATGGAACACTAGAACCTTCATGCTCGAATGATATTTCTCTCTTCTGAAAGCAGATAGGTTTTTAAGAGCCAGAGATTTTAATAAGGTTGTAAAGTCTCATGTTTGATCAATAAACTCTTATAACTGGAAAGCTTACTTAAGATAATAAATCTTCTGGTAATGTACTTTCCTCATATGAATAGTATTTGCATAGTGCCAACAGCAGTAATGGTTGGCACTGACTGGCAGAGGGCAAACCTAGATTCAGATCCATCTTCTCCCATCAAAGCTTTATTGGAAAACTTTGTCCTAGTCACTTTCTCTCAGCCCAACCTATCTCACACTGTTGTTATCATGGGAAGAAATGGAGAAAGGAAGGCTGCAGAAGAACATCTAGTTTGTAAAATGCCTTATGCTCCTGTAATTCTACCTATTAAATAAAAATATATAAATTAGTAGCCTGGAGTACTAATTTGAATAATACTTCAAACATTCTGAAGAGTATTGGAACATGTCTTTAACCACCAGTCACAAGAGGTCATTGAAAACAGTGGTGGGTTGCCCCCCGTTCACACCGGTTCTATAGAACCGGTAGTAAAACCGGCGTGAGGCTCCACCCAGTGACCCCGGCATCATCAAAATGCTTCTGCATATGCACAGAAGCTTCTGTGCTTGCGCAGAAAAGCATGCATGCGGCCCTGGTGCGAACTGGTAGTAAAGGTAAGTAGAACCCACCCCTGACTGAAAATGAACAAACAATCTAAAGGCCCTCTGAAACAGCTCTCTTATTATTCCTTTTTCGAAGGCCTGCATGGCATAAGATGGGGCAGAGCAATATGATGTCTAAAGAAAGTCTTTAAAATGTACCCTTGATATCTTCATCTTGAAATATAAGCCCACTAATTTAGTTGTGCAAGATATCAAGTGAAAATAGTGGCTCTTAAGTGAGAGTGACCTAGAGTGAGAATATACAAAATACTGCCAAGCTTTGAATTTACCTAAACAAGTGTTACTGAAATCAATAGAATGGCTGCAGTTTATTTTAAAAAGTGTTATTAAAATACTGTTGCACCTTTTAATGTAACAATTTTGGACACTTTCATTTTATTGTTTTTTTTCCCCTTGCAAATCTCTGATTTTAAGATTTTCTCTCAGAAGAAGCTGGAGAACTTGCACCACTCTTCTTATAAAAATGAGTAACTCCCCCCCCGCCGCCAATTCAATTAAATAAAACGAAGGTATCCTCCCAATCCTGATTATCTGATGAGATATGGTTTCTAGTATTTAAAAAGCCAAGGACAGCCTCAGATCTGCAAAAGCCAGTGTGCTCCTATCTTTCAGATCACAAGATATGTCCAAAACCATACTTTTCAAACCACTTCCTCTGCAGTATTTACAGGGCTGCAGGCTTTTCTCCAAATCAGATTCCCAGAAAATCATAATCATGAACACTAACATATTTCATCTAAATTCAAATGTTGAAGTAGATTAAATGGGAATCATAGAAGAAAGCTTAAAGTTTAAAATAGAATTTAAATATAACACAGATTTCATAAGAGAAATATAGCAAAAGCAAAGTTGTTCCTTGTTTTTTCACCGAGGCAATGAAATCCCAATTCACACGGAAAGAAAGTAAACAAATCAGTGGATAAAATTTGCTTAATTAACATTAAGCTGAAATATCTTTGAATATTAGTAACTTGGGTTGGTAGTGTTGTGGCCCCGTCCTCTGAGCCTATCCCTTTGGAGGAAGGCAGCTCTGAGCAGGAGGAAGAGGAGCCAGCCAGATCTCCCAGCCCTCCCCCTCTGGCACCGGCTCAGGTGCCAGCTGAAGGAGAGCCAAGTAGTGGGGAAACAGGTGTCTCAGATGAGAGTGAGGGAGAGACGTCATTCCTGGATGCACGCCAAAGAAGGCGAGAGAAAAGGGTACTGCAGCTGCGGCGTATGAGGAAATCCTGAGTCATTGGATTGGAGTCACAGGATCAATGACTCACTGGACCACACCCAGAAACATATCTATATAAGACAGTACGGTGGGTCACGAAGTTCGTGACGAACAAAGCTAAGCAAACGGAGCAACCTCGTAGTCTTGGAAGCTGGATGAACGGCAAAGCTACGTAGGTGATTTTCTTGTTTGTGTAAACCAATAAAGTCCTTGGCAGACGGTGTGCATATCGCTGCCAAGGTTGAGATAAGAACTGCGGAGTGTGCCAAGTGATTCTTAACCCTCGGCTGGCTGTGTTTTTGTGGGTCTCTGAAGGGGGGGGACAGATCAGGTAGTTATGTTGTTGCTTTGAGCTCCGAGCTTGGCAATTTGGTTGCAAAAGTATTGTCCCCATTCGAGGAGACATCTTCAGTGTGCTTTGGATTGACAAAGCGAACAATCCAAAGCACACTGAAGATGTCTCCTCGAATGGGGATGAAACGTTTACAACCAAATTGCTAAGCTTGGAGCTCAAACCAACAGCATACATTAAGCTTTTCTTAGTTTTAGCAAATAGAAAAATTATGGGAAATAGGCATATGCAATTTTAAAAAATGTAACCTAAAATGTAACCTGAAATTACGGGAAACAAGTTAATTAAGAAACTGGTTTACAATTTTATTTATTTTAAATCTTTCCCATTCAACTTGTGAATTATAAATCACTTAGAATGAGCAGACAGTTTAAAGAGCAGAATAAATTGATCAATTGAAAACATGAAAATAAAAAAAAATTAAAGCATGGTGGGCAAAGCATGTGAGCCCATTTCCTTTCGGAGCACATAGAGGTTCCCCAGCCAATCCTTTAACTACAGGTAGTCCTCAACTTACAACAGTTCATTTAGTGACTGTTCAAAGTTACAATGCCACTGAAAAAAGTGACTTTTCACACTTACAAGCTCTGTAGCATCCCCATGATCGTGAGATCAAAATGTAGATATTTGGCAACTGACTCATATTTATGACCGCTGCTGTGTCCCAAGGTCATGTGATCATCTTTTGCAACCTTCTGACAAGCAAAGTCAATGGGGAAGCTAGATAAACTTAATAACCTTGTTACTAATTTATCAACTGCAATAATTAACAACTGTGGCAAGAAAGTTTGTAAAATGGGGTAAAACTCACTTAACAAATGTCTCTCTTAACAGAAATTTTGGGCTCAATTGTGATTGTAAGTCGAGGACTACTATAAAGCCATCCTTTCTTTGGTCAGCTGGAACTGAGCTAAACTCACCAGATCATGATGGAGTATAAAAAGATCTCCATCCAAACCTTTTAAACCTTTTACTAAGACTGTGCAATCAACTTTCTGTATAGGTAGTCCTCAACTTACAACCACAATTGAGGCCAAAATTTCTGTTGCTAAGTAAACATTTGTTAAGTGTGATTTGCCCCATTTTATGACTTCCTTGCCACAGTTCTCAAAGGAATCACTGCAGTTGTTATGATAGTAACATAGTGACTTTGGTTCACCCACTGACTTTGCTTGTCAGATCGCAAAAGGTGATCACATGACATCAAAGCACTGCAATTGTCATAAATATGAATGTTAATCATGTGTATTAGTCATAAATCACTTTTTCTGTGCTATTGTAATTTCGAAGGGTCACTAAATGTATTGTTGTAAGATGAGGATTACCTCTATCCACCTATTCTTTTGAGAGGTCCAAAGGTTTGCATTTCCCCACTTCATCTTCTGTAATTTTCTTGCAGAGAAAATGTATTAAAACAGAAAAGACAAAATGCCTTTGAATGAAGTACCCTTGACAAAACCCCCATTTTATTTTCCCCACTCTATTGAGTAAAGCCCATGTGAAAAAGTAAGAAGTAAATCAGTTCCAAGAAATTGCAACCATAAAAGTTTCCCAACTGATCTAAAGTTTTATAGCTGCTTGAAACAAATTGGAATTTGCTGGGCATGTCCTATCCAAAAAATGTCATGTTTTTAAAAGCATGTAACCTATTCAGTAACTCTACTGGGTGAAGTAGTGGGAGTTCACATATTTGTCTAAAAATAGTGAGTTGGGGAAACAGAGCTTTAGACAGTTTAGTATAAAAAAAATTCTTTTCAAGAAAAAGATTATTAATGTGATCACACTTCTGCTTTATTTTTAAAGTTACTCCCTTCCCACTGAAAGTTACAATTTCAATTATAAGCCATGTTATTACAACTTCAATAGAGATATTGTCTAATACAAAACTGCTGAGTATAAAAACATACTGTAACTTTAAATTTTTATATTCCAATAATTTACAGGCCCAAAAGTATTTTATGTACCTTGCCAAGAATCAAGGTTACTTGTTGAGTAAGCCAATATTTAACTTCCCAGTGAGATTAAATGTACGAATACATCTACTTAAAAGACAGATTACAATGAGGCAATTATTCATAGAACAAGATGGATTCTTCTGGTTGATGGTTTCCCTCTTCTCCTCAAGAATATCAGTATTAATACAGTACATGTTCTTTGCTACTGATATCTTTTTATACAGAAATCCAGAAGAGGTAAGTCTTTTATAATAATAACTAATTTTCCTTAAATAATTTGTTAACTTTAATTTGAAATTAAGCAAGAAAAATAGTATACTGAGTCAGGATAGATAAAAAACTAAGCAAAATTTTGAGATATGAAATCAGAATACGTAAAATGCTTAAGCAAAGAATGTGATGAGTTAGATTATAATTCCTTTATACTTAAACCAATGTCATTCATATATTTCAACTGAAAATTTATTCTTTATGATCTTCAGCTCCACTGATTTCCATTTGAATGAGACTAGATGTCATTTTAACCCAATATATGAAATGTGTTACTGGCATTCAACTATTTAATAGCAGAGATATAATAAGATCCAACAACTGAAATATAAATGGCAAAGTGAAATGAAGGTTGAGGAAGAGAACAAGATATTCAGTAAGAGCTTTTAAGGCTTTTAAATTACAATTAGATTAGACAACATTTTCAAGGGCAAACTGCAGGACATACAATCATCAGTAGGTTTCTCTTTGCTTTTTAATTGGACAGATAGAATAACTCATCTATGCCAAGGATTAAGTGACAGTCTATGACCTGCACAAAATTGCCAGCAGAATATGCCATATACTATATAGACAACCAGAGTGAATTATTTTATTACTTTCCATTCTCAGAGTGTAGTTTTGCATAGATGTGGCTGGTACAAAAACTAGTTACTCTATTTCCAAAAGGTACCAATGAATAAAGTAAGGATCCTTCATTACATTTACATTATAGCTGTTACAGACAAGGTTCTATAACGTATTTCAGAGATCAGAAAATCTCCCACTGTGCTCACAGATAGTGTGTACTTTAAGAATATACTTTATTTAATGAATATGACAAAATCAGGTAACCTTATCAGCTATTATAAATTGTGATTAAGGCTATGGGAGCTTGGTTTTTAAGAAAAATTTGAAGTCATTTGTCTTCTTACATGTAAAATTGATAATTTTGTGACTCAAAGCACTCTTATTACATTTTAAAATGCCCAGACAGCAATGGGCTGGAGAAGTTGAGCATCAATATATTGTTTTATTAAAATAAAATTATAAATTAAAATGTATCAATTACAGAATATATAGGTTTTATGAAGAACAGATTTTCTTGGTAACACTTGACAAATAGATGAGTTATTCTTATACAGTAGCACGCATTGAAGCAATCATTGTTTTTCATTGTTAAAAAACCCTATAACGTTGTTTATGATGGAAAACTATATTGTTACAGCCTTGAAAAAATAATCCCTAAATCCCTGAAGCCTATAAAAATTCAAAATCTTTTTTAAAAAATTTCTACAAATGTTAAACTTCATTTGGTTGAAATGTTTACAACAATGTTAAAGTTGGCACTGCAATAAAGTTTTGCAAATATAATAAATTAACTTCAAGGCCATTTTAATATCAAGCCAGGTACTTTGCTTGTTTCCAATCTGCACTGAGTCACGGCTGATCTGCTGCAGCTCTCTAAAAGGCCTGTTTCTGAGTACAGTCAAAAATTAATTTCTAATGATGGTTGATCCATGATATTCTGAATTTAAAATGCAAATGTTTCAAGCGTGTCCATTTTATCTGTTTATATAAATGTAGCTGCATATACAGTTTTTTCTCTATTTTCTAGCTTTGCTCAACGTGCTGTGCTGGGACTATATTTCTAAAAATTTCCAATAAGCATGGACACATATATTTTATAGAAAAAATGCCATATATTCCTGTCTGAATATAATTGTGAATTCTTATGAATTCTACCATACATAGATGACTGACACACATTTTTGTTTTTCAGGTTAGTTAAGTGAAATATGGCTGCTTTGCAAAACTTCACCCATTCTCTGGAAGAGACTTTCAAGAAGATTTTCATTGACTATATGAACAATTGGCGTAGAAATACCACAATGGAACAAAATGCTTTGCAAGAACAAGTTGATGCTGAAAATTTAGATTATGTAATTTTGTATCTTATGGTAATGATTGGCATCTTCTCTTTTATTATTGTGGCCATTTTAATAAGCACAGTGAAATCAAAGAGACAGGAGCATTCCAATGACCCTTATCATCAGTACATTGTGGATGATTGGGGTGAGAAGCTAAAAAACCAGATTCTTTTCCAAGATGATCTTAAATCCATTGTTCATGAAAATTGTGGAGCAAAGGGCAAAGGTAGTCCATAATCACCAAAAACTGAATTAAATATTGAAGAACTGGAATCCCTAATTTAGTGGCTTTAATATCAGTATGCTAGAACTTGTATTCCATACATAATTATAGGATATCGGATTAAGTTAAATATTAAGATTCAATATCTACAGGCAGAACAGTAACCAACTATGCACTTACTGGAATCAAAACAAAGCTTTCTAGACATCTTTATCAGTTCAAGAACTTACAAAATGGGTTAAATCAGGGAAGCTAGTTTACATTCTGAAATTCCAGGCACTCCTTTAAGAATTTTTACAAGATTGAGTGATTAAATGAAGATCCTTCAAAGAAATTATAATAAATTATAAAACTACATTGACTATTTTGTTGAAAAAAATGGGTGATTCTACCCAGACACCATGATATCCTTTTTTAGAGGGATTTTTAATCTTCACCACCACCACCACCACCACCACTCTATTTTTGTGTGTGTATGCTTCAACTACCCTGCCAATGGAAGAAGCCAGAGGACCAAAACTCTGTTACCTCCATTTCTGTCCTGCTTCATGAAGCTGTAACTGGATCCTTCCTGCTCAGTAAAACTCTTGGAATCTGCCACCCAGGAAGAGAGGGAAAAAGCTGCAATAATTATCTTTGGGTCTGTAGACTAAAAGGTTGGCAGTTTGAGAGCCAAGAAGCACGTAATGGGGTGAGCTCCCATTCTTGCCCAAGCTCCTGGCGACCTAGCAATTCAAAAGCTTACCAATGCGAGTAGATAAATAGGTATCACGTCAGTGGAGTGGTAACAACATTCCATGCACTTTGGCTTTTAGTCATGCTGGTCACATTACTATGGAAGTGTCTTTGGAGAATGCTGGCTCCCTCGGCTAGGAAACAAAGATGGGCACTGCCCCTTAGATTCAGAATCAACTGGACAGGAGAAACCTTTCCCTTTCCCTTACTGATTTTATGAAATGGGTATCAGCTGCTGCTTCTGTGAATCAGATGAAAAACACGGGAAGATGAATCAGTAGGATTCCACACTTTACTAAGGAATTTATTAATAGAATAACTGAAAGTTTTGTTTTATGTAACTTAAAATTACAGTTCTTTTATGACTGTATGACTTTGATGACATTCGGTCCCTTTATAATCCATTAACACTGTGAGTTGTAGTTGTATAATTCTTATCTGATACTTCAAATGTATAAAGGTTATTACTATATGTAGTAGCATTTTTTGTTTCTTATCTTTCAGTAATCTTTCGTAATCTACACTGTGATTAATTATACTTTGCTTAATAAATACAATTTCTCAATGCAAAGAAAGAAAAAAGGAAGCAATTTGAATTCTGTTTCTGGGGTGTGGCAGACAATGTTATATTGGAGTTCTGGAAACATTTTTAAAATATAACGGCTGAACAAACATTTTTTTGAAGGGCTAATGTTCTGAATCTCACTCCATGTTCCGCCTATACATGAATTTAAATGTATATTCAGCCTGTAAATGAATATAAATTTACATTCAGCCCATAAATTAATCACCTTTTACCAAACATTACAAGACAATCAGGGATCTGATTATGGGGAACCAAAACCTGGTAAAGTCTCTGCACTACAGGAAAATTGCTAGTGCTTGGGGTACAAGGATGTAATATCATGCTCTAATAAGCACCATATTTGATCAATATGAATAATGCAAATGCTGATCACTACCAGGGCTTTTCTGTGATCCTCCCACTTTTGCATATGGATAAATTAATGCAAAATCCAATTACTTTTAGGGAACTGAAGATTTTCAGCAGTCATTGTTAAAATTGTGTTTGCTAAAAACCTGACTACAAATTAAAGGAAATTTCAGATTAAAGAACCTGATCCTGTTTGGTTGAGGATTTGATCAGATAGGCAAATTTGCCTCATCAAATTGTCAGCTGTACTAAAATAGAATAATGAAATTGGATTTAAAAAATGATATAAAATGGGGTCAGTCTAGATGATCTCTGAAGGACCCCTTTCTTTAGTATTGGGTTCAAAAGCTAAAACCACAGAAATAACTAACTTTTCTCAGATGTCAAGCTCAGAAAACATTATCAGGAGTAAAATATCACACAGACCTAATGGCAGGAACTTAGATAAGGTTTGCAAGAACATCTGTGTTCCTTTTAAAGAGGGAATACACGTTAGTACGCTTGTAGGAATTAGTAGCAAGGGAAATGGGGGGTGGGTTTGTTGCGATGGGCTGTCAGAAATGTAACCAATCATAAGATGTTAAAAGTATGTATTTAAGTTACTGCATCATAATCCTTTGGGATTCAGTGTTTTTGCTTCTTGTGTTGCACTGAATCTGCGCAATAAACCTCTCTGATCACCCACGGAAATCTTGTGAGTCTTAATTTCTATAACAGTACAGCAATTTCTAACATTTTTCTGTAACTCAATGTACCTGCTCCTATCAAATAATCCAAAATAAATTTATCAGTGAAAAGCAGGATAAAAGGAAACAAAGCAATAAATTTGTCCAGCTTCATACTGCAAACATTAGACAAAAATCTTCAAAGTGCTCTTTCATTATCAGCCTCCTTTAAGGAATTAGCAAATGTTCATATTTCTTTTGTTTTGCTATTTAATCTGTACAGTATTGCATTTTAATCTTTTGTAAACTGCCTGAGAGGATAGTGAAAAAAACAAGTTCAGAACAGTTCCCTGTAAACCACCTATTGTAGAAACCATTTGATATTAGGCTGGCTAAACTGGTATGCTTTGTTCACTTTAGTGCGGGGCTGTCAAACTTGTGTGGTCACAGCGGCATCATGTGACATATTGCGACTTCCCCCCCCCCTTCGCTAAACTGGGTGTGGCTGTGGCCAGCGGTGTGATGCATCCAACCCCGGGGCCAGGAGTTTGACACCCCTGCTTTAGTGACTGTGTTAACACATCAACTGTTTTAAACATGGCTTGTTCAACAACTCAAAATTGGTCTGCTTTGTGCTGAACCATAATGGAATTCACATATCACACCTAGCAAAAGACATTATAGTCAAAACAGAAAGGCAAAGGTCATAGAATTTGTGAATTTGTAAATTTTCACTGTTTTGCTGTAACTCCTATTCACATGGAAAGGCACACTTAACATCCAAATTAATTTGAATTTGAAAAAGAAACTAGGCGCAGCTAGTCTAGTGAAGAGAAGGAACAGGGGTGACATGGTAGCAGTGTTCCAATATTTGAGGAGCTGTCACAGAGAGGAGAGGGATAACCTATTTTCCAAAACACCCAAAGGTCAGACAAGGAACAATGGATGGAAACTGATCAAGGAGAGATTCATCCTAGAAATAAGGAAAAATTTTCTGACATGGAACAACTTGTCTTGAGAAGCTGTGTATGCTTCATTACTGGAAGCTTTCAGGAAGAGACTAGACAGCCACTTGTCAGAAATGGTACTTCCAGCTCTGTTATTCTGATCTGTTAGTCTGTTAAGAGAGGAGAGAACGTGCTTCTGCCTTCAATACCGGTGACAGTAAAAGGGGAAACCTTTTCTTTCCTTAACACGATTCGAAATCTCAATTCCCTTCGCAGGACTGGTACCGAAAGGGTTAACATGTACGGTTTTTTTTTTCCTTTGCTGACGTATTGGACTCTGAAGCAGCAAGGGTTCTGGGAGTCGTAGGCTCTAGTAGTTTCCTGTTTTTAATGATTCCTCGCTATTAAGGTATTGTAGCTCTTGCATAACAAATTACACAGCGTTTTAGGCTTATTTACCAGAAAGTCTGATTTAAACAGAAAGCATATCATAGAAAGTGTCGGTGCTGTAGACGTTATGTTTTATATTTTAACCTTTACATTGCATTACGAGTAATGATTTGTAAATTCTTTGGTCTGCAATTCAGAATCTCATAGCAGTAAATCTGCATTTGGAGTTAACTTTGTTGGACACCAAGGCGCGTAGTTTGAACCAGCATGCCTGGAATTCAGGTACACAATACAGACAAGGCAGACATAAGGGAAGTTTTCTTTGTTTGCTGCTTTCATAGGTTTAACCGTTTTCCGAATCATCCTTGTAGATGGAGTATGTTGCAAACCGGGCCAGGCCATGTAGTTTGCTCCGGAAATAAATAGCGCTTATCTCATGTAAGAGTAGCGGTGGTTAAAGTTTTGGGAGAAGTAAAGGAACTTCTGTATATACAAAATTGTATTAAAAGTGCTTTTAGGATTTCAACTCTGTACATCTATTCAATGGAATTTTTACGAAATACATGTCAATTTTACAATGAAATTTTGCATTTTGTGTTATCGATTAAAGTATTTACATCCTCGCAGTCTAAATTTGCATTTCTGTGTCTAGTAACAAATGAGTTAATCAGATTGAGGTTTATTTTAGTGTGAATTTACACAATATCTAATTTGAAAGTCACTCAGAACCATAAAGTAGCTGATCACATTTAAAAAATTCAGCACATATAACTAGGATGTCTTGCAAATCCCAGAAAGTGAACTGTTATGCAGATTAAAACAGGATGGAGAATATCAAGCAATGAGGGCAAATATATGTACTATAGCTAAATGATCAGAGCAGTTTAGTATATTATATCTTTATATAGAAATTTGCATGTAGTGTTGGGTGAGAGTTAAACTAAATCAATTCTTTAAAAAAATGAATTAAAAGGCAGCAGGGCTAAACTAGCTAACAAGCTACACAATCAAACATGAATATTAAAACATGTTTATCACTCCTGGCCTGAACTCCTATAAAGATATCTACAACTTGTGTTACAAATAACAGTATTACTTCATAAAACCATAGAATTGAAGGGAAGTCCAGCTCCCTGCACAGTGTAGAAATTCACTATAGTAGCAGCATGTCCAATTGCTATCTTATGCCCATTGTCCCATTTTATCAAGATCCTGTTGAATCTTGGTACTGGCCTCTAAAGTGTTTGTTATTCCCCTATTTTTGTGTGATCTGAAACTGTTATGTATTTTCTAACCATACATCCAAGCCTTTTAGGAATTTGTTGAACAGCACAGGACTCAGAAAAAGAGCTTTCAATATGCTACTTGATGTTTCCATACAGTTTGACATGGAGTATACTAATTAGGTACAATTGTTCAGTCAGCTCTAATTTCACATAATGGTAATATAATCCAATCCACGTGCCAATCCACATTGTGAGAGATTTAGTATCCTGTTGGTTTATATTCCAGTCTCCAGTGATGGGCTAATTTTGATCAAGGTCTTCACATTTTGGAAAGTTCTAACATTCAATTATTTGTCTTATATATAACACAGAGCTGAACAAGTTTTTGAATGTAGGCTGCACTCAGCCATGCCAAAGTCCTTCTCTGATGGATTCACAAGGAAAACTAAATTTAATGTTAATTAAAAGTAAATTAATATGCACATATATTTTCCAATATATTTTCAGTACTTCCTTTCTTCCAGCCTTAAGTGTTTTCATTTTGTTTTATAAGTCTCTGCTGAAAGCCTTAAAATAGAAAGATTTTTTTAAAGACATAGTAACTGCTGCTGTTTAAAACAACAGCCTATTTTCCTTACAGCTGCTCCCTGAATCTCCTATGTGATCCCAGAAAACATGTTTGGGTGCTTTAAATAGTTGCAGATAGATACTATGTTTTTATACCCATATATTATGAAACATCTTTTGAAAATCAAATGAGAAGCATTGTATAGCTTTAGTTTATAGATAAATATCAATTATTCATAATGTGATTTTTTTTCCAGGTTGTTAAATTAATAGAATTTTGTGGATTAATTTGGATGAACCTGACCCTGTTAGTTCTTCATAAGAACTTGGAAACCTGGTTCTTACCTCCCCCTTGTGGCTTCGGGCCAGAACATTGGTTGAACTCATTCTGAAATGACTTTGCACTTCAATATGTTGTGGCTTGGCTATATTATAGTGTTCTGTGTAGTTTGCTATTGATTTACTTGGGTTTTTCTGTTTTTAGCTATATGTAAGCCTCTCGGAGTCTTATTTGGGAAATGGGCAGAAATATAAATCTTCCAAATAAATAAACAATATAAACTCCTGGCATAGCATTAGGTCTTGTTATTTTATTAGGAGAAACTTTGCAACTGTAGGAAAATAAACCATATCAACATATTAACTGACCTTGGGGGGAGAGGAGAGATAAATATGGAACTTGGTATATCTACCTGATTCTAAGGGTCTCAAGAACATAATTTTGAAAAGTCTTTATGAATTAATCATACTTCTATTATTGTATCACTAGAGAACCTTACTTATCAGATGCATTTTTAAAAATAAATGGCTTTCCGTGTAGGGCTCTGGCAGAGACATAACAGAGAAATAGTTTGAACTGGGATAAAGTTCTGGAACTTGACAGAAAGGTCACTAGAAATAAATATAGAGTAATATTTTTGGAATAAACTTGCAGTGAAATATGTAACATATAACATATAAATATGTTTAAAATTAGCTTCCCTTGAAATCCTTAATTTATTTCAAATATAAATGGATGGTATAAATTCTTGGATTTATTTTCAGAAGGCGCTTTGATTCAAATAGAATTTTCTCTATAAAGTGGGATAAATAAATCAGGATTGTTTAAAATAATACTGAGCAATGTAGGAAAAATACGTTTGCTCACTGCTATTATGTACATTTCAGAGTTTTTGCTCTAGAATGAAAAAAAAATCTGACTCCAGGAAAGAGTCAAAATGTTTTTTTGGTTTCAGAAAATGGGCAGGGGAATATGGAACCTAGAATATAAACAGGATAAAGTCTCAAATTTAATAGTGAAAATGTTGCCATTAGTGCTCAGTTTTCATTGTTGTTTTCCTTTATTGAATATTTTATTCCACATTATTAACACAGAGGATTTTCCAATTCTCCAGCATGGATCTTTTAATACTGCAATTCTCATTCTCTTGTCTACTGTGAGAGCCAATCAAATTAATCTTAACTATTGTTACTAGATTTCTATTGGCTAAGAACTGGGTGGGTAAGTTGAAGCCCAGTTATTGACTTCCAAGCAGTTTGTAGGCAGCTTGGCAAGTAATATACCAAATTTGGAGGATATTGAATAGTTTATTCTTTGGCCAAGTTAATGGTTGTAACTGAAGGGCAGCTCCTTAAAATTTGCAACTCCTTTATGGCCATTAGAATCTGCTGGTTCGATTCATCTAAAGTCAGATAGATGTATGTTTTCAGAGAAAAATAAGCAGTAGATGGGATTTTGTACCATTTTAACATGCATCCAGACACTGTGATGTCCAGAGGGGATTTTGGAGGTATCAGAATGACAAAAGCAGTTTTGGACATTCATAATACAAGCCCTATCCCATGTCATCATTTTGATGATGGCAGGAAACTTCTATTGGTGTCCATGCCTATAGAGGTCTGAGTTTCAATATTTTACCAATCAAGAAATCTATAATGGAAGATGCATCATTTAGGCCAATCAAGGTCTTAACAAATTAAAACTGTTTCCTAATGCAAAGGGCAAACTTGTTTGGATTTGTTGAGGTCTATAACTTATTCCCAATAAAATATAGTAGCCTTTATTTTAGACAGCTTATATCTGCTTTATTTGATGATGTATTCAATTACAATATTGTTTAAAAATTCATTCACTTAGCATTAAAATTGAGGGTCACTGCTAGTACTGCACATACAAAGTGTAAAAAGCATTATTGGAATTTTAACCCTAAAAACAAGTTAGTTGTAATGGATATCCTACAGTATGGTTTTCAGTAGGGTTTATATGCAATTAACTTTAAATGAATTGGAGCCTACAGCTGTTCAGTTACCACTTGACCAGTGTTTTAACAAACGGATTAATTGTTGCCAGTGAGGGTTTCTTTTTTGTTCTTTTTTTTCCTCTCTTAAATTGAATAACTGCTGAATAGTCATTTGCTGATGAATATGACCCCTGTCACCAATCAAGTCAAGTCTTGGCTGTTTGTACTGCAACTGGTCACTGATCTTATCACTCAGTGGAAACACATTTCCCTTTCTTGAATGTTTTGTATCTGAGGAGAAGTGTGCTGGGAATTCTTATGTATAGAAACAACATCTTTGCCTGCCCCTGAAATGAGATCAACTCCATCCTTTTGAAACTCCATGAGCCCTCCATCAAGAGCTGATTATCTTATCAGACCTGGGGTTCCCAAGGAACCAGAGACTTGCTTTGAGGGTTCTATCGTTGAGGGGAACATTTTAATCTTCCCTTCCCTTCATTCGTTACTTTTTGGTTTTTATAGTTTTTACATCTTCATCTGTTATTTTTACATTTGCTATTTTATCTAATTGTTGTGCACCACCCAGAGTATTTTTTGGTAAGATGGCTGACTATATAAACTTAATAAATAACTAAATATTAAGCCCATGTCACTAATATTGACATCTCATTAATGCATAGCTGTTGAAACAAATCAGTGAGCTATTTTGGCAGATGGTTTTGCCCTTAGCAATTTTCCATTTATCTGTGGTTCAAATGGGTGCTTTGAATATATCACTTCTCTTTCTTCCCCAGGTGACTTTTCACAAAAAAGTATTGCATTCTTACATATTTGCCTTGTAACACCCTAAACTGAAGATTACAGTAATACAGAGTTAAGATGGTGCTCTTGAATTGGAAGGTGAGAACATTTTTAATTTGTATCTTAAATTTTGGTCTCCTGATTTCTTAAGTCACTGAGTCTGGAAGAAATAACCCTGTATATTTTGTATACATCAACAGCTATTCTGAGAGAGAACAACGTTCTAGAAAACTACAATTTACTGTATGATTTGTGGTTTTATAAAAAGGTTATAGCAGGTTCTTCCTATGGCCTCTTTATCTTGTTTCTTGACTGGCTGTGCAAGGACATATCTCAACCAATGACTGCACACTTCAGGCTGTGTGTTCTTGTACTTTATCCGTGTGGTCAGCTTATCCTGGTTCTGTATAGAACAGATTCTTTTTCCATGAGTTGGATTTTACTTTCACACTTTTTAAAATTGTAGCCTTTTGAATGATGAACTACATAATCATTCTGTTCTTCTTTAACAGATGATGTTAAAGCCAGCAAAACCTTTACTGGGGGCTCCCTATGATTAGCTTTTTAGTGACCCTATTTGGAATATTAAAAGAATGTTGTCCATACCATCACAAATTAACCCTCATGAAGCAAAGGAATTTTTAGAGAATTAATTATGAAGTGCCTGTACAGTATTTTAACTGAGCTCATCCTCATAAGGCATTGTTAATGTGATGAAAATTGTAACTATTCCATGACTATGAAGGCCTTCTGAATCATTATAGCTGTTTCAAGAAAGTAATTTGACTTTGACAAATTCAAATGTTCATTTTCTAGCTATTCTGTTTACACTATTACATTAAAATAACTCAGTGATTATTTTTTTTTCTATTTTAGGCACTGGAAACTTTTCCACTACTAATGTACATTTTAGCTGCTAAAACATTAATTCTTTGCTTAGCATTTGCTGGGGTAAAAATATATCAAAGGAAAAGACTTGAAGAGAAGATGAAAAGGGAGCAAGTAGAAAAGCAGAAAAGAGAAATGGAGAAAAAAGAAAACTGAAGATGTAAAGGTATATTTTCACTGGAATCAATGATGTTTTATAACGAGTTAAAGAGAACACTCCATCGATTGAAACAATGCATGAAGGGAGTTGTGAAGTGATATGACCCATTCTATTCTCAGGTTGGTCAGAAGACCTCCCCCCATCCCAATTTCTTGCATGAAGGATTTCTACTTGTGCATATAAACAATTATTTTGCAAGCTCTGAAAACCTGGATGATTTATGTTGCTGATCTCCATATAGACGGCCCCATGGTCTCAATACACAAATGCACACACATTGATTATTGATTTGTTTCAAGACTGAAGGGACTTTAATTTGTCAGATGACTGTTGTACAGCTCCCAAATACATTATGGGGCTAAAAGCATACAATCTAATAAAAATGCAACTAGAAATGGGTTGGTGTTTACACTGTGTTATGAGTTGGAAAAGGCTTTTATGGCATATACAGTAAACTATAATTAAACAATTAGTGGTTCATTGTTGAATTTAGCCTGCCTTTCAGGGTGTGGGAGTGTTGTCGTAACTCACATTCCTCCGAATAATTTCATGCTTGGTGAGTTTACTAGAACTCTTTGGAACTTCAGTTTAGATTTTATATGTCTGATAAATATTTGAAAATGTCAACTATCATAGTAGAAGGAGCACTTTCAAATTCCTATTCTCCGACCCCTTTAAATACAATCATCACCCATAAATAATATGTACTGCAAGATAATTTATTCTTCTTTTCTTGTGTGGAAATACATTGGTATGGGAATATTAATATGAGAAAAAGACTCTGCCAGCTATCTTCCCATTGCCACCTTCCATTCTCTGACTTTGCCTGATTAAAGAAAAACTCTTTCCAAGAAAGAAAAAAAACCCATATGTCTCATCCTTCAGGTCATGTTCTTCCAGTCTTCCTATTCAGTGTAGCAGAAGGCTTATGCCAAGATCATCATCTGAAGGTTCACTATGGGAAAAATGTCAACTAAAATATTTAACTTAGTACATAAAACATGTTGGAACTGGAGCAGCAGAAGAATATATTTGAGTTAGACACATCCTGACCCAGGAATTTTATTTGAATAAGCTGCACTGCTTATTTTACTGGGCCTCTTTGGGGCAATCTTGTAATGAAGGCTGAAACAGCTCCAACTCTTTTTTTTTAAATGAAAGAATCAGCTTTGCAATTTCAGGACATTCTAAAGAACTGGAAATAATTGCTTGTATCATATGTGGAATATTTGTCCTGCATCTACATGTACTTAATACACAAACGCACACACGCACGCACACACCCGTCAGCCTATGAGAACAGAACAACTTTGTCCAACTGTTTACCAAATATGTGCAAAATGTGATTAATGTGCAAAAATGTGATGATTAACAAATACGTGCAAAATGTGATTAACACTCTGTTCGACAATTGGGAACAGTAATTTATGATCTGAGAACTTAGTAAGGCTTCTTTTATTTGCTTTTGATTGGCATATTTTATTATTTGATACATGTTAATTGCTGCATGCAGAACTTGTGTGAATGGGAATTTACAAAGGTGAGTTTCAGAACACGAAACAATTTTAGTTTCCTGGGAAAACAGTGTAATTATGAAATGTTATATGGTGCTCTGAACCTCAAATGGCATGTGCATTCATAAACTGGCTTGAATTCTGCCTTCTGGTACTTTTTAGAAATTCAAATGATTACATTTCTGGAACTATTTTATTTCAAACATTTCAAAATAAAATAATATTGTGCTAAAACTTCGCATCACAAAATCTGAAGCAACAATAAGAAACAAATCTTAAACCTCAAATATAAATTACAGTTTGTAAATTGAATTTAAGAAAAATATTTGAATAAAAATTGAATAGTAGCAGACAGAAATTTGTGTCATCTTCTGAGAGAAAGGAGAATGGGAACTACTTGAATCTCTTGGACAGCAGATTGCTTATCATGGGAGCCATTGAAGATAAGACTACACTTCATATATTAGATTAGAATGGCATCTGGTGTAAGACCTTATAAAAGTAAGACTTTAATCTGGGGTGAGCATTTGCTACCTGTATATAAGATTTTCTCGCTACTTCCTTGGGCCGTTGTGGTGCAGTGGTTAGAATGCAGTACTGCAGGCTACTTCTGAATGCCAGCTGTCAGAAATTTGGCAGTTTGAATCTCACTGTCTCAAGGTTGACTCAGTCTTCCATCCTTCTGAGGTTGGTAAATGAGGACCCAGATTGTTAGGGGCAATATGCTGACTCTGTAAACCACTTAGAGAGGGCTGTAAGGCACCATGAAGCAGTATATAAGTCTAACTGCTATTGCTATTGCTTCCTAGTGAGACTTATCCTAATTTTGAAATCCCTCTATCAACAATCAGTTCAGACTTTTGATAAAAATGGTCTGTTTCTTCCTTGATTTTATTTTCTAACAAGAAAGGAAGGGAAGGGTAAAGAAGACCTAAAAAGGAGAATGGATTGTGCAATTCACATTCCACCCATTTTGCATACAGCTTTCAAATTAGTTCCAGCACTGTGTGCTTTCAAATGGATAAAGATTGCATACTGCAATGTAACCTACCAGGTAAGGTAACAGTGCCCTTTAGCTTACATTATAAAACTTTGGCACTGTCTTCTGCAAATAAAATAAAGATCTCAAGTTGTGTAAAAAGTAGGCTAAGAGGAAGTAGCAAGAAAAGGAAGAGTGGCACCTCAAGTCCCCATCTTCTTTCCCAATCCTAAATTTTTGTGTGCAGAGAATAGAGTAGGCTGAGATTTGAGCTGTGAAGTTGCAGCCAAGCAGTCAGCTGGGCCTTAGGTACAGTAGCATTAGGAGTTGTAATGTAAGGGATTGCAGTATCACTTAGGAGCCCATGACATCAAAGCAAAACTTTTATTTCAAACTCGCATGTTGCTTTTTGCAAGAGAAGATGGAGATTTACTACCTGCTGCAAATAGAATCATTCTATTTTGTGTGCAGATTTTCAGACATGTGGCAGCTGATTTGGATGCCTTTCTGAGAAGCATTGAAGATTTCACTGAAATGGAGAACCATGCTTGGAGAAATGAATTCCCTAAGATCAAGATTTATTTGAATAACAATATATTTTAATTTTGTTGTTGTTTTGTTACAGATAGTAGCAGAACATTGTCAGCTATTTATTCAGTAAATCTTCTTTTACAAAACTGGTACCGGTATCATTTGTTCAAGAACCGTGTTTCCCCAAAAATAAGACCATGTCTTATATTTTTTTGAGGAGGGTCGCCGAAGTGTAAGCCAGAGTAATAATAATTGCAAATACATTTTAAATTACCTAATTCATCTCTGATTTTCTAATAACTAAGAGATTATAGGTCTCTTATTAATGTGAGAGAAGATGTAGTGCCTTACCAAAAATTTTAAAAACTTCCTCCTTTGCCTCTTTTATACAAGTGAAATAATGACCGTACTGTTACTTTATAAGGCTCATTACATTCAGTTTTAATCTTCATGTTTAAAGTTAGAAGAAGTCACTTAAATCTAATGTGATGATTTGATTTATTCTTAGAGTCAGATTAGTTATAAAAGTACTTTAAATTTGCACAGAGTACAAGTCATATCAGCAGGTACAATTTATACAAATGAAAATGGGAAGATGCTGAATATTTGTTTTACAATTCTACTGTTTCCAGACAAGGCACATCATTTGGGACACAAGCTTTCATATTGAGAGTCTGATGAGAATTTTACTTTGGCCCTTTTTTAAATCTCCATTTGTGTTTGATGTGGCTTTTGAAAGATTGTTTCTCTTTTTGTAGCTGGGAGACATATTCTTCCACTTGCTGCTGAGAAAACTGATCTCTGCTTTTCAATTTATTTTGTTTTAATTAACAAGTTGGAAAAGCAGTCCATGGGCCAGCTTCCAGATGTTGCTGAAAGCAACTCTCATCAGCCATCCTAGCCAGGGCTTTGGAGAAACAGAACTGGACAACATTTGGAGGAACGTATGTTGCCAATTTGAATTAAGAATGAGAGGCCCTGCTTGCACTAGAACACAAAGGTCTACGGCACATTAATATCCTATACTGCCATCCTGTGGAAATGTGATGATTTGCTGTGGCTAACCATGATGAAAGTCTCCCTAAATACAAAAAAGTATCATAGGCTGACAATGGAATACTATATATGTTTGGAAATGACTATTACTGAATTCAAAATGTCTTTTTATTGTTGCTGGTAGAGCAGAAATATCAAGAACCACTTGTATCCTCTCCATCTAAAGATGGATTTGAAGGATACCAGTATCACTATTTTTAAAAAAATATTTGGATAAACAGATATACAATAAAACATGTGGGAGTCTTTCAAGAATATTGTTCCCAGTTAACCATTCATCCAGCTAAACTAGCATCTCCCAATGTGTCAATTGCTAGAAGAGATAAAAGTCTTTTCAGGTGATACTGGCAAACTTGGTATAAGCATAACTCCAAGGGGAGAAATGGTACATAGAAAGTCTGAAATGAGAAAAAAGAGAACCAAAAAGGAGGCGAGGGTGACCAGTAGAGCAGAGAGAACTCAAGAGAGAAATTGTGTTTAATTCATTTTCCTTGTATAATGTATCTCATAGATTTATTTTTTGCCTTATTTTTTAAAACCGTGGAGCTATGCTCTGGATGTGGCCAGTGTTCTCCAAATGCATCCTGTTTGGAAGTTGAGTCTCAGTATTCATATTTATTTAATGTTTTCAGGGGTATAGCCATAAGAAATCTTTGGAAGCTATTTTAAATATATGGATTGCTAGAGTATAATTGTGGTTGATTATTACTTGAGCATCACCATAGTGGATTCAAATTTAAGCACAAAAGTACCCCTATTTATTTAGTATTGGTTGGACTGTTCCATTCATTTTTATTCTTCTGAATTGTACTACCAAAAATAAAATGTAATCATTTTAAGAACCTGAAATATGAAATCCATAAATGTCTTGGTCACCTCAAAAAGCATTGGAGATTCGGTAGTAATTGGATGAAATTTGACCAGAATAAGTCATCTTAAAATACAATGCTGCCAAGGGCCAGGAATTCTGATTTGTAACTAGATTTAGGGAGAGAAAAAGTTTTCAGACAAGTGTATTTGTAAAAAACAAAGATTTAATCATATTTTTCTCCCACCCACCTATTTATTGGGGTGACCACCACTGTCTCTTGACTGACTTAATTACTTCTTTGCTATTCATGAAAATGTGAAAAGGTTCTAGAAGAGAAGGAAATATCTCTATTGGAACCCATCAATTCTTTTACTCTTATAATTTGTTCTAACTCCATTATGAGAATCAATGTGATTCAATTAAAGTGTACATCTTCATGAATTTGGGATGTGGATTATACCTTTGTTTTTCTTAATTGTTAATAACTTAATTCTTAATTTCTTATATTTATTTAAAATAATTTAAGTTATTTAACTTAATGTAATGTAATTTAACAAAATGTAATTTCTTGATACATATTTTAATAATATAATACCTAATACAAACATGCAAGAGAGTCACATTATATTAAAAAGAAATGGCCACTCCAAAAGAATTTGGTTCTGGTATTAAGTTACTTAATTTATTAAATTAAATTAAATTAAGTTATTTAAGTTATTTAACTTAATGTAATTTCATTTAAGAAATCTTAATTTCTTAATTCTTAATGCCTGTCCTTATTTTTTTTCCTTCTATCTCAAAGTCTCTACTTATTTACAAATAGCTATTTGTCCACATCACAACAAAATTAAATTAATCTACTTAAATGGCATGTGAATCTAGTACTATAACTCTAAAAGTAACTTTAAAACTGTTCTTTTTATTATCACCGTTGACCTAGAATTATAAAGTGAAAATGCACGTTTAGTGAATTAGCCCATTTTCAACCAAATATCATTTGACAAATGATGGGAAGCTGTCAGGAAAACTTATCCAAATAGTAATTTTCCCATCTCCGCACTTTGTTAACAGCCACTTTCCACTTGGTTGGGCTTGTTTTCTCTATTCCTTTCCCAATCAGGTCACTGAAGAGGATGCACTGGTATGAATAGGTCTTTTCCAAGGATGTCAGAGAAAAATCTTTTCTGTTATTGATAATAAACCATTTCAAAGATGACCAGACAGCATCCATAGGATGCAAGTAGTTGTAATCAAAAGGCACTGAAAGAAGTTCGTGACCTGTAGCCCTGGCAATTTCAGGGCAGTGTTTGATGTTCAACAAGTAGGGATGAGAAATAGCCTGAGGATTGATTTTGTCCCCTTCCTGGTTAGATGTTTCAGTCTTCACCCTTAAGCGTTTTTTCTCTTTGACCACAATGGCACACTTCCCGTAAGTAATAGAGAGAAAGTCACAGAATTCCTGAAACATGTCGTCCTGCTGCCCTAAGGGTAAGTCATCTCTTAGATATACTCTGTATCTCCAGGGTACCCATCCTTGGCTGTTGCCAGCATGTACAACTGTCCATACAGGCCAGTTGAGATTATCTTCATAAGGAAACTTGTCTCCTGTTATGAGACTTTCAGAAAGATCAGTTTCACCTAAAAATATTGTCTTGTAGTCATTAAGGTGCAGAGTTCTTAAATTTTTCAAATATTGCAGACATAGTTTTCTTGATGTAGTGTCGTGGGAACTCCGATGAATAATGTGTTTTAATAGTGGGTTTACAATGCGATGCATCATGGATTTCCTGGCAAAATTGAACTGCACAGAAAATTCTAATGATGCCCAGGGATATTGATGATCTCATAATGGATTTCATTGCCTGTATTATTTAGTAATACTAAAATAAAAACTAAAGGTGTCAAGAAGGGCATCCAGCCAGTAAATGCTCAGCTCTATTCAGTCGCCCCGATTCCACCCTGAATAAAGGGATTTTAAGGGTCATCAAAAGAAAAAAAAATGAAACAAAAACTGAATTATATATTCATGTATCATGGGTAAATAATACTGGACAATAAGGATTTTGCTTCCTGAATACTTTTAGGTGTATGTTATAGGTTTAAGGCTGCTAATTATAAAAACAACCCATAATTTAACTTATCTGGTACTGTTTTATAGAAGTCTGCATATTTTACACAATGGCAATATACACCTTTCAGTATCTGTTGGCTGTGCTGCACACATAAAAGAAATATACAAAAATATGGAACTACTGTTAAAGCACATCCAATACACCAAGTACAACTAGAATATCTGTGGAGATCTAAAGGTAGTGGCTCTGCTGCATAGAATGCAACTTGCATATGCCAAGTACTATTCTTGCATAGACGAATGGAACAAACATGAAAGAATCACATTATATTAAAATCTTGGACTGATGAAAAATAAAAGTTTTTGTTATTTGAGACAAATGGTTTCAAGAATAATTGATGCCAAAATTAAGGAGGGCATTTTTGTTGGTCTACAGATCAGATACAGTACATCATCAATGATGAGCAGTTTAAAGATCTGTTAGTGGGGCCAGAGAAAATTGCATTCAAGAATGTTGTTGAGAATTTTCTTGGTAACCACAGAGCTACATTCACCTGGTTGTCAAACTTTTTACAGCATACAATACCATTTAGTGCAACATGTCACTGAAGATTCATTTTCTGCATTCACACTTGGATTTCTTTCTATGGGCTAACTGTGACAAGCATGGTGAAAGGTTTTACCAGGACATTTCCACAAAAGAAAAATGATATCCAGGCAACAGGAATCCATCAATGCTGGCTGACCATTGTTGGATGTTGCAGTGAGACTCATTGGAGACAACAGAAACGAAATTCAGCAGCAAAACACTTTTAGCCCTGTTGAACTCATGCACCATATGTCAGAAACTTTACATGATTAAATACATTATAGTCATTCAAAGTTAATTTCATATTTTTTTAGATTCCTATGTGATAAGTCATTCTGAAATTATATTTATGATATGGGTCTATCCTAATCACCATATTAAGAAAACCAAACTTGGAAAAAAGTATTGTCCAATGTAATGGGAAAAATGAAGTGCATCTGAAAAAAAGTACATTGGAACAAACAGCATGACTTATCCTGATAGGAAGCCAAATTTTTATACCCCAAACCATTACATCTCGATTGCTATGCAAGGGGTAGGGTAGGAATGAGGCACAATCTTAACATTTTCTAATAAGAATAGAAATAACAGTTGGTAAGAAAGGAGTGGGTTGATGGTGCAAACATCTGCAAACACCTCTACTGAAAAGCAAGAATGTATCTGAAGATTGTTACTAAGCAATGCTGCTTTTTCTTCTGTCTACTTTTCTTTTGGGGATGGAGTGTGTGGTCAGAATAATTTTTACAGCTAAGTTGATTTTTTCAACTAAGTGCAGTGAATGACTCTTTGGTACATCTTAATTTCTTATAAAAGTCTAAAAGTGAACATCAAAGAAAAAAAAATATTTCCAAGATAGAAGAATGGCATTTGTGAAGCACAAAAGCGGCCAGAATATTAACTGTGTGGAAAATTCAGAAGTTCAGAAGCCTACACCGAGGAGAAAAAAACATGTTTATTGCATGTCATTGGGTGCCTGTTTTCTAAGAATGAGGAATTCTGAAAAATGAGAAAGTAAAAATATTTGAAAGCTACATGGTAGGAAATCCTAGGGATCTAATTTGCTGCCCCCTTAAGGGAAACTAGGCAGGTCTTTGTATATTTGAATTTAATTCTATTGTTAGGCAAAATGGCCCCTTCAACAGTGGCAACAAAGCTGGGGAAGTCTGTTGTTAAGGAAATGGAATGTCAAAGGTCATCAGGCTGATTGAAGATGGAATGTTGGGGTTTCTTACCATCTTACTATGGTGCAACTACACAGGTTGTCTTTGTTTAATGACATGTTCAGAACCCAAAATTTCTAAACTATTTCTAAAGAATCCAAATCTGGACTCGGAGAATGAAAGCTGTGGCCAATACTCCTTTTCCCAGCAAGGTACTTGAATGGATGCTGGCTCATCCACTTCAGGTTCTTTTGATTGAGACTGATTCATCTAGATGCATTTCAATCCAGTTTCAGGCTGGCAGAGGTCATCTAGGGAAGTGGGCTAAGGTGACATCAATATGCAGAAGACACCTAGTTCTGCTTCTCCTTTTTATCTAATGCAGATGAGGTAGTCAGTATTCTGAATCAGTTCTTGGGCAGGATAATGGACTGGATGAAGGCCAATAAACTGGGATTCAGTCTAGGCAACACCGAAAACATTGCTCATGGGTAATGCATCAGTTCAGCTAAGTGGTGTTGTACCTATCCTGGAAGCGTCTGCCGTCTAAAGGAGCATATTCATAATTTGAAGGGGACGGATACACCTAGGTCCATCATTATCATTACAAATCCAGATTAACTCAGTGGCATGGAGTGCCATTTATGATTTATCAACTGCAACTTTACCTGGACAGAGACAGTCTCAAAATACTGATTCATACTCGGGTAACTTCAGGTTGGATTATAATGTTATACAACAGGCTGCCTTCGAAACCAGTTCAGAAACATCATTTTAATTCAAAATATGGTGGCCAGACTGTTCCTGGGGACTGGTCAATAAATTGATTATGATGTTTTTTTGCTATCTGACTGCAGGTCCATTTCTGGGCCAGGTTCACTTGTTAAACAATTTAGGATCAGGAGCACCATTTCCCATATGTACTTACCCAGAGTTTAAAAATTTCCATTGAAATCCTCCAGATCTCATTGCCTCTACAAGAGAGAGAGGTTTTTTTCTGGTGGAACTCCATTAATGGAATTTCTTCTTCCTCAGAAAGACTTGCCTGTTCCCCCTCGCTCCCCCCCCCAAAGCATCATTTTCACTCCAGGTGGAAACCTTTTAATTTTTTCTGCCTTTTAACTGGGTTTTAAGTATGTTTTAATCCCATTTTAATTTCTATTGTTTTAGTCTTTGACTGACCATCTTTCTTTCAGCTGCATAGTTTATGGGTGTTTTTATTTTGCATTTTACTGAACTGAATATGCTTTTGTTTTTACTTGTATTGAGACCATCCAGAGAACTTGGCTGTAGGATTTAAAGAATTTAGTAAATAAAATAAGTGATAAATATTGAGGGTAACAGCAGATTTCAGCTGACTTTTATTTTACTCCTGGAGAAAAATGCCTGAAAGAACCTTCTTTCCCACCTTCCTATCCAGCAGATACAGGCAGCCCTCGATTTACAACTGTTAGTTTAGTGACCTTTTGAAGTAACAACAGCACTGAAAAAAGTGACTTATGACCATTTTTCACACTTATGACTGTTGTAGCATCCCCATAGTCATGTGATTTACATTCAGATGGTTGACAACTGACTCACATTTATGACAGTCCCCTTTTGCAAGCAAAGTCAATGAGGAAGCTATTTAACAACCATGGTTATTAATTTAACAACCGCAATGATTCACTTAACAAATGTGTCAAGAAAAGATGTAAAATGGGGCAAAACTCACTGAACTAATTTCTCACATAATACATAAATTTTGGGTTCAATTGTGGTTGTAAGTTGAGGACTACCTGTATGTTGGACTACAAGTCCCATTATCCTCAGCATGTTGAAAGAAAGACGATCTACATTATGAGAAAAATGATGCCTATTTATAATCCTTTCTTTTCCAAGTGGTTCCCCTCCCCCTTCTTTATGATGTATAAGTAGTCACTCAAATGAAATAGTGTGTTACAAGATTTGTGAGGTACAGTAAAGAATGATCAACTTCTCAATCTATCTTTGCTTTGACAGTGTCTAAGCACACATGAGCACATAATGAATCCCTGCCTATTCTCTAGTCATGGATTTTAATAAAGTTCCTTGTTTTGTCGCATTAAATGTGACAATATGACAATTTTCAGATTCTGCTGATTTTCAGGGAATACTTGCAGCCTGGGTTCCAGGTATACCCCTTTGTTTTGAATTTTCTTTTTATGGATAATGGGCCAATAATGAACCAGGGCAGGAGAGTTCGATTTCTAGCCAATATGAACATTTGCTTGATTTGTCTCTTTCATCCTTTATGTATTTCTTTTAGATTGTGAGGAGGTCTCCACAACATAACACAGTTACAAGAACAAAAGTCTTCACAATACACACAATTAAGAAAAAGAAGGAAGATGGCTTACTTAGTCCATGTGGGACACATCACAAAAGTGCATATGAGCATGAATATTAAGAAATCATACAAGTTTGAACTTGATTACCAAACTATTCGTGGAAACTTAATGGAGCTTAAAATAGGAAAACTATAATGCAGTTTAGAAATAAACAAGTTTTTTCTTGCACTGTAAATAGGAAGGTTGCTCCAAATGAGGCTTGCCAGGAATGGCCCAAGTTAGTGCAATCAGATTGAATATTTTAGACAGCAACAAAATCCACAGTTAAAAATAGGTCATGATACTGCACCTTCATACATTTTTCTGCACTAATTCCATGCTTGGAATTTCTGCCATTGGGCAACTGTCAGTCTTTTGGCATTGGCAATCTATGTTAGCTTCTGTTGTAACACCCTTTCCAACATTAACCATTATACTGTTGCAGGAAGTCATTCTCCTCTTTTCTGGAAATTTATTTTGAAAGAGATAGTCCATGTAGTTTTCCCGCTGCCTGAGAACAATATTGCTGAGCATCATAGAGAAAAGGAGAAAACCAAAAAACCCAATAATAATCAGGATGTATAGGGAAGCTGAGATTTCTTCCTGCTGTACAAGAGATGGATTTGTATAATTCAGTTTCCTTTCCCTGTCTTGCATATAGATAGATAGCAAGCTCTTCAGAACAGATTTGACTTCTGTGGGGTTGACATTCATTTTATAACATCATCTGAACTGCAAAAAAGGGGGAAAAAACAGAATAATATTCAGGCACTTGTTTGACTACTTCCCATTAGGATAAGAAAAACACACCAAATATCCAGAAACTATTTTTCTTCTACCATTTTTTTCTCAAGGAGCCGCATGTGAAATACAAGTATTGCGATGGTAGCAATTATAATGGCAGGCATGTGCCACTGTGATGTGAGAATTGAGGATCTAGGCATGGAAAATGTTGAAACCTTAACTGGACTATTGAGCAACTGGGTAACTGGGCAAACAATAGAAAGGGTCTGATAAGCACCTTTTCCAACTAATAAAAGTACTGTCCCCTTAGCCCAATTTATTTCACGCAGTCGTGGAGCAAAAATTAAGGAAAGTCCTAACCAGTACTGCCTTGAGTCCATAAAGAAAAAAAAACATGTAAATGTAATAAATAAAGAGGACTTAATTTATCAAATTTGTGCTGCCAGTTGGAAACAGATTATTTCAAAGTACTCCTTACTTCTAGAAACTTAAAATAATTCATGGTAATGATTTGTCTTTACCATTTGTCTTTATCTGTGATATCAGGAGCTAGATTTATAAGCAAAAATATTAATTTCTAGAATACCAATACTGTCAAGCCACGCCCAAGAATGACATAGAACAATCCAGCCAATAATTTACTTACACAATATAGATAGAAACTTATCAAACTAAACCTATACTACTATAACTCTAACAGATATAAACTGGGGAGATTCTAGGGAATAATTATGCTCAATCTCTTCCTCTTTCTTTGATTCAGCTCTGGACTGTGCTCTTTCTATTCTCCCCCCATTCCCTCAATGTGCTTCTGTCTTTCTGGGAAACTGCCACTTGGTTGTAGTTCATCACACCATCTTCCCCCTCTGTAGATACACTTCATCACATCACTCAACATAGAAAACTCCTGGAAAGAATTACTTGGTTCTTTTGCTTAATACCTACAGGTTCCCCCCTCTTTTTTTTAAATCTGGAGAAACCATTTCCTCATAATTCCTCAAATTAGGACATGTTTATTTCTCATACTCCTACTTTTCAGATATGTTGTCTAATCCTGACAATAATAATATGCTTCCAGTCCAACATCGCCAAAATTGTTAAGCCAAGTATCAGTTTATGCCACATGTAGATCCAGAGATCTGTGCATTGTGATAACTTAAAACTCATATAATTTTATGTTTAGAATTACCAAAAAACCCCCACTAATGGTTATATCTATTAAAAAATCTATAAGAAATAAGCCATAAGTATGGAAATAAGTAAATATGTTAGACTTACATATACAGGCCATAGATGCCTTGGGAAAAAATCATAGTGAAGCAGCATGCTCAATATACACTGCAGCTCCTGTTGGAATCTTTCTAATGAAACATCTCACCTGCTTTCTTCCTGTCTGGTCTCCACACTTGTTTTGTATTATTTGCTCTTCTGACTCTATGTCAAATCTTACTTTTGAATGTGGACAGCAAGGTACTTCCTTCCATGGACTATTTTGGATCCCTTTTGTGAGGTCCAAATAGGAGTTATCATTGGCCATGAGGAATTGTGGGAGCATCCTGGATGAGTCAGTTGTGCTATTGCTAGCAACTCATCTTCCTCCTTTGGTATTATTACATTTTAATGGCAGTGTTTACTCTGCATGAGGCTTGTGATTGAGCCACCTGGAATCTAGCACCCATTAATACTAAACAGATCCTGGGTTCCATGAGTTGAAGGAGTGAACTTTTCACTTCATACATGAGGATTGCTTAATAGTAAAGCTCATAGTATTACAACAGCAGACACACACTGTTGATCTTTATTTTGTACCCATAGTAAGTTGTCAGAGAAACAGACCCTCTGTATGTTATGGAGCACACAACCAGAAGAAACTTCAGTTGAGAACATAACTTGTTCTTTTTTCCCCAATTGTTACCAATGCTGTGTGTGAGGGATAAAAGGTAAACGGGTGGAGTGAGAGAGAAACAGGTGAGGGAGGGCAGGTGAACAGGAGAAAGAAGTTTCTCATGGAAATTGATGGTAAAAGAGTTAAAATAATTTGGGCGGGTAAAAGAATGGTGTTGGCAATAAGACCAAATTAAAACAGGATCTTTGATTAAAAGGGTGAAAGAATGGGGACAGGGACAGGATTCCGAGTGAATATCAGAACATAAGGGTTCAGATGGATCAGCTCAGATACCTATTTAGGTTAGTTTTCTACCTTCCTTAAAGGCCCAGTACCTTCCTGCATTTAAAAAGCTGACAAGTAGGCTTTGAGGATAATATTCTACTTCCATTGTCAGCAACTGGAGACTGCTGGGATTTGGGAGATGTTATGGATCCATAGATCTAGTAGCCATTGTAGCCACAACTTTCAGAAATGGACCTAGTCACCTTTTAAATCTTCCTAAATTGATATGGATCAAATTGAATGGCAAAACATTGCATAGTTTACTTAAGTGCTGTGTAAATAAGGAGGTTCTTTTTTTTTCTATCATGTCTACTCCTATATTATACTTTTATCATGCCCCTCTGCTGCTTTTCTAAGCTACAAAATCCAATCCCTTCCTTATAAGATAAATCAGTCTGACTGCCCTTTTGGGTACTTCCTCAGTGTATATGTATTTGTGAGACAGTATTGTGTCTGTCAAGAGAAAGACAGTCAACAAAATTGGCACAGCCCACTGTTTTACATTCTATAGAATCCATAGATATTTGTCAGCCGAAATAATAGCTGCAAAAAAATAAATTTAAAATGTGTTGAGTGGTATGGTGTCTCTGTGCTTCCAGGAAGATAATAGCGACCTTAGTCAAATTGTTGTGAAATTCCAGATAAACTTCCTAGTTCTTATAATGAAGCATATTTTTAATAGGCCTATTTATTTATTTTCATGAACCAGGAAAGGTTTTCCAGACGAAACAAACAAAATGACACAGGTTTAAGTCATCAGCAAATGAACATCACTATGCCTAGAATCATAAAAATCCAGGAGCCAGAGAACCTTTACAAGATTGTCTGACACATGGTAACAAAACGTTTAAGAAATTATATCATCTTCAAATCCTTTGTTTGTTTTACCATTTCCTTGATCAGATAAGATCAGTGACAAGGCTTTACTGAAGCACCTATTAGTAACTCAGTGCTTCACTTTGTCTCCTCTGAGTTGTATGTACACATGCCATTTTCCCTCCCATCACAAAAAAATAATCTGAATTACTACTGTTCCTAAAGTTTCTGTGTTAACCACTATGACAAACTTGCATTGCTTTTCAAGTGCCTGATGATGGTGTCGAGGTAGAGGGTGTCAAAAAAAAAAGACAAGATGGAAAAAGTGACAGTGTAATCAAAGCTCCATGTCTTGTAATGTGCAGATGCCCATAACTAATGTAGCAGTAATTTTGGATTTGGTTTCTTAACCTCGTCATGCTATTCCAAGGTCCTAGAAGGTGGGAAACCAAGAATCTCTTCCAGTGAAATGCCATTCATTGATTTGATATGGCCCATGAATACCATAGGGACGCGGTGGCTCAGTGGCTAAGACGTTGAGCTTGTCAATCAAAAGATCGGCAGTTCAGCGGTTCAAATCCCTAGTACTGCATAAGGGGGTGACCTCCTGTTACTTGTCCCAGTTTCTGCCAATCTAGCAGTTTGAAAGCACGTAAAAAATGAAAGTAGAAAAACAGGGACCACTTTTGATGGGAAGGTAACAGTGTTCTGTGCACCTTTGGTGTTTAGTCATGCTGGCAACGTGACCATAGAGACGTCTTCAGACAGTGCTGCCTCTTCGGCTTTGAAACGGAGATGAGCACCGCCTCCTAGAGTCGGGAACGACTAGCACATATGTGCGAGGGGAACCTTTACCTTTACTTTATGGATACCATGCCACTAGAACAGCAGATATCAAATTGATCACTGTTGCAACCCACTGATGATAATATGTAATTGGGGGAGGGGCGGTCACTATATCCCATTACAAAAACAGTAATGATTTTTATGCCAAATTTACTTGGTAAATACCTTATCTGTTATATAAACTTTTAAGACCCCAACAATATTTTTGGTGAGGTGTTGTTCTGAGCTCTTTAGTACAAAGAATAATGGAAGAAAAGTTTTATCTCCAGCTGTTGGGATTTGAAATATTTTCTATGTGATGAATATTTTGCCCAGATGTGTTCCCTTCAAAACTGCTGAAGTTCACTCCAGTTTTAGTCTGCAAATGTGGTAGATTGGGGTGTGGGACACTGCAGCTCTACAATTCATTCCTGATGATTTATTAATTTAAACATAATGTTGTAATAGATAATTATGGTCAGATAACAGAAGATTAACTCATCAGAGGTACAAGAAAAATTTTTTCAGGATGTAAAGAGGTGGCAAAGACAAAGGTTAGAACAGAAAGGCTTCGTTGTAAGCATTACATTCAACTTTTCTGAAATTGAAAGATGGAAAAGGAAAAAAATGTTATAAAATTCTACCCCTCTCAGTGACTGCTAGACATCCTTGATTGGAGAAGTCAATACATTTTATCTTTGTAATTTGTACTTTAAAATACAGTTTTGTGCCCATTTACCTTCAAGACTTTTTGTCCGAAGGGTGCCGCAAATGGTAGTTTGCATAGATTGGGAAAATAACTGAACTCGCTACCCGTAGCTTTCAGTACTCCCTAGAAAATGAGAAAAATTGGTTATTCTATTGATAATAGAATGTGGAGATGTTCTCTGTTAGGTCTCAGCCAGTGGTTTCTTATGTAGAATGTCTTAACATTGTAAGCCAGGAAGGCAGAATTGAGTTATGTGGTTTTTGTAGAAATGGCTTGTTTTTGTTCAATCCACTTTGGCTGGACTTTGGGAATTTAGGTGGTTAGGCTTGGTGATGCTTTATATTTCATTTCATCCAGTATGTTGTTCCTAGTTTATGCTTTTTTATCTGGGAACTGTTTATTTGTTTGTTTATATTTTTAGGAGTGTAAGTTCCCAGAGTCTATGATGTAAGAGGCGTCTAAAGTCTGATAAACAAACCAACAAGTAATAAATGCTACAAGAAAAGTGAGAATGGAAAGAACATTTAAATAGGCATTTAGGAAGAGCACAAAAAGCAGGCAGGTAAGTCACAGAAAGGTATTGTGACATATCTGTGTATGTTTTGTCATTTGTCCCTTCCCCCATCTATCACTTCCACGAACACTTACAATCATGGAAATAAAAGATGAATATATTCCTTCCTGTATGTGTGGGATCATAAACTGCCCCGTGAAAGGGATCATATTATGTTTCTGTTTGTAATGGCTTATATTGTATCGGGAAGAACATTGCTTTGAAAAGCAGGATACAAATAATTGGAACAAATAAAATCAATACACTAGGACATCAGGGCCTCCTAATAGCATCTGAGCCCAGTATCACCAATACTTTTTTCATCATTTCAAATCATGACAAGCACATTTGCATACCTGCTAACTGTGGATGGGGCAGCCTTTGTTTTGGAGGAGTCTTCATGTTTAAAAACTCACCCCGGGAAGTCCTGTTTTGTTTTGTTTTTGTTTTATTTACAGCAAGTGATAGCTGGGGAAAAGGAGGAGTGCTGGTGTTCCAACTGCAGAGAGACTTGACCTGAGCTGCTGAGCTTCTTGGAGCACTGCTCTGGTACCAGATTTGATAGGAGGTCTCTTGTCTCAATAAACTGGCTTATTCAAAGCAGAGCATGTTATTTTCAAAAAAGCATTTCAGTGCTCCAATCAAGGATCTTTATTTTCAATATTTTTTCCAAATATTATTTGAATATTTTTTCAAATACTTAACAGTATTCTGTTAAGAAACCAAACATACATTTACAGCCAAGGCAATGCCAGCTTGATACTAGGAAATTAGTCACCCTCTGTGTTGGGAGGTATTGAACAGTCAACCAAGGAGAAGTAGGGGGCAGGTAGCACTGATAATTTTACGGTTACATTAAAGCTGAGTGGACATCTAGATGTGATGTGCCCAAAGGCATTAGGACAGTTTGATGTTTCAAAAGCAAATATATCATTGGTAAGTAGAATGCCAGAACTATGAATCAAGGAAAACTTGATGTGGTCCAGGCAGAAATGCCAAGGCTACATATCAACATTCTAGGAACTAAGGAACTGAAATATATTGGAATTCCCATCAAAGGAACCTTCTGCAGATTCCATCAGATCCTCTACTGCAGATTTCAAAATCATAGAAAAAAACCCAACTAGTTCTTATTACTAAAAAAGTATGCAAATGTTCCTTTTTTTATTTTTAAAATTTGAATGATTTTTTAAAAATGTCTGATAGCCATCTAGAGTTTCCTGAGTAAATGTTTGGTTATATAAATGTGTAAATAGATAAATAAATATGTACAAATGCTTGGATACAGTTCCCAAAAGATAGATGATCTCAATTCAAGTTGAAGGCTAGCTAATCACTGTTACAGTGCTCTATGTATATGCTCTAACCACAGATATAAAGGACGTGGAAGCTGAACAATTCCATTATAACTCGCAACATCTTATTGACACAACTCCAGAAAAGATACCATAATAAATATAGAACACTGGAATGCTAAAGTTGGAAGTAAAATAGCTACTGGAGTAATGGGAACATTTGGCCCTGGTATATGAAAGGAAACAGGAGACAAATACAGTTCTGGGAAAAAAAGTTGCAATGTTTTTAGCAAATATTTTCCTCTATCAACTTAAAAAATTGCACAAGATCTCCACTAGACAGACAAACCCAAAATCAAATTATCTGCATATATTATAAGCAAAAATGGAAGCACTAGTCTAGTCAGCAAAAGAAGACCACACTGTAGATTACAAACACCTGAAATAACAACAGAATAGAAAAACAAAATAGTCAGATATGATCAAAGCAATATTCATTATGATTATATGTTGAATAGATGAAGTGAATTAGAGTGATAAACATGTCTAGAGAAACTGGAAATAAAATTGGTTGCATCATTTAAAATGATACAAAGACAAATACACTGAAACGTAAAAGAATTAAATGGTTGTCTATTGATGTAGAATAAAATAAAACCAATGTCTATATCTTGCTCTATTTTTTTTTATAAGAATTGTATTACTCCCCAAGTAATAATGTATAGAATAAACTGTCAACCTTAATTTATTCTATACAGAGTTATTAATATTAGACTAGTAGAACTGAGTTTCCACAGTGGGCAAATATCATTACTCTCTGCAGAATTAGGTCTACTTTGATTATATCAATGAACCACAATCGTATTCTGTTCTACATGTTGTTGGTAGTTACCATATATTGTGGTCAGAGACCAGAATAAAAAAAGATATGTGTGTATATATGTAGGAAAATTTGCTAAACAAAATGTGAGTTCTAGAGAACATGAAGTGGCATGGATTTCTATTTAAGTAAGCAATGCAAAGAAATAGAGTATAAGGATTGAATGGAAAAGAGAAGAGACTTATTTAAGAATTTACCAAGTTTCTATACTTTCGGTGTATTTATTTAACTTACTTATGGAATATGTAATGACAAATGCAGACCTACAAGAAATAGAAATTAGAATTAAAATGAATAATTCAATGTATTAGTAATCTCAGATATTCTGATGATACCACTTTGATGGCTGTAAGTAAGAAAGACATAAGGAATCCCTTATCTAAAGTAGAAAAGTGCAAAAAAGCAGTCTCTCCCTCTCTCCCTCCCTCTTTCCCTCTGTGTGTGTGTGTGTGTGGGTGGGTGGGTGGGTGTGCATGCTTGTGGGTGGGTGATGCCAATTCCATGCAAAGAATCAGAAAAGAAGTTGAAGTAACAGACTTTATCTTCTTGGACTCAAACTTTTACAGGGATGGTGACTGTATCCATGGAATAAACAGATGTCTGTTTCTTTACTGTGAAGGCGTAGACAAAAAATTGATTGATTGGTTGCAGGGATATCATATTGATTACAAAACTACATATTGTTATGGCTGTTTTTTTCCAATTGTAACTTATCACTGTGAAAGCTGAATGATGAGAAAGGCAGAATGAAGAAAAAAATTGATGCTTTGGAATTGTGAAACTGGAGACAATTTTAAGAATACTGTACCTTGAACTGCAAGAACAAATTATTTAAGAAAAGATGGAGCGAAGCTAAAATCTACCATGGCAACATTAATAAAGAAGCAAAAGTCTATGGGAGACATGAAATGAAGACAACAGCCACTGGAGAATATGCTAATGATAGGAAAGCTGAAGGCAATTGAAAAGGAGATCTTAGAAGACAAAGTGATTTAATGTTACAAGACTATCCTGTTGAAATGTACCCTTTTGTCATAAAAAATTAGACATGATTGAATGACTAAAGAACAACAGTCTTTCAAAAGCTGAAAATTCCAATTTTTTAAAAAAAAATAAAGAAAATTAGATTGTTTTCCATATAAATATAGCATTTGGACATCTTCATTTATTATCAATGAAAAGTAATTTTAAGATCTCTAGCAAAAGAAAGAAAAAGTTACTGTATTTCTTTTGTGTTTTTGCTTTCTGAGATTGAAATAAATCCAAATTAAGTATAAATCTAGTACAATAGCATATGGGGAAAAAAGCACAGTAATATACTTACATTTCATGCTAGTCTGTCAAGTGTGAAGAGCTGCCCTTTCAGAGATACTTTATGACAAGCCTTGAATTGGCTGTGGCAAGAGTATAAGAAAGGGGGAGTGTCTTCTCTTTCATTCTAAGAAACATTCAATGAAGTCATGTGACAGAAGTTAGAATCCCAAGCATGCTTACTCATAAATGAGTCTTACTGGCATCCATGAGATGAGTTCAATTATGAATTGCTTGAGGAAGTTTTACAGTTCACTGGTGGATTTTAGGATATCACAATTTACTTCTTGCTTTATCTTCTAGAAATACATTAGAAATACCTAATACAGAGGTACAGAATGATTCCTGCCTATTGGAAATGTTCAAACACAGTGATGAGTTGAAGTTGGACTACCATTACAGGAAAAATAGTACTTGAAAGAACAATTTCTCCTTGAGAGAAATTACATAGAGTAAATGAAGATGTTCATGTTTCTTTACTGATACCTCAGGCCAAAATATTGACAGAAAAGAAAGGAAGGAGTGTTGCTGTAAGAAACAGATGAAGTAATGATGTGATGCACCTTCCTGTTACTTGCTTTTCCTGCTATGCATCTGACTAGGTGTTTGCACATCCCTCAAGTATCAGTGTATATTGCACCACTTTGTTTATACACCCATTTCATGACTAACAGTACAGATTATAGTATTTGCTGATACAAGCTCTGATATTTTCCATGAGAGTTCCAACAACCTAAACATTTTTTTTCCTGAATTATAATAACTTTCCACCTTTCCTGAGAGCCAGCATTATTTTTTACTTAATTTTAACAATTCAGATTGTGTAAATAAAAATATGGATTGTGCAATCTCACACATGGGGGAATCCACCATTATTCGTTTTGGTTAGGTAGACACCTTATGGGTTGTTTACTTTTAATCTGGTGATTAAATGGCACAGTTTCTGCTAGGAAATTACAATAACCATAAACAAATCAATCACATTTTAGTTTAGTTTAGTTATCTTATCTATATTGCAGCAGTCCTAACTGAAATTTTAATAGATCCTCATTTGACCATTCAGATTTTTAAATTTCAAGATACCTTCAACCTATCATCACTTCTTCCCCACATCATGTTGGTGATGGTTGTATTGATTCAGGATAGATTAGGGTTCAGCACATTAGTGTGGATTTTGTATTTGCATAATAAAGACCTTGAACATTATGAAAAGGCAGATTAACATCATTAATTACTTGTGTGGGACAAGCAGCCTTTTCAGTGCCTCAATTAAACCAGTCTCATTTTTACAAACAATAGAATATATATTGTTGTCCAGAATTTTGTGACAACTCTGGAATTTTACATATAATATATGACTCCTATTCAACCATCTTCATACTAGAAGATTATGTAAACTTAACATCAGTGCTTCATCAGTGTTTTGCCCTGACACACACAGACACACACTCATTTATGATTTTTAACAGCAATCAAAACAAGCAGAATATAAGTGGTAGTTTGGCTTTTATTCTTGACTGACATCTTTAGCTAAATATTTCAATTGGCATTATTTTGAAGACTGCCAACAAATTCCTCTCAGCTATGGTACAAGACCAATCCTTATAAATTGTAACTTGTCTTGATGCTTTTGTAAGACTAAACAAAGCACTGAGTTGCTAAAATGCCTTGCCTGTACAGAGTTCCCCAATTTGATTCTTGATATCTGCACGAGCCATAATGAGCTCAATCTATAAAAATGTAGTTACTAATGAACCAATTGAGTTTTTCACTATTATTGTGTATTCAATCAACTATCCATCCAATCATTCCTAATACAGATTTATATTAAGTAACTGAATTTAGAAACAGAAACAAGGAAAAGATTTCTAATGGAGACATGGAAAACTAAACAGGTCTCCATGAAGAGCAGAGATAGTGACCATAGGAAAGACACAAGAACCATTGGAACTTCTCTGGATAAGGAGAGGATGAGAGATTACCCATATATACTCTGGACAGGTTCTGTTCACGAGATTGCAAGGCAGTGGTCCTCCACAGGTTTGACTACTGGAAGGAGGCATAGGAATCAATAATTAAGCTCACAATCACAGCAGAATTTTTTAAAGGACAATTCATTTGCTAACCTTGCTTCTAAGTACTTTCAGAAATTGCCTGTTTAGCTATCTTAAGGCTATTAAAGATCTTTGTAATGTCATTTGAAAAGACATTCAATTAGTCTATATTTCTGAACAAAACTTTGAATAGAGACGGTATGATTTAAAGGGGACTAAGGATTCCAGGCCAAAAACCATTGCCTGTGGTTTTGTCTTAGATTGGAATTTACAAAATGACATGAAGAACTATAGCATTTAAAATATTAAAGGAGCTCTTTGAAGAATGGAGCTAGAAATTATTAACTACAATTATCACAAGAAATGATGTCTGCTTCCATGTTTAAAGGATGTTAATGAAAGCATGACAGATATGAAATAGTGGAATCAGAAATATCAGATTTTTAAAAAATGGATTTCAGTATAGAGAAGATATGTAAAGTAGAAATACAAGTGGTAGGCCAAGAGAATGATCCAGATAAGGACTCCTTACTAGTTGCCTGAAACTTTAAGGGAAATGCAAATGATAAACCATGGGAATGGTTTGGACAGTATCTTTATTATTGGATTTATAAAGAGACTTGTTAAAGCCTTGAAGACCTCTATGCAGTGGGACAGTGAAAAATTGAAGAGAGGTCAAATCATGCAACAATATTTAAATAAACTAAAGATTAAGATTTTAGGAAATAAAATATAAAGCTGGTTTATTTGATTAAGGTTAAAAGAAGCCATATTTTTGTGATATTTTGGCAATCCTTTACAGACTTTCTGCTGACCAAGATTGAAAACCTGATAATGTTTTATGACCTTGGCATTGAATTACACTATGCTGTTCAATATATCCAGGGACATAAGGTTTGTGAATCAATTGATGAACTGGAAAAAGAACAATTAATTCTGCAATTTTTTCTTTTTTGTTAAAAAAATGCTTGGGTTAAAAGAACATTAACGAATTCTGCAGTCTTTCTGCTTAATTATACAGAATCTGCACTTACTTATTAGATATATTATTTAAAAACTCATTTATTATTTCACTGATGTTAGATAATGCCACAAATCTATTTATGACAAAAGTAATATTAATCCATATTCAAAATACAAGCACTTTCAAAGTACTACTCTTGTGGAAACAGTAGATAATATATGGAAAGCTGAGCTGAGCTATGTTCAAATCAGTTTAAAAGTCACAGACCTATAGTTGGACGATGCTGTTTGTTGGTAGAAGTAGAGGCTCCCAGTCTAGAAATTTCTGAAATCATTGATTATGAGATAAAAATTCCTGGTCTGAAAGTCTGAATAAAAACAGCTCAGACAAATCTCTTTTATTTTATTCACAATTATTCAAAGCAACAAAGGTTATATTTGAATTCAAGGCAGAGAGATAGTAACTGGCAAAGGTGAAAACGATTTCTGAAGTTCTGAAATGTATAATAATTGTATTTGTTTGCCTTCCCATCCTGTACTCTGCGATCAATCGAAAACCCAAATAATAAGGAACAAAAGCTACTTACTTCACTAGTCTTAGGTTTGGTGAGTGAGAATCCTATACTCTTCATTACTTACTTACCGATAATTGAAGGAAGCACTTCTTTGCCAATTCTGCTGAGTAGTCTATTACCAGAAGCAGATGTGATGCTTATCTACTTGTATAGTCAAAATTAAGGATGCACAATTGGGTGTGGAATTTGGAAAGATAATTTAGGCTCTGCACAATAACTCGATCAGCCCTAGATTCTAACTTACAGTAGGTATAATAAGTTTTAATATATTGAGAGAGATAAGAAACACCAAAGTATAGTATAAAACCAAAATAAAATAAAGAAACACCAAAGTAAGATAAAACCAAAATAAAATAAAAATAAAAAACTTTACCTGTGTGAAGAGGTCTTTCAGTTGCCCAATTAGATAACTTTAATAAACCAGTTCCACCTTATCTTTTGATATTGGAGAAATTTGACAGAAGGAAAAAATGTCAAAGATAATATAAAGAAAGTGTATTAAGAGATAGCAAAATGCAAGCTTTGTGGCATCAGGAAGATTAACATGCTTATTATGTCATAAGCTACAGTTAACTTCATCAGATGCAGAGCATGATGCCCTAAAAAAAGGAAACCTAGCACAATGTTTGGAGGCTGCGTTAGAAAAAATTGATGTTATAATAAAATATAACTGATTTATAATTGATCAAAATATAATTGATTTATAATAAAATATAAAAAAGCACAGGCATTAAAATTGTCATTATCTAGAAACACTAGAAGAAGTGGTTGTATGTGATATAAATATTCTTGCATTAATATATGTGGTATATTGTATTGCTTTAATCCAAGAGAATATTGTTAAAACTCCTAATACATTCCAATTTAGCTTAGCACTTTTTTAAAAGAACAATTTAAGAAGCGATTAAATTTATTTATTTAAATATTTTCCCATTTTCATGATTTCTTTAAAAAGAAAAACAAATATATCTTCCCAGGTTTAAAAATTATATATACATAAATGTGATATTGAAACAGAAGATTTGTTAACCCAAAAGTGTTCGGACAGATCCATGAATATTCAAAGGGAAGAGATTAGCTTCTTCGTTTACTTTCAAAAAAGAAAGAACTTGATAAGGAATGGGAATATTCTGTTGTGATGGGGTAATACGTATTCCTCTCTATTGATGATGATGATGGTGTTATCCATTAAGTTGAATCTGACTCTTGGCTATTTTGTGTACCAAGTCTCTCTATACATCTTCCGATCTTGCACTGTGAGTTTTTTTGTGTTTTGGCTAGTATCAGCTTTGATGGTGTCCAGCCATCTTTTGATGGCCTGATTTCCTTTTTTAATTATTCTTTAATTATTCTTAATTATTCTAACATAATTGCTTTCTCCAGCGAATTCCCTACATCACATGACCAAAGTATGTGAGACTCCTTTCTATTATTGGTGGCCAAAACTTATGGCAGGAATTACATTAAATGAAGGTATAAGGAAAAAATTAATCTTCGAGCTAGAAGTAAACCATTATGGTGGAGAAAGACATGAATGGCTATTGTTATGCAATAGTACTAAGGAATACAACAGAAAAATTAACATTGATTTTCTTTTTAACAAGTTTGGAATTCAGAGCAGACTATTTTGTTTACAAGTACTCAAATTATTCAAAAATATCCAGTACACAAATGTTGGAGTAGTGAAGAAAAACTAAAAAAAATTCAATGTTAAAATTGCTGACTACAATTTGTAACTCAAGACCATGTGCAAATAATTATTTTAACTGAAGAATATTCAAATACTGAAATAACAGCATTTACATTTGGATCCATATGGAATAACTTTTTAAAAAGATAATCTTATTATTTTTTTACACTAAAAAGATACAAAAAAAGTAACAAGTTAATAATTAAGATAAGGGGGAAAAAGGAAAAAAAGAAAACGAAACCAAAACTGAGACCACGAGAGAGAGACTACAGAAAGAAATATAAAGAAATAACTTCCAATTTTGTTTTTATAATGGAGTAATTTTTGAGACACAAAAATTGTGTCTCAAAGAACAAAAATTGTGTCTCTAGAAACACAATGCATAAAGAAAATAAAGTATTGCACAATGTTGCAATGAGAAGTTGGGTACAGAAAAAAATACAAAAGTTAAGAAACAAAAGAATATTATTTATTGTTTTAAATATTAAAACACAGGTGAAAATTCCAAACAAGGAAATAGATGATTATAGTCGAATACTTGACTGATCCTACTTGTTGCAAAATCTGGATTTATTAGCATCTTCCTGGCCTCTTTTGCCATAACACAAACCTTCACTAAATTTCTTTTTTCAATTATTGACTCGATTTCTTACCTGAAGTTAGGTAAGAAGTTAGGTAATTTATTTGCAAATACAAATAAAAGCAATTGTTGACTTTGAAGGAAGATAAACATATGATTTAACCAGTCTGCTTATTTATATGCTATACTATCTTATAGAGAGCATGGTCTTTCAATTGTAGTGCTCTGCATTGGTAATATATTCTCCTAAAAAGGCTCTGCTGAATTCTCAGAAACTCCAGATTACCTTGCTCCCTTTTTGAGATATAAATCTTTCCTCCAGAAGAAGCCGTAAGAAATATTTTCAAGAATTTTTTTTTAATCTATTCAGAAAGTTCCAAGCACTATTTTTTCATGAGGCCCACCATTTCCTTTCTCAATATAGCAACTGTTTTAATGGAACTTAAAAATGTTATCCTCCAGCAGATCCCAGACAAGTCCATTTCTATCCCCAAATTACAACAGTCATTCTTAAGAATGGCAATTATTCTTGCTCTTAAGAATAATTGTTCTTAATTTTTTAAACGGATGGAAGGTTGCCCTAAATTTATTCTCCTCTACGACCATATCAATAATTCTGTGATGTAGTCATAATCTTTCTGTCTCATATTAGAAGAAAGCAAGATTATTTTCTTTTATCAAAAACTGATCAATCCTGATTGCAGAGAGAGGGGCTAAGAATTAGCATGTAACCTAATAGTTCACTGAAAGTAAATTTCAGAAGCAGAATAATATCCTTCTCTGAAGGCACTTCTTCTTTTTCAGATTATTGGATTAGGTTGGAATAATAGTGTGATGATGATTAACCAGGCATGCTGGCCATTTCTTTTGGCAGGCAAATTATTCAGAATAATTACTTAATGCTTCCTCAATGTGAGCAGATAGTTAGGAAATGGCTGGGGAGTGTTTTCAATAGGAGAGGCCACAATAACTTCAATGATAACACCCTTTCCACCAAGGTAAAGAGAAGGAATTGATTTAAACAAGGTTGTACATGTGTGTGCTCAGTTGCATCCTGTTTACTAGGATGCGGAGGATGCAGAAGACTGGAAGATCAATGAAAATAGGGGAGGAAGGGCAGAGACCAATGGCCTTATCCTACAGGATGGTGCAGTAGCATGGATGGTATTACAATACATTTATGCAACAGGAAGAAATGCTGGCTCCATTCAGTCATAATACCAGGGAAGGCTCATCTAATTGTGGATGTATATTCCCAAGAGAACTAGATCTAAATGCCTGCTTGAAACAACTCCACTTTGCTCAATCCAATTAACCTCATCTCCACTTCCTATTCCATCATCTTTAGCTCTGAGACTGGAAACTCCATCTTCACATATTCCATGAAGCATCAAATATACTAATGTATGTTTGCCTGTGGCTGCATGATAAACCTAGAGTTGGTGGAAACTATAGAGACAAAGCACTTTGGGACACGTTTCTAAAAATGTTAGTCTGCTGAATATATATTGTTTGCCTCCATAAATGTTTGTACCTGTAAAAAATCAAATATCTAACATGCTGTAAGTTTCCAATGCTTCTGCCTCTTCAGTGCAGCCATCAGTGGCTTATTTGTTCTTTCCTTCATGAAAGGATGACAGTGGGGGGAAATCCATCATGAGCACAAGACCATTGATTCTAGCACTGTGGGGTGGTTCCAGCACACATGAGGTAAAGACCTTGCCATGATATTTTAAGAAGGTCTGCTGAGATCTCTTCCTCCTCCCAAAGAGGAGAGCATGTACCGTACTTTGTAATACGGATAATGTGATTATGTCATGTTATCAATTGCATAGCAAACTTATAACTAGATCATGTCAGAAATTTTCTGGGTCTTATGTTCTTGTTGGGAAAATACAAGAAAGTCGCAATTTAGACTCCTGGCTGATATGTAACCTAACTTTTTATGAGAATTAGAATTAAAATTCTGGTTATTTCTTTTCAGTTACATTAACAACTTAACGGGAAAAAATTGACTTTTTCCAAGCTGTACATTGCACATTGCTTTTTCATAGGTGGGGATTGGGAGGTCAATGTAGTCCATAAAATGGATGTTATTTGTAGTGATTGTTGTTGACCTCAACTGCTACTATATATACATTTATTGTTGTTGTTGCTTGTAAATTTAGCTTTAAATTGACTGCCCAGAGTTGTTAATGGGCCATATACATTGAAATGAATGAACAAAGAAATAAACATCTGTTACCAGCTGTTTGGATGATGATGATGTTACATTTGCCTTTATACACAATCATTCCACCAGCAGATGGTGCTCACACAAAATGAAACCCATTTTTTTATTTTGCAAATCTGAAGAAATAAATCCTGATGTGTTTCGTGTTTTTCTTACATTCTAGGCATATGCTGCTATAATTTAAAAAAAAAAAAACTCTTGAAAGCATATATTGTTATAACTAAGCAGTGTGAGTACTTGAATATCATGGTACAATACTGAAACCTTAGGTTTCTTAAAATCTGCATTAGGAATTAAAAATAAAATAAAATGTTGGTGAGAATATTATTTTTTTAAATGCACATAGTGACAGAATGAATTGGCTGACCAGAAAGCACCCGGTAATAAAAGAAATTTTCATTATAATTAGTATTATTTCAAACAAGAATATGGTTAAACATAATATTTAGGACTTTAGTCTTTCCCCTGATTCGTAAAACATGAAAGAAATGTTAATGGAACCTCACATCAATGACTCAGTGTCCAGGTTCCTATATTAGACTAAATCCTTTAGTGGTGATCCCTAGTGCAGGTTTAAGCAAGAATGTCAGTTTAAATGTGGTAAATGTTGTAATCCATCCCAGGTAGCAATTTTACAATTTTTACAAACAGGATGGATGGCTTTTGCAGCATGAAAAAAAAAACAGTGAGTAATTTCATTAGGAAATATAATATGAGAAATTAAATTGTTTCTAATATATATTTTGAGTCATGATTAAACATGATGCTTACTTTGGAAAATATCTATCTCATTTTTTTTCCAGTTATATATATTATTTGTTTGTTTTATTATCTATCTATCTATCTATCTATCTATCTATCTATCTATCTATATCATATTTATGTAGCTGCCTATATCAAAAGAATGTGATTCTGGGTGGTGTACAACACTTAACTAAAAAGTAAATAAATATATTTAAAAAATCACACTTAAAACTATTAAAAGGAACACAAAACAAGAAATGATAATAGCTATAGTCAGGGAGCCATTGCAAAATCTCCCCAGTCTCTGGATCCACAGGCCTAGTAGCATACCCAGGTCTTGAGGGACTTTAGTGAACACAAAATATGATTAATATTAATAAAGTTGTGTTATAATTCTCTAAAACAAAATACTTGTTATCCTGAATTTTACCAAACTAGTTATATGAACTGATAAAGAAGCAAGCACACAAATGCATTACTCCATTCATTTTATAACTACTGTTATATAAATGTAATTGTTTTGAATGGGTGATGAAAACAATACTCAATATAATGCAGGGTGTATCAAAAGTCAGGTTCCATAGACAATTTGTTATACAAATTACATTAATTTTTTGTATTAGTTGCCATTTTCTTATAAACACTTCCTTATCATATGATCCATGATCCTAGAATATTCCTATTTGTATTGGACTACAAATTTCATTTTCTCCAGCTGAAATAGCAATGGGAGCTATAGGCAACACAACTGAGGGGCACCAAGTTGGGGATCTAGAGTTGGAGATGAGACAAGATTTAGATTACTAAACTAAACTTACTTTATTGTCATTGTATATGTATACACAGTATAAACATACAACGAAATTTACTTTGACACCCAAAGACTAGGTCCCCCACACATAATCCCCAGCACATTCCCACCCACCACAATTCCCCACCCCTAAAACCACCCAAACATCTACACAACAGACCAAGTAATACTGCCCAACAGTTCACTGATGGTGGGCCTTTAGTTCATTGTTGAGTGCAATTATAGCTCTGGGATAAAAACTATTCAGAAAACGTGTGGTCCGAGTTTTAATTGTTCTGTATCTTTTGCCAGAAGGCAACAGCCCAAAAAAATTGTAAGCAGGATGGGAAAAATCTCTGAGTTATGCAACTTCCTCAAACAGCAAGATTTGAAGATGTTGTCCAGGGCTGGTAGCTGGAGTCGGATAATATTCTGGGCAGTTTTAATGATTCTCTGTAGAGCTTTTTTGTCCGCTACAGAGCTACTCCCATATCATGCAAGAATGCCGTATGTCAGGACACTCTCAATGATGCGATAGTAGGACTGAAGTAGATGCTGAGATAGGTTTATCTTCCTGAGCATTCTCAGGAAATACAACCTCTTCTGTGCCTTCTTCACAAGCATGTTAGCATTCATAGTCCATGAGAGGTCCTCCGAGATATAAGATATATATATATTCAGCCCTGAAATTCTCTGGATGATGATTAGCTAGCTTTTTTCCCCTCCTCATACCAAAAAGGACCAATAGGTGGCTAAAATTTGGAGGAGAACTGTTTTAAGTGGATGAAATATTGAACACTCGTTTATTCTAGCAGTTAGAAAAGGGAGGACGCAAAATAGATTTTTCTGAAACTTTATTTTGATAGTGAAAGGCTGCTATACCAAGAGAAACCTGATGAAATTCAAAGAGTTAGTAAGGGAAAGGTTATTTTTGGGGAGATGATACAACCAAGGTAAGTTTGTCATGAATTGGCTATATATACAGGGCAATATGCAACATGTTTGAGATTAGCATTTTATTACATTTTGTGATGAAAAAGTACAAATGTATAAAGACTACTTACAATCACTTAATGTACATTAAATGATTGAAGTTGAAATTGAAGTTGAAATTATTTGAAAGCATTTATATGGTATACTAATTACGTGCTGATTTCTAAAATCAAGACTTAAGAACAAACTAACTCATTTTTCTGGTCATTTGGCAGTCTTAATGATATATTCCTACAGTATACCTTTATTTACCAGTTCCCAATCAATTGTTCCTCAACAGAGGATATTATATAAAAATAGAGTAAAATAAACCATTTGTTTGAAATACTACTGAAGTTATATAATAACTAGGAATTACAAATTCCTTCAATAGAAATCACTTATTAAAGGAAAATGAGAAATATCATAAAAATTAAAACAAGAATCAGTGAATTATCATAAAAAAGATTGATCAGTAAGTGAAAGGTTTGGAGAATTGCACTCTACTGATTTCTTAAGAAATCTATCAGTGAAATGTTGATCATATATAAAATCATATTTATTTATTTATTTATTTATTTATTTATTTATTTATTTATTTATTTATTTATTTATTTATTAAATTCACCTAGTGTGTGACTCTAAGTGGCTATGTATATTTATGTTGTTTTTCTATGGATTGTAAGAAAAGGAATAGCTTCCAAGCAATGCACAGAGAGAAAGAGAAACTCCAGGAATTATATGTGAATCTTGGGGCAAGGGAGAGCAAGGACTGGCTTAAATGGAGCCCATGGACCAGAGGTCCTGCCAGTGGCAAAGCAAATCATCCACAAGGTTTGCGAACCACTGAGATTTAAAGGTCAAAAGTCAGCATTAATCCACTGAGCTCTCCAAAACAAATATAATGAGATCAATAAGAGCCAGAATTGATCCCCAAATGGTGTCCAATGTTGGTATTGAAGTGCTCTTAGCTATATAATGTTGCTAAGTTTAATTATAGCTGCTTCTCCTCTATATTTTTCCTTGTAAATTCATATTTTGTGAAACTGAACAGTTTCTAATGGCTGTTTCTGTATTTCCTAAATTTAGAAGTTTTTTTAAAGTCCTTTTTTTTAAATTCATAAATTTAAACAAATCTGTCCCCAGCCATAAATTTTAACTGGTTAAAAGCCCATCCATTTGGATGGCCTATAGTATATTATATACAAAGAAATTGTGTGATTTATATTAAACTGTATTGGTCTTGCTCCATCTTTTATGAATCAGTTTCGTGTTTTCTGTTGGTGAGAATGAGATACCTGCAAAATGTCAAACTGAAGCAACATTTTCATGCTTGTTGTTTTGTTAATAAGAATCAAATCTAGAACAAGGATCTATTAATAGCACATCCAGATTTTTGAAGTGGAAAAACTATGCTGGGATAAATCATAACTTACAAATACCTCCTATATTTTACTGTTTAGGTTAGAACAACTGCCGTTCCCAACATGGTGCCTCATAATGAGCTTTTCAAATAACAACTTCTTCTACTACACAGTAAGCACATATTGCTTACTGTGTAGGAATTGCGAGAAGGTGCAGAAATTGCTAGAAGATGACATCCAACACATTAGTGTGGCAGCAATTTAAGGGAGGCAATTGTAAAGGTTATAGGTTCTATCCCTTTGCTTTTGAAATGTATTGTCCAACTGCTGTACTTTTGAAGGGACAGCACAATGTCTCTTCAACAGGCTGTCCATCTTGTTATTAAGATTTCACTTCAGGGATATGATTAGTAGGTTGTTCGACAGCATGCTCATTTTTCCATATACAACATGATTTATAATTTTCTGCTACTTTGGCCTTCAAGTTGGCTTTATCCCTCTTCTGCCAGAGATCAGTGGCAATGTAGATATTGTAGGGGTCATTGGAATGTTCCAGTTTTTTGGAGCGGATATAGCTGATCATGACCCCAAAGGTGATGAATCCAAAAAATCCAAGCAGCAGAAGTAGAAACACTACTTCCAGATGGTCACTAGAATCAATGAAGGATACAGGCGTGGGGTGGTTTTTCTTCTCTACGTAGTCTTCTAGCAATTTTGAGAGTATCAAGGTTAAGGCTGTGTTGTTGGACGGCATTGCCATTGTGTCATGAGGGATGCAGCTGTTTCTACAAGATCTAGAGAAGTTTGAAAAAAGATAATTAAAAAAATGCATGAAAATTATAATATTTCTTTAATATTGTCTTCAAACTGACTTTCTTGAATGAATCATGAGGCCACTGTTCCCCTAAATATTGCCATTATTTGTAACCAAAATATATTCCATGTGAAACAATAATGATAATATGCTTAGTAGTGGAGATGAAATAGATCTGACAACATATATTGCTCTATTCCTCTGTATCTACTGTAGTCTGTTGATTATTATAATTTTATCATCTACTCATACTTTTCATAAGAATGCAATAAACATTTCCCTCACCAATATTTGTAACTAAAATTGCTAGAAGGCTATGTTATTCTATCCATTATGTGTTGGATAGAAATTAGTAAAAGGAAAAAGGGAACCAACTATAGAGGGATTGCTATATTCCCTGGGTGGTTAGGCATTTCCTAAATTTTAGTTAAATTACACAATACCCATTTTGTATCAATGTATAACTCTGATGGTTGGATTTGGTTTTAAATTCAAAACAAGACCCTTGTAGGAAGCAATATGAAAGATTAACACAATTTCCTTTTTATGAATTAACTTCACAGGTATAAAATTAGAAGCAGGAAAATGAAATTGCTTCATTCATTAGGCTGATAATTTGTGCTATAGGCAGATAATTTTAATGCAGACTAGGAGTTCTAGCGAAAATGGACAATGGATTGCTCTTCTGGTTCCACCCTTCATTCCCATCAATGTAATTAATTTCTGAAAAGAGTTGTAGGGATGATTCTTCATGCGGTTGGCGGCCCCTCTTGATGCAGGATATCTGATCAGGTCTGATATGATTGTGCATCTATTTCCAGGCCCTCTGCTGATAATCCAGGCTTCCAAGTATGTTTAATTTCCCCAAAATGCAGTGTGTCCAAAACATTCAGAAATCTGGTGATTACTGAATTAACATACTAACAACCAATAAGAACCACAAAAATTGATCCATCGTGTTTCAGAAACATGAAAGCTTTGGGACTTTCCTTTTTTTTAAAAAATGAAGATGGTGGTTATGTTTGAGGGCACAGGTGGAATATTGTAGTTGGCTCAGCTGTAGGAGAAGCTCCTTTTATTAATGCAAAGCTACCTAGTATGAAGCACATGGGTGCTGCATAGTTTTGTGTCTTTTTCACATGCTTAGTACATTCTTAGTGTACACTGCCATTTGTCTATGAAGTGATCATTGTTTTATATTACATTTGTGGTACATTTGGGTTTTTTTGTTTGTTTGTTTGTTTATGATACCCTGGAATCATAGGACGAGATAGTGATTAAGAATTATTCTTTACTGGAAAAATACATTTCAGAATTTTTTGTTTTTTTATTTTCGTGTGACTATTATTCAGGGGTAAAATGCTACTGGTTTGCACCGATTCGGGTGAACTGTTAGTGATGAAAACTACCTGTTCGGGAGAACCAGTAGTTTAAAAAAGTTACCGGTTTGTCTGAACCAGTATTTCGGACGATCAGCTGTACTGTGTGGTTAATATTCACTAGAAAGCAGGAAATCCTGCTTTCTAGCGAAGCTAAATCGCGCGGCACAGCTGTCCCCCCCCTCGCTGTTCTACTTACCTTCCCAAGCCTCCTTTTTCCATGAAAAGTGCGCATTTGGTGTGCACCGCATATGCGTGGGCAGCAAACCAGTGGCAATCCGTGGAGAATTTCACCACTGCTATTATTGTTTAATTCTTCAGGATGTATTTATTGGAAATTTCCCCTGCACCCTGCCCTATTTTTTTTATAAAATTATAGAGCTAATACAAAATGAATATACCCTACTTCTATATCAGATTTTCAACTATTTGGCCATGCCCCTAACTCAGATAATCACGGCACAATTGCTACCAACCTGTCTTCCATTGAGGACCTGTATACTGCATGAATCAAAAAGAGAGCTGTGAAAATATTTACAGACCGCTCACATCCTGGACATCCGCCCTGAGTCCTCAGAGATAGGGCGGCATATAAATTGCATAACTAAATAAATAAACTGTTCCAACTCCTACCCTCAAAATGACACTATAGAGCACTGCACACCAGAACAACTAGACCCAAGAACAGTTTTTCCCCAAATGCCATCACTCTGCTAAACAAATAATTCCCTCAACCCTGTCAAACTATTTACTAAGACTGCACTATGATTAATCTTCTCATCGTTCCCACCACCCACCTCCTTCCACTTAACGACTGTATGACTATAACTTTGTTGCTTGTATCCTTACAGTTTATATTGATATTGTTTCCTGATTGCTTACTTGTACCCTATGATTATCATTAAGTGTTGTACCTTATGATTCTTGATGAACGTATCTTTTCTTTTATATACACTGAGAGCATATGCACCCAGACAAATTCCTTGTGTGTCCAATCACACTTGGCCAATAAAAAATTCTATTCTATTCTATTTAAACATGCATTGGCAATATCTTTTTTATGCCATGACTGTGTGATTACCTATATTACATCCCTAGCCCATGACTGACATAGCTTTAAGATATCCTAAACTATCCCAATGTTAAAAACATATTTTCCTCTTATTCAATCCATCCAAAGGCAGCCTGAAGGGACTGTATGTGATACAGCAGATCTAGCCAAAATTACCATAACATGCTGGGAGCTATAAAGTGAAATCTGGAAGGCCACAGTAGCTCATTTATATGCTGGGTGATATTTTTTGTTGAAAAATGTGCTTTTGTTAGTGTAAATAATTGGGTTGGATTCAATTCTGTAACTAATTCTGTCATTGGTTTCAGTTTCTAAAAACATTGATCAGGTCTGCAATATGCTTGCCATATGTACACTGGACTGCTTTTGTAGTTCTTGATTATTTTTTGTACTCTGTGTGTGTGTGTGTGTGTGTGCGTGTGTGTGTGTAGGATTATATGCACAAGTGTGTTAAATTGATTAGGTTGGGGGTACTTTTCTGAGGAAGATTTTTGTGTGAAGTTGCAGGAGAATAACAAGAGATCTCACCTTAGAATAGCCTTCCTCAATTTAGCATGTTCTAAATGTATTGGGATTATAGCTCCTTGAATGTTTGGTCTTTGCCTGCAAAAACTTGTGGGGTGGGGAAGAATTGTAAAAACAACTGGAGAACAAGACCTTGAGGAAGTTGGAAGTACCTAATATCTATGCATATGTAACTGTATCCATTGCAGATTGCCCATACAATCATTCTTGGGTATATATAATTACAACTGATTAGTGTTAAATTACTCCATCTTCCTTGGATATTGATTTATTGGACATAATAACTTTTTGGAAAAAGTGATCAGCTTTCCATTGAGCAGGAGGCATGTCACAAAACCTTATTTCTTCCTCCCTTTCCCCAAATAATATGCAGCATGCTCATTAAGAGCAGCTGCAGATCTTTACATCAAATGGTATTTAAAAGGATAGGCTATCTACCTACGAGGATTAAGAAAAGAAAAAAGAAAAACGAATGCTGTATAGTTTTTCTAATATAAGGCTCCAATGTCTACATACAATCTAATCCTCTCTTTTAAAAATATTATTTCATAATAATAACAAGTGGATTTAATATAGTAAAGAATTACTATACTGGTGTGAACAGTTAGAGTTGTTTGTCACATTCTAATTTGCATGTATAATGTGTATTTGCAAAATTCTTCATAGAGATTCTACACATGCACATACCTGAATTGTGAAGTTTCAGGCATGATGTCAACATTGCATATTAACCGATATAACAGTGGATGTAAAAGTTAAATCCTATAGTTCACCTATAATTTCAAGTGTTGTAATGTTTCAAAGCAAAAATTCTTCCCGTGCTTCTCTCTTCAGCAGAAAATTTATTTTACAGTATAAAATGACTTCAGGACAAAATCAAGGAATAAAAATAATCAAGCCAATGAAAAGAAGCACAGGAGATGCCAGGTAGTGCCTCAGGTGCCCCAGCAGAAAACAAGATTTACATTTCTGATTAGCAAGAAGCGAGGGCAGAAGCAAATTGGGAAAACATGCAAACTCACCAAGTTGTGCGAAGGAGGGAGCCTGCAACCTGGATGATGTGAGTCAGGCTCATACTCTGAGAATGGCTAGAAAGAAGCCTGAAGCTTGGCTGTTGAGAATCCACCCAGCTTGTACGGCTGTGCCTCCTGGGAGGGACCTAGTGACTGAGCACACAGCCTCATGCTCTGAGGCACAGGAGGAGAAGGCAGCCTATAACCAGCTGGCAGAACAGCAACACGAGGTAGAGGAAGGTGACACAGACTTCCAGGCAGAGAAGGAATGCTCAGGAACACAAACAAGTAAGGAAATGGGCCATGTGCAAAGAAGAGCCTGCTGTTCATGTGGCATCATCAGTCAGTTCCCTGGGCTGGTTTTCTTCATGCTTTTCATTGTTTAATTTTACTTTAGCTTTAATCCTACAATGGTTGTCGAGATTCGCTCATACTCATAGATTACGAGATAATTTTGTAGTTGTATTGATATGTGCTACAAAGGAAATTGGAAGTTTCCTCTTTATACTGCATTTCCTTTTATTTTTTCTTTCTGCGCTTTTACTTTTTTTCTTCCGACTCCCTTCTTTTTTCCTTTAATGCTTTTACTCTTTATTACTTTGTTACTTTATATGTTTGTAAAAATTTAATTAAAAAAGCATTAAAAATAGATCTCCAGAATTGCAATTTGGAGGGACTATATAATTCACTTCAATCACTATATAAATCTATCAGTCAATCATCTGTTAACACAAGGGTCAAAATAATTCTGACTTGTATTACCGAACAAATAGGCTGAGGCAATTTAAAAAGCCACTGGTTTAGTTCTGTGGAGCTACTTTTTTAAAAAAAGAGAGAATCACTGGCCCCAAATCACTTGGCCATCTTTCATGCTTAAGGCAGGACTAAAACTTAGGTCTCCCAGTTTTAGCCTGGTGCCTTAACCATCACTTTGTAGTAATGAAATCCCGGGTAGACCAAGCAACTTCGTATTAGAAAGTTTAGGCAAAGCCTCCACTCTGCCTGCAGTTGTAAACCTGCACAAAGGTAGCATTAAAGTTCTTTTCCAGGAGAAGAGACAAATTTGGCAAAGAGTTTGCAGTTTTACGTCATTTGATATGCTTCAGTTTTATTAGAGTTTAGTTCCCAGAATTTCCACCTAGCATTCACAGATCAGTTCTGAGCTAGGATGAAATTTTTCCTTATGATTTTATAAAACAACTTTCCCATCTTATTTGTCTCTCATTTAACTTTCTGTCTTGTGAAAAATATAAAACAACTACCCCATCTATAATTATCCTGATCAGCGGGGATCATTGGATTCTTGCTGCTAATGGCAGGAAGCTAGATAACATCATATTAAAGCACATATGCCTACCACATTTTACTCTAGAACAGTGATGGCTAACCTTTTTGCCATCGTGTGCCAGGAGGGGGGTCATTCACGTGTGCGTGTGCCCAATCCATAATTCTATGTGCCCCACCCCTGCGCATGCACATGCGACCCCCCCCTTGCACGCCCGGTAAGCCTGTTTTTCTTTCTCACCTGGCTCAGATCCTCTCTATGAGCCTAGCGAGAGTGAAAACAGCCTTCCCCACCCCCCCAGAGACCCTCTGGAGGCCAGAAACGGCCTGTTTCCCAAATTCCGGTTGGATAGGAAGTGATTTTTTTCCTGTCCCCAGCTACCAGAACCTCCAGAGGCAGGAAATAGCCTGTTTCCCTGCTTCTGGTAGGCCCAGAAGGCCCGAAAATCAGCGCGCCACGTGAGCTCGCGTGCCCACTGATATAGCTACACATGCCACCTGAGGCACGCATGCCACAGGTTTGCCATCACAGCCCTAGAATATTCTGAGTATCTATCCAATCCAATAGCTTGTGGTTCAGGGTGCTGTGCAAATTCTGAACATTGAGTTTATTAAATAAATTGAACCTAACTTGCGTCGGATAAATATGTCATGTGAACACTCCCAGTCTGGAAAATGATAGTCAACAGACCATGATCAACTAATCCGTGTTGACTGAATTACTGGTTCTTCCCTAGTATTCCTTGAAAGAAAGACAGAAAGATGAGCATGAGGGTATTTATTGAAAGGAATGTATAGAGATGTATATTTGTTGTTGTTAGTTGTGAAGTTGTGTCCAACCCATCGCAACCCCATGGACAGCATTCCTCCAGGCCTTCCTGTCCTCTACCATCCTCTAGAGTTCATTTAAGCTCACGCCAACTGGTTCACTGACTCTATCCAGCCACTTCGTTCTCTGTCGTTCCCTTCCTCTTTTGCCCTCAATTTTTCCCAGCTTTAGGCTCTTCTCCAGTGAGTCCTTCTCCAGATGTATTTTTATGTATAGCAAAATGTTGTTTATCATGGGGCAAAGAGATTCACATGAAATAATGATATTTTGCATGGCATCTGAATTTACTCTCTCTAACTGCAATGTTTCTTCTACAGAAGCACCATAAAATTATTTTAACAACACAATGGGTCTTGCTTCTCCCAGAATGCTTCAAAATTGGGCCTTCAGAGAGCAATGACTCTGAGAACATTTTAAGAAAGTTTTTACATTTTTAAAAACAGGGACTTTTTAAAAAGTTTAAAAGGGAAAAAAAATACCAGCATCCCACCAGACTCACTAGCTTCTATAATTTTTAAGTAAACCTTCAGCTGAAAGCATTGTGTGCAGTCGGTTTGCTCACTCCATTCTATATGTCCAGCTGGCAGCGGTTTGTGTCTAGTTTTGTATACTAAACCATGTTCTTTTGATTTAATCCCTTTGATTTAATCATCAAAACAAATTGCGGGTATTAGTGATTGATTTTGTAGGTAAGGAAGAAAAGGCAGCTATATCCAGTACTGTATGTGGCAAGGGCAAAAATGCTTTGCTGGTACCCAGTGAAACTTTCCAGATACTTACATTTAATATTATATAGTTATTTTTGAAAGAGTTCACAATGAAATCATGGCACAACTTAAATTAAAAATAGAGAGCAGAGAAAGAATCTATTTATGAAGCATTGCAGAAAGAAGGAAAGCCAAGGTGAGAGTGTTATGTCTAGGGGATCCTTATTTTTGTGTATTGTAAATATAGTTTATTTGAAAAAAAAATGAGTCAGTGCTTAATCGGTAACAGTGGAATGCTGAGACATCATCTGTATGAAAGTTCTGCCATCTTTGGAAGCAAGATACGGTTGTAACTGCTTAGGAACAAAGTGTTTTCTGCAAACTCAGGCAATCTTTTTGTTCATTTAGGTCAGTGTTTCCCAAAGTGGCGTACGCGTACCCCCAGGGTACGGGAAGAGTTTGGTGGGGGTACGCATTGCACCGGAGTTTAGTGGGGATCACGTGGGAATATCCACTGCATCGTGCTTAGCTGCGCCCACAGAACAAAGAAAGAAATAAGCGTGTATCGCAGTTTTTACACGGGAACTGGGAAACTGGGAAACAGGAACAAAATAACTTTCGTTTATTTTGTGTATGTACCAAAAAAAGAAAAAATAAATATATTTTGATTTTTATTAAAGCATATGTTTTTTATGAGGGGTACTCAGCGTTACAAAAGTATAGAAGGGGTACACATATGTCAAAAGTTTGGGAAACACTGATTTAGGTGAAAACTAAATGAATTCAAACACTGTAAATTTGAAACAATACTTAGATGTTTGCTTGTGCATATTTTATGTTTTTGCTTTCTGGATCTGTGCCTTAGATCTTCAGTTATTTGGCAGTATCTTGGGCAGCCAGCGAGAAATAAAGCAGTGCTTTATCTCTCTTTTACAACCAAGAGTTTTGTCGGTATTTGGTGACCTTCTAGCAGAGGAAAGAGACTCAGCTTCAAAAACAGCTCGAACAACCAAAGAGGAGTAGATGCCAGAACTATAAACTTCCATTCATGACCATAAAAATGTTGGCCATCCACAGCTGAGGTATGCTCATTCTTTGGCCATTATAGGATCATTGGCACCAGAGGATTGTCTTGTTGGGACATAGCGGCTTAATGATTCATGGCATGATGAACACACTGGTATAGATTTCAGGGCACTGAAATCATATGGACTATAAACATATCTATATTAATTCTGAAATGAATGAGTCAGCACTTGTGTAGCTTGAGGTATAGAGGATGAAGGAAAAACACAAACATGTATAGAACTGGTTTATCCAAACAAGCAAGCAGAAGCAAATTTGTACATTTGCCTCAAGCATGTAACTTAAATGAATGCATTTAACAGTTTATGTGATTTTAGAGGTTAAGCCAAATCAGACAAGTGGATGTTGCCAGGGTCAAATCTAAATTTGAACTAAAATGAAATCAAATTATTTAGATGCAATTTATACAGTTGTTTCCAATAGGCATGATTCTTTTTTCCCCTTCTATCACAAGAAAATTTCACTTTCATGCTACTTTTGAAAAGACTTTCAAAAACTGGATCCTTAGGTTGAACAATGCTTGCCTGTTTTCACAAATAAAACTACAATAAGCCTGTGATTAGTCAACTGAATAATTACATGTAATTATTTATTAAATTTATACCCTACCTTATACCTTTCCTCCAAGACCTCAAGGAGGTATACATAAACTCCCACCTCCATATTTTTAAAAACAACCCTATGGGGTAGTTTGAGCTGAGAGAGACTGACTAATTCAAAATTACCCAGCATGCTTTCATGGCTGAAGTTGAATGTGAACCTGGACCTTCAAAGCCTAGGAATCTTCATTTCCTAGGTACTGTTATTAGACATATGTTCTCAGGATCAGGAGGAAATTACAAATAACTAGCAGCATTGAATAGAAAAAACTAGAGGACCAATGTAAATGATAAGATGTTGTTGTAGTACTAATAAATGTATGATTAATGTTCACTTACCAGTATCCTAAATCTTGTGTTTCATAGGCTTAAATATCCACACTGTTTTTTCATATGTATATGAATTTGTATATAACAAAAAATTGATGAGCTGGAATAGAATTAAACCTCTCATTTTACTTTCAGTCTCTACATATTTTTTTTTCAAAAACCAGATTTACACAACTGTTTAATGTGTAAACTCTTCACTGGCCATGGGCAAGGGTAAATGAGAAAAGATCAAATTAACCCCCTCCTGCAACCTGGCACTTCTAAATATATAGGATTCTATCGGGTGGGTTCTACTAACCTCTGCTACTGGTTTGCAACGAGATTGTACATGCGCATGCGCAGAACCTTCTGCACATGTGCAGATCGTTCATGATGACGTCCGGGTGGGTGGGCGGAGCTGTTTTTACCGGTTTGCAAGAACCGGACCGAACCGGAAGCAACCGATCACTGGATTCTATGCTGCATGAAGTTAAAATCTTTACATGTCTGAAGGCATCAGAATGGGGAAGACTAGTTATATATAACATGTTCAGCATCTCATTGAGTTTGATACAATGCATCTTTCTCAGGATCCCACAGACGAAATCACATCAAACAAAAATCATCTTAAGGATAAATTTATATTTATTTATTTATTTGTTTGTTTGTAACAATGTAAGATTTTAAAAAATGTTTCTCCAGGAGTTTGACATTTGCATTTAGATAGCTCTGTAGTATCATACAGCCAAAACAAATAAATAACTTTGGATTCCTTTGCTGACTTGGTTGGAAGATAGTAAAAGCAGGAAATAATTGTAACTGCTTTGCCATTCAGTGATTAACTATTTACTTCCTTGCAAAATAATACTTCTTCTGATTTCATTGTGTTGATATTATTGTGACTTGAGTACTTATAACCAGGGTTCCTTTGGAGTTAATCAAGGACTTCAGATATATTTAGCTGACAATCTCACATGGTTAGCAGAATTGTAATCTTTTCTTCGGGTCCACTTCTCCTCCAGGTAATCCCTTGAAACCTGATCCTCCATCATCTTTGTGACTTTATTCACTTAGAAGCATGCAAAGTCATCTACCCCAGAATTGCAGCAGCCCAAACTTGTTAAATCCCACTTCTCCATCTCTTCAATTCTGCTACCAGCTCCTTAGCCCATTTTAATTTCCTTCAGAGTGAGAGAGTTTCTGCCTGTGTGAAAACTTTTTATCTATTTTACCCCAGTTATTTTCCAAGCTTCTCAGCCATACAGTATACTACAGCATATGCTGTAGATCTGTGAGTTACACAGTGACATCTGCTTCATTCTGTTATATTGATCAGAAGAAGAGTTGCTCTATGAAAGAAGCATACAAAATCCATAGAGCACTATCTACAACTTCACAAACTCTATATAATTTTTTGAGTTCTTCAAATGCTTAACCAAAAAAGAGGTTATAAAAACTGGGATTGGCAAAGGTAAACCAGTCCAAAAATTAGGACAGTGGGTTCGCTCAGGAAGTCTGTAGTTCAGTCAGTTTCAAGTTGGAGATTGTGGATTAAATAATTAAATTATGCCATCAGAGACAAACTAAGTCAAAGGTATACATATATAAACAGACAAACTAAGTCAAAGGTATACCTCTATAAATAGTAACACTTTGGGAAATGTTTATGAATGATCATACCTCTGTTGAAAAGATGTTGCCTTTAGCAGTTGTTGTGGGGAAACTGTTTATATGAGACATCCATGCTCATGTTTATGGTGGAAATGACTGTCTCTCTCATAATTATTACAAGAACAATACTACCAAGTCAGCCACAGTTATGCACAAGGAAATATCTGTAAATGGTTTCTCAGAATTACTGTGATCAGTTGGAAGCTGGGTCACTTTGTCCTCCTGGATTATAGCCATTGCAAATATACTTTGTGTATATTTTAAAACCATGACACCTAGAACTGACTCTTCAAACATCTCTTTGATTGGTTAATCATTTAGGCGTCTTCCTGATAGAAGTATTTGTTTGTTTGTTTTAAGTACAAGAAATACTGCCTGGTTGTCTCCATATATGTAAGTCACATGAAAGAATGCATTCTTGAAGCTCCATTTCAAATCTCACATCAGTCATGAATTTATTGAGTGCTCTTAGACATGCTTCTCAGGTTTATTTCACAGGTTACTGAATTTATGGAACAATGTTTGCAAACTTCTTTATTATGTATGTAAAACATAATATGAATACAAGTTCTGGGTTAAGAGACATGACATTGTTTCAGCAGATTAATAACTATGCCTGTGTTTCAAATGAAGCTATGAATGATCACACACATACACATGCACAGATACGCATAGAGATCAGTCTTTGCAGAAAGAAAACAAATATCTACCAAAATATGTGATAATCTTAGAATAAACACAGATAAATCACACCTAATACATTGACCAGAAATATTTAAGACACTCCCAATGATTGTTTAAACTAAGCCAGTGCTAAATAATATTGACACAAATGCAAGAAATCCAAATCCCCTAAACCAGGAATGAAAAATATTTTTTCTTTTTACTTCAAGGTCATATTAATTATGGGGAAGCAAATAAAAATAGTATGCCTGCAAAGGCCTATATATGCAGAAGTGAGGGGGTGCCCTAAAATTTTACCCTGCCCCTCATTTTAAATTGTCTTTACATGGACCAGGTGGTTTCCTAGTGAGAGATCAGCATTGCTAAATAATTTTGATCTCTCCTCTCCCACAGACAAATACCTTGATTCACATTCTCTCTTTCTCCAATACATCCATATCATTTATTATCCCCATCACTCACATGCATTCAGTTCAATCCAGGGAAGGGAAACATAGCTGAGTGCTGTGAAATCTGGAATCAGCAGATCCATGGTTGGCCTGTTTCTTTTGGTCCTCGGCAAAGTTCTGAGAAAGCAGCTCTCTGAAATTGCCAACACTATGAAACACTGGTTGATAGCTAGCTTTCCTGAGTACATGGGTGCAATGGGCTGTGAGAATAACTTTGGGAAACAGGAGGAAGAACCACAGCCTAGCAATCATCTGGCGAGATACCTCAACCCCTAGAAGGTATGGGGGTGGAGAAAGCATCATAGAAGAGACGCTCCCTAGTTTTCTGGAAAGTAAAATCAAGGGAGAGTAGAAATGCTTTAGACCTGTTAAGATTCTGTTAATTATAACTTTACAACAAAAATTTGGCTTTCTCGTCTGAGTCCCTTGAAGGGCTGACAGTGAAGGGGTTAAGCTTAAGGGAGCCATTTGTCCTTAGTTAAAAACATGTTGGATTGGCACACGTGGCAAACTGAAGTTGATTTTGCCCTTATTCTAATCCTAATAGGAACACAAAGCAAGTGTTTGAAAAACATCAGGAAGCCTTTCAGTGGGATAAACAAATATACGTGTGCGCCTTTAAAGAAAAACATATAAACAATAAAAAGTAAAAATCTTTCAACTGAGACTATTCCTATTGGCTTCATGGACAGTACAAAAATATGCAGAATAACTCTTTATTGCAAAAAGCAGTTACAATTTTTGTAACCTGGAACTATGAAATGCCTAATTATTTTAAAACTATTTGCTCTTTTTTGGGAACTCTAACTTTCTTTAAGAATAATTAGCATTAATGATTCATTCATTCAAATAACTCGATGGTAAAATAAAAATATATATATTTAAATATATATTTAGGAGCCTGGATAGCTCAACAGACTAAAAGCCTGTTATTAACATTCAGCTGTCAGCAATTATTACAAGTTCGAATCTCACCAGGCTTAAGGTTGACTCAGCCTTCCATCCTTTCTAAGGTAAGTAAATTGACCCAGTTTGTGGGGGAAATAAGCTGACTTTGTGTAAAATATACAAAAGTATGAAGGCTATTGCTTAATGCATTGTAAGCTGCCCTGAGTCAAGGGCGGCTTACAATCTAATTTAAAAAAAAATGTATTAGAAAATATTCTTGGAAAACAGACTGGAACAAAAATGTCATTAAGTATTAGTTACCTGGGGATAATAAGGAATGGCTGAAAGTTGTCATTGGAACTGACATAGAGATCTGTGACTGAATATTTAATACTTTTTAAAGATATAAAAGCAAGTGTTTGGTAAATAGAGGATAAAATGGATTGTGATCAAGTTCCTGGGAAAGAGTTAACATATCATATGTTACTTCCAGGGGTGGGATTGAGCCAGTTCGCACCACTTCAGGAGAACCGGTTGTTAACTTTTTGAGCAGTATGGCAAACTAGTTGTTGGAAGAAATCATTAGGGCAGAGAACCCATTGTTAAATTACTTGAATCCAACCACTAGTTACTTCCATTATTTAAACTTGCTGATTCCTGCAGAAAACAAAATAAACAACAACCAAACTTGTGCTTCTAACCATCCCATTGGGCATGCTAGCTGGAGATTATGGGATGGGAAGTTCAATGCATTGGGAAGGCTAACTGGAGAGGCAGTTAGGTACAACTCTGAGGAGAATCTGACTGTCAGAGATCTCCCATATTCCTTTTAGTGTGGCCTCACCATATACAAAAATTAAAGACTTGAATCTTGTAGTTCATTCAGCAAGAAAGGAGCCATGAGAATGGAATCTAATCTCTCTAATTACATCTGTAATTTTGGCTGCAATTCAAATCTGTTATCTCGCATTGAGAAGAGTAATAAGACCCAGTCTGACAATATACAATAGTAGATCAGAAACTCTGCAGAACAATGGATAAAACACAACGCTTGTACTTATGCTGGAATAAGCAAGTCTTGTATGTCATAAGAGTTTTTTCATAGGAACAAATATTTTTAAGTCTCAATGGTTCGGTAAGTTCTTGTACTAAACAAAATGCTGACATTCCATGAAATGTGTTTGGCTGGAGGAGGATGAGTGTTTGGAATCACATGCTAATTTTAGAAGGTAGAACTGTTATCCTTCAGTCTGTTGCCTTCAGATATGTTGAAATTATATTCCCATTATTCCAATTTACAGGTCAAAGATTGTACTATAATTCACCCTCCAAAATAGCAACCCTCTCCAAAAAAGAGAAACAGCATAAGTTTTCCAGTTCATTGATTATGGAAAAATAAAATCTGAAATATACTGTAAATGCTGGGAAGCAACATTATTTCTTTTATTGTTTACCACATAGAGTGGGGTGAACAACCATTCAAAATTATTCAGATTGTTTGAGATGTTTGCCCAGAAGAGATTTTTCCCCCAATAGAACAATAGTGGTTAGTACTGTAGCAACACAGCAAACAAACGAATACTATATCCTAACTAAAACTAAATAATATGGGAGCCAAGGTTAAGATGACTTACAGCAACAATTGTACTGAAATTGACAGTTACATGAAATAAGTTGGCAGGCATCTACATTAAATAAGTGATACCATCTCATTAAATCAAGGTTGAAATATGGAATGCTGATTCAAATCTCTGCATGATACATTATAGTGTACTATTGTCCTTCTCAATTTGCTGTTCTCCTCATGTGTTGTACTAAATTTCCTCATCCCCATTCCTTTGGCTATGCTAATTGAGAATGATGGGGTTTGAAGTCTAAAGATTTGAAAAGTACTGGGTTGGGGAACACTGTGTTACAATACTAAAAGTACTGAAGAATAGTTGTAGATATCCTCCTGTGCTGGCATTGGCTAATTAAATACTTCCCTATTCTTTTTTAAATTTGATTTATATGCCACCCTTCTCCGGAGACTTAGGGCGGCTTACAATGAGTTAAGCAATAGCCTTCATACTTTTGTATATTTATACAAAGTCAGCTTATTGCCCCCACAAACTGGGTCCTCAATTTACCTACCTTAGAAAGGATGGAAGGCTGAGTCAACCTTGAGCCAATTCAGAAGAGAGCCAAGGTTAAGATGACTTACAGTAACAATTGTAGTGAAATTGACAGTCACATGACACTGAAGAAATGTCCTGTCTAGGCTAGCATAATAGAAAATATATTTGTCATACATTTGAATAAGCAGGTTAGCAAAAATTGAAAGGCAATCTCCCACATGTATTGATCTCTTCCAGAACAACTCTCCATGTCTCAGTTAAATTGCTTTCCATCTGTGAGTTAGCAGAAAAAGAAACTGGCACAGACTTTGATGATCCCATCGCCAACTGAAATATCTTCTCAATGTCACTAAGCAGCAATAAAATGATCAAACAGTGATTTTTCTTTTTTCTTTCGGTGCCTTTGAGTGATGATTAACTCCTGGTAATTGCCTGGATATGCTCTTGCAGGGTTTTTTTGGTAAAATTTCAGAAATGGTTTGCTTTTGCTTTTTTTTTTTTCAAAGGCTGAAAGAGAACGACTGGCCCAAGGTAGGTTTTATGCCTATGGTAGAACTAGAGCTCACTCTCTCCTGGTTTCTAGCAATGGATATCACTATGTATGCCAAACAGGCTCTTCAACATTGATAACGCTGTTGTAATTGGAAAGAGTTTTAAGAGACAGCTAGATCCTCCGTTTAACCAGAACTAGCCTCCTTTTTAGTCACCACATTTCCTAGGCTGAGGAACAGTAGGATAAGAGAGGTAGGTAACAGAAGAAGGGCAAGAAGAAGGTGTTTACTTGCTTGGTCTCCAAACTGAGATATTTGGATCATTAGCCCATATAGTTAGCAGCTTGAACAAAAACAGATGGTGTCTGTGTTGGGGTGTGTGTGTGACTGTGTGTGTATGTGTGTGTGTATACCTTAACTAGTTCTGTCTTTTCTACTTCATTATGCTACAATCCTCACTAAGTCAGCTGCTGTTTGGAACAGTGGTGGGTTTCAATTTTTTTTTACTACCGGTTCTGTGGGTGTGGCTTGGTGGGCATGGCAGGGGAAGGATACTGTAGAATCTCCATTCCCTCCCAATCCAGGGGAAGGTTACTGCAAAATCCCCATTTTCTTCTGATCAGCTGGGACTTGGGAGGCAGAGAATAGATGGGGGCAGGGCCAGTCAGAATTTTTACTACCGGTTCTCCAGAACTAGTCAGAACCTGCTGAAACCCACCTATGGTTTGGAACTATCTAAACTCAAAATAAAACTTCTTAGAAATGCTAAACCTATAGATTTGTCTTACTTGAGTTTATTGCCCTTCTGAAAAAGCAGCATTCCAAATAGCATGAACAATAGCTAAGAGAAGTGGTGGTAGAGATTGCACCTGCTAGTCTTCTCTCTGCCACCTTAGCTAACATATGCTGTTAAACATGGGCTTATCAAGCTTCCAGAAGAGCACTAAAGTTCTGAAGCAGTCTCAATAGCAGTTGAAAGGCATGAAGCAATGTTGCTGTATAATTGTCAGCAAGAGATTAACTCTCTTTTCCACTTCATAATGTAGCCTTACCATCACTTCTGGTCAGTTGCTATTTTAGTTGACTCTATTCTCCAAACAGACACAGAGATCTGACCATCATAGAAAGACAGCCCTGTGTGAAAAAGCTGGCCTAAGATCTAATGGCTCTGGAAGCCAGTGTAAGGAGCAATATAAGAATTTATTCAACTGGGGAATAGCCATAGTATCTAAAAATCAGTCAACCAACCTTAGACTTCCAGTAGTTTCAACCACACTATATCTAAGATGGAAATAATTGAGCTCAGCTTTCCAATGCTGTAGGAATATAGAGGTGGAGAGCTGCTTTGAAACTTGAATGGAATTTTCCTGTGGAAGGACCTTATTATCTGTCTGGCGCCAGATCATTCCTTCCTGACTTGATTATTATAACTCAGAAAACTATCTCAACACATTTGAATATTTCAGATGGCCAAAATTTCCCATCATCTTAATGGATCCACTTTGGGAAAAATAACAGAGTTATCATTTTAATTAAATCTGAAATGATGTTGGCTTTGGAAAGAAAAAATAAATGATTCATTGCTATAATTTGGCTAGTTGCCATACTCTTGTACTGCAGTGAGTCTTGGATTCTCTATGCACGGCAGGAGAGTAAGTTGAACACCTTTCATATGTGCTGTCTCCAACAAATTCTTGGCATCACCTGGCAGGACAAAGTTCCAAATAGTGCAGTCTTGGAACATGCTGGAATTTCTAGCATGTATACACAATTGAAACAGCGACGTCTACGCTGGCTGGGGCATGTTGTGAGAATGGCTGATGGTTGGATTCCGAAAGATCTCCTGTATGGAGAATTAGTGCAGGGAAAGCACCTCAGAGGGATACCACAGCTGCGATATAAGGATATCTGCAAGAGGGACCTAAAGGCCCTGGGAATGGACATTAACAACTGGGAAACCTTGATCTCCAATCGTTCAGCTTGGAGGCTAAAGACACAGCATGGCCTTCTCCAATTCGAAGAGACACTTGTTCGGCAGTCTGAGGCAAAGAGGCAGTCCCGGAACCAGCGGAATCTGGGGGCTGGGCAGGGGTCAGAATGTATCTGCCCTCAGTGTGGAAGGGATTGCTACTCTCAAACTGGCTTTTTTAGTCAGACTAGATGCTGTTTTAGGAACTCTTTCCAGAGCACGATACCATAGTCTCTTGGAAGGATGTCAATGCCAATGATTCCACTAAATCACAATGGCAGTTTTTTTCTTCAGGGAAAGAACTTTAGAATTTGGGAAAATATGCAGACTTGTGACTGATATTCTAAAGTGATAAAGACTAGATTTTACCAACAATATAATTTTCTTGTTCTTATTAATGATCACAAGAGAAAATAAATTACATTTATTGATGGAAATGACTCATTTGCTTTAGAACAAAATACTGAAAGCCAAAAATAAAGCAGTATCATTTGAAAATTAAAAAACAAGTCTTTGAGAGAGGAAGTCAGCAAGTCCAAAATTTCATTTTGCACAATGATGTAGGAGGTAAATAGAAAGGTCACATAAGAACAAGAAATCGTTGGCACTTTTTCCCTGCAGAATTCATGATTTGCTCATGATATCAACATGTACATCAAGTTATATTCCTTAGTTGAATTATGTAAATTGGGCGGAATTATGGCTATGAAACATTTGGTAATACTGCTGATAGAAGGCTTGTGGAGTGGGTGGATTGTAAGAGAATTGCCAAGGTAACACAAATATTGACCAAATATTGATTTGCGTACTTATATAGTTTCAAAGTGTATATATGCTTTTCCAAAATGTCATGGACTTTTTTGAACAATCAAAGCATCATAATAATGTTAAAATTTAGCAATTCATTTCCCACTTTAATAAAAATGTAGAAATTATCAGCAGTTCATTAACTGGGGAGCAGCTGCATCTGATCATTTACATTGTGAAAGATGTAGGATTGAGAGAAAAATATGAAGAACTGTATTTTTATTTTTCCCATACAAATGGGAAGCATGAAGAACATTCTTGTTTAGTGCCTTTGTGGTATTGTAAACTGCAAAGTCTAAGCAACTGCTTGGAGAAATCCAGATCAACTGAGTTATAATTTCATAAATAATGTCAGTTTTATTATTATTAAGAAGCATTTAGGTGAAACCCCAGCTAAACTATTGTGCTAGGTGTGTAACATTGCTTAAAAACAAACTCTTGGAATTCATGCAGTTGGATTAAACTGTGGGTGACAAATTACTGAACTAAAGGTATGCAGGATTTCAATTAAAAATGAATTCTTAATTGAATTATGTTGATTCAGGCAGATTCAGGATTTTTTAAATTCATTCAGTCAAGCAAACTTGTATGTAGTGCTCACTTCAGAAGACAGTTTAAAATACCTTACAATAAGGGTCTTGCAATAAGTATGGGAGGGAATCAGTGAGTGAAAATAGTGACCATAAATAGTGAGGTTTCCTTCCCCCCAGCTTCCTGTATAAAATAAAAAAAGGCTAGGTTGGGTAGGAGGAGAGAAGAGGATTATCATTTTATGACTGACTGATCGAGTTTCCAGTTGTGGAACAGCTTTACCTTGGCCCTGCTTTGAATTTCAACTTGCAATGTTATGGGGAGAAATGTACAACAAATTTCCATTGTCAGTGGGCAGCAACTATTTCATCAGCTCAGAGGAAAATGATATTGACATTAGCCAATCTATCAACCCTGCTGAAAGACCATTTTCATCAGCTTTCTTTTGTCCCTGGAATGTATCCTTCTCATTATAAAATACTAGGACTTAAAGAATTGCTTTTTTCTCTCCATCCTCATTTTTCCCGCCCATTCTTTCTTCTGTTATGCCTAATAAAAATCAGTATTGTTTTCATTTGATGTACTAAACCTGTCTATTGGGAAACTCCCACGCATTTTGTTAAAAAATAGTAGCAATTGAAAGGAAAAGCCCAATTTCACTTCGGCAAAGGCACAAGAGAAGCTCCTCCATTAGCCAAAGCATAGCTTGGGGTTTCTGTAAGCTCCTTTTGTGAGCTCTACTTTTAATACTTTATATTGCTAAAAGCAAAAGCCATAAAAGTAATCACTAAGTACTCTACGTTGACTTGAAACTTCTTATTTAAACCAAAGGACTGTAAAGTTGGTTTTATAAGTAACTTGGTACACAGTCACAACTTCTGTACTTCAAAAATCTTTAAATAGTTGAATAATCTATCAGTTTCAGGGGTTGGCTGCTGGGGTTTCGGAAGAACCTCTAGCTAAGATTCTGTGCAGTTCGGAGAATCCCCAAATCCCACTCCTGGCTGCCCTCTCCCAGGAGTCCACAAGCAGCCCATTTTGGATGCAGGTAAGTGCAGAGTACATGCAGAGGCTCAGGGAGGGCGAAAAACAGGCCTACCGGAAGTTTGGGAAGGCCAGAAAGGGATTCATTTCCAGCCTCCAGGGGGCCTCTGGAACCTGAGGAGACCGTTTTAGCCCTCTTGGAAGCTCAAGGAAAGCCTCTGGAGCCCGGGGAGGGAAAAAACCCCATCCCACTGTAGTGCAGGAGGCCGACTAGGACACGCCCACCATGGCCACACCCACCCAGCAACCAGGCTGAGAACCCCTTGCTAAAATTTTTGAAGCCCACCCCTGATCAGTTTAAATATACCAAGGCTTCCTGATGCAGCCATATTTGTTTATTCCTAAAAAAGCTTTAGTAAAAATATGTCTCTCATTACAGTTTATTAATGGATTCTCTTAGTTTTATTTTTTGATTTACTAATTGTTTTGGTTAAATGAAAGAAAGACTCAAACTTATTCTAGTTCAGAAATTGAAACTTCATTGCTGTTGGATATTGCTGATTTATGTTTATTGTATTTTATAGATGATTCATAGTTTCATGTGTCATTCTAATTCCTCATGTGTGGTTTTCTTAAAAACTTGTTTCAGTTCTGGAATAAATTAATTACTTTTCAGAACTTTGTGATTTTGAGAATACCAAATGTTCCTTAAGTGTGGCCAGTGTGGGACATCACAAAATCCTTGTAGACTTGCAACCATTTCAGAAATGTTCTCATTGATCATTCACCACTGCACAGTGGGAATTATATTTCCATTTGGGTGAATTCCTGACCTGTTTATCTTGGCACCATTCAGAAACCTGGGCACCAGAACAGGTAGGTTTTGTTCTTTCTTTCGGTGCTTACTTTATTTTATTGTCCAGTAGTTTTTGTCTGTGATTAGTCTTGTCTCAGTCTTTAGCTAACCATGTTGGAGTTCATAATGTTTTTCTAACATTACTGTGCAATTTAGAAAAACATCAACAGAAGTCTATGGCTGCAAATATTATGAGAAGTTCAATAGTGGGAATCAAATAGTTGTTCAGAGATATCTGTCTACTTGTATTATGCAGCACTTCAGATTCAAACTAGAAGGATGGATAATTTAAAAAGATTCTTCCCAGGATTCCCAAGTAAAAATTATGATAGGCTGCCATTGGTCTGATTTTAACTTCTAATATTCCCTGATCTGCCCAATTTGGGGTGGTGGTGGTTCTAAAGTCTTCTATCTGGGATTCCCCCCCTTCAGCCAGTCTGTAGAAAAATAGAAAGTTGTTTTCATTAGCATACTTTGGGCCAATCTGGAAACACAAGGGATTGCCTTATAACCATACAGCCTTACATACAGGCAAAGGAACTGGGTGTAAGCGTGGGTATGAAATGATAACGTGTGATGTATGACTTTTATACTTTTCTCAGAAGTTGAGATATAGGCATGTAGTTTTGCATTTGCAAATGTGTCATTTTGGAATCATTTGGTGTAGATACCACTGCACATGGTAAACTTATTCCCTTGTAAAACTAATAACGCTAAATGTATAGATATAGAAAGAAATTTACTAAGGAAAAGAAAATATAGGGGTAATGGGACAACTATCATACTAGAATTCTAAATTATGTTCTCTGAAATTTAGTTTAAAAGCACTTTTTTGTAAAATTATTGAAGGAGGCACATACACAATCAAAATCCAGGGGAGGGAGAACCTCAGAGACTGTGTATTGAATATACAGTAAACGTTTGTACAGGTATTCCTCGACTGTAATTGAGCCCCAAATTTCCATTGCTAAGCAAGACAGATGTTAAGTCATTTTTGCCTCATTTTACAGCATTTCTTGCCACAATTGTTAAATGAATCGCTGCAGTTATTAAATTAGTAACACGGTTGTTAAATGAATCTGGCTTCCCCATTGACTTTGCTTGTCAGACGGTCGCAAAAAGTGATCTCATGACCCCAGGATGCAGCAAACCCTCATATATACATGCCAGTGGCCAAACATCTGAATTTTGATCACATAACCATGGAGATGCTGCCATGGTCCTAACTATGAAAAATGGTCATGTCACTTTTGTAACACTAACACTGAATGATTATAAGTCGAGGAACACCTGTATAGAAAATCGTTTCTTCTGATTATAGATGCCCCAATAAACACGCACAAGATTGTGGCAGAGTTATCCATAGTAACTCAAAGTATACATGCTGTTGTATAGAGTGCTTCTCTGCTTTACAAGGAATCTTCATTCTTTGATATAGTCTGATATCTTGGATTGTCTTAATCGTATAATCCCCAAATCATCTGCCCTTTGATAAACATGCAAAGAGCTAAACCACATTTTTTTCTGGAAGAGCTGGTCCAAGTTAATCAAAAAGCTGTTTCCTGTTTATTAAAGTGCCAAGTGGAAATATTTTTCATGAAATTACCAAGATCAGATTGATGATATTTTGAAAGCAGCTAAAGTAGCCATTGCCTCAGGCGAGCAATTGCTCTAGGTTGTCTTTGGAGTCTTTTCCTGCTCTGTAATTCTGTGACTCGTGCAAATGGAACTGATTTTAGTTTCCTTCCTTAGACAATAGACTCCATGAGCTGGCATGTTTGGGAAGCACGTGTGCACTTGCTACAGGATGATTATATTTGCATAATAATCACGGAGTATTATGCCACAACTTGGATGACTTTGCTTCCTCGGTAAACACTTCCACTGTGGCATATGGGTTTTAGTGGCCTGGCTTGGCTGCTATTCTGCTGGCAACAGCCAGCCATTGGAATGAGTTGAAGAGGGAAAAAGAAGCTCAATTCTGGCCCTGAAGGACAGATGCACTGTCATGAAGCATGATGAGCTGACCTGGCTGCTAGCCAGGGCTGGTATGTTGAGTTATTGAGGCATATAGTCCCATTAGTCCAGCCTAGCATATAGTGTTGGGGATTAGAGCCCTGGAGGGATATCCACTTCCACTGTTGCTGAGTTAGTTGCTCTGGTTTAACCTGAAAACTGGAAGGGGGGAAGAAAGAGAGAGAGAGAAGGAGGGAAGGAGGGAGAAAAGGAGAGAAGGAGGGAGGGAGGGAAGGAGAGAGAAGGAGGGGAGAGGAGATAAAAATATGTACAAAACAGGAGAGAAAAGTGGAAGAGAAGAATTGAGTGTTCTTGGCTGGGAAGGTTCTTGCTTGGGAAGAAAGAAAAAAGGTCCATGGATGGCATATCTGGAAGAAAGAAAGGGAAGGCTCCACAAGAATGGAAAGGAGGGCTCTGGTTGGATGCAGACAGCAGCTTCACCAGGATGAGAAGTCCTGGTCTCTGGGGAAGGACTGGGAAGAAGACCCTGAAAGAGGTTCTTTCCCAAGGCAGAAACAGTAAGGTGTTTGGCTGAGCAGATCCAGGAGGAAGTCAAGCCTTGGTGAGCACACAGCAATAAATTCCAATCCGTTCCTTTCTTTTTACTCTCCCTCCAGAAAGGGGAAGGGAGATGGGAGGGGGGGATGAAAAGAAAGCAGGAGAGCTAGAGAATAGTTTCTGGAAGGAGATTTAGGAGAAAGCTTGACATTAGATGAATAGTAGTACTGTGTTGCACGCACCACTGCAAATACCTGTTGTAAATATTGTCATTCTATATCATTAAAAAAAAACATAAAAGTCTCCACTGTCTTATTTTTCTGTGTCAGTTGCCACTCTTGCACAACAATACAATTCCAGTTCAAAAAGGAAATCTGTCACACTGTGACAGCCACCACCATACCTACGGAGGTCTTGAATGATGCTGAGATCACTTGAGTAAGTAAGCAGCTTTCAAAAAATTGAAAAAGGCACACCTTTCCTCACCTTCTTAGAGGTGCAACCTGAGGCCATAGATTACCACATCACTTCATTCTGAATTATGAGAGTCTAGAATGTGCCAGACCGAAGAAACTCCTTTGAGAAGATTGGCCATCATAAAATATAACATAAAATTAGGCTAAATAGCAGTAGAGCAGTTTGATGTCAGATGATTTACCAAGGAACTAATATCTTTAAAAGTCTTCTTTAGTGCTCTCTAAGTGGCTTTTGAGTTGAATTGCTTCTGGACATTCTATAGTTCATTACTTTACATTAGGATAATAAGATTAATATAAGACTTCTTTCTATATAATATTTAAGAACTGTACAAGATTTAAGCAAGCAAACGTATCAGGCTTTTTGCACAGGTGACTAGCAACAGAGGACCACAGAAATATGAAGGAAGAAATCTTCTGACCTATATATTGAAGCTGTATTATTCTATTGTAATGTATAATTAAAGTTGCATTAAAATTTCCATATACAAAACATTCCTAGCTTAGAGTTTCAGATTAAAATCTTCTGAATTACTCAAGAAGTGATGAAGTAAACCCAGGAAATTTGGCATGCAAAATGTTGTTTTACAGAGTTTCAATGATTTCCATTCATCTTGCATCACTGATGTGTGCTTAAACTGCCACAAGTATATTTGTGGGGAGTCTTTTCTAGAGAGCAACACTGAGGGGAAAAAGTGTATTTTTTCACTATTTTGAACTTTTATAATAATTTTTATTAAAGTTTTAAAGTACAAAGGTAAAAAAACCTAATATAAATTAAGAAAAATAAAAATTAAAGTGAAAAGTGCAAAGTGCAAAGAGAAAAAGAAGAAGGGGGAAAGGGGAAATGGGAAGTGTAAAACAAAGAAAAAAATGTTTTGAGCTTTTTTTTTGTTGCTTATTTGGTAGGGAGAGTAAAAATGGCTACCACAATTTTTGCATGTGTAAATCCACATTTAATAAAGGAAACCAATAGCATTCCAGAACAGATCTGTTATTTGTCTTGACAATTGAAGAACTCTGATATACAAGGAATGATAGATTTGAACTTCAGAAATTGGCATATAATTAGATTATTTAATATAATTCTCAATTATATTATTGACCTGGTCAATTTCTAAAAAGGTTTGAAGCAGGGGTGAAATGTAAAATTTGTTACTACCAGTTCTGTGGGCAGCTTGGTGGGGGATAATGTCACTGGGTGGGCGTGGCCAACTTTTTTTTTTATTTTAACTTTTCAAAGCATTTTTTCTGCAAATGCAAAAAAATACTTTGAAAAGCCTCTGCCAATCAGGAACACCGCTGGGATCGTCAGAGCCTTTTCAAAGCATTTTTTTAACCACCTCTTCTGCTGAAGAGGTCATGTGATCACAAATTTGCATCCTTATGACAAGCAAAGTCAATGGGGAAGCCAGATTCACTTTACAGCTGTGTTACTAACTTATCAACTGCACAGATTTACTTAGCAGTGGAAATTTTGGGCTCTATTGTGGTCATAAATCGATGGCTATTTATATATAGACACTGGATTACAGTAGTTATTATTTGTGTTCTACAATGTATTATTTGTATTCTGCAATGAAGCAATTAATGTGTTTTAAAAGGAAAAGAAGAAAAGAAAATGGATACCCTTTTTATACATTTAGTAAACAATATAGTTTTTAAAAAGGCAGAGTTCAAAGGGGAAAAATCCAAATTGAAATAAACACATAATTGAAGCATGAGCAATAGAAAAGTCTTCTGATGCTAAAAAAATCAGCTTTTCAAAATCAAAAGAACTTTCTTACAGAAGGGATTAATTTCTATTTTTAAAGGTTTATACAAATATACATACCATTTATAGTTTTTGATATGGAGCCAATAAAAATTATTTAATTTATCAAAAGCAACCCCTTCTGAGGTGTGATTTGTTTGCAAAAACCAAAGTCAATGTTGAAACAAACAGGGACTATAATCAAGAGATTTCTTTCTATTAATCTTGCCTTGAACTAACAAGGTGTGCAAACACTACAGTCAGTTCCTCACAGAACTGAATTGGTGTACAATTCACCAGGCACAGCTAGTGCACACATGGGGGTTTGCAAGGGGGCAAATGCCTGAATATGTAAGGTAAGCTGATGACCTCATGCAAATGCAGTAACTTACAGAGTTATATGAAATGTTGGGATCCAAGTATATATACAGGGTGCATTAAAAGGATAATATTCCCTCCTTCACTTGTCATCATTTTACATCATGATGGTGCGAATGTGACTAAAAGCTCAATTAGTTTTTCAGTTCTCACACTCAAACTTGTTAAAAATTCAAGATTGCCATAAGAAGCCCAAGTTAATGTCATTTTGAATGCTATCAGAGACTTGGCTAACTCCGGATAATCTGTTTTGGCAATTAATGGCTATTTCATGCATGCATATAGCATTTTCCATTTGTTGAGGGGGGAGGGGGGAGAGAATATATAATAACATATTGCCCGTAGCATTTCTTGAGAAAAAAGGTTGGTGGAAAATAGAGCTGCTGTGGCCTAGAGGTGGAGCTCTTGCCTCACAATCAGGAGGTTGTGAGTTCGATCCTAGGTAGAGGCCAGATATACGGTCTCCTGCTTGGCTAGAGGGTTGGACTAGATTATCTACAAGGTCCCTTCCAACTGTTTATCTGTTATTAACTTGCATTCATAAAATAAAGAGTGCAAATAACCATGAAGTAGTCAGGCTTCCTTAACCAAATCAACATTAGTTAATGGTTGAAATTTCTACAATTCTGCTAGTTATTAGGAAATAGGAACTGCATCGAAATAAACCAATGTTATCTAGTCTGTCCTGCTTGGCTCATGAATGCAATAATAGAAAACCTTTGAGCTTTGTAGCAAGGTTTATTCCACAGCGGTCACAGTGGTCAGTAGTCTCCCAAATGCAGAGCTTGCCTTGACGATTCTGCAGTTGACCTCAATGTCAATTGTCACTGCACGGGAGAGGGTGCTGCCAAGGTATGTAAATTGGTCCACTGCCTGCAGCTTTTGTCCCTTCTTTGTGATGGTGGGCTCTTGGTGTTGAGCTTTCGGAGCTGGCTGATGCATCACTTTGGTCTTCTTTATGTTGATGAGGAGGCACATGCTGCTGCAAATTTGCCCACACTGGCTTGCATTTCCTGCTCTGATCCAGCATTCAGGGCACATGGCACAGTTGTCAGCAAAGAAGAGGTCACATGACATAGTCTTCTTTATCTTGGTGACAGCGTGGAGTCTTCACAGATAGTTTGAACAGTTTCCCATCGGTCCTGTATCTCAGGCTAACTCCCAAGGAACTGTTCTGGAAGGCATCTGACAGCATGGCTGAAAGCATTATGCTGAACAAGGTCGGTGCCAACATGCACCCTTGCTTGACTCCAATTGTAACAGGAAAGGCCTCTGAAGCTTATCCATCATCCAGAACACAAGCCATCATACTGTTATGGAACTGATGTACCATCAGGATGAATCTATTAGGGCACCTAAACTTCGACATGGTGTGCCACAGTCCTTCGCGAACTGAGTAATAGATGACTAGCAAAAAGATATCACATACCATATTTTTCGGAGTATAAAACGCACCAGAGTATAAGGCGCCCCTTAATTTTTGAGGAGGAAAATAAAAAAAATGTTGATTGGCAAGTGGATCGGAATACTCCCAACCAGCTGTTCCCAGAGGTGAATTTTAGCAACAGGTTCCTTGGTTGTGAAGCTCTGTTTGCTTTTTTTCTGAAGCTTCGTTTCTTATGCTTTTTTCAGCCTCTGAAACCTCTGTTTGAGAAGCTGGGCGGGGCTACATTTGGCGTATAAGACGCACCCAGATTTTCACCCACTTTTTGGGGGGGAAAAGGTGCATCTTATACTCTGAAAAATACAGTATAAAGTTTGTTTAGAGACATATTGTTGGTTAAAATGCAGTATTGCAGGCTACTTCTGCCAACTGCTTGCTGCCAAAATTTGGCAGTTTGTCTCACCAGGCTCAAGGTTGACTCAGCCTTCCATCCTTCTGAGGTCGGTAAAATGCGGACCCAGATTGTTGGGGGCAATATGCTGACTCTGTAAACCACCTAGAGAGGGCTGTAAAGCAATATATAAGTGCTATTGCTGTTGTTATTATTTTATCTCACCTATACTTTATATACTGTATGAACTACTATTTGGAGCAGTGTTTCTCAACCTTGGCAACTTTAAGATACATGGACTTCAATTTCCAGAATTCCCCAGGCAGGATGGGCTAATGTTGAAGATCTATCAATGTATTATAGCCCTGGTTCTGCCTGGACTCAATAAAAGTCAGCAAAAATAATTTTATTTTTCCAGGATTTAGTCACATTAAACAGATAAACAGATTAAAAGAGTTTATCTTTCTCATCTGAGCAAATGTAGAACACTATTAGCGGAGAAAAATCAAATAAATCAAATGTAACACTTTTCGGGTGCTTAATCTTTTTGTGAGAAAATGTCACTTGATAAAACTGGACAATTGATGTTTTACATATGCTATCAAAATATTATTAAATATTAAATTTAATAATTCAATGGCATGTGTAATATGAATAGGAATCATAATATGCATGGCTATCCACTTCCTTGGAATAAGACAGGGATGGTAAAATACATTTTAATATTTATCATAATGGAATTTATCATGCTTTTGTTCTGAGTTTTCTAGGTCAAATGGAATGTTCTAAGCAATCTTAAAAGTTTATGCAAATTGCCTTTGCACAAGTAGTTTATTTTCAGTTAGGATTCTTAGCAGGTTAGTTTCTCCAGCTTATTGTAGCAATTAATGCTATATTATTGAGTATTTAGCACTCCCTGCAGGACAAGAGAGGTATTCCAAATAATTCGTATTACCTGCCATGCAAATAAGCATGGGACATATTAAGTAAAATTCTGAAAACTTAATGCTTGAAATATTTTTAACAACTGCTTATAAATTTAATTTTATATTCTAATTTATGCAAGATTCTTCGTATAAATAATAGTGACAACTAAGAAAGACATGTTTCTCTTTTACTAATTATTTTTGTGAGGAATCTTAGTTCCAAATGTAATGAAAACAATGAAGACCCTAAATTCGAAAAGTATATTTTCTTGAGTGTAAAATTTGACAAGAACAAAGGACTCTCTCCGTAATTTTTTAATCAATTAAGTTACACAAAACAGAAGCAAAGCACTGGAGTATACCTATTCAAGAGTTCCACATCCTGCAACATTACAGATGCCTTACTTTGAATGGGTAAATTTAGGCACAGAGATGTGAAGTTCCACATTCTGATCAATATATACAGTACACTCAGCATGTTTAACATTTTTTTTGTGAAATATAAACAATTGGTATCTTCTAGTCCTCAGAGCTTTCAGCATACATTTAAGAAAGATTTATCAAGTATATAGGGCAAAACTAGATTATTAAAATACAAGCCATTCTGTACTGCTGACTTTATAAAGCTATTTATTCGAGATTGGCTATTTATGGGTACAAAAACTTACAGTCAACATTTTTTGTGACTAAAGAATAACTTCTTTTCAACATGTCTCCTATTAACATCCATAAACCAAACCAAACCAACAAAACCTAATCCAGAATTTTTTCAAAAAGTGTGAGCAGCTAAAAAGGCTGAAAAAACACTTTTTCATAATCGGGAGATTGTAAAATGTATTTTGTTTAAAGTTTTTAAAATCCATTTGAGAACTGATTCTCAAAGGAATATGGTACCTAGAAATGTTTACAATGTGATGCCACTTGGCAGTTGAGGGTTTTTTTGACAATATGGTACAAAAACAGTTTGTCTTTCAGTGATAGCTAATTGGTCTAAAGTGCATCCTTCAATAATAATTTGGAAGAAATATTTCAGATCTTGTACAAACTCTGCATCTTCTATTCAGAAAAAGTCTTTTTTTCAGGTTCTCTAGAAACCTGCAACAAAATGGCTATTTTAAAGGATTGATTCATCAACAATAATGTGATTCTTAAAGCAACCACATTGCTATTTAGACTCACATATATAAGCTTACTTACTTAAAAAAACCCAGCAGAAAGATACTATAATGGCATAAGGTTAGAATCATTTCTGTAATTTGCACAGCCCTAGTAAAGAATGGTAAGTAGCAGTAACAGAGTTGGAAGGGACCTTGGAGGCCATCTAGTCCAACCCCCTGCTCATGCAGGAGACCTATACTAGGGATTCCAACCACCGAACTGCCGCCCTTTCTGATCAACAAGCTTAGTGTCTTAACCACTGAGATACCTAGTCAGGCAGTAAGTAAGTAAGTAGGTAGGTAAGTAAGCAAGTAAACAAGGAGTAACGTATCTACCACAATGTACTGTATTAAGGAAAAGCACTGTGACTTTGAATGCAGGACTTGGAATTATGATTTAGTTCAACAGTTCCCAAACTGTGTGCGGTTAACAAACTCACAGAGGCATCGTGCAATATTTTAAATTTTTGCTCCATTAATTTGCAAAGTTGGGGTTTGCAACGTCCGATCTTTGTGAAGCTGATTTTTTTGGCAGTTGCTATGAAAAAAGCAGTTATTATGTGAAAATCAATGTGGAACAGGAAATGAGTGTGGAGGTGTCCAATCTATTTCCAAGATTTGCAAAGTTGTGTGCCCAAACATACACAGATTGCTTTACTAATTAATTGTGGATATTTAAGAATAATTTTAAAAATCCTTGGAATTTATGAGTATTTTTTTTTTCAAATGACTATTAAGTTGTTAGGACATAAAATCCTACTGTTTGAACCTAACTATTTAATAAATGAAATTGTTAAAACATTTCCTTTGGTCTAGAGCTGCTATGAAAAAATTACTGAAATGTTAATGGCCCTGTGAGTCAAGAAAGTTTGAAAATCTCTGGTTTAGTTGATGTTATTTAAGCAGAATATAGTTTTATCAAACAGTTACTGCCACTGGGGTGGGGATGGGAATGAAATAAGCATTCAATTGTTGCAACAATCTCTTTTGAAATTCATGAGGAGAAAAAAGGCACTACATCTTCTCAAATGCCAGAATTCATGTTTCTTAACAAGGTAAATATACTCAAACAACTTTAACAACACTTAACAGCAACAGTTATAAATGTATACATTTGTGACTAGGACAATACAAGCTTATATTCTCTCAACTGTTGAGAAAACTGTAACAGTATTTGCAATTCCTTTTACTTCTAGTCAATAAAGAAGTCAAGGTAACTTAAACCAATATAAATAATTGTTTTTAGAATAATTTAAAGCAATTCATCCATTGAAAATACGCGCAGACATTTTTTACATTTTATACAAAACCATACATTTGGCAATTAACATTAAGAAACATTATTTCACTAAGCTTAAGGGTGTTATACTAAAAGTCTGTCCCTACTAAAAAACCAAACAATTCAGAAAGAAAGCTGGATATTTGAGATAATTTTTTAACATAAATTAAAAGTACAGATCAAATTGAACAAGTTTACTTTTTTAGGTCTATATGCATGCACAAAAATCCAATATGGAAAATGACTAACAATTTGTTACTTCATGTCTAAAATGTTTTGCTGTATTTCCAGATGCTTTATCCCAGCTGAAATTCCTAATACACTTATTTATATGACTCATTGATTCCAATGTGTTCACTAGTGATTGTATTTTAGAAATACAATGTAATTGTCTCATGAATTAGAGGAATTTATCACAGAATGAATACATTAACAGGGAAGGCATCGTGCTAATTTCAGATATCTGGAGCATCTGAGTAATTCCCTAAATACAAAGTATATATTTCTGCTCCCAATGCCCCAGTTTGATTATTCTCCAAGACAACCATTCAGAAAGTTCATACAGGAATCTGTCTCATGAGCCATTCAACTAGCAAATGATAACTTCCCTTTCTGAAAAGGATCTTTACATAACAATTTCTGCTTCCACCTCTAACGTCATCAAAGTGTGGCCTGCTATCTTTTCAAAGTTTCCTTGAGCATGTCAGTTTGGAACTGAGAATTTTATATAGTTCAGCTTTGATTAGTTGGAGAATAGTCTGGCCGCCTAGTTTTAATAATTTTTGGCTTTGGTTTCTTGACTACATCCATTGTTTCTTCTGACTTAAGTTCCTCATTGCTTTCACACACATGGACCACCACGCTAGGAGTAGTTTCAGTTGCAGCATGAAGTTCATACTGAGCCCCTAAAATGTATTTAAAAAACAGTAAGTGACAATAGTACACTTAATAACACATCCAATTTCCCAATTGAATTTATTGCATATTGCCAATGATTAAAACAGTAGCAACATGATGAGGTGTATAATACCTAGCTGCTTGGCTTTCTGAATCCAGAATGCTGCTCCCAGATTTTCAATAAAGAATTTGGAAATATCTAACATCTTCTCAATTTTGATAGAACAAAATATTTTCTTTTATTATTTCTGAGTTAAGAATTGCACCAGAACTGACTGAATTAATTTTATTTATCATATGCATTTTTCTCCCTCCTTTATGCTTATTTTATTTTAATCAAAGTAACCTATGTAGTTTCTTACTACATTATAACTGATGCATTATTTCTCCTTTTGTTTGTTTTACTTCATTAATAAAAAAAATAAAAAATAAGCCCCCAAAAAGTTAAGGATTCCATTGCTAGTTCCTGATTGTTTCATTCCTTAGTCCTGTTCTTAATTAATCCTTTTACATTATTCTAAACATAAATATAATATGACTTCTAGGGTCATACATACCTTGAAAATAATTAAATTTTAAAGGAGGATTTATTTATTTACCTTAAGCACGTAACAATTTTTAAAGGAAGTTACATAGGAAGCTAAAAACATTATGGAAAAACTTTTTACTGATGCATTCTCCTTTTCCCATCTGTTTGTTTCCCCTATCTAAATATGTATACTATAAATTGAATATTTAAGGTTATTGCTTGTATATAAAACAAAAATGGATGATACCTTGAAAATGAATTAGAAGTATTTTGGACCAAGTAAGTTTCTCCTAAAGTAGTCCAACATGTTACCATGTTCTGCATGTCTGAAGAAAATACAGGTATCTTCTACTTATGATTAGTCACTTAGTGACTATTTGAAATTATGAAAGACCTTCTAAAAGGCACTTATGACCCATATTGGAAATTCTGATGGCTGTCCCCCCCATGGTCATGAGACCACATTTTGGGAACTTGGCAACTAGTCTGCATTTTTGACAATTTATAGTGTCCCACAGTATGCAACCACAAGCTACAGGTTTGCCAGAAACCAGCATCTACATTCAGTTTCCAGCAAAACACACCCATAACGAACAACAGGTTCACTTAATAACAACAGCATTGGCTTGATGAGCTCTACAAAAAAGGTTGTAAAATCAGACATCATGTGATCACTACTTACAACCATAATTGCGGGCTCAATTACAGTTGTAAGTCAAGGACTACTTGTATACAACTTCTTTAAGCATATATTTTAATGGATAATAGAGCAACTTCTTGGAGCAGCATTTTTTCCAGACTCACATTGAAGTCTAGAATAAAGTTCCATGCTTTATGAGCAGACACTTTACACTTACACACACACACGATTAAATAAATTAAATAGGAAAAAATAACACGAATTTGTTATTAAGAATTCAGATTTAAAATGTCTTACCTGGTCCTAATTTGGAAATTGCATATAAAAGATCATAATTAATAGCAGGCGTAGCATCATCTGATTGTTCCCAACCAACAGGAGGAGAAGATGGAGGAGAAATCAGGAATTGTTTCTCTGGATCAGGTGGTGCTAAGTGTGTACTTCCAATATACAATCTCTATAAAATTATCCAAAAAAAATATGCATTCCTGTTTACTATAACCATTATATGAAATGAAATGAAAAAGATGGCATGCATATAGTTGGGATGTTTTGCACATCACCTCACTTCTATTTATAAAAAGAGCCAGATCATTTTTTAGGCTTTTGTACAAGCTTGAAAGAGTGATGCCACTGCTTTAAGGAATCTACTCATTAAAGTGACTCTTACAGCAGTGGCATCTCTTTGTGTGAAAAACTAGAAAAGATCAGGCTCATGCTGGTATAATGCTGCTGTACTACTATGGATTGAGTAAGCATAAGACAATAAATACTCAAGACATAAAAGAACAGAATCTTCACAATATTAAGATCAAGACTTCAGTTAAAAACCTGTCTAATTAAATAAAACTTAAAAATATAAAAGGTTTGAGCATTCACATGAAATCATAATTAATGAGAAAAGGCTATGTAGGTTTTATACAAACAAATACTTTGAATTTGTCTTGGTAACAAGACCATCAGTTAGTCCACTTCCTTTAAACAGATATATATGTTCAAGCAACTTCCTTTCTTTCAGTCTTTGGTACCCAGCTGTGGCATCTGGGCCAACTTTATAGGCCACTTCATGTAAAGCTCACTGTAATAATCTCATCTTCAGGTTAACAGCTCACAGATCAATCTGGCCAAGTCTAAAACTAAATCTTGGTGTTGTTCTGAAAAAGTTACTCTTTTCCACTTGTCCCTTCATGGGTAACAATTACTCCAAGAGCAACCACAGACTCAGAAGGAATGTAACCCTGTCAAGAATGGGCAATCTCTCTAATTTCAAAGTATCTTCATCTTGTTTTCATTCAGCATCAGCTTACCGACTCTCACTTAACCTACTACTGCATCCAGATGCTGATCAAATCACTATACTACCTTTGTGTTTACATAATCAAGAGAAACAGAGCTGGATATCCTTATGATAACTCACTCCAAATCTCAAAAAAAAAAAAAAAAAAAAATCTTGGCCAACTATTTCATACAGATAGTAAATATTATTAAGAATAAAATGTGACCACGCAGAAATTTACAGGTTAATTGTCCTATGGCTGTAATATAAACATCTGACATTTATCTTCCATATTTAATAATTTTGTTGTAAGAACTAGGCAAGAGCTGTTCAAAAACAAATGAATCCTACAACCAGAGAAGACAAGTGCAATATTATCCTTGAAACATGACCTTATGGGTACAAATGGTACATTGTGACCTGAGTTCACAATCCACAAAGCTATTCTATAAGAATGTCATATTAATCGCTGAGGTTGAGTTAGATCAGTAAGAATGGGAGACATTACAGGTCAAGATGGCAAAGACTGATTCAGCTCCACAACCAGCCTGCATGCTAAGATTGCTGGTTATGTTATTTGTAAAAGACGCTTGTCCTCTCCCATAGCAAACATGGAAAAACAGTTGATCTTATTATTAGCAGTTAGTAATGGAAATTACAGATCAGTATCTTATGTGTGCTTATTTAGAGGACAATTCAAGCTAGAAAAACAATTCCAAGAGCAAAATAGTGATTGCTTCTAATAAAGCATTTTGAAATAGATCACCAGTACCAACAGACAGAAACATATCAATTTGATAACTCATTTTGGTTATAGCACATTTCTATTTTAAAAAGCATTCTAGATTACATGATCCCTTAGCAATTCATGCAGTACTCTGATCTTCCCACTTCATAATATAGGTGACCTTTGTTTCCCATTATTTGTAAATGGAGTCTAAACAATATTATCTATAGTGAATATTTTTGCAAATGTATAAATTGTTTTTTTTTATTTATACGCCGCCATTCTCTGGAGACTCAGGGCAGCTTACAATGCGTTAAGCAATAGCTTTCATACTTTTGTATATTTTATACAGTCAGCTTATTGCCCCCACAAACTGGGTCCTCAATTTACCTACCTTAGAAAGAATGGAAGGCTGAGTCAACCTTGAGCCTGGTGAGATTCGAACTTACAGTAATTGCAGACAGCTGGAGTTAATTACAATGCATTAGTCTGCTGAGCAATCCAGGCTGAGCTATCCAGTCTTATGGTAGGTTTTTTGTTATTTTTCCATTTATTTGAGCTTTTGACCACGTATAATTTATTTTTATTTATTGCTTTTGTTCTTGTATTTTAATATTGATTTTATTACTTTATTGCTTGTGTTACCTAAAGAATGTGTGTTGTTAAGTAGCCTATATAAAAACTAAAACATTTAGATATACTTATGTCCTAATTTAAATTCTGACATGGAGAGAAAAAAATAATACCCTGATCACATCAAGCTCAATTTTTCTATTTTTTAAGACATACACTTAGGAATGAACTATGATAAATAATTCCACATCTCCCAGAATCCATAATTTATTATGTAATTTTTAATGGCCAGCTTTTATTTCAATTCCTGAAGTAGGAGGCCAAACACCAAATCTACATAGAGCTTAGTTCTCAATTGGTGGTCTGGAAGCTCTACTTACAAATGTTTCTATTAATATCACTAGAGAATCAATAGGTAAGAGGAAAAGTTTTTTGGAAAAGCAGACCATGCAACATGTGCCTTTTTTCTGAAATATGTCTGAATGTTTTAAAATATCAGCTAATCAAATAAACCATACATATGATAGCTGAATAGATGCATGCAAAGTAGATGGAAATAAGTGAAACTTAGTTATAAATAATGTTAATTTCACTGATTTCTAGCTCATATATTGCGTTGGCATGATGTATACTGCAGTAGAGGAATGAGAAAGTAAGCAAAAAATAAAAATACTGTATAAGAACTATTAAAATATAAAAGCTATTAAAGTATAACTGATTAGGTTACCTTGTCTTACCTGAGCAAAATATAGTTTAATTTCCTTTCCAAGAAATTCTGTCTTGTGTAACCGAATTTTAACCTCAGCTGCTGATAAAGGATTGCTGAAGTTCAACCTTATTCTTTTAAAACTTTTGAAATAATGAAAGGTGACATCTTTGTCATATGTTCTAAACAGAGCTTCAAATCTTCCCTGAAAAATAAACGTGAACATAAATAAACAGTTAACAAGAATACAGCATTCCTGCCTATCATTTATTGATCTATAAACAAAGGTAGAAGTATTTCAAGACAGTTTCACTTTCTGAATTAAGTATAATTCATAAATAATGCATTTACAAACCAAAACACAAGCATATTTTCTGCCTACTTGGGCTCTTATGCCTCTAAAGTGTTGAGTACAGCTAACAAAACCTTTATTTATTTATTTTATTTATTTATTTATTAAATTTATATACCGCCCTACTCCCGGACGGGACTCAGGGCGGTGAACAGCCAGAATAAGATATAATAAATACAAAAGTTAAAAAATCATTAAAAACAAATTAAATAATTTGGCTCAACAGTTTAAAAGTCCAATTATGATTATAAAATTTTAAAACCCAAAAAAGGAGGTTAAGCCAGCCCAGCTTGTTCAAATAAAAATGTTTTCAAGGCGCGGCGAAAAGTACCCAGGTCATGTAGGTTCCTTATCTCGGGGGGGAGCACGTTCCAGATGGTAGGTGCCCCCACAGAGAAGGCTCTCCCCCTGGGGGCCGCCAGTCGACACTGTTTGATCGACGGCACCCTGAGGAGACCCTCTCTATGGGAGCGGACTGGTCGGTGAGAGGCTGTTTGTGGCAGAAGGTGGTCCCGAAGATACCCTGGTCCTAAGCCATGGAGCGCTTTGAAGATGGTAACCAAAACCTTGAACCATACCCGGAAGACCACTGGAAGCCAGTGCAGTTCGCGCAGGAGGGGAGTCACATGGGAGCGCCACGTCGCTCCCATCACCACCCGCGCGGCCGCATTCTGGACCAGTTGGAGCCTCCGGGTGCTCCTCAAGGGGAGCCCATGTAGAGAGCATTACAGTAGTCCAGGCGTGAGGTGACGAGGGCATGAGTGACCGTGCGTAACGCATCCCGATCTAGAAAGGGACGCAACTGGCGAATCAGGCGAACCTGATAAAAACTCCTCCCAGCCATGGCCGCCATATGCCCTTCTAAAGACAGCCGTGAGTCCAGGAGGACGCCCAAGTTGCGAACCCCATCCGTGGGGGCTAATGATTTGCCCCCAATAGTCAGAGATGGCACCAACTGACTATATCGGGATGTCGGAAACCACAGCCACTTGGTCTTGGAAGGGTTGATCCTGAGTCTGTTCCTCCCCATCCAGATCCGTACAGCCTCCAGGCACCGGGACATCACTTCGAGGGCATCATTGGGGTGGTTTCGGGTGGAGATGTACAACTGAGTGTCGTCAGCGTACTGATGGTACTTCACCCCAAAACCACGGATGATCTCACCCAGCGGCTTCATATAAATGTTGAACAGAAGGGGCAAGAGGACCGATCCTTGCGGCACCCCACATACAAGGGGCCTCGGAGTCGACCTCTGCCCCCCTGGCAACACAGACTGCGACTGGTTGGAGAGAAAGGAGGAGAACCACCGCAACTCAGTGCCCCCCACTCCCAGCCCCTCCATCCGGTGCAGCATGATACCATGGTCGATGGTATCAAAAGCCGCTGAGAGGTCTAATAGGACCAGGACAGAGGAGCAACCCCTGTCCCGAGCCCTCCAGAGATCATCTACCAACGCGACCAATGCCGTCTCCATGCTGTACCCGGACCTGAAGCCCGACTGGAACGGATCTAGATAGGTCGATTCATCCAGGTACTGAGGCAGTTGTCACGCCACCACACTCTCAACAACCTTCGCAACAAAGCGAAGGTTGGAGACGGGACGATAATTTACCAACATTGCCGGGTCCAGGGAAGGCTTCTTGAGGAGGGATCTCACCACCGCTTCCTTCAAAGCGGTGGGGAAGACACCCTCACTCAAAGAAGCATTTATAATCCCCTGGAGCCAGCCTTGTGCCACCTCCCGGGAGGCCAGCACCAACCAGGAGGGACACGGGTCCAATAAACATGTGGCTGCGCTCAGACTGCTCAGCATCCTGTCTACGTTTTCTGGAGTCACAGAGTCAAACTCTTCCCATATAATAGTCTCAAGACCTGTCCCAGTCACCTCCCCCGGATCTACACATTCAGGGTTAGAGTCCAGCTGTTCCCGAATCTGGGCGGTTTTGTCATACAGATATTGAACAAAATCCTCAGCTCTACCCTCCAAGGGGTCCTCCCGCGCCCCTTGTTGTAGCAAGGAGCGGGTCACCCTAAACAGGGCGGCTGGGCGATTATCTGATGATGCAATAAGAGCGGAGAAGTAACTCCTCTTCTCCGCTTTTATTGCCACTAGGTAAGTCTTAATATGAGCTCTTACCAGTGTCCGGTCAGATTCAGAACGACTGACCCTCCAACTGCTCTCTAGGCGTCTTTTCCGGCGCTTCATCTCCCTCAGCTCCTCAGTATACCAAGGAGCCAGGTGAGATCGGCGCCGGGTCAGAGGCCGCAAAGGCACGACCCGGTTCAAAGCCCCGGCAGCCGCCTCATCCCAGGTGGCCACCAAGTCTTCGGCCGAGCCGTGTGCCAGAGACTCGGGAAATGGCCCAAGCTCCATCTGGAACCTATCAGGATCCATCAGGCGCCTGGGGCGGAACCACCTCACTGGTTCCGCCTCCCTGCAGCGAGGTGTGGCGGTTTGAAGGTCTAGCCGAAGGAGAGAGTGATCTGACCATGACAAGGGTTCAATCGCTATATCCCCTATCTCAAGATCACTCAACCATTGTCCAGAGACAAAAACCAGGTCCAGCGTGTTTCCCCCCACGTGAGTAGGGCCATGAATTAACTGGGTCAGGTCCATAGCCGTCATGGAGGCCATGAACTCCCGAGCCGTCTCAGACGTCTCACCGACTGATGGCAGGTTAAAATCCCCCATGACCATAAGGCTGGGGGTCTCAACCGCCACCGCGGCAATAACGTCGAGCAGCTCGGGCAGGACCGCTGCCACGTGGCAGGGAGCCAGGTACGTGACTAGCAGACCCAACTGCACCTTATGACCCCACTTCAGAAGGAGGGACTCACAGCCAGCCCTCTGAGAAACAATGGTCTCCCTCGGGGCAAGGCCCTCGTTTATAACAACTGCCACTCCCCCGCCCCTCCCCGTGGCCTTGCCCAATTGTTGTTACTGAATTGTAATTTTTAATATAATTGTAAGAGAAAATGGTTAATAATTACATTTATTCAACTGCATTGTACGTTAATTAAATATAAATCCAGATAAAAACAAATTTAATGATCCAGTTGTCTCTCTCACTGTCAACATCTCTTGCAAAACCTAAAAGAAAACCCCTTCCTCTACCTTCCTCTATACTTTGTTTCCCAAATGCTTATGTGTCAGCTTTCAAGTGCTCCCAGGAAGGTTAATTCCCCCCTCCCCCACCTGCCTGTAGGTCTGGTAGCATTAGCCTCCAACCCCACCCCAAATTCCCCTTGCTATGTATATTAGTGCAAAGAAGAGCCATGTTCTCAAGACAGATTCAGTTTGAAGTGGCAAAGACAAAGAAAAAGTTACACAACAATCTTCCGGGAGGGGCAACTGAGGAGCAGGCAGCTCAAAATTCTGTGACTGCCCCTTTTTAAGTTCCCCTCTCTCTCTTCTGGTCGCATGACTCAGAGCATATGCTCCCTGTCCAGTGGTTTTCAGTGCACACATAGGCAAAAACGGCAGACACAACAAAACGGGAAAGCAGAAACACATATGGATATAACACAATAGAATGGTGTATAGAAGAAGAAGGACTAGAAAGAATCCAAGAAGCCATGTTCTGCATGATTTCCCTACTTTGTTTTCTATTAAGAACATTTGTGATCAGTACTAAACTGCATACACCTTTATTTGTTTTTAACCAAGTAAAAGAAATATAGGCACCCCCAGTGGCAGGTTTCCATTCTAATTATACATGAACATCAACAAAGTATGGGCTACTACATACAAACCTAACCAGAATGCAGAGAAAAGACTGAAAATGGCTTAAAGACATTCATTTCCTTGTAAACCAGTCACTCTACAACTCATGCATAATATATCTTTGTTTGTTTGTTTTTAAAGTGTTACAGTTACAGGGTAGAGAATAGATCAAATTCAGAAACACTGGGAGGAATCCTCCAATTATGTTATCCATAGTAGCAATAGCAGTAGCAATAGCATTTAAAACTTATATACTGCTTCACAATGCTTTTTCAGCCCTCTCTAAGTGGTTTACAGAGTCAGCATATTGCCCCAACAAGCTGGATCCCCACTTTACTGACCTTGGAAGGATGGAAGTCTGAGTGAACCCTGAGCTGCTGAAAATTGAATTCTTAGAGTGAGCAGTGAGTTAGCCTGCAGTACTGCATTCTAACTTGTGTGTCACAATAGCTTTTACAGTATCAGAATAGACAAGGGCTATATGGTTATTCCATGACTTAGCAACAACATCAAAAATCCCCCAACAAGATATTGAATTGAATTGAAATATTTTAATATTTAATCTTGGGGTGGCTGGAAAAATGGGACAATAAGGCAACATATATACTGGTGTTATTAAAAACCACTACTATCAATACTATTGCTCAATGTCCTTTGGAAGATTATCTTGTTTGGCAGGGCTGCAAATTTTACCTACCGTATTTTCCGGCGTATAAGACAACTGGGCGTATAAGACGACCCCCGACTTTTCCTGTTAAAATACAGGGTTTGGGCTATACTCGCTGTATAAAACTACTGCTCTTCCAACGCACACCAAATAAAAATTAAAAACATCAACTGGCTCACCCACAATGTAAAAACAGCTGTGCTAGACCCAGAATGGCCCCTGCAACAAGCAGGAACCTCACACAGCCACAAAAAGCCCAAAAACCCAACTTTCACACTTTACACACACAAAATTCCACATACAGCTTTGTAAGATTTTGTGTGTTTGTGTAGTTAGAGTGAAACACTACAGAAACAAACTAAATCTCAGAAAGCTGCACAAATATTATTTTATTTTATTTTATTTTTATATGAAAGCTAAATTTAAAACTTCCTAAACTTTAAATGGTTAGGTCTAAAAAAGAACAACTAAACCCCCCCCCCCAATTAACTATTCTTTTAAAGCTCCCAAAGGGGAAAAAACCTTACCCAATAGAACAGGAGTCCCCAACCTTGGCAACTTTAAGATTTGTAGACTTCAACTCCCAGAATTCCTCACCCAGCTTTGCTTTGTTGGCTGAGGAATTCTGGGAGTTGAAGTCCACAACTCCCTGCCTGCTTGATTGCAGGCAGGGAGATTCAGTTGCTTGCTGATGCAATGGATTGCAGGCAAGCGAAGCAAGGCAAGTGTTGTGACTAGCAACTAAGGTAAGCAAGCTGGAGGGGGGGTTTGCTACCGATTACCAGGCAACTCAGCTGGGATCACCAGAGCCATGTAAAAGGAAAGAAGTTTTTTCCTTTTACATGGCTCTGACGATCCAAGCTCTGACGATCCCAGCTGAGTTGCCTGCTACTCAGGGAACTCAGCTTGGACTGCCAGAGCCATGTAAAAGGAAAAACTTTTTTCCTTTTACATAGCTCTGGCGATCCAAGCTGAGTTGCCTGATTAGCATGCAACTCAGCTGGGATGGTCAGAGCTTGGCTCGTCAGAGCCATTTAAGGCTGCCTGGTTACAGGAGAATGACACCCGGCGTATAAGATGACCCCCCGACTTTTGAGAAGATTTTCATGTGTTAAAAAATCATCTTATACGCCGGAAAATAGGTATATCATCCAATTCGAAGGGGAGTTATTTCAAAAACAGTAACTAAAATGTAAAATTTAGCTATGAGCTACATTGTTAGCCATATAAGTAGCCGTTACCATGTTTCCCCAAAAATAAAACCCTGTCTTATATTTTTTTGAACCCTGAAATATGCACTTGGCCTTATTGCCATGTGCTCAAAAGCCCAATTCGCCTTATTATCAGGGGGTGTCTTATTTTGGGGGAACCAAGGTAGCATTATAATATATAAAACAAAATTTAAGCTGTACTGAATGTGTTATTGACATAGACTTTAACAGATCTATGAAAAATGTTTAACAGATATATTTTTGCCATCATCATTCTTGTTCCACAAAAATTAGCATCAACTACAGAGGTAGCTAGCTGCTTCTTACAAAATCAGAACATCTAACTTACTCTTTCTCTTTTCTAGTCATCCCTTGGATGAAAATTATATGCTACTTTATTTACCTTCTTCTTGCTTCCTGTGCAGCTATAGGATGGATCTTGCAAGAAGATGGTAATGCTGTTTTGGTTGTATGAGCAATTCTAGAATAACTATACAGCACATCCCAATCATATGTGCCAATATAAGAAATATGCAAAACTAGTGGGGTGAAGATGATGCAGGGTAAAACTTGACATAGTTTAATGAGGATACTGGATGCTTCAGTGTCTGAAGTGAAGTCTGCATTTAAAAAGAGCTTCATCAATATAATGGTTGCTGGCCCTCAAAAATATAACTTTTTACTTGTCTGCCTTCATGTACATAAATGTGCCAACAACCGCCTTTCCTATTGAGGCACTGCTATTGAAATAGCCATTAGAAATATTAAGTACATATTTGACCCACATTTATGTTTCCAATATTAATAAAAACAGATGCTACCTTTTAAAATTTATAGTGAAAGAATTAGGAGTAGAATTTAGAAGGAGACAGTGTTTTTATATCTTACTTTTTATTCACTAGCAGGAGTAAAAAATAATTATCTCACTTTAGCTAACCTGACAAATTATATGAAAATTGGAACATCCTTAAAAACTAAAACATTGAGGAAAATGCAAGGCTGTTCCTTTACAACTACAGCTATTTGAGGTTTGAGGAATGTAGAAATAGATGAAAGGAATGAAAGATAAAGCATAGAGCAAAATATTGGAAATGAGACAAAATATAACATAAAATATGGAAAAATTAGCAACTAAAAAGATTACAATGCTAACCTAATGAAAATAATGTTAAATTCCAAAAATACTGTTCTTGTATATGCTAAAAATTTCCAGTTGTAATTGGAAAGCATCATTTACTTTTATGTCCCTAGATAAATGTACATTTCTGCTGGAATTTGGAAAATTGAAGAATTTTTAATAATGAGAATATATCCCATGGCATTCTTAGACAGATAGACTGTTAATCTTTAGTTCTTATATTCCAGTTATTTGTACAGTGCCAACTAATATTGTTGCATTCCTAGCACACTCAGAAGCATTGTGCACATAACCAACGGAAGCATTAAAGATTTTATCTTCTGCTCAGGAATACTTGAGAACTTGCAAATAATTAACAAAATATTTTAAGAGTCTTTACCATCTTGCAATCTAATAATATGAAAAATTTCTAAATCATACAAAAACATCAAAGGAACAGCAGCTTCTCTACCTTAAAATGTTAACAATGCATCTGTTATTTTGCTTCACTTTCTAACCAATTCAATATTCTCAACACACTCACATTTCCCAGCATGCAATATAAACCTTTCCTTAAAGCAGTTTTTACATCCAAAAGTCTTACCCTAATTTCAGGTTGACTGAAAATCTTGTGGTCTGCAACACAAGCAATCAAGGAACCAAAAATGTAATCAAAGTTCCTGAAATGCATTTTTGCTTTCTTGTAAAGGTTGCCAGGAGCTCAGCACAAGACCAAGAAAACCTCTTTTTGAAGAAGCAGTTCAGTCTGGAAAGACAGCTTATAAGAGAAACTAAGTCCAACCCTTCGGCAAGCACAAAAAAACCCAACACCCCAAGTTTTACAGCATTCTATATGTGACAGCAAATTCCTGAGCAAAGTTCTGCCACATAGTTTCAGGCTGTCAGGGACAAAATGTAAGCTTCAGCTGGAAAGAGGTGACGTAAGCATGTTAGTCAGTTTCCCTATGCTAATTAACTTTGCTCTGGAGTATGGAAAAAACAGCTGAGGTTTTCATAGGCAGCTGTTTTATCAACTCCTCTTGCAGCATAGTTTCCATTGCCAGTAATTCCATTTAGCACTCAGACAACATACTCTTCACTTGAATAGGACAACCCATTTTAAGATGGAAAAAATTACTATTTGAGGACTAAGGTTAGCTGCAATAAACAGTAATTAGCTGGCAGGAAATATTTCAAGACTTCGGAAAACTAAGAACAAATCTTAGTCACAATGCAGTCAAAGTCTATATATGTTTACCCAGAATTCAGTCCCACGGGTCTTAATGAAACAAATATAGCACTCCTAAACTTGTATTTTCCATGACTGAGCTAGTTTTAAATTGAATTCTAGAAAAAAAAATCAATTCAAGTGTATGCTGGCTAAGACCCTCATTTTTCTTTTAAATTACTGGCCCAATACCATCCAATGAAGCCTGTGGTCAAATGCAGGGGTCCCCAATCCCTGGGCACCTGTCCGTGGCATACCAGAAACCGGGCCACACTATCAAGTGAGCCCCCATCCACAGGATGCAGGCAGCACATGAAACAACGCCCCCTCCGGTCCACAGAAAAGCTCTTTCCATGGAACTGGTCCTTGGTGTCCAAAAGGTTGGGGGCCATAGGTCAAGTGGAAACTCATCTGTACATCTGCCATTCCAACACTTTAACCACTACAATTACTATTCCATACCCCTTCACTGTTTCACTATTGTGAAAAACAGGAATGTTTCACTTGCTTTTAAATCACATCATATACTTCTGTACAATTATTAAAAGGTGAAGACACCGTTGAAGCATTCAAACTCTCCATTGTATGCAAGAAAAGTAAGTTGAAGGTACAGGAAATACTTGCATTCCATCAGCTTTAATTAAGATCATGTTAAAGCTTTCAATATAGGATTTAGGTTACTGTTGTGAAATAGGTAGACAAATTTAAGCTGCTCGCCCATTTAAAAGTAAGGCAAAGGGATTTGAGTGGAGATCCTCTTCAGTTGGTCACAAATGAATTTTGGCAAGTTGTCAATTTTGTCTGTAGTGTATTTCATCTAAATCTTTCATCTACTTTAGGTTTGCAGTCCGCAAGCCCAGCAGGCTTCTTTTAATTCCTCTGCATAACAGATTGATTGAAGGACAGATATTACCTTATTGAAGAAACAAATTTACCTGTTTAAATTTAGGTTTGTTAATTCTAGAGGCACATTTAGATAAACAAATCTTAGCATATATGAAGATTAAGAAAAAAGTAACAGCTTTTACTGAATGCCTTAGAAAACATCAGTAACACATTTTTGTCCTCCTAGATTTCTAATACTTAACTTATCCTCATACATTGCACTTGAAACCCAAACATTCATGGCATGTTAATTCTTGTTTCTCTGAGAACATTTTAGTAGGCGAATTACAAAAGTGAGCCTTACTAAAAGGAAAAAAATCACTTACAAATAACTGTTATTAAATATTATAAAAACTACCTAAGCTTTCTATAGAAATATTTCAAAATTTAAATACTCACCCAAAACTTCTTGCCTATTTTTATTATATGAAGCCTAAGTGTACACACACACACACACACACACACACACACACACACACACACACGTGTGATCCATTAGCTAGTTGCAATTTTATTTCACTATCCTTGCAATTTTTTGCTGACAAGTCCTTTGATCTACTGTGGAGAATATCAGATTTTGAATCTGGAGAAGGCAGTTGTTATTACTGAACTCATGCAATACTGGAATCTAGCTATTACTTGAAATTATGTTTCATTAGATAGTGATAGCATGCTGTTTTCAGAATTAACCTAAAACCATAATTTTTAAAATGAAAGATAAATTACTTTTAATTAGCATTATCTTCATATTGTACACTTTGAGCTTTATTGCAAACATTAATTTAATTTGATGACAAAATTAAGCTTCCCTACAAATGGCTAGAAATTACCTAGAGAGCGAAGAAAATAACATTTATTCTCCCTCTCTATACTCATCTCAATATATACAAATACTATAGTTTATGGAAGTGCCACTGGACTCAAAAGCAGAATAGCTCCTTTGGATCCAAATCTATTTTTCTGCGTTTTTTCCCCCTTTTCTACATACTACTTTATAGAATGCATTATTATTACTTTATAGAATGCATATTTTGGATTTATATTTGACCTTAACAAAGTATCTTAGCAAACCTTAACAAAGATTTTGCAGTGGTTAGTTAACAAAATCATAAATAATCTATCTTTCAAATAAAGGTTTAAACATTTTTGTGGTCTGTACATTTTACTTTTTATGTATTTATACATGGAGGGCAATAAATCTAATTTGGGTATTCTTTTAGTGGAGCAGTTTGGTTGAATTACACTTCTTTCCTGTTTCCTGTCCAACAGTTTGTAGTTAGAACCATTAAAATCAGGGCTACTACCCTTTGAAAACACATGAGCTAATAATCAACCCTAACCCTAAATACACAAGTGCCATTTCATTTTATTTATTACATTTATATTTTAAATCAGAAGAGAAAATTGTGATAATCTTTAGTTTTTAAGTTTAATTTTTCCCTATTTATTTTTTCAAACCCTGAAATAAAGGCCTCTTCTCTGAATCCTCTCAAACATAATAGTGCAGGTGAAAGTGATAGTTTTCTTAGCTTTAGCTCATCAGCTGTCCTCTGCTTTCCCAAGAAGCTAACCTTGTGCCTACCTTACTATATCTTCAAAATCAGGCAAATATCCTTTATTATTTATTATTTCAGTCTTTATAAGCTTTAAATTTTTACTATTCTATGAATTTAGCATGCTGTTTTACTAAAAAGAATAGCAAAAATTGAATTGTGAATATTTATGCATTAAAAGAAAATTAATTTTTCTAGATTTTGTTTGGGGGGGAGGAAGATTTAAAAAGCAATAGCTATAAATTTCATGGAAAAACATAGCAAATAATTCATCATAAGTTCCATTTATTCTCCCAGCTGCTCCATAAAGCACACAAAATTATTTCAGTTATTACAAAATTATACCAGCTTTGAGATTATGAGAAATCACAATCAACATTAAATCAATATTTCACAATCTGTTATCTTTGAATTTTTTAAAAAATAAAACTACTGGAAATTTACTTTATATAAATAAAGAAAGCTTAACAGCATCTTATCAACTTTGCCACTGAAACCTAAAATACAACTTTTACATATTTCTTCTATCATGAAACTCTGAGATTCAAAACTGGGATTTTGAAGTGGTTTCCCATGTGATTACTTATCAAATCTAGATTGATTAGCTTTATATCGCATTACACTGTGCTCTGGCATTTCTTTAATTCTCAGTTGTAGATTGATAGTTAAGTTTTTATTATTGCTATCTACATTTTGAAATTGATTTGGAAGCCACCGTAACAAATACAGTTTTTAAAAATCCAGTATATCAAATTAAATAACCACAAATACCATTCCCCCCAAAAAGGTTACTTAAATAAACAATTTTTTTAGTTCCTGGAAAAAGTGAGCTGCCAGTTTTACTGGTGGCTTCTAAAATTTCGCAATGGTTATTATTAAAATCCTTTATCTAGACTACTGCTGTCTGTACTTGCCAAAAAATGGCATTAGCAAAACAGTCTACAAAATTGATGATGATGATGATGATGATGATGATGATAATAATAATAATAATAATAATAAGAAGAAGAAGAAGAAGAAGAAGGAAGAAGAAGAAGAAGAAGAAGAAGAAGAAGAAGAAGAAGAAGAAGAAGAAGAAGAAGAAGAAGAAGAAGAAGAAGAAGAAGAAGCAGCAGCAGCAGCAGCAGCAGCAGCATAGATGGTCCTTGAGATAAAAAATAGAGAAGCTTTGAAGATTAAAATAACACTTCCAGGACATGGCCTGGAAGAAATAGATAACTAGTTTAACTAGCATAGAGCAGCCTGAATTTTGTTCTATATCAGACCTTCCACCTGAATTACACAAGAGCATTCTCTGAACCACAACAGTTCAAAACAAAACAGTTCAAAACAGCCTTTTTAACATAATATACTTAGTTCAAATCAAGGATTAATGTTTTTCATCAGAGTTATCACTGGGAATTCATCATGGCTTTGGTCCACTTACATTCATGGAAACAAGATTTCACCATATAGAAATATTCTTTTAAATAAAAGATCCATATTTTCAAAAAAAAAAAAAGTTGGTAGATGCTTCAGTTGCTGCTTGACTACACTCTCAACATACTTTACAATTGGTCAATTTGATCTCCCAAAATAAAGTTCAGATTCAACTAGGGGGGCAATTTTGATATAGACATTAAACTGTGGAAGTAATGGCACTAAGATGGCAAGCATGCTGTCACCAGCTGAGCTTGACTCAAGGACACCTAATTAGGGATTTGCTTGGGAGCAGAGAAAAGAAATTGTTCATATACACCTATCCCATCTTCATTTTGCTTCATATAAAATTTGGAACAACTAAAGTATTCTGGAGTTTGGTAAACCCAGAACCGTTTGGCAGGATATACCTGGATGTATATGTTTCATGAAAATGAATAAAGTCAATTAGAGGAGGGTTGTGTATATGTACCATTGAGTCAGTCTTGATTCTGGTAGCTAAATGAACAAATCCATGCAGGGTTTTTTGCAAGATTTTTGGAAGTGGTTTGCCATTGTTTTGTTCCTAGGACTGAGACAATATGATTGAGCCAAAGTCATCCAGCTAGCTTCATGCCCAAGACTTGAACTAGAACTCATGACTCCCAATTACTAATTTGGTGCCTTAACCACTGCACTAAATTTGAGCTCAAGTAGAGTAGTAGAACCATAACTTCAGACATTTAAAGAACAGCCCCAGAAGCTTTTCATCTCTCAAAAATAGCTCCACATAATGTTCCTAGGTTAATTAATAACCAAACTCTGTTTGTGCTTTCCTTTACACTCATGGAAGTTTCCTGTTTGAGGAAAAACTTAAGCATGGCAAGCTGTACCCAAGAATGGATTGCTGGAAAATTATAATAAATTGGAAAGTTGGCCAATAACTTGTGAACAGTCTTTTTAAATGAGTCACCTGAATGGTATAATACTATGGAAAGTCTCTGTTTCCTGATACAAACAGAATGGCAAATCACTTTCCGTATATGCTTTACAATATATTCCAGTTTCCACACATCTAGGAAATCTTCTCATACAAACTGCTTTTTCTATGGAAAAACATGAAGTAGTTCCTTGAATACCATTATACATGAGTGTAGTTCTAATTACAAATTCTTCAAAATATTAACCAGAGACTGCATTATTCCCATCATAATAGCTACTCTTTCCATTATTCATTGTGAATTTTTGTGGTAATGTATGTATGTTTTGCCTTTTATATTTGATATTTACAATTAGCACCCTGAATTGCAACTAGCATCTGACTGGCAGCCAATTCAATTCCTGAAGATGCACAATCATATTGTGGGATATTGGAACACAATCCTCATTTCCTGGGTTAATGCTTTGTAATTTGCAAAGGGCCTTTGGTAGCCCTACGCAGAGCCCATTAGAGTAATCCAAATAGAAAATGACTAGAGCATGAGTGACTATCAGTAATGCCTCTCAATCCCATAGTCCCAATTGATGCAAACAATATATTGAAAAAAGCAAATGTCTATTTCATGTTCACATAGCTAGCAGTTATAAACACAATTTTTTAAAACAGTAAACACACCTCTGGCATATTGTTTTTAGATGAAAGGATCATTTAGACTCCATTGGTTCACTAATACCACAGCTGCATTTGAATGAATGTAAATCTATTGTTTAAATGCAGGGATGGGCAGCCTGAGGTCCTTCAGATCTTGTTAATTCTTTGGCAGTTTGAGGATGAAGAATGATTGGCACAGAAGTCCAACCATAATAAAATAAATAAACAACAAAAAGTTAGAAGTTGTACTGAAGAAACACATAAATTGAGTTCCCAAATTTCTGTGACACAATGCAATCAGGTCTGGATTACAGGTTGCCTGCCTCTGTATTTAGTTTCACTCTGGGCTAGCTATGAAAAACTAACAGCCCTCCAGGTAGCACATAATAACTCTAAGAATTGGTTCCAAATGAGAAGATGTGTGTAGCTATTGTTGTTTTTTGCCTGAAAAATAAAAGGAAGGCCAACATGGTACAGTGGTTTGGGTACTGGACTGACACCAGGAAGACCCAGGTTCAAGCTACATGCAACATGGAAGCTGGCTGGCTGACTAACTTTGAGCCAGTCATTATCTCTTAACCCAACGTACCTCAAAGGTTTGTTACTGCGGAATTGTATTCCCAAACATCTGGGCAAAAATGTAATATAAATCTAACAAATATATGAATAAATTTTCTCTTGTAACTTTCTTCACGTGCTGTTAGTTATAGCTTTCTTTTCCTTCCCACCCGTAGTTTTAGCTAGCTACAGAGAATATCATGTTTTTACACCCTTGATATAAAAATGCTATGCCTTAGTTTATTTGGCTTCCATAATCCTTTGTAACAGAGTTTTAAAACATTAGACTGTAAAAGAGCTTACACTTGTATGCCCGTTACAAGGGCAAAAATATCAAAAGCACCAGACCATTCATATACCAATATTTGTTAAAATAGACTAACCTTATAAATAATAGGAAAAAATAATATTATTCACATCACTAATTATTTCAACAGATAGTACCATCCTGACACCTAGCCAAACTTAAATTATTAAAAAAAAAACACGATTGTACTAGGGTAGCACTTGAATCAAAAACAATGAGGCAATTCTGATTAGGAGAGAATGTGTGAGTGTGCACATGGATTCTCAATAAAAGGGGGGGGGCAGGGAGAAAGAAGAGGGGAGCTCACCTTTGCACTGTTGCCAAGAAAAATACATGGATATATCCATAGAGTCAGCAGGAGCTGAAGTAAGTTTTACAGGAACTTTACCTTTTAAATTTATTCATTTTTATTATATCTCATTTTTATAATACCCCAAAATAATAAATACATATTAATATAGTGATTCAGTTTATAGCATACAATGAACAGTTAATGTAATAGGCAATAGATTTCAAGGGCTACTACCCCTGAAAAGATAGCACCTCTTGTTATTATACAAATATTTGCATGTTGGCCTTAAATAGTATTAGCAAAAATATTGTCTTTTAAATAAAATTTTCAAAAGCCGCTCACAACGCTTGTGACACAATTTTGTGTATATTTTTATGTTGCTTCCACAGGTTCACTTATTGTTAACATAAAAGGTTTTTATGTCAGCACTAACATAGGGTAAGCTTGTAGTACAGAAACCTGTTATTACTACTATTACTAAATCATAGGGTTGGTTGCACATGCAGATGTTTAGACTGGATTTAGCATTTTTGTCCATCTATCAAGTCCTTTCCAAAGATCTGGGATAGGCAAATGTTGTTCTTTGATGATGTTAATTATTGTTATTATATTTTCTTTTTGTCCTGCCTTTATTATTTAACAAGTAACTCAAGGAGATGAAAATAGTTAATACACCTTCCTCCTCCTATTTTCCCCACAAAAACAACCTTGTAAGATAAGTTAGGCTGAGAGAAAGTGACTGATAGTTGGTATTGATAATATTGGTGACATATTAGTATGTCTATAAATTCAATGCCGCATAATTACTGTGGGCTGGATTGTCTTCATTGCAAGTTTAGCAAATGGTTTCAGTAGCATAAGGGATTTCAGAGTCTTATTCTCAGTTGTTTTAGTAATTCTTTCCCATTTTCAATGGAAGAACAATTATTCATCTAACAAGTTACATTCTTACATTTTTTTTTACTTCGGTTCTTTATCCAGATGTATATATCTTGTTTAAAGTATCCATTCATATCTTTCCTTCTTTAATAGAAAATGCAAAATATAATCACTATAACCACTTTTAACATACATTTTATTTTAGGTCCCTTTAATTACAAATGTTAAGAAACTAGAAATAAGAGTTTGCTGCCATTTTTCTAACTAGGCAGAAATGAATTTAGACAAAGACAAAGATAATTTCTCTACAAAAATTATTGTTTATTCTTTTAAATTTCCAAATGATACATCACAAATAACTAACAATAATATCAACGTACTAGAACTTTCAATAATGAAATATTTATACTCCAAACATACTGCAATGCCTTAAAATTAGATTGTGAGAAGTTAGCATCATGATGCACAGAATCATTATCAATATAAATACTCTCAGACCGCTATTTAAACGGAGTTGGGGTGAGGGAATCCCAACGCCGACTTTCTCTCAGACCGCTCGGCAGCCTGGGCACTCCAACAAACCACGCTGAGACGAGATGCTCGAGCAAACAGAAAAGCAGTTTATTTTCGTCTTCCAGGAAGCCGTAGATTACGCTGAGTTCACCAAAAGGGATAACACAAAGTCGGCGTTGGGATTCCCTCACCCCAACTCCGTTTAAATAGCCGCGCTGTACAACCAGCCAATCAGCACTGCTTCCAGGTTCCACCCCACCCATTATGCAAAATTGCAATTGTCTCTCATTAATCATGGTTAGCCTAGCCCGTCCGCAGCGTGACCGACCGCCTAGCTCGTGACACCCCCTCCACCATTGTGCCCATGTGTTTTCTCTTGATAGCAGGTGTGTTCTCTCCACCCCACCTAGCAGGTAAGTCCTTTGCCCTGATGTGTCGAGCTGGGCAGGCTTGACAAATACACTAGAACTGAGGTGTATATTTACTAATTAATTTTAAATGCTTAAATCTTTGTCTAATTTAATTTTGAAAAATTATGTTTATGTAGTTTATTATTTTTTTCAAACTGTCCCATATTTTCCCACAGAAATGGAAATGTAGCTATTTAAACAAACACGCAATCTATAAATAGGTTCTTAATTACAACATACAGATCAAATTTTCAAGCTTGCATCATTGCTACCAGAGTCAGTGCCAGTTATGTCATAAGTGCTTCAAGTGATCCTGTATCTACTCCTAGGCGGAAAAGCTTTCTTCTCATACTATCATACCTACAAATCTTATGTTTCCAGTTGATTTCTATTTACTTCTAAAGTAGATAAACAACTGCAATACAAACAACAAAAACAAGGAGTGCATTGCTGTCAGACAATTGGTTCTTGTTGAATTTTGTCTTCTATCAATAAATGTCTGCATTTAGATTTTTTTTTATCATTGTAATGTAATAGTGTACATATAAGTAGGAATGAACTTTGCATGAGTTTCTGGGTTGATGAGTTTGCATGTTCTCTTTCCTCTTCTTCTGGGATTGGGAAAAAATGTAATTTGAATTGTTTTGCTTTAGCTGATTCCTAATTTCTCATATGCAAATGAAGAATTGTTTGAAAGGAATAATTCAATTATTAAATAAATATATTTCACTTCTGCCAACCTAGAAGTTCAAAAGCACATAAAAAATGCAAGTAGAAAAATAGGGACCACCTATGGTGGGAAGGTAACAGCGTTCCATGCGCCTTTGGCATTTGGTCATGCCAGCTGCATGATCATGGACACGTCTTTGGACAGTGCTGGCTCTTTTCGGCTTTGAAATGGAGATGAGCACAGCCCCCTAGAGTTGGAAACGACTAGCACATATGTGTGAGGGAAACCTTCACCTTTACCTGTATTTCACAGCCAATTGTTTCTTCTGGGTCTTTTAAGAAAATATTTTAACACGAAGTTTGAAACCTGCTAAAGGAGAAGTAATTCTGGTTTATTTCTTTAGTTCTATAGCAGTGTTGGTGAACCTTTTTGGCACTGAGTGCCGAAACGGGAGCACACTCGTGCACACGTGCAGGGGAGCACCGGAAACAGAAAGAGCAGTTGCACACGGAACGGAGTTTGAACTTTTCATGTCTCAATGCATTTTTTGTTCATGTATACAGAATTAAATTCTGCTTTGCTTTATATATAAATCTTCTGGTTCTCTGCTGCCACACTGTGTAAATTTTAAAACCCTAGTAGCAATTATTTTTCTGGAGCATATATAATATAAAAAGCAAGGAACTTTCTCACTAGGTGCATATGTGGAACTTTGACTGCTATGACACAACCCAGGTGTGTCTGTTATCCAGCAATATCTGGAAATCTGTTTCATTTCCAGATATTGCTCAAAGCTACTGTCCAAATTATTACACAAAACAAGACTTTGAAAAGCGATTTGAAGCACGTATGATGGCAACATTTACACACACACTCACACCCCTCCCTTCTAGCTAGAGTTAAATTAGTTCTAGATACAATTTAGTATAAAATAAATATTAAAATAGTTTAACTTTTCTGCTTATCATTTGAGTCTCCGAATTGATCATAGTTTTATTTTTTATAATTTTTCTTCCTCATTTGCCATTTCAGAAAAAAAGTACTTATAATCTCATTATTTTATGTATAGCATTGCTATACATAAATAAATAAATATACATAAATAATATATAATAATAAAGTGTGATTCTATGGCATTTATTCTATTAAGTGCCATTAAAGGAATGTCTCTCTAGAGAACAGAACTGTACCCACTATCTACACATTGATCTTTTATTATGTTATATGATACCTCAAAGAATGGAGACTAGCTGGTACAAAGAAATAACTGGAACAATCTTCTTATAACTTCAAATGGAAACTTAGAACCATAAAAAATGCAAAGCTATAAATAACTTGTTTCCTTAAGCAAAAGCAAGAATCCAAAGTATGTTAATGATACTTGGGGTAATTTCTTCAGACTTCCTCAATTATCCCTTTAATCTCTAGAAAATAAAATTGAGGTAAACAAAAATAAAAGAGAAGAGGAATCTGGCAGACAGATTAGTTTGAAAGAAAAAGTTACAAAGGAAGGAAAGATTTTAAATATAAAGCAAGAGACTTAAAAGTGAACATATTTCCACTTTCCATTCATCATTTCTCTGTAATATTCCCATATTATTATTTTCATTATAATTTGAAAATATTCCCCAAAACTCTTGTCAAAAACTATTTTTAAACATTTAAAATAAATAAAATAAACACCAACAATGGGCAGACTCATTCTCCTCCGCAGCTGAAACACCCATTATTCCACAGGAGAGCTAGATTTTAACTATTTCCCTCTGAAATGTTAATAGGGATGAGACCATACTTGTCTCCGAAGATAAACAATACGAGAATAAGGCTTGAGCCTTCACCAAGAAGGCTTATTTCCAAGGCTCTGGCCAACTTTCCCTGGGGCAGCACTTATAAAATGTGTTATTGAATCAACAGAATTCACTTGAATTGGGCTAGCATCTTTAATTGAACCTAGAAGCCAATCAGTAAATAACGGTGCTCCCACAAAAGAGGTATCATATGCAGGATCCAATCAGGTTGGTTATTGGGACTAGAGGTTTAGTCTTCTGAGCTTTTGGACTCATGCTAGAGCCCATCTTCAGGAACTTCTTTCTAGCAGTGTGTGTGCTTTGGGCTATTCTGTGTGGTATTTATATGATGCCTGTTGTATGTGGCTTTTTTGATGCTGACTGGAGTGTTGATGGTTGGCTATTAAATAGTTGGCTATTGTTTCCTTGTGCTGCCAAGCCCTCACTTTTTAAGTACTTGATAAGCTGGTGGTAAGTCAGCATACTGACTGACAAGGGACCCGTTTCCCAGACTTCAATCACTTCCCTGGCTGTTTTTGTGCCTGCTTGTCCAACAATCTTAGTAGCTGCAAAATTGAATGTATGTCCTTGTTCATTGCAGTGCAAGGCTACCAATGAGTTTGAGTCTCCTTGTCTGACTGCTCACTTGTGTTGTTGCACTCTGGTGGTTAGTTTCTCCCCATCTATCCTACATAGCCACAGGGGCAATCCATGTAGGGGATCCAATAGATTACGTGAGAGCTCTTCATGGTGGGTGTCAATCTGCTTCATGTATGGATTGGAGGGGTTTAAAGTGGCTAATGATGCAGCTGCGGTCTGGCTTCTGGTCCTTGGTCGTGCCTCATTATCAGTGTGGGTTTGAGTCTGCTTTCCGCATGGATGTGTGGTGATGACATCCTGTGTGGCTCTCGTGAGTGTGGGTCTGGTGTCATTCGTCGTGTTAGGGACTTGTTTGTCAATAAGGGTGGGTTTCCAAATGGCTGGTAGGCGGGAGGTATCGTCTCGTTTGTTCATGCTGTGTGGGCGTTTTTCAATCTCGATGGCTTCTCTGATTATTCTGTTGTTAAAGTGTTCAGTTTTGGCGATGGTTCTGGTCTTTTTAAAGTCAATTTCATGTCCTGTGGCTTTAAGGTGTTGGACCAGGGAAGAAGTTGGTTCTTCCCTGGTCCAACACCAGACCGCAGCTGCATCATTAGCCACTTTAAACCCCACCAATCCATACATGAAGCAGACTGACACCCACCATGAAGAGCTCTCACGGCCACAAACACGAAGCCAAACAACAATGCAGCTCACCAGCTCAAATCCCCCTGCAACTCAGACTAAGCCGAGCACAACCAAGCCCCCACCCAAACAGAACACATCCCATCCAATCAGAGCACAACCAATCCCCCCATCCAATCAGAGCACAGCCAAGCCCCTAACCAATCTGAACACACCTCCACCCAATCAGAACACAGCCAAGCTCCCACCCAATCAGCTCCCACCCCCACTAGCAGTTAAAAGAGACAGCTGCGATCTCACATTGCTCCTGGAAGCACGAAGCCGAGAACACCAGCCTGAAGATGACGAATGAGACTTCGTCAAAACGTCGCCAAGACACTTCCAATTTTACGCAGAAGACCCGAATAACCAAAGACCTACATACAAACACCCGAGAAAACCTCAGAAAACATATATAGAGAGAGAGAGAGAGAGGGAGAGAGAGAGAGAGAGAGAGAGAGAGAGAGAGAGAATATATATATATATATATATATATATATATATATATATATATATATATATATATATATATCAGTGGTGGGATTTAAAAAAATTTACTACTGGTTCTGTGGGTGTGGCATGGCATGATGGGTGTGGCAGGGGAAGGATACTGTAAAATCTCCATTCCCACCCCAGGGGAAGGTTACGGCAAAATCCCCATTTCCTCCCGATCAGCTGGAACTCGGGAGGCAGAGAATAAATGGGGGTGGGGCCAGTCAGAGGTGGTATGTACTGGTTCTCCAAACTACTTAAAATTTCCGCTACCGGTTCTCCAGAACTGGTCAGAACCTGCTGAATACCACCTCTAGTACGTATATGTATGTATGTAGATGTTTGTGTGTGTGTATATATAAATATATGTATTTGTATGTTTTTTGTATTAAGTCATCCTGGATTACCACGAATGGAGGAGATATCACAAATCTCCAATTTTTGCCTTTCAGCCCAATCTCATGGGCCATCCAGACAGTATCATATAGCTGACAAGCTATTTTTCTATGTTTTTAATATTTTTGCTGATATATCTATATATACACATATATATATAATATATATATATGTATATATATATGTGTGTGTGTGTCTATTATACATAGACATACATACACACACACGCACACACACGTATGGATATGGGTATGTAATCATAGAAATTCCTGCAGAATAATTTTCAAAGAAAGCAAATATTCTACTAAACTTCCAGGTTTTATAAAAACTGGGTTTTTAAATGAACTTCTTTGGAAGACAATTTACCAACCAAGTGGTGTTATTTCACCCTCTTGTGGTAGACCCAGGCATGATTTCATTTTAAAGTCTTGAACAGTATGGTATTGTTAACACACAGCATTTCTATACTGTGGCTTATTTAAGGTTTCCAAGGTTTTTTAAATAGTCTTTTACATTCTAATTAAAGAATATAAAAATGTTTATTGGCTCAGAGTACATTTTAGGTAATTTCTTAGAACCTTAGTCTTCTAAGCAGTAGAGTGAGCTTTTTCAAAGAGCTCTTTCCATAATTATATGGAAACTAAAATACTGATTTAGAAAAATCTCTTCAGAACACTCTCACTGGTAAGAAGCATGAAGTGGTATGCTAGAAGCCAGGAATTTGCATGAAATTGGTGCTGTTCCCCTCCACTTTTTTCTCCTTACTGATCTTTGCAATCTAAGTGTATGGTCACAAGGTTTTTAAGGTGAACAAAAAGGTCTTTGATTCATATGAATTCAAGGCAACCTCTAATTTGCTGCTTAGGTGTTATTTTTAGGGTTCTGCAACCACCAAAATATTGACAGCAATGGGTCTTTTAATTCTGATGAGAGGGGAGATGATGACTGTCCTATTCTAATTTTCTTAAGTAATTTATCTGAGGGCTAGAGCCATTCTGTTCAGCTAAACTTATTTTCTATTCTACCAAAAGGAGACAGGCATGAAAGGTAATTATTTAAAATATTCATGAGCCACTGTACAATAAAAGTGGCTTGCAAAATTAGATGGAAAATTTCTCAGATATTAATCTGGAAGCAGGACGGACAGCAGTGTTACAGGGCAAAAAAAGGTGTATAGAAGCTAATGTGTACTTCTTCAGCAAAAGCCAGAGAACATGAATTGACAAATAAAAGTTAATTAAATGGTAAAGCAGCTAAAGTAGACTCTTTTTTTTTACACATTGTAATGATTGTATGATCATGAATAGTTTTGGATTGATAATTAATAACTTAACAAGTGGAAGGGTCATATTATTTACAATGGCAACAGTATCAAAAAAGTTAATTGAAGATCTTTTTTTTTTACACTGAATAACAAAAACGTATTTATTTGGCAAATAACTGCTCCACTGTATTCTCCCTCCACTGAAGTAGCAATGTAGGATATCCAGAATTGGTCAGCACATTAATTTCCAATTCTTAATGAGGTGGGAACCAATCTATATCTTTCTAATGCAAGGTAACAAATTACCGATGCACCTACTAGAATCTAATCTAGCTGGAAAAATAAAAAAAATAAGCATAGAAGAGATGATATTACATTCATTTCATCCAAGAAGGAATGCCAAGATTAGAAAGCTCAAAGATTTCTTGGTGATGCAGCCACAGCATTCTGGGCATCCTATTTTGCCCAGCTGTTTTTCCCTTCCTAACTATATGAGGAGTCAAAAGATTCTTATCCAACTCAAATCGTTAAGATGTTCCTGGGTGAACACCATCCACGCAGAATGAGCAGCTGACATCTAAACCAACCAAACTGTTGCCTTAAGAATGTTCAAGTGAGGATTTCAGGCGTCTTTTTCCAAAGGGCATGAACGCTCCCGCAGAGAATATTCACACAACCACAGGAAAGACCCTTTCGGCCGCTAACCCCTTATTTCACAAGTGGTGCGTTCCTGGTCCACGGCAGCCGCTCTACCGCCTTCCAGATGTTCACCTCCTGTGGGGCCATCTACAACCGCGGCTGGCTTTCCTGGACGGCGGTCAGGCCTGCCTTTCGGCCGCTCTCCCGAGGCCACGATCCTCCTCTCGGCCTGATCTGTCGGTTCTCTCGCGGGCAGACAACCCTAAGCACGCGCGTACACACGACCGCCCGCCCGCCCCCCGCCGCACTCGGAAAGCGAGGCAGCTTCTCCACCCCTCCTTTTCCCACCCGCTCGCCTTTCCCGTCGGTTCACCCACCCTGCAGGGGCCATCGGCGAAGAAGACGGCCAGCGGCAGGTTACAGGCGATCAGCGCATGGGGCAGACCGTGCAGCGAGACCGTCTCCATGTCGATGAAGATCCAGTCCGAATCAAGCTTCACCGTCGTTTCCACCTTCCGCTCCGCCGCCTTTTCGTTGCTTTCTGGCTGCGTTTCACCAACGGCAGCTGCTGCCTTTGCGTCTTCTGCGGTTGCCGCAGCCGTCTTCTCGCCTTGGTCGCCTTCTTCCTCGTATGGGTCCTGCTGCTCTTCCCAGCCGCCCCCCCGATCCTCCATGCCGACGGGAGGGGAGGAGCCAGTGGGTGGCAACACAGTCGCTCGGGTTGGGCCCAGCTGAGATAGGAAGAAACACAGATTAGCGTCGTCGCCGCCCACCCAAAATTAACCCCCTCGGCCCCTGAGGTCGAATGGGCGTCACGTCAAGGCCTGTTCCGAGCCAATCAAACTCCTGGACTCCACTTCAACAGGTTACCTATCGTGAAGCGTCTCGGCTCCACAACAACCATTTTAGGTGAGGGCACTGCCCACTTTGCTTCTCCGCCCCTTTCTCGGTTCCCTGCTTTGCAAAGAGCGTAGCGTTGGTCTCCTGCGTCCTGCAGCGAGAATGTCCTTCGCTTTCGTTGCATAGACGCAGTAATTAGAGTCCCGAAGGCTTTTTTTAGATGAATGGTAAAGGCGTTTTGTAGCCTGTGTAGGCCATATTATTGAGGCTTAAGGCTGCATTTAAGTTATTTATCTAGTTCTTAACCTAACGTGATCGAGACAACCATTCAAACATTTTCCATATACTGTAAAGCTGTTTTCAAACGTTGGTCATTGCCTGAAAATACACTTATAAAGATAAACATCCTTCTTGGCGTGCTGTATTCACTAAATATAGTGTTCACTACACTATGTAAAGATGCTCAGTTACAATGATTAGATTGCATTCTTTATCCTCACTCATTTGGGAGCAACTGTATAGCACAGTGATTCTCAACCTTTTCTTCAACTAGGGACCCCCTTTAAATAACTTTTGTGGCCACAGACCATGCCCATGGACTCTCAAGACTTCACTCAGGATTTAAATAATAACATTTTTTCAAGTCTTTGGGGATCCCCTGTGATGACATTGCCCCCCGCCCCCCGGGGTCTATGGACCATAGGTTGAAAATCACTGGCTTAGCACAGAGAGAATAGTAGTGTTTCCTCCAAATTGTGGCTGACATTTTTATATCTTACCTTATTTTGCATCCCCTTTTCTTGTATTCCCACAACAATAATTATGTGAGGTAGGTTAGAGCTAAGAGTCAAGTCACTTGGCTAGTGAGTTTCCTTGGCAGAGGGTTGATCTTAACCTGGGTGTCCCTGGTCATAATCCATAAAGACTGCATCATAGTCCCTGTGTCTATGGAGATCCTCAATTATCTAGGTCATGGTTGTCCCAAAGGTACTTTTCCAAAAGGCAACTGGGCTTTTGTTGTTGTTTTTCCCTTGAAAATGTTTTGCTTCTCATCCAAGAAACTTCCTCAGTTCATCAGCTCAGGTCGTAAAGACCAAGAAAGTCCAGTTGCCTTTTGGAAAAGCACCTTTGGGACATAGTTTCTATAACTAACAGAAGGGTAGGGAGAAGAGAATAATAGCAATCAGTTTGAATAGTTTTAAGACATAGTTTTTTTTTTAATTAGATGGAATAAAAATAAGGTACATGTAGTTAAATCCATGGCTACAAATCATGAAGTCTAGGTATCTGAGGCAGTAAGCCTCCTTAGCAGTTGCTAGGGAACAAGTGTGGAGCTCTGATGAGAGCCTGACTACTCTGGAAACCAAATGCCCATTAGTTTTTATGTACATATAATGGAAGAAGGCATCTGTGAATTAAATTATATTGAGGTCTATATGCTGATATAAATGTGTCCCAACTTAAGATTCCATATTCAGGCATTTATTGCATAAAAAGCTACCAGAGGCAGCAAATGTGTTTTATCAAAGTCTGTCTCTGTTAAATAGGGATACTTTTTGTTTGTTTGTTTGTTTGTTTAAGGCAGGGATATGAAGCCTAAAAATAGGAGCAACTACATTTGTTTCTTTACTGAGATTTCTGATTTGTTCTGAGGCTGGAAAGACTGAGGCGAATCGTGCAGTAACAGGAACTTTATTTATTAACAAACTAACAGGCATAGAACAACTTCCCGCGTTGACAGCTCCTTTTATACCCTGAGCTGTCACTGTTCAACCAATCAGAAAATAGCATGGCGACCGGCCCAACCACTAGTGGCCGCTATAGCAGACCCAATATGCAACACTCCTTCCCACCCAGCTTGCACCTGCGGCCCCTCAGATGCATACGTAATCACTCAGATACTGAGGACTACGCCAGACCCGCCCCGACCGCCTGGGCTCTACCCTCTCAGGAAGTTCTGGTGGCAGGTTTGAGCCACTTGAACTAAGTGTAACATTCTCCTCCCTGCTGAGTTCCCCGGTGCTTCCCCCTTCCGGCCGAACCCCAGTGACAGGTAAGTCCTCAGACCCAGCTCGGGCCGGGGAGATTATGTCGGGCAGACCTGGGCGGTCAACTATCCCGTCAGTCTGGCGGCTAGGGCTCTCACTTACTTCCTCCCCACTGGCTAGGTCGGGAACTAATCCCCCTCATGATTGAAGCTGGTCCCTATGATGCTTCCAGATTCGTCCCTGATCCAGCTCAACGTGGTACGAACAGGGGCCCCTTATACCAAAGACTTTGCCTGCCAACCATAAAGGTCCACTACCATAATTCCTGGCATAAACCTGATCTCCGACCTTGAGTGGCTGGTGTGTGCTATGGGAGTCTAGAGGTTTGCTCGGGCAGTAAGTGGGGTGTATTCGGTTGAGTGGCGTGCGCAATTTGCGGCCCATTAATAGCTCGGCAGGGCTCTTGTTGGTTAGCTGACAGGGCGTCGTATGCTGGGTGAGTAAGTACTCTTCCAGCCTGTCATGCCAACTCCCTTGATCCAATTTTTTCAAAGCATCCTTCGCTGATCTCATGGCACGTTCAGCAAAACCATTACTGGAAGGATGGAATGGTGAAATTAAACAGTGCCGGATTCCCTGTCGGGCCAAGAACCCCTCAAACTCAGCAGACGTAAATTGGGCCCCATTATCGGAGACCACTAGGTCAGGCAACCCGTGGGTAATAAACAGTTGGCACAATGCCGTAATAACCGCTACCGATGTGGTGGAGCTCATTCGGACTACCTCCACCCACTTAGAAAAGGCATCAGCCACAATCAAAAAGGACTGCCCTTGCATCGGCCCTGCTAGATCTATGTGTAAACGCACCCACGGGCCCCCAGGATCCTCCCACTCCCGAAGCTGTTCCCTGGGCGGCATAGACATGTGCTCTTGACATTTTGAGCAAGAAGACTCCCAGTCAGCAATGTCTTGATCAAGATGGGGCCACCACAAATAAGCATGACCCAGGGCTTTCATGCGCATCACCCCCGGGTGACCCTTATGCAGTTGATGCAGGAGTGATTTTCGTAACGGAGGAGGGATCACCACACGATGTCCCCATAACAAACATCCATTTTGGGTGGAAAGTTCAAGCTGTCACGATGCGTAGGGCTGCAACTCAGGTGGGAAAGGACCCTGCGGCCAACACCTGGCCATCCAATCGAGCACCTCAGCGATGACTTTGTCCTTAGCAGATATGGGCAATGTCCAAAGCAGTGACTGGTAATTGCGAGCCTTCAATAAGTAACACCGTGGAGGCTGGAACCGGGTCCTCAAGAAGATTCGGGAGGGGGCAGCGACTCAAGGCATCAGCACGCGCAAGGTTCTGGCCCGGACGATGGATCAGTTTGTATGAATATGCCGCCAAGAAAACGGAATAACGTGTCATCCGGGGGGACAAAATCTGTGGGGCAATGCGGTCGCCAGCCAGAATACCCAAAAGAGGCTTGTGGTCGGTGTACAAGTCAAAAGAGTGACCATAGAGGTAGTGGTGGAACCATTTAACGCCGGCCACCAAAGCAAGAGCCTCTTTGTCCAACTGCGAGTAATTACGCTCCGCCGGAGCCAAGGTTCTGGAGAAATAGGCGATTGGTAATGCTCGGCCAGACGGGAACCTATGGCTCAATACAGCTCCGACCCCATACGGGGAGGCGTCGCAAGCTAAGGACAGGGGTAGGTGGTCAGAATACTGCACAAGGACAGCGTTTGACATGAGGCGTTTAACAGCGAGGAACGCAGAATTTTCCTTTACACCCCATTTCTAAGGGGCCTTGCAGTCCAACAGTCGGTGAACCGGCTCCACGACCGAGGCTTTATGGGGAAGAAACACAGTGTAGAAATTTAGAAGGCCGAGGAATGATTGTAGATCTGCTCTGCATTTTGGCGTAGGGGCGTCCAGAATTGCAGATGTTTTCACCGCCGTTGGGTGGATGCCAGCACCATCCACCAAAAAACCGAGAAATTCCACTTGAGGCACGGCGATTTTACATTTGGCCTTGTTAATCTTAAGGCCCACCCCCTGAAATTTCTGTAAAACCTGTCGCAGTCGGTCCATTAACTCAGTCTTGCAGGTAGCTGTGACGAGGACGTATGACCCCAGGGATTCCTAACAGCAGTCGCTCCATCATACTCTGGAAAATCCCCAGGGCGACACTGACGCCAAACTGCAGGCGGCGACACCGGAATGCCCCCCTGTGGGTCACAATCGTCTGGGCCTCTGCCGTTTTGTCATCGACCCTTAGTTGTTGATAGGCCTGGGCCAGGTCCAGTTTGGCGAAAACTGATCCCCGGCCCAGGGAGTGCAGGAGATGCTGTACCACAGGAACAGGATATGCATGACCCAGGAGTGCCTTATTTAATGCTGCCCGGTAATCGGCGCAAATTTGGACTGAGCCGTCAGCCTTGATTGGAGTTACAATCGGCGTCTCCCACTGTGCGAACTCGACTGGCTCTAATACCCCCTGTGAGATTAGTTTATCTAATTCAGCATCCACCCTCGCTTGCAATGCAAAGGGGACTCTGCGGGGTTTCAACCGCCAAGGGGGAAACTGAGGGTCCAGGCTAAATGATACAGGGGGGCCCTTGTAACATCCCAATTTGCCATCAAACACAGATGGGAATTCCTGCACCAATATGTCCAACTCTGACGAGCGGATGGCATTCACCCCTTGGAGAGTGAGCCCTAAAGCTTGAAACCAGTTTAACCCCAATAAGCTTGGGAGCGGGGCTTCGACCACAATTAACGGCAGGCGGGCTGCATGGTTCTTATATCTCACCCTGAATTGGCCACTCCCCACAATGGCAATCGGGTTCCCTTGGAAGTCTCTCAACTGTAGATGGCACGGTGTGAGGTGGCGTTTGGCGATATGGGGCATTAACCTCTTCACAGTGCTCCAGGATACAATTGAATTGGCCGACCCCGTATCCACTTCCATTTCACACTGCCGACCCTCGATCACAACTGATATGGTAATCTTGTCTCGTGCCGTACCATCGTGCACGGGGGATACCAAGTAAACGCCCCCCGACTCACGGGCCCATTGTCTCCGGCCACTTTGGCTGCTCGCCCATCTGCCCATACCCCACCGCTCTTCCCTGGAGGGGTTTTCTGCCAGCTCCACTGGTTTTGGCGACTGGCAAACTCTCGCGATGTGGCCCCGGCGCCCACATCGGTAACAAATCACCTCCTTTAAACAGCAATCCACCCTCAGGTGATTTCTCCCACAACTCTTGCATTCCCCTTGTTTTTGTCTGACAGGTCTCCCAGGGCGCGGCATCTGTTTAATACGGTCTACTGTATCTTCTCCGCACGGTTCATCATCGTCGCTAACTTCAACATGAGTTTGGTGTACAGGGTCCCCTTTAGGTTTACTGCAAGGCTGGCCCTTTGGCAAATCAGCGAGGGATAATGTGGCCAGTTCAGTGGTGCACGCTTCATCCAGAGCCTCCTGGAATGAGAGCTCTGGCTTGGCAATAAGGCGTCTCTTCAAACTCTCATCCCTCATACCGCTGACCAGCCTGTCCAACAAATAATCATTTAAGTCCACAAATTGGCAGTGTCTGGCCGCTTTCCTTAACGCTGCAATGTATTGGCTGATAGACTCTCCCTCCGCCTGATCACGATGATAAAAATGTTGCCTGTGCGCTATACGAGATGGTGCTGGAGCGTAATGCTTCTTTAATTTTAACATGAACTCCTCCCAAGTTCCTGCATGAATTGACTGGGGGGCCATGAGGGTCATAGCAGTCTCAAACATTTCAGGGCCACAGAAACTTAAAAAATATGCCCTCTTCCTCTCACTAGACAAGTCCCTATAGTCATTTGCTATTAGAAAACAGTCGAATCTGGCCACAAATGCCTCCCAGGACTCTGTCTTTGGGTTGAATGGGGCGAAGGTCTGTGAAGATGCCATTCTTACTCACTCTCCACACAGACAGTAATTTCTTTCCAACGCCTTTTTGAACAACGATCTGGCAGACTCGTATTTCTATTATTCCTCACGGATTTCTGCCCTGAATAATCCCACCTTCGTCGCCACTGATTTGTTCTGAGGCTGGAAAGACTGAGGCGAATCGTGCAGTAACAGGAACTTTATTTATTAACAAACTAACAGGCATAGAACAACTTCCCGCGCTTGACAGCTCCTTTTATACCCTGAGCTGTCACTGTTCAACCAATCAGAAAATAGCATGGCGACCGGCCCAACCACTAGTGGCCGCTATAACAGACCCAATATGCAACAATTTCTATCTTTTTTTTCTCAAAAGAGCTCCTTTCCCTTTAACTCTACAACAGCAGAATGAACTGGATTGGGATAAAGAATGATTAGCCTCCAGTCATCAATTATACAGATACACTTCTGATTTTTTAAAAAAAGAAATCAGGGGAATGCATCATTCAAGATAAGCATGCTTAGATGATACAGAATGAAAACTGAAGAACGAAGCAACAACAGAAATTCAATATTTTGTTCTTTTCTAGACATCAAATATCACTTATTTCCATCTGATACCTCATTCTGGCTATTTTCTTCCGTTAAATCATTGTATTAGTATTTCTTAATATTTAAGTAAGCATTCTGGGCAGAGGTACTTCAAAGATATCTGTGGGAGATCTGATCACCAAATCCGATATTATCTGAGGAAAATATTGAGACTTTTTAAAATTCAGAATAATATGTACTAAGTTATTAAATACTAATGCCAAAGGAATATTGATCCTTCTGGGATGCTGTAGTTACAAATATAATTATCTTGCAAATTATTAATAAAACCTGTAATGAATCTTAAACATGAACCTTAATATGTTTATTTTGAAGCAAGACAGGCAGATTTCAGTGCAGAGAGAGAACAAATTGGAGTGAGAGCAGTTTAAATTGGATAAACATTCAGACTATCAGAATATCATGGATGATCAAATACTACCATCTAGTGGTAGTTGGTGAAATATACAGACAAATGAAATTTTGTTTATGCCAGAGGGGCTAGTATAGAATGGGACAGAATGGAACAGAAAGGAATGGAATAGAATATTCTTCATTGGCCAAGTGTGATTGGACACATGGAGAATTTCTCTCTGGTACATAAACTTTTAGTATATACAAATACAAACAAAGTGATAAATCATAAATCATAAGATACAATCATAAATCAAGCTATTTTTCAAGGCACCTGAAGGCCAGACAAGGAATAATGGATGGAAACTGATCAAGGAGAGATTCAACCTAGAAATAAGAAGAAATTTTCTGACAGCGAGAACAATCAACCAATGGAACAGTCATTGGTCAGAAATGGTGTAGGATCTCCTGTTTGGGGGGGTGTTGGACTAGATGACCTACAAGATCCCTTCCAACTCTGTTAATCTGTAATCTAAAATCATAATATATAACCAATGAAGTAATAGTTGTAACATACCAATAGGAGTAGATAATAGGAAGGATGAGAAGGATAATAATAATACTGTCCTGCTTCATGGTTAGATATCCTAAGGCATAGATAGTGCTGTGGGAATTATGTATTTAGCAGAGTGATGGCATGGGGGAAAAAACTCAGGGCTGGGATTCTACCAGTTTGAACCAGTTTGGGTGAACCAGTAGCTCCGACTATCAGCTGGAAGCGAGCTGGTTCGCTCCAATGATCAGCTGGGCCTACCAACCTGCCCCTGTGCTTTACTTACCTTTATCTTCGCAGCTGATTAGCGTGGCACAACGGATTGCCACACCTCAGATGTTTTAATTCCCTAGCACTAACACAGAAGGTGATTTTTCATTGAACTGTGCATGCGTGTGCAGTGCACATCTGGTGTACACTTGGTGCACACGCATTGCGCACGATCCCCGAACTGATTGTTAAACCGGAAGGATCCCACCACTGAAAAAACTGTGTTTGTGTCTAATTGTTTTGGCATGCAATGCCCTGTAGCGGCGTCCTGAGGGAAGAAGTTGAAATAGTTTGTGTCCAGAATGTGAGGGGTCTGTAGATACCTTGTGCAGTATCCAGGTCCTCAAAGGAAGGAAGGCTGGATGCAGTTGTTTTTTCTGCAGTCCTAACTATCCTTTGCATTCTGTGCCTGTCCTGTTTAGTTGCTATACAAAACAAGACAGCTATAGAAGTACAAAGGATAGAATCAATAATTCCTCTGCAGAACTGTTTCAGCAGCTCCTTGGGCAGTCTGTGCTTTCTAAGTTGACACAGGAAGAACATTATTTGTTGTGCCTTTTAATGATGGTTCTAACGTTAGGTGTCCATTTCAAGTCCTGGGAGGTTATAGAAACTTGGAAGGTCTCTATTGTTAATACTGTGTTGCCCAATATTGTAAGACATATTAGAATAGGAGGGCTCAGTGGTGGGCTGCTGCCGGTTGTAACAACCATTTTGCCCAGTACCAAAAATGTGCATAAGGCCATCAGCACTGGGGTTTTTTTGTAGCACAGACAAATGGTTGGAAGAAATGTGAACTACTGGTCAGACATTTCATAGATAAAGTTGCTCATATTTGCTAAAAGCTGGAAAGTTGATGATTAAAATCCAAGCAATTGACATGCTGGTGTCCTGTAGTATTATCAGGGAGATACTATATTTGAGCTTATAGATCTTGAAAAAGTGGATAAGGTCCTCTGTGATCCTGCCTCCTGTTGGAAAGCTCTAGATCAGGGGTGTCAAACTCACATCATGGTGGCGTCATGTGATGTATTGGGACTTTTATACCCCTTTGCTAAACTGGGCATAGGTATGGCCAGCATGTGACACATCCAGCCCATGGGCTGGAGTTTGAAAGCCCTGCTCTGTATTCAATTGTAGTAACCATCAGTGCAGCATTGAAAGAGCTGAAGCATCAGGTTAAGGACAAATCACCATGAAGAAAATATTTTTGGTCACCAAGAATAAAGAACAATTTTATGGCATATAATCAATCAGTCAATCATCAAGACTTAAAATGGTGTAATTGTAGTATCTGATAATTACTATATAACCGCGATGGCGAACCTATGGCACGGGTGCCACAGGTGGCACATGGAGTCATATCAGTGGGCACGCAAGTGTTGCCATAATTCAGTTCCAGCGCACGTGCATGCGCCGGCCAGCTGATTTTTGGGTCTTCCGGTCCTACCGGAAGTTGGGAAATGGGCTGCTTCTGGCCTCCAGAGGGCCTCCGGGGGGGTGGGGAAGGCCATTTTTGCCTTCCCCAGGCTCCTAGAAAGCTTCTGGAGCCTGGGGAGAGTGAAAAACGGGCCTACTGGGCCCACTAGGTCATTCTGTGCTAAAAGCTGGGGGGCGGGCGCAGCAGGGGGTGCGGTGCATGCACGGGGCAGGGCGCATTGAATTATGGGTGTGGGCAGGTGTGTGGGCAACCTCCCCGCGCTCTCCCCGCTTTTGGCACATGACGGCAAAAAAGTTAGCCATCACTGTTATATAACATTAAACTGTATATAAGATAAGCACTCTGATTATTTGCAACAGCAGTAACTGGTCATATTACATTCTTTATGCTAGTTTTGCCAGACTAAGTTGAACATTTAATACTATTGTCTACATAAACTAAAAGAATTCCATTCAAAAGAATAAATGCCATAAACACAGACAACGTACAGAGGCCGTGGGGAAAAAACCACCAATCTTCTAAAATACTCTCTTGTTCAATTAGGAATCAACATGTTTAGGGTAAAAGTTTGAATATTTCAACATTATAATACATCAATTAGAATTTATCAGTAGATCTGACTATATTTATTTGAGAACAATCAGAAGCATTTTTCTGTAACTCAGGAAAATGAAAAGGTAGCACAATCAGTAGGTACTGCTACTGTGAATTGTGTAAGGTTTCATGCTTATCTTGTGTATATTTTAGCTTCACATAGGGTTGCACTTCTTATTTCTTAGTCTTCTATCCCATTGTTTACATTCTCTCTTTCTAATGAAAAGAAAAGGAGAGAGAGAGAGAGGATAAACTGGATTAAATCATCTTTAATATATTAAAGGTTAAACTGCTACAAATTTGTTTTCCATTTTTAAACCTAAAATTGACTTAACTTTTAGTTAGTTATACTTAGATGAAAAAAGTGACTTATGACCGTTTTTCACAGTGAAGAACTTTGCAACATCCCCATAATCAATTGTTCAAAATTAAGTGCTTGGCAACTGGTTCATATTTATGACCTTTGTTGTGTCCCTAGGTCATATGATAATCTTTTGTGACTTTCTGACAAGCAAAGTCAATGGAGAAACCAGATTCACTTAACAACTGGGTTACTAACTTATCAACTGCAGTAATTCAATTAACAGCTGTGACAAGAAAGGTCGCAAAATGAGGCAAAACTCACTTAACAAATATCTCACTTAACAATAGAAATTTTGGGCTCCATTGTGGTCGTAAATTGAGGACTACCTGTATTCACTTGTTTAGCATAGACATTAAGCAAACTAGACTGCAGTTTCCATTTTTGAATAGTGAATTTATGTTTTCTCTTCTGTAATCGTTCAATACTTTTATTACTTCTCAGAGTTTTTATTCAAATAAATACCAGAATTTCCTGCATTTAATATAAAGTTCTAGTTCATTCAACATTTAGCCCTGGAGAGTTGCATTGTTTAAGATAGCATTGTATGTTCTTGTTACATGTTGATCAATCCTGAGGTTTATTTCGATACAACTGTATTAAGATGGGGTCTCTCTTCTTCTATGAGGAATAAAAGACACAAAAGTCCTACTCTTTATACAATCAACACCTTTCCTCCACAACAAACCATCTTATATATTCATTTATTTCTGCAAATCCCTCATTATGTTTTTTATACCTCATCAACCTCATTTTACTTTGAAGTTTAGCTTTTCACATTTTATCCTGATAGCCTTAAACTATGAGTTTGACTTACTGTTTAGTTATCAATCCTTGCATCCTTGTTTCCTTTTTGCTTCTTTGAAATTGAATTTCTACATTAGGTCATTTAAAGCTTTGTCCTTTTTTCCATCTCATGGGTATCATTTTTGGCTCCATTTTCAATACCTCTCTTTTTAGTATCTCCCATTTCCTTCTGATTGGATCATTATACTCTCCATGATTTCAGGCTACAATATATTGCCAAGCTAACCAGTTCTAACATATCTATTTATGAAAATTCTGTGTTGCTTTCTCCATATCTAAATAATGTTTATGTCTCAATGCATATAAAGTTAATGAGCAAGTCTGACTTGATTTTTTAAAATATTACATAACCTATAAAACATAACCGATTGTTCAACATTTGTTCAGGATATTTTTTTGTTTGTTTGTTTGATTGGTTTCTCTGTTGTTTCGTCATATTGGCAAGTTTGCCTGGTGGTAAAAGGACTAAGCAAATTTTTAGTTTTGTACATCCTTCAAGAATTTCTGTGAAAACAATTTCCCTAACCTTCTGCCTAAACAAAATGTTTTCTACCAAGTATATACTCTCTGTGTGAATCATTATATGTGACTCCTTAATAGTGATGGTAATGCTAGAAGAATTGCACTTCAGCCTTAACTTTTCCATGCTCTCTTCAATATACCACAAGGATCTTAATCAAATCTGCAAAGACTCCTGTTTAAAATATGGATCATTTTCTATTCTGCTTCTTAGATCCATATTTCAAGTACATCTCATAGTTATATAAAAATTGGGCTTGCTTAGTGTTAAGCACTTTGTGGTTTCCAGAATGAGTTTCTACAATAATGCTTTTTTTTAGAGGGGCTTATTTTGCTTGGTAATATTATAGCTTGTTCACATATTATAGGACCAAAATAAGCTCTGTTTATTGACCTTTCCTGAAAAACAGATGTCTGCATCTATGTCCTACATTCTTTTACTTGTTGCAAAGGTAATTTTTAAACCACTTTCAAATAACACTTTGCCTGACTCTAGCAATTATTTGTAAAGCTAATCTATTGTTTCATGAAACCCCCCTGATCTTTCATAAGCAAATACTGCTAATCTATTTAAGATTGTATGGGTCTGTCCTTGAAATTCTGTCTTTCATTGGTAACCTATTTAATTATTAATTGTAGCCTTCATAGTTTTAGAAAAAAATGGGTTTTGTTGTAGTATATACTGTATATGAGTTAACTAATTTGAATAATATAAGAATTATAAGAATTGTGTATCAACATCATTGCAACTACTTGAAAGGCAATCACCTCAACATTAGAACCTTTCAAATTTTCTTCTATATGTTATTTTCTATATTATTCACAGTGGCTCTTCTGTAAATGACAGAATGAAAATCACTTAATTATCCTACAATCTAATTCTACTAGCCTAATAAACCTAATGCTAATAAACCTAACCTAACCTAACTAGCCTAATGCTAATAAACAAGCAACAAGGGTTATTAATGATTCAGTGGGAATCCATTTCATGTACTGTAATATTATTCCACACCTTCAAATAATTCAGTGATCCCTTGTTAGATGGTTTGTGTGAAGAAATGCTTTTGGGAGCAACATTCTGTGTTGCAGCAGCCACATCTGTAGTTAACAATGCACAATATAAAACATTATTAGCCACAAAAGATTCTGCCATAACAGTGCAATTGTGTGCAATTTTACTCAATATAAATCTTTCTTACTTCGGTGAATTCTGTTTAGAACTGCAGTTTGAAACTGTTAGTCTTTTGGGTATTTATAAACTTTACTTCATACTACAAAACAGAAAAGGAGGCAAACAAGAAAAAAGCGTAGAAGCATTAATTGTGGCATGTTGGAACTCTCCTCTCATTTTTGCATGGTTAGTTGCTTTTATCATAGGTTTCATTTCTTAATTATACCTCATTTTATAAAACTTGAACTTCCCAGAAGAAAAAAAAAATATTTTGGATTCTGATGTGCATGACATTAACATGATTAAGCACAAATGATAGAAATCAATACATTAAAGAATAGATGCAGTCTTTACTGCAAAAAATATCAGCCAATAGAGGCAATTAATGGCACTCCACATATCTCCCTGGAATTCCCATTGAGTTTGATGGATTGGGCATTTGTCTCCTAGTCAAACAGGGTTTGAAATAGAAATAGGTTCCTCAACTCTAATATTCTATGTTTTATGTTCTAGATTTTGTTGATTATGTTGTGTATATTTTTAACTGGGAACATTTCTTGGTGCATATGACCTCTCCCAGGTCAAAATATTTTATTTATTCAATTTCTATAGCTGCCTATCTCACTCAATGACTCTGGGCAGCTTACAATTCAAAATTGTATTTGTCGTTGTAGTCCAATTTTTTGTACTTTGATTGACAGTGTCTACCCAAGCTCAGTCAAAAATCTTTTTTATCTTTAAAACAAACATGACAACAGGAGCTAAGCCAAATTCCGTCTGCACTCAGTGATTTGTTATATAATTAAATCATGGAACATGTCTCTTCTGTGAATATATCTAGGGCTATCCTGAAAGGAATGAATAAAAAAGATTGCCAGTAAATCCCCAAATCACTAAATTCAGTCTCCCACTATGTAATTTATGTGCTAAGCAATCATCTGCTGTGCTGGGTTTTAATTTAGTGTTAGAAACTCCAGCTGTTTTGCTTTGTAGTTAAATTCACAGTGGCTCAGTATAATTCTATTTGTTTGTTCATTTATTAAATATCTTTTGTATTGCTTTAATATAAAATCACTTGTAATAACTTAATACACAATAAAACAATCATACAATAATCATACAATATTATGTAGTATTACTATGAATAATTTAATACAATTTAATGTATAAAATATATTTAATACATAATGACATTTAAAACATTCTAACATAATAAAATAATTGTAATAAAACCAGAGAAAGATAAATCATATTTATTTATTTATTTATTTATTTATTGAATTTCTATACCGCCCTTCTCCCAAAGGACTCAGGGCGGTGAACAGATTAAGATTTCATATACATATAAATATATTTTATAAACAGTAAATAATAAATTAAGTCAACTTGGTGTATCTACTAAGACCTTGGCATAGAATTTTGATGTTTATGCTAGCCCTGCTTGTTGAAATAGAAAGGTCTTCAGGGCACGTTGGAAAGTGCGAAGATCTGGGATTATTCGTATTCCAGGTGGTATTTTGTTCCAAAGCGTAGGTGCCCCCACAGAGAAGGCCCTCTCCCTTGGAACCACCAGACGACATTGTTTTAATGATGGTACCATGAGTAGGCCTACTCTGTGAGAGCGTATTGGTTGGTGGGAGGTTATCGGTTGCAGCAGGTGGTCTCGTAAGTACTCAGGTCCTAAGCCATGGAGCACTTTAAAGGTAAGAACCAACACCTTGAAGCGCACTCGGAAGGCCACCGGAAGCCAGTGCAGCTCGCGTAGAAGAGGTGTTACATGCGAGCACCATGTTGCTCCCATAATTACTCGCGCAGCTGCATTCTGGACCAGTTGGAGCTTCCGGGTGCACTTCAAGGGGAGCCCCATGTAGAGAGCATTGCAGTAGTCAAGTTGGGAAATGACGAGGGCTTGAGTGACTGTGCGTAATGAGTCCCGGTCTAGAAAGGGACGCAATTGGCGAATCAGGCGAACCTGATAGAAAGCTCCTCTGGCCACGGCTGTTATATGATCTTCTAAAGACAGTCGTGCATCCAGGAGGATGCCTAAATTGCGAGCTTTCTCTGTGGGGGTCAATGACTCATCCCCAATAGTTAGTGATGGGACTAACTGGCTGTACCGGGACGCCGGTAGCCACAGCCACTCAGTCTTGGAAGGGTTGAGTCGAAGCCTGTTTCTCCCCATCCAGACCCGTACGGCCTCAAGGCACCGCGACATCACTTCAAGGGCATCATTGGGGTGGTTTGTGGTGGAGATGTACAGCTGAGTGTCATCAGCGTACAGATGACATCGCACCTCAAAACCATGGATGATCTCCCCCAACGGCTTCACATAAATGTTGAACAGGAGAGGAGAGAGGACTGACCCCTGTGGCACCCCGCAAGTAAGGGGCCTCGAGGTCGATCTCTGTCCACCTGTCAACACTGACTGTGACCTGTCAGAGAGGTAGGACGAGAACCATCGTAATACGGTGCCTCCCATTCCCAGCCCCTCCAACCGGTGCAGCATGATACCATGATCAATGGTATCAAAAGCTGCTGAGAGATCTAATAGGACCAGGATAGAGGAACATCCCTTATCCCGAGCCCTCCAGAGATCATCAACCAATGCGACCAATGCTGTTTCTGTGCTGTATCCAGGCCTGAAGCCGGACTGGAACGAGTCTAGATAGACAGCTTCATCCAGGTACTGTGGGAGCTGTCGTGCCACCACACTTTCGACAACCTTTGCTAAAAAGCGAAGGTTGGAGACTGGACGGTAGTTTGCTAAAACAGCTGGATCCAGAGAGGGCTTCTTAAGGAGAGGTCTCACCACCGCCTCTTTCAAGGCGGGAGGTAAGAATCCCTCGCTCAGAGAAGCGTTAATAATTCTCTGGAGCCAGCTACGTGTAACCTCCCAGGTAGCTAGCACTAGCCAGGAAAGGCACGGGTCCAATAAACATTTGGTCGCATTCAGCTTCCCCAGTAACCTGTCCACGTCCTCAGGAGTCACAGTATCAAACTCATCCCAGATAATGTTTTCAAGATCTGCCCTCATCATTTCATCCGAATTAACCCAGTTAGAGTCCAAGCCTTCCCGAATCTGAGCGATTTTATCGTGCAGATATTGTGCAAAATCCTCAGCTCGTCCTTGCAGAGGATCTTCCCGGGCTCTCAGCTGGAGTAGAGAGCGGGTAACCCTAAACAAGGCGGCTGGGCGATTATCTGCCGATGCAATAAGAGCGGAAAAATAGTTACATTTTGCCGCTTTTATCGCCACTAAGTAGGTCTTAATGTAAGATCTCACTAGTGTTCGGTCGGATTCAGAATGGCTGGTCCGCCACCTGCTCTCTAAGCGTCTTTTCTGGCGTTTCATCTCCCTCAGCTCATCAGAGAACCAAGGAGCTGGGTAGGTTCAACGCCGAGTCAGAGGCCGCAAAGGCACGACCCGGTCTAAAGCACCAGCGGCCATCCTATCCCAGGACGCCACTAGGTCTTCAGCCGAGTCATGAGCCAAGGTCTCAGGAAATGGCCCAAGCTCCATCCAGAACCTATCAGGATCCATCAGGCGCCTGGGGCGGAACCGTTTAATTGATTCCGCCTCCCTGCGGTGGGTTGTAGTGGTCAGAAGGTCAAGCCTAAGGAGAGAATGGTCTGACCATGACAAGGGCTCGATGACTATATCCCCTATATCTAGACCATTCAGCCACTGGTCAGAGATAAAGATCAAATCCAGAGTGTGTCCCCCCATGTGAGTAGGGCCATTAACTAATTGGGTCAGGTCCATGGCCGTCATGGAAGCCATAAACTCCCAAGCCCCTTCAGACGTTTCACCAATGGATGGCAGGTTGAAATCTCCCATAACCAGTAGCTTAGGAGTCTCAACTGCCACCTCAGCTATTACGTTGAGGAGCTCAGGCAGGGCTGCTGATACGTGGCAGGGAGCCAGGTACGCAATCAACAGGCCCATCTGTAACCCATAACCCCACTTCATGAGGAGGGACTCACATCTGGTTGTCTGAGGGACAGTGACTTCCCTAGGGTCAAGACCTTCCTTTATAATGACCGCCACCCCTCCACCCCTGCCTCGAGTTCTTGGCTGATGAAATGCGCAGAAACCTGGTGGGCACATTTCTACGAGGGGGACCCCCCCTTCATGGCCCAACCAGGTCTCTGTAATACCTGCCAGGTCCGCTTTCCCCTCTTGAATTAGGTCACAAATGAGGGGGGCTTTATTATGAATATGAATAATATGAACTTATTGCAAAATTCATTGTACAGTATACCCTATTAACTTTACCCACTCACACCTCACTTCCCAAACACTCTGAAAGAATCAAGTCTTCAGTACCTAATTCCAGGGTATGGATCTTAAATCTAGGGAGTTGGCATTCCACAGGGAAGAAGCTGCTATAGAGGACATTAACCTTTTTGTACCTTACGAGGTGTGGAGACACTAAGCAAACAATCACTACAGGCACAACTTGCTGGTCTAGTTCTCTTTGAATTAGGCAGTATCAGATATGCCAAACCATATAGGACTTTAAAGGTCCGTTAGTATCAGCACTTTAAATTCACCTGGAACAAACCAGCATGCTGCTGTTACAGAATTGGTGCTATATGAAAATAGTGAGTTGCCTCAGTTTAGATTGGACACCACATTTGTAATCAATTGCAGCTTCCAAGTGTCTTCAAGTACAGCCCCATTTAGGGCATATTATAGTAGTCCACCTGTGAAGTGATGGTGGTGTTATGTCGAGGCACTTAGTCAATAAATATGAACCTGGAGAGGATACAGTTTCTGACAAACTGAAATGGATGGATCTGCATTACTGATGAAGTCATTCTAACTTTATCCTTAGCCAGTCCTATCTATACATCACAGGCAATTCAAGAAATTCAGATGAAAAAATGGGAGTTTTATACATATATATGTCCTGTACAGAGGTTCTAAGTTTAGAATGTAAAGTTTCATTCCATTTTATTACCACTGCTTTTAGGAATGAGTAGCAGTGATATCATCAGAGAGACAGAGACAATTTTTTCTCTTTTGATTGGGACTTTTTTTTAAAAAAGTGAAGTAAGTGCATTAAGACTACTGAAAACTTAATTCACATTCTGTCATACTACTATTCTTTTTAAAAAACCCTACCAAATCATTCCCCATCCCTGCCAATAGTTTCCACTTTAAAAGTTTGTAAGTAGCAATCTATATCCTGTAAATGTGCATTGAGTCCCATGTATTTATGGCACATCAGAAAACATCTCTTCTAATGTGCATTCAATAGCTACGTAGATAAAGACACCGAGACCTGAATCCATAGAGGGACAGGCAGGGCAATTCAAATCTATTCAAGCACATTTCATACCAATTACTCCGCCCCCCCCCCCAACCATTTTCTAATAGGTTATGGTGATTGTCTCTACCTCTATAGTTACAGGCTTGCTAGCATTTTCAAAACAAGATAAGGAACGGAATATCAGGTAGAGGAACCCTAAACAATACTTGGAAAAAAGTGCAGTCTTGGGTAGGAAGTTTGGGGATAAAGGTTTGGCCCCCTCTTTGCTCCTTTCCCTTTTAAAATCTTTTCTCCCTCAGCGCCCTGGAAAGGCAAAGGTGAGGAGAGCAGCTTCACCAGTTGCTTTTGAGCATGCGCGCACCCCTCGGGGCAGGCTACCTAGTGGAGAGTAAAGAATGTGACCCTTGGGGCTGGGCAAGTCTTAGTCTTAATCCCCACACAGAGCGCGGGGAGGACAGAGTCGCCATTGCGAGAGGGCGAGCCGGCCAAGAACTCAGCGCTCTTAGCAGCGAGGAGGCAAACCTGCCACCTGCAATTGGTCCGTTTTTTCCCCCTGAGGAGGTCAGCATGGCAGAGGCGCGAGCGTCGCTCGAACCGCCAGCTCCGGCCAAAAAGAACGAAGAAGCGTTAAAGAAAAGCGTGGGCGAAAATGGAGCGCCGGTGGACTCAGGCGAAGACGAGGAGGCGAAAGAGCGCCCCGCCTGCACCGCCGAGGAGGGCGACCCTCTGAAAGAAGCATCTGAAGAAACAGCCCGGGAGGAAGAAGGCGGGAGCCACGGAACGAGTTCTCCGAGCCAGAGCAGCGGAGAGACGACCCCAAAGACCGAGGACGAGGATCAGGCGAGTTTAGCGGGGCCACCCGCAGAACAAGTTGGACCAGCAGGCAGTCCGAGCGCAGAAGGAACAACTAGCGCGGAAAGCCCCGAGGAAGAATCTGAGGGCAACACCTGGGCCGAGGCTCCTCTCCCCGAGGAGCCTCCGCAGCCGGCGGGAGAGTCGGCCGGGGGCCGAAGAGCAAGCCCGACCGACGCAGAAGACGCCTCCGAAAGAGAAGAGCCCGCGGAGGAAAGGAGCACAGCTGAGCAAATCCCAGGGTTGGAAGAGTGCGCTGACGATGAGAGAGAAGAAGACACGGCCGAAAAAAGCCCCGAAAAAGAAGCTCCTGAAGTTGCTGAAGAAGAAGAAGAAGGACAAGAGGAGGGCGAGGCGGAGAGTAATATCCAGCTGGAGGAGCAGTGGCTGACAGGAGAGGAGACACTGCGGGGAGACAGCCCTCCTAGCGAGAGCCCCGTTGAAGAAACTCTGGCGGCAGAGGAGGATCAGGAGGCAGAAGTAAACCAGAAAAGCCCACCAGCGTCAGATGCCAATATAGAGGAAGTTGGCGCCCAGGATAATCCTGAGGCGAGTTTGGAGAAAGAGGAAGAGGAGGAGGAGGGGGAGGAAGAGGAGCAGCAGCAGCAGCAGGAGCAGCCCGCCGATTCTGGAGCGGTGGGGTCTCCGGGAGAGGCCGATGAACTCAGCAGCCGCATACAGCAGGATGAGCCTGTTGGCGGATCCGCCGAAGGGACTGAAGATGTAGATGCTCTGGGGCTGAATGGCCTTCAAGGAAGAGAAGAAGAAGCGATTGTAGAAGGGAAGCAGACCGACCCCCACAATGCGCCTGAGCAAGAGAAACAGGAACATGACATTTCTCTCTTTGTAAAAGTAAGGATACTACATAAGCATCGGTGTCATTAGCTATTGCAGAATATTGCTCATGGAACGGCAGCTTTTGGCATCAGCAATAATATTGGTGATATTATAGGTTGTTGCTTTTTAATGAAACTACTTGAATAAGCTACAACTTTGGGCCAGTTAGGTAACTCTAGAGTTTGGAATCAGGGAGCTTCTCTTTAGTTAGCATTTTTCCCCTTTAAACTGCGCTGTCTATAACTTATTCGTTTGAGTAGGATCCTGTGTACCTGTAGGGAAGTTACATATTGACGGCTTCAATGCTTTAGAGATCACACCTAAAGTTTTGATAACAAAGTTGTGCTTGAGGCTCTAGTTTAGAATCTCCACAGCATAATCAACTTATCATTTAGTGAATTAAATATATTTGAAATAGGCGAGAAACTAAGCATTGTATATTTATTTGGATTCTGCTGAACTTGCCAGTAAGATTGTGAGAGCTTTCATTGTTGGTGTTGAACTTGGGACCAAATTCTACTGCTGAGCTTCAGAGAGATTTATGGTTGATAACAGTTTTTAGTTAACTGTTGATAATTTTGTTTTTCTAGAATGTCAATAATTATCATTTTGAATGCAAAAAAATACCTTTAGAAATAAGCTGAGTGGAAAGCATCCTCAGAAGTGTACATCAAAATGTTCACTAGAAATAGTAGAAAACTTAGAAAAAAATTATAACACACATGTAATCTATTTATCCTGTGGGAGACATGGTGTAAACATAGGGTGTTTATCTTTGTATCATGTCTTTAAATCTGGTATCTTCAAGAGTAAAATTCCAATATCGCCAGCCAGCAGTAGGTATGGAGAACATCAAATTTTAGAAGACTGCAGTGCAAATCTATCCTTTTTCTTCAACTTGATAGTTTGGGACATAAGTCCATGGTAATATGAAAAACTTACTTATCCTTGCATGAAGTATGTAGTCTATTAAATAGTAGAAAAGTAGTGAAAAACAGAAGAGGGCAAAAGAAGAGGGAGATGGCAGAGAATGAGGTGACTGGGTGGAGTCACTGAAGCAGTCAATGTGAGCTTAAATGTTGGGGAGGGATGGTAGAGGACAGGAAGGCCTGGAGGAAAGTTTTCCATAGGGTCATGATGGATTGGACACGACTTCACAACTAACAAGACAAATGGAAAATATGAGAAGCTTTAACCCAAATATTGGCAGATTTATATTGTTAAGGTTATAGTTTACAAATGTGTACATGATTCAAATGGGTGGAAAACCATGCATTTCTTGAGTTTAATGTGAATATTATTAGGATTTTTTTAATCTAGAGAAATAATGAGAATATTATTTAAACTCAACCCATACTACTGTACTAAGATATAAGAAATAACAGTGACAAAATTTTTCAATGATTTTCATATTCAACTTTTATTTTAATATAGCTACTGTACTGGTAGTCCTCAATTTATGACCACAATTGAGCCCAAAATATATGTTATTAAGTGAGAAATTGTTAAATGAGTTTTGTCCCATTTTATGACATTTCTTGCCACAGTTGTCAAGTGAATCACTGCAGTTGATAAATTAGGAATCTGTTGTGAATCTGGCTTCCCCATTGACTTTGCTTGTCAGAAGGTTGCAAAAAGTGATCACATGACCCTGGGATGCTGCAACAGTCCTAAATATGAGTCATTGCCTGATCCCTTCTATTTTTAAAAATTTTTAGAGTTTGATTGACTTATTTTAATATTTATCGGTTTTAAATTTTTCAGCCAAATTTATATTTGTTTTTAGTATGATTTTAACTTTTATGTATTGGTTTTTTAGTCGGCTGTTCACCGCCCTGAGTCCGTAAGAAGAAGGGCGGTATATAAGTCTAATTAATAAATAATAATAAATAAATAAATAAAATTTGCCAAGCATCTGAATTTTGATCACATGATCATGGTGCAAAGGTTGTAACTGTGAAAAACAGCCATAAGTCACTTTTTTCAGTGCTGTTGTAACTTTGAATAGTCAATAAATGAACTGTTCTATGTCGAGGACTACCTGTATACTCTGGATAGGCAATCCTTAACTTACGACTACATTTGTGACTACAATTTCTATCCTAAGTCAGTGGTGTCATAAAGCGAGTTTTCACATGACAGGACCCATATTTATGGCCATTTTTACCATATTCATTAAGTGAATCATGAACCTGTTAAGTGAATCATGTAGTTGTTAAGTGAATCCAGTTTCCTCAATTGACCTTCTTTGTTGGAAGCTGGCTGGAAAGGTCGCAAATTGCGATTGTATGATTGGCACATGTTGCAACCATTGTATAAATGTGAGCTGGTTGCCTAAATGCCTGAATTGTGATCATGTGACTGTGGGGCTGGGGTAATGGTTGTAACTTCAAGGACGGATCATGACCTTTTCTTAAGCTTCAAACCATCATTAAATAAACAAGTGCTTTGAGGCATCTCTCATAGCACTTGTCTTGTGAAGCAGCATCTCCCTCATATGGATGCCTCTGACTTGATAGGCTGTCTCAAGGCCATAAAGTCCTGGATTTTGCCCTGGGCACTGGATCAGGTGCTAATGGAGCTTTTATGTGGGTGCAGGTTTAGGGGCCTTAAATGCTATTTCTTTTATGCTATTTTAAAATGTTATGGATTATGGTTGTTGCTGTTACCTGTCTGCTGCCCAGAGTGCCTTGTTGGACAAATTACTACATATGTTAAATAAATAAATACATGCAATAATTCAGAAAAAAAATTTGAACCTCGTGCAAACAGCACACCTGTCTATTCTTCAACAAAGTATTCTAATTTTTTTCAAGCTGCTGATAAAAGTACTGCTGTTTTAAAAGTTCCAGTAACTTTAATAAGTTGGTTTCTTAAAACATCAGTGTCTTTCTCTTTGCTCATTGGAAACATGAAAAAAAGTCGAGCAGTTTAACAGTAGACAGCTGTTGCACATGCATGCAACCAAAATATTTATTTCTAAGCTGTTTTACAGAGTCAGCATGCTATGTGCTAAGTATGTATAATAATACAAATTCAGTAAGTTAAAGATAGGGCCTTGGTCATTGTCTGCCTACCTGAAAGTAACGATATGGTGGGCATCGCACACTGACTATAAAAGTGCTGGTTCTGGAATTTCCTTCAACAAAAACCTTTCCTGTTATTTTGCAATGGTAGAATCAATTTCCTACTGACAAAAATTAAGATCCAGATGTATTCTAACTTTAAAGTAAGTCTTATACTTGGTGGCTTTTTGGTACATATATGGTTGTAATTTCCCAGAAAGGATATGGATTAGCATTTTCCTCCTCGCTGCTGCGCCGTTCCACCGATTGGGTTCCTTTCCGTTCTCATTGGCTTGACTGAGTGCCATTCAAACTTTCCTCCACAGCTAGTCCTGTCTCCTCTTCACTGCGCATGCTCAGTCTTTTCACTCAGTCATTGGTGACTAGACTGGTGTGCCATAGCTCCGTGATTTAAAGAAAAAAATTTTTGCGCGAAAATAGCTAGTTTGTAGCAATAACAGCTGAGACGGAAGAGAGAAAAGGGGAAATAGTAGCGGCTGCGGCGAGCGAGCGTTTTCCCGGCTGGGACGCTTGCAGCCGTTTTTAAATTCATGATTAGAGACTGGCGATCTACAGGTCTGTCAGTTTAGAATCTCAGCAACCGTTAGCCGCGAGCGAGGAGCTGGTTACCTGGCTCGCCAGCAGAACCGCCCCGCTCTTTCCGTTATCAATTTAAAAGCGGCATTCCACAGGCACCCCATTAAACATATATTTTTAAGTTAGGGTCTGGAAAACTTCAACCTGCCCAGTCTGAGGTGGTTTGGGAGTTTGTGGCCAGCATGGCCATGACCAAGTTTATTGATGATCTGATTCACAAAGGGGTCACACATTTGGATTTGGTTTTTGTGGCAAGGCAAAAATAAAATGATCTGGAGTTGGGGGATGTTGCCACCAGTTCTTTGTTATGGACAGACCACTCAAAGTTCTCTGTGGCTGCTTGTGGTACAGGGAGGAAGGACCTATTCAACAGGTCCACTGGTTTCAGAAGATGCTTAGGACTGCTCAGCTCAATTGAGGCCTTAGTTACTGTTTGGAATAAGAGTGTGTTGGTTGCTTGGATCCATCTGGACTCCCAGTGTAAGTTATCCTATAGGTTCCAAAGTTTTTATAGGAATTTCAGAACTTAAATAGAAGAAAAGATACCTACAGCACTGTTGAAAGAAAACAAAGAAAAAATCTAAAAGATCTTTCTTAAGAGTTTCCTTGGGGTGATAAATATTGCAAAATATGCTTATTTTTCCGCTGATTGCATTTGTAGATAACCTGCCATCAGTTCTGTCTACAGTGGCTTGAGCCCTCTTCAATAAAACATTAGGAAGTCACTTTGAAGACTATTTTAGGCATTTATTGAATAAAATCACTCAGACCTGCTAAGAGCTATACTATGGTTGTGTAGGTCTTATGACACATCTACATGAAGCTATTAGATAAGGTCATTTATCAGCAGGGGGTTAAATATCATTAGTATGCTGACGATAACTGAACATCTGCCTCTGGCCACCCAAGTGATACTATCAAGAACACTTCTAGTGCCTGGAGGCTGAGGGGGCTGGATATAACTGAGCCAATGGACATCCTAAGTCTAGATGTCAAACCCATCAATTTTATGTTTAATCTTTCACAAATATTAAGCCTGTATCAGAAAATGCAAAAATTCCAACAGAAAATGTGGGACTTCATAATGCAGCTTAGGGAAAGCTGGAATTATAAATTCCTTTCATAACCTCCATGTGATTGTGGTATTTTAAGCTCTTTGGGCTGCTTCCTATAGCATTATTTATTTCATTGTTGATTAGTTAAAAGAGTATTTTCTCAGTATACATTAGGCATAACATACCTGGTCATTTATTTAATTATCTATTGAAATTTTTGAAAATTATACTTGTAAATTGTTAAAAGTTATTCGTTAGATTTGGAAATTGACATTTTAAATACTTACAGATTTATTCAGAATTTATATTGAATTCACATTTAAGTTAGAAGTAAGTTCCATTGGAGAGAGCCTCTGAGACTCTCTGAGTTCTAGTCCTGCCTTAGGCATCGGGCTTTGGGCCTTAGGCACAAAGCCCGATGGTGACCTTGGGCCAGTCATTTTTCTGCTAAGCCCTAGGAAAGATAATGGTAAACCATTTCTGAAATGGTTTGCCAAAAAAATTGTAGGGACTTGTCCAGGCAGTCACCAGTATTCAGTAATGACTCAAAGACACCTCCCCCAAAAAAGTTTCATTGAAGTCAATAGAGTTTTGATATGATTTGATAGAAAGTACCTTTTCCCATTTATGGAAAATGTTACAACTATCATCTTGAGATTGGTTGGCTTATACAATACAGTATGCTTAACCATATGACTTAAAACTCAACAGCTGGGTTCATGGAGAATGATTTTAGGAAATGCATCCTAGGGAATTTGTTTTAGCATTGTTGTATCTGAAGACTTGATTCTTAATTACCAATTTGTTGTGTTAAAATAATCCAAGTTTTGTGACATTACTAAGTTGTGTTGTATTATATGCATTAAATTATCCATGTTTTCTTCAGTGTACATAAAGGCATAAATACATAGTCTAATCAAATATTTCCCCACAGACCACTGAAAATATTTAATTGCAAGATTTAGTTGGAAAATGATGGATTTTATACAAGTTTGGTTTATGTGGTTTGAAAGTACTTCATTAACTTCTAAAAATTAAAATGATTCTGGTTTTGAGCTAGTACATAGTTTTATCGTAAGAATTATCATATTTTCAGATGGTGGGCATCAATTTGTTTTAAAAATGTGATAGACATGATCTGAACATTGACATCATGTAAGATTTTTCGCATTTTGGGTTTTTTTAATAGAGTTATTTAATTATGAAGTTCTAGAATACCAAAGAGAGGTATTATAGACGCCATGTCAGCCACAGGTGCTATGATGCTTATTACTGTTTTGTAAAAGTTGAAAGACTCCAAAGATTCCATTGCCTTGAAATTCTGTCCTATTTGCCTTGACAGAATATCTGAGAAGCTGTCTGTCCCCAATGGGATTGTCCTGACCCACTCACTCCAGCAGAAGCAGCCTACTTTGGATCATAACTGCCAAAGAATTTCAACTGGTGGGATCCAAGAGAAGTGCCTTTTCTGCTGTGGCCCTTCCCTTTGGAATATTCTCCCTCCAGATATGTCTTCTGGAAGGACTTTAAGAACCTGGCTCTGCTGACTGGTCTGGGGCCCTAATAGGGGTGCTGTATGCTGGAGTTGACTGAGGAAGTAATGAGAAGGTCCCCACTCCCATGTCACCTATTCTCTTGGTTTTTATCTTTATTTAATTACTTAATTTTTAACTTTTTATGTTATATTTTTATAATTCTATATGCTTCCCTGAATTACTACAACAGTGAGATGGGTGGCATATAAATTAAACAAACAAACAAATAAATAGGAACAAGTATTTGGGAGAAATTTGGTTCTTCTTTGTATCTACCCTGGAAAAAATATTTCCCATAATTTAATCTTGTGACAGAGAAATAGTATTAAGATCACATGACGTATTAATAATGCTATATACTGCCTTGGTAGGACCACCCTTGGAATACTGTTTCAGCGAAGAAAAGGAACAAAGATTATTAGGGGTCTGGAGGCTAAACTGTCTGATAAACAATTGTAGGAACTAGACATACCTAACTGTAGGTATGTCTAGTTTAACGAAGAGAAGGACTAGAGGTGACATGAAAACAGTCTTCCAATATTTGAAGGGCTGCCACAGAGAAGAGGAGCTGAACCTATCAAAGGTTATCAAACTTATCAAAGAGAGGTCCAGACTAGAATTAAGGAGCGAATAATTAATCAGTGGAACAGTTTGCCTTCAGAAGTTGTGAATGTTCATCACTGGAGGTTTTAAGAAGATTGGACAGTCTGAAACAGTATAGAGTGTTTTGCTTGGGCAGGCAGTTGGACAAGAAGACCTTTAAGGTCCCTTCCAACTTTGTTATTCTGTATTTTGTAGTTCTTCTAGATTTTCCCTAGGATGTATTATCAAACTACACCAGTCTTGATACTGGACAGAATTGTTGAGTGTTACTTTTAAAGATTCCAAACTACATCTGGCAGCTATCATCTTAAGGATCACTCAGTATTTACAGTATGCAACAGACTTCTGCTGCTGCCCCTCTTCTCTGAGAAGTAAAAGTAAAGATTTACTTTGTATGTTGGGGAAAAAATTATCTTCCCCCATCCCCAAATGTATGTACCACTTTAAGAAGTTCTTAGCTCAATAGTAAGAAATGCCAACAAAGAAAATGTTCAGAATCACTGGAAATTATAACGAACTCTTATAACAAATGCAAATGGGTTATTTATTTGCAGCCAATAAATATTTGGAGCCATGTAACACTGGCATCTGATTATCTGAAAGGATCACATAGCTTTTGTTTCGTACAGCCAAGTTATTTTAAATTCTGTTATAGAAATAACATATGAAGGTTATCTGATTTTTGTGTTGATAATAAAAACCCATGATGTAGTAAAGAACAGTATGGATTTTCATTTCTGCTATGTTTACATTTGTACTAATGAATACTACATTAGAGATACTAATGAAAGGTGAAAATGTTTTCTGCCAAGAGATTACTAAATCATTACTTCTGCTGCTGATAAATGTGTTATACTTATGCCCTTGTACTGGGAATAAGAGTCCTGGAAAACAAATGCTTTTCCCATCAGATTTTAGGCTACCAGATCTGGGCTGTCAAGTCCAGATGACTGTTAGATGGCAGCAGAGAGATACAGAAAATTCTTTATTGCCTTCTAGTGATTCTCCAGATTTTTTGCAGCAGAAATCTCTATATGAAACATCATATCTCATTGTATTTTATTTTTTTCCCAACAAAAAAAAAATAATGGGTAAAATACTCTGCTAGATTTCTAAAATGTAGTAGGCTTAATTATTTTTGTGCACATGGAAATTTTTCTCTTCACCTTTTTCTATTGAGTAGCCATGTGCATCCTACGTGTAGTATACATTATACCTTAATCAGTTTTGCTCAATGATTACCTGTTACTATGTATTTTATGCTTTATTTAGTATGTTTATACTGTCCTGTAATTCTGCTGCCAACTTAGAAATGTAACAAAACCCATTCCTTTACATTTATTCTACATGTACATGTACATGTACATGTACATGTACATATATATATATATATATATATATATATATATATATATATATATATATATACATATATATATATATATACATATATATATATGTTTTTCTTTAAGCCATTCTCCCAATGGGCAAGCACAAAATCTGCTGGCTGCCAGAATGAAAAGAAGGAAAAAAAACCCCCAGAAAGTAGTGAATGTGATTTCACTCAACCAGGGTTGCAGAAAGATCTTGGTTATGTAAGAAAAACCTGGTTTAAAGAAAAACACACATAAAACCTATGAAAAGTAAGAATGTGAATGTATATGTATATGTATATGTATATGTATATGTATATGTATATGTATATGTATATGTATATGTATATGTATATGTATATGTATATGAAATAATGGTTTGAAGAATGAAACTGAAACTTTTGTGATTTGGGGAGAGTCAGTTCTGATTCCCAATTTGAGGAAAAGGAAGCAAAGCTGGATCCACCAGTATCTATACACAACCGTTCCTTTGTAGCGTGCTGCAAGGAAGCTAATCTGGTACACAATTTGGCTGTATCTTTATTAGTCTGTTAGCTCAGAATCTGAAATAAAGAGGTTATGTCTCTCAGATCCACTGGTCCACAGTGTTCTTTCTACATACTGTACTTAAAGCACTATTAATGACAGAAATAGAATGTGAGATTATACTGATATTTGCTTAAGGCAAATCTTTTTTTGCCTCAGAGAATTTAAACAGAATTTCTGTAGGATTTTTCATTTGGCAGCACTTTTCAGTGTTATACTGCAATATTTAGTCTTCGTACCTTAGAAGACAGGCATTTAGTGTGGCATTGATGATATCAGAAAAGCTAAAAGTCATGGTGAGTTGAATTTGGCAAAAAGTGCTAAGAACTCCAGATAGTTTTTTTCAAATATGTTTTTAAAAAAAGAATCGGCAAGTCAGCTACTTGAGAACCAGTTTGGTGAAGTGGTTAAGGCACCAGGCTAGAAACTGGAAGGTGATGAGTTCTAATTACACAAAAGTAGTTCAGTGACTGAGCCAGTCATTTTCTCCTACCCCTAGGAAGCAGGCAATGGCAAACGTTTTCCAAAATCTTGCCAAGAAAACTGCAGGGACTTGTCCTTACAGTTGACAAGATTCATAAACTAATCATAAACACACACACACACACACACACACAAAGTACTTGTGAACTTCATTCATCTTTCATCATTATAATGCCAACTGTTTTCTGTTTCTATGGATATACCGTGAGTTTATGTCCCAAAGATATTAAAAAAGAAATGACAGATCTGAAAGCGACTGCTTTAGAAGATCTACAGGATAAAGACTTGAAACAAACCTTATCTGATGGAGAAGAGTTAGAAAAGACAAATGATAAACCAAGATAATGATCTGGAGAATGACTTCTTACTGGCTTGTTAAAGCCCCAAAGATGGGAAGTCATCATTGTAATCTAGATTTCTCTGAGCAAAAGATTGGATTAGATGCCTATATGATCCCTCCTATATCTTCCTAGCAGAGGAGTGTCGGAAACAGTTATACTTGTAACCTTTTACTGATTTCCTGTAATTGTTTTCAATTCCTTTCTCAATATTTAAATTTTGATGAAACACTATTATTCATAATATATAACCAAGATAAGTAAAAACTTTAAAACTCCAGGTCACAAGCAAAGACTACCTGCTTTTCATGTTTAATTTCACCATTTGGTTCTAGAGCAGAGGTTAGGATGGTCAATCTTAGATTGTTTCCCCATTTTTGTCTCTGTTGTTTTCAACTCCCTACTTCTCATATTATTAAGGGTATCTATTCACAGTTCATTACAGATTTTTATTTTAAATGATATTTACATTAAAGATTGTGGAAACCATATAAAGGATATGTAATTAAAGGACATGTAATTAAAATACCAGTTAATCTCCTTTTCCCAGCACTATAATGTGTTCCAGAATACAATGCTCTTTTGTTAAAATAATTCCCTTTAAGAATTTAACAAGGCTATATTTTTTCCTTATTGATGTATGATCTTTAGTTGGTCTCCTAGCATGTTATTAAATACGGATTAGAAACAGCATTGGTCTGTTAGAACCATAATTCTTGTAATAGGATAAATAGCAAATACTGTAATGTTAATTTCTTCTTGTGCACTTCTGTCCTTGTTGTACCGAGTTTAAGACCAATGCAAACACAAATGGTCCTGTGGATTTTCTTGGGGAGATGGTGTCCAAGCCAGACAAGAGACAAGTCTTTTCAGAAAGAAAATTATTATATTTCAGCATAAAAATCCTTCTATAATGAAAAGAGTTTGTTTTGTTTTTTCTTAGTCTTTATTTTGTTTTTCTTATTCCCAGGAATTATTCCCTCTCTATTTAGCTCTGATTTATTCACCATTCTTTAGTCCGTTCACTTATTATGGCCCCATATTTCCAACACAATATCTTCTTCCTACTATAGTTATTTTAAGTATTCTAATGTATTTTTCCTTTTAACTCTCTCTGGAATCTTAACTCGAGTCCTTTAACTCATCCCCCAGTTCTTCCCACTCATTCTCTATCACAGTTACTTGTATGGCCTCACTTGACTGGGTACAGGTAATCCTCAATTTATTACCACAATTGAGCCCAAGATTTCTATTGTTAAGTGAGACATGTGTTAAGTGAGTTTTATCTTGTTTTATGACCTTTCTTGCCTCAGTTGTTAAGTGAATCATTGCAGTTGATAAGTTAGTAATCCAGTTTTTAAGTGAATATGGTTTTCTCATTGACTTTGCTTGTTAGAAGATCACAAAAAGTGATCACATGACCTTGGGGCACAGCAACAGTAATAAGTTTGAACCAGTTGCCAAGCATCTGAATTTTGATCACCTGATCATAGGAATGCTGCAAAGGTTGTAACTGTGAAAAACAATCATAAGTCACTTTTTTCAATATTGTTGTAATTTTGAATGGTCACTAAATGAATTGTAAGTCGAGGACTACCTGTACTGAGTGGAGGCTAGTGACTATGAAGAGGACCTCTTCCTGTCCAATTCTTCATTTTGGCAGTATTTGGCATCTGGAATGTCTGGCTTCTGGAATCCTCCTGCCTTTCACTAGCACCTTTATGTCAACTCACAAAGCATCCCTGACCTGCTCTCAAGTTGCCATAGGCAAGGGGGATGGGAAAATGAACTCTGCAGCTGCCATAGGCAAGAGGGATGAGAAACCAAACTCTGCAGCACATCAGTCAAAACAAAAGCATTCCAGCCATATTTCTGTCAAGGCCATCTCCGTGGTCACCCACAGTGGCCGGAGGGGTGTGATCTCTACAAACCACAAAATTGCTTCCTTGGAGAATGTGACTGATGACACACCTTGGGGGGGAGGGGGAAAACGGTCAGAGCTGGAATGTAAATTACATGGGGTCAGAGTTGGCTTCACTTGGAACGTGCCGACATGAAGCTACTAATAAATTTTATTTATTTATTTATTTATTTAATTTGTCAGGAACATATTAGGTACTATAAGTATAAGAATGAATTGAATACATAAAATAGATACAAATAGAGGAAACATTAGGACAGGGATGGTAGGCACGCTGGTGCTTTATGCAAGTCCCTTACAGACCTCTTAGGAATGGGGTGAGGTCAATAGTAGACAATCTTAGGTTAAAATTTTGGGGGTTTGGGGATGAAACCACAGAGTCAGGTAGTGCATTCCATGCATTGACCACTCTGTTTCTGAAGTCATATTTTCCGCAATCGAGTTTGGAGCGGTTCAATTTAGGTTTGTAACTATTGTGTGTTCGTGTATTGTTGTGGTTGAAGCTGAAGTAGTCATTGACAGGACGTTGTAGCAGATAATTTTATGAGCTATGCTTGGGTCATACTGAAGACGGCGTAGTTCTAAGTTTTCTAAGCCCAGAATTCCAAGTCTGGTGGGATAAGGTATTCTGTTGCGAGCAGAGGAGTGGAGGACTCATCTCGTCAAATATCTCTGGACTCTCTCAATTATATTACTGTCTGATATGCAGATGACGGATGAGCTGTATTTGAGAATTGGTCGAGCAAATGTTTTGTATGCTCTAGTTAGCAGTATAATATTACCAGAGAAGAAGCTACGCAAAATTAGGTTAACAACTCTTAATGCCTTTTTGGCAATGTTGTTACAGTGGACTCTAGCATTAGATCATTAGAGATGAGTACTCCAAGGTTCTTGACAGAGTGAAGGTCATCTACAAGGTCGTGTCCATCCAGCTTGTATTTTACGTTCTGACTTTTTTTTGCTAAAGTGTAAAACAGAGCATTTGTTGGTTGAGATTTGAAGTTGCCACTTGTTTGACCATTCTGACACATAGTCAAGGTCTTTTTGAAAGATAACAGTATTGTCGGTGGTGTTGAATAGTTTTACATCATCAGTGAAGAGAATGCAGCTTCTCTTGCTTTTAATATGATCGCAAAAGTCATTTATGTAAAGTATAAAGAGTGTTGATCCTAAAATGCTGCCTTGTGGGACTCCGCTATTGACAGGTACAGGATTTGAAATGCCATAGGATTTTAGTTTTAGAAGTAGTTTGTCGTGTACCACTGAATCAAAGGTTTTACAGAAGTCTATGTAAATTGCATCTATTGTTTTGCCCTGATTGAGATTTGTAGTCCATATGTTTTTGCAATGTAGGAGTTGAAGATTATAGGATATTTTTTTTCTGAAACCAAATTGTTTGTTAGAGAGTAGGTTGTTTGTCTCTATGTGGAGGGTAATGGATTGGTTAATGATGGATTCCATGACTGCAGGTATTACAACATAGATTGGTTTGTAATTTTCAAGTAGGCTGAAATCTCTCTTTTTGAAGATAGGGATGACCGTGGCTAGTGATCATAGGTTGGGCAAGAAGCTGGTCCTGAAAGATTTTTCAAAGATTTTGCTTAGAGGTTCTGCTATGGCAGCGGAAAGCTTTTTTAAGAAGTAGGAACATAGTCCATCATGTCCAATAGAGATGGTTTCAGACTGTGTAGTGTCTTTTCAACTTTGTCTTTTGTAAAATCGATATGTATTAGATCATTGTAATCATTTGTGGTACAATTAGGAAATATTGGGCATGAGCCATTGCTATTTACAAAGACTGAGCTGAAGAATATGTTAAAGAGGTTGGCTTTAACAGTTTCATCATTACAGTCTTTATTGTTAGGTAATAATTAATATGCATGCATTTATACATATCTCCTTATTTAGTCATCTGTAATGCATTTCTGACCATCCCAGTATATACAGTAAATCTCCAAAAACTAATATTTTTTATTTCTGTTTATTATCTATCAAGAAACCTTGATTAATTCATCATCTTGAATTTTCTGATTTTACCTTTGAAAATGGTGCTTTTTACATTATAGTCCAGATACTACAAGGAAGACCATAACATCCCCCTCAAATTTATATATTTCATATTTATTTCATATATTTAAGAAGTAAACACTTTTTGTAGTTTAGAATATATAACTAAAGAATAACAGCTAGTTAATATGTTTCTTTGTGTATGAATGTAAAACTCATGTAAAACTCATAACAGACAGCTAGTGTTTTCTTTTCCATGTTAGTGACTCTGGACCTGGACATAAGCTTTTTTGCTAGCATTATACATTACTCCAAGTCATTTTAACTGGTTTGTTGGATAAACTACAACTGGTAGAATTTACCCAACAAGTTATACTATAAGCCAGGCATGGCCAACCTGAGGATCTTGAATGAGATGCCAACTATTTTTGCAGCCTTTCAGCTCCCAAACCTTTTATTGTGGGCCACACTCCCAAGAAGTGTGTAGAGTCTAGAGACAAGTTACATTAAAATTAAATTAACAACTCCAGTTTATTATTATTACAGTCAAAGACCAGAGACTAGAACAAATAAAAACATTCAATGACTATCCAGTTAAAAATTCTAGAATAAAATAATAACACATAAAATCTATATTAAAACCACAATTTGGCATCAAGTCTGTCAGTTACACATGACCTAATTATATCAATCCTTAAATTAATAGATTTGATTTAATAAATTTGATTTGAACATGAAAATGATTGCAAACTTTTAATTTCATGATTGCAAGGAGACTTGAATCTCTCTCATTGTACATTTTATTCTGAAATATTCCTATTTTTTGTTTAGCTGAAAAGATCTAGAGAAGAGTTTTCCAACCTTTCCAGCTTTGGGAGGGGTGGGGGAAGAGAAGGGATAGTTCTCTGTGAGTGGGGGCAAGCACGTGCACAGCTCTATTTGCATGAGCAGCGGGCACAATCACCGACCACTTATGCAAATGGAGTACATACGCCCGCTACTTGCGCAAGTGGGGATACCCGGTTTCTCGTCACTTCCAAGGCCCGGTTCTGAAAGGCTCAAAACCTGGTAGTGGACTGCAGCTTGGGGATTGAGGATTCCTGGTGTAGAGATGAACCTGACAGGAAAAATGGTACAGTATTGCTGTCATTTAATTATGTGTCTGGAAGAAACAAGGGAAGAAACTTCAAGGGAGCAGTGAGGCTGAAATTATGGGAGACTTGGACTATGTGCATCATGAAGTAATGATTGAGTATCTTAAATTAATGCCAGTAGTTCAATTAATCTTCATTCTTGCCATAGGCTGGCAGTGATGGGGAGAGTATTGGAAACTGCCCATTTTCTCAACGTCTCTTCATGATTCTCTGGCTAAAGGGTGTTATTTTTAATGTTACCACTGTGGATTTGAAACGGTGAGTTATAATGCTTTTTCTCCATTTATTTATTTTTAATATTTATTTATTTTTAATATTAAATCTTTTAGCTTCCAGGCCCAGAATTTATATTTCTAATTACTTAGAGTGGTATTTGTAAACTTTCACTAAATCCAAGTGACTTCTTATCGGTTCCTTCACTGTCATGAAATAATTGCATGTTTTAGGTATAATATAATTTTTATACAGTTTTAGGTATAAATTTGGAACCATGTCTTCTGTCTGTTTAGAGAGTGTCAAGTGTCTGTTTTGGCTGCCATTCCAGAATTACAATACAGATTTAGTTCCTAGCAATGCTTGTCCATGTAGAGAAAAAAATTGGGAATTTTTCCAAAACAGTGACTATTATCAAAGCATTTTGATAATACAATACTCCTTTATTTATTTTATTTATTTATTTATTGAATTTCTATACCGCCCTTCTCCCAAAGGACTCAAGGCGGTGAACAGATTAAGATTTCATATACATATACATATATATATAAATATATTTTATATATTTAGTATATATATATATATATTTAGTACTGTATATATAAATATATATATTTAGTACTGTATGACATATCACTAAGTTACTGTTTTGGAAAAACAGGACTTCAACAGCACCATTGAATGAGAAATAGTTAAACTTCCACAGGTATAAGGTTTCAGGCAATTTCAGAAAATATAAAGAAATATAATAGTTTATTAATAGTTTTTAATCGATAAAATACTGGTAATCCATTTCACGTTTAACTTTTAACTGCATAATCAACTCTTCCTCCCCACTCTCTGCCTCTCCTTAATTAAATTCTATATTAGAATAGCCTTTCTATGTGTCTGATAAAGGGAAATCGAGATCAATAAGCTTACACCTTGGGAGAAAATGTATCAATTGGAAAAGATGCTACCAAAATTTTGCCATCATAGACTAATATAGCTTTCCTCATATAATGTCTGATTTGTTGCTGTGTCAGGAGCTGATATGAAGATTGACATTGTGTTAGTCACTTTCCCAATCAGTTGATCATTTCTGGATATCATCAATTCTTGGTTCCTAGATATTTCAATGAAAAGAGATAGTCACAATTTTTGTAGTCCTCCCAGCTGCCATGAAGAAAGGGAAAACCATGTTTCCCTATTTCTTTCCCTCCACATTTCCCAGAAAATAATGAAAAATATATATTGTATTGTTCAGAGTCACCACCATCTAAAGCGTCAGAGGGAAGATTAGTCAAGCTCTCTCTTTCTTTATGTTGGTCAGAATGCTAAGAGAAGACATATTCTTCCAAAGCCATATTAGTATAGCATCTTTCCACTTCCACAGAGAAGAGTTGTTTTGCTATTAACCTTTTTGAATCTCCTTGAATAACATAATTGATAGGTTTTGCTAAGTCCCTCAACTCTAAACAAGAAAAAAATGTCTACCTAGTCTGAACTAAATATGATTTACTTCCAATAAATGTATTTAAATACCATATTGGCGATCACAATTTTAAATTCCAAGGTAGGTAGCTGAATTAAAATGCAATAATTTGTACAGTTGACCAGTTTTTGTTTTTCTCAAACAAGTTATTTCTTTTTTGAATAGGAAACCTGCAGACTTACAGAAATTAGCTCCAGGAACAAATCCTCCATTTATAACTTTTGATGATGATGTTAAAATAGATGTAAATAAAATTGAAGAATTTCTAGAAGAAAAGTTAGCACCACCAAGGTACAGTATTCTGCTGTGCTATGATTAGTTTGATGTTATATAGAATGAGTCTTGAATATTCTTAAATCATTGGGTATCAAGAGACTGTGGATTGAAAAAGATTAAAGATGGCTAATGGATAGGTAAGGGATATGATTGGCACAGGCAGTTTAGTTCTATTTCAGAGTTTCAAATACAATGCTGAAAAATAATTAGATGGCATTAAATTCTTATATGTTAAATTTTTCAGATATCCTAAACTTGCACCAAAACATACAGAATCTTACTCTGCAGGAAATGATGTGTTTGCTAAATTTTCGGCATTCATAAAAAATACAAGGGAAGATGTCAATGAACGTAAGTATTATAAAGTTTGCTCTGGTTCAGTTTCCATAGACTCCATGTCATCTGTGTTTGGCACCTATATCTATTAACTCAGCTGCAGGAAATCCAGAATTGCAAAGACCAAAATGTGATCATTCTGTCTGCATTAATAATTTTTTTTGCAGAACTTTAAGGTTTGTTTCTTTTCATAAGCTTCTGCTAATGTAGCATTCAAGTTACAGATCCCTTACAAGAGAATACTAACTTGATTAACAGGCCTCCACAACAACCCTCAAAATTCTTGTTTACATAGAACTAGAGGAATGGAGAAAGGCAGTTGGGATTGATCTGGATAGCTTGACTCTGTACATGTTCTTGCACATGTTCCAGCATGCCCAGTAGCCTAAGTAAAGAGAGTTGTGGGAAAACTAATAAAGAGGATTCCCCCCCCCCCCTTTGTTTTAGCAATGGACTAAAACAGGCTATGGCTTCTGGATTTTTTGTTTGCTTGTTTTTTGAGTCATTGTCTCAAAAAGGATAGGATGTGTTTCTGTTCTGATTTGATGAATGCAGAAGGTAGTGAGATAATTTTCATTGCCTTAGATTATTTCTTTCACAAGTTCCACCCTTGAGTTAACTTTCAGTGCCTTGTTCAAGAAGCCTTTCTATAGCCATTTATCTTACTCCTGCCTAGATTGCAGTCTTTCGGCAATATGCAACCTTGGTTACAGCTCCTGGGAGAGAAAAGTGCTTAGTTGCAAAATTGTCCCAAAGCTATCATATCATTACAGCTAGCCAAGGATTTTATATGCAATAGCAGCTTCAAAAACACCCCTTTAGAGTAATTTATTTTATTTGCTTTTTTCTTCTCCCTGCTTTTATTCATTTAATTTCTTTTCTAATTGGTAGCTAATGTTTTGTGACTATTGATCATGCTTCATCATGTTTAGTAGCTTACTTGTTTCCTTTACATTATTATATGTTAAGACATCACCCAACCTGATTTATTCTCCATTTCGCTACCGGAATATACCTATTTTTTTCTCCTTTAGTCTGTTCTTTACCATTAAACTTGATCCATTTGTCACCGTGTTCAGATCAGATTGATAATGCAAGAGCTTGGCTCCACTGTTCTGAAAATTATATCCTCTCCTTTCTCCCACATGGGCAGCTTTGTCACTTGTGTGGTGAATGTATGGAGAGTTGAGTGGGGTGGGCAGTATTTTTTGAAGTTATTTTCTCAACATGTTTCTGTTATAGCACATATCAGATTTCTCCCTCAAAGTATACAGACTGTTATCTTCCTCTTTATGGGTGTTGCTGTTTTGGCTACTTAATTATCAGTGAACAAATAGTGAATTCCATTATTCTTCTTTTTTATTTTAGATTTAGAAAAAACATTGCTTAAGGCTTTAAATAAACTGAATACTTACTTAAATACCCCCTTGCCTGAAGAAATAGATGCCAATAGCACTGAAGACATCACTGTTTCCGCAAGGAAATTCCTAGATGGTGATGAACTCACATTGGCAGATTGCAATCTCTTGCCAAAGCTTCATATTATCAAGGTTTGTTTTTTTCCCCTTTATGTAAAAATGAGTAATGCATGCAACAATAATTCCCCCTTTTCATTTATTTTATACTGAATACTTCAAACTATGTTTGCATGCACGTTAATGTAATATTTATTCTAATTTGTCATATAAACCATGTCCAAAAAAATTATAATTTCAACCCATGCCTTACATTTAATATTTTTAAAATCCTTACTTTAACTTGAGTTTATTTTATCCCTTTAATTCAAGTCAAACAATTAATGAAGACTAAAAACTGTGAATGTCCTATTTTTTCCAGATTATCTGTTTTTTAAAATGCAAGGTCAAAAATACCTTTTAGTGCTACATTAAAGTTCAGTTTGTACAATTTTCTATCATCATATTTTTGTTTTCTACTAATTACATAAGAACAGTACTCTTGATAACGATTTCATTTATTTTTTTTAAGGTTGTGGCAAAGAAGTTTAGAAATTTTGAATTTCCATCTGAAATGACTGGTATCTGGAGATATTTGAATAATGCATATGATAGGGATGAGTTCATAAATACATGCCCTGCAGATCGGGAAATAGAATATGCCTACCTGGATGTTGCAAAAAGAATGAAATAAATCAAGAATGTTCTGTGTCTTATATTTGTTCTATGAGTGTTTTTTAAAAAAATTGAATCAAAAGCAAAGCATCCATTCATCAGCAAGATTAAAAAATGGAGAATTTTCCTGAGAAAATTATTTTATTAATCTACTTATTACAAAGTATAGTGTGCAGGGGATTTTATGTGTGTATGTGTGTGCGTGTGTGTGCAATTGTGGATATGCAAATGAACTAGACATATGTATTGTATGTTAAGTTTCATATAAACTAAAACATTCTCAAGAACAGTGACATTTACATTATATAATAATTAGGTATTAGGCTTCTGGTAATTATTTTCCTCCATTACAAACACAAGAGGTTAGGTAGAGCTAAAATGTAATGAACTTAACTGAAGCCATACATCTTTGCTATGCTTCCAGATCTAATAAGAACACTGAAGAATAATTATCAATGTTGTTTTGCAAATAAATTATGATTGCTTAAAGTCATCCAATTTTATACACGGATAATAGGGCACAGGATTTGATACACTCCAGCTTCTATGGCATTGGGAATAACAACTAAAAGACTTCAGATATGTTTATATAGAACCAGACACTATAAAATTAAATGTAAATGAATAAATAATACATAAATACTTAATTTTTAACATTGTCACCTTTGATATATAAGATTCCATTATTTTGTCTTGCCATTACTGGAGGATTTCAGATTTTTCATCTGAAATTTATATATTAATGCCAAGTTCTTGCTATTCCTTTGCTTTAGTGGTTAAGGTACCGGACTAGAAAACAAAAGACCATGAATTCAAGTTCTACCTTAGTCATGAGAATCAGCTAGGTGACTTTGGGCCAGTCACTTCCTCTCACCTCACAGGGTTGTTGTAGGAGGAATGTCTATGTCAATCAACTAAGTCATGCTTGTCCCAAAGTTGCTTTTCAAAAGGCAAGTGGACTTTGTTGGGTTTTTCCCCCTGAAAACATTTCGCTTCTCATCCAAGAAGCTTCTTCAATTCAAGGAAAAAAAACAACAAAGTCAAGTTGCCTTTTGAAAAGCACCTTTGGAATTGGAGGAGGAGGGTATGTTGGATATGTTTGCTGCCTTGAGTTAGTGTAAAAATAACTCAATAAAAATAATAAAGGAATATAATAAGTATGGTAAGTGAGTAAGTAAATGAGTAAGTAAATAAATAAATACATCACCGTGCAAATGATTGGGCAAGTTCATTTTGACATTATTTTAAATTATTTTTTTATTTGGTTAGATGCCTGGGGAAAATCTTTGGTGTATGCAGATGTAGGACTTGCATTGTTAATTTCCTGATCTGTTGTCATTCATCCATTCATTCCAACCACAGAGAGTTGCACCTGTGCACTTGTTTCACAGAGTTCTACATCTCTAGGACATTCTGGCTGCAGATGTAAATGCCCATTTTCGTATTATGTGGCATATAATCCCAAACACTGCTGCATCAACTTCCAAGTATTTAACATTGACCTACAAGGCAATGCCTAATCCTACTGTTGCCTGCAATGGAAGTTATTCATTAGTAAGGGAAAGCCAGACAGCAGCCGAGACAGCCTTATTGTTGAACTCATAATCCCTTTAACTACGAGGGTACATTTACCGTTTTAGGTCTCTTAAATGGAGACATAGATTCCTGTTCTCATTCAAATGTGTTACAGTCTCTGTTTTGTTTCAGAGCTATTGCCAAATTGAGTCAGAGTGAAGTCTTATAAAGTAATTACTTCTCAAGATACATGGAACAATAAAACAAATGTTGTTTATATAAAATTCACCAAATATGAACTGGCTTTTATGGAAAAAGAAGCCCTTTAATTTCATATTTGGAACATAGAACATCTTATGCAAGGTTTAATACTTCGATGCAAAGACAAAAAGAAGTTACTATGAATTCTCTATAATATTTGCATCAAGGATTTGTCAGAGATATATTCACTTTCAATTAAAATTGGTTTAATTCTGTGAATGTAGCACCCCCCTCCAAATATTTTACTTAAATAAATCAATTTCATTACACAAGACATATAGTTGGTTTGGTAGTTCACATTCAATAGGATTTTTTAAAAAATCCATAGAGGTTATTAAAACTGAACATTTAGGCAAGAAAAAATGCACAGGTACAGTATATGTGGTACCTTCCTCAACAGTGGTGACTGTGAGAAGGAGCTTGGAGTCCTAGTGGATAATCACTTAAATATGAGCCAGCAGTGTGCTGCAGCTGCCAAAAAAGCCAACACAGTTCTAGGCTGCGTAAACAGAGCGGTAGAATCAAGAACACATGAAGTGTTAATACCACTTTATAATGCCTGGTAAGGTCACACTTGGAATACTGCATCCAATTTTGGTCGCCAGGATGTAAAAAGGAAGTCTGAAGTGGTGTAGGGTTTCCTGCCTAATCAGGGGGTTGGACTAGAAGACCTTCAAGGTCCTTTCCAACTCTGTTATTTTATTCTATTCACTGAGTACCTTGTGGTAGCTAGGAATTACCTCTATGGCTACCAAGAAATTTCACCTCAGAAATGAAAATTGAGATGTCTATTTTGTTTCCATTTTTTACTGCTGGCATAACATTTTCAACTTTTGCACTTTATACTCATACCTTATTTTACACTCATGATTAATTTAGCACATAATGAAATTATTTTTCTCTTCCCCTATCTGCAATCAAATCAAGATGAATGCTATATTTAATATATTACAGGAAACAAATATTCTTAGGATGAGATGGTTGGTAAATTTTTAAAATAAATAATCTGTTGAAGCATATAGAAACAATATAATTACGTATTGTAGTTAATATACTGGTACCTTATATAGTTGAATATAAAATATATAAATTAAGATTTAAATATGTTGATCTGTATTTTAAGTTTGTACTTACTAAGTCTAGGGAAATGAAAGAAATAGGAAACCATTTGTATCAAAACTATTAAAATTAAATATATGTGATTGATTTAAATGGAAGCATTAGCCATTTGCTTAATATTATTCCATTAGCTTCAATACCATTTCAAAAAGTGTAATCATGGTTTATGGTGAATAAGAAGGAGGATATTGTGCTTTTATTAGACTTATAGAAAAAAATGAGCAGCTCATTGTACAAGTTACACTTCTTGAAAATAGTCTTTTATTAGTTTATTTCATAATCAGAAATAAGAATGATAAAACAATTGAATCAGAATATTCTTGGAATAATTTTAGTAAAAATATAAAATGTTCATATATAATTCAGCTCAAAGAAAACTGTCATGTAGCTATCCAATTCCTAAGGTCCTGCTAATCAAGTACCAAACCAGCACTTTGTCACTTTCCAAGCACTTTACAGCCATTTATAAGTAAAAGCTGATTTTTTTAAAAGAAGATTTTGAAAGGTGCTTGTGGATTCTCACGTCCTATGTTTTATATTCCTCATTATATACTTACCTTGTAATACTTTTTATTCCTGAACAGAGCTGGCTGTTTTAACAATGCTCAAGGGTTGATGAGTTCCCTAAAGCCATCAACAGTTAACTCTGACTTGAACGTGTCCTGCTCAAAGTATTCAGCATTATTTACTACCGTAATTATTGCATTTTTCCAAACAGTATTAGCAAAGTAAACGTGTTAGCAGTGCTACTGTTGTTACTACTGATATAGTGAATGAGAGCATTTCACGTAGCATAGAAATATAGTTTTCCAATCAAGATTTCATGGATTATAATACTGTATTTAGATACATCTGTCATGATACCATTTAAGGCACAAGAGCCTGAAAAATCTATTTTCCAGACACACAAAGTTCCATGCACACAATGATACACAATGTTATACCAACACTGAAAGCTATATTTCTCAAAGTTCTTGATGTATTTTATAATATTAGCTTTTTAGACAGGAGCAAAGAGACTTGCAGACTGCAAACCAATTGAACTCTCTCGAACATTGAGGCTGCTACTGCCAAAGAAGCAGAAAGGATAAAGATGTTGGTTGATGGTTCAGAGAATTGTGCATGGACTTCGAGTGGCATTTAGATCACATTGCACAAGTATAAAAGTGTCAACATTAAAATTATTGTGGTGTAACTGAATACAGAAAAAAGGATGGGGGAGGTTAATTTTTTTTTGAGTTTAATTCCAAATTAAGCTGCATGAAATTTACCAGTTATAAATTTGGGATGAATAGAAGACTAAAAAAGTACTGGTATATGTGTATAGGCCATATCTATAATTCAGATCTGTTTTGGACACAGATTTGTTTCATCTAAAAGCCTGTGGATCAAAGGAAGTGCTATGAATAATAACATTCCAAGCTACGGACATACGAATTACTTAGGTATCCTATGGATTTCCCAGTACCTTCTATGGATATCCTTGGTCCTAGAGAGCATGTTTTTTTTTCTTTTTGCATTATTTGAAGAAACACTTATGTTTTGCCACCTGTGTAGTCTGACAGTTGTCATTCAGAAAGATTTATTTATCCAGAAACACTTTATTCCTGTCAAGATTTGATTGATATACCATAGTTCATATAAAAATTATTTTATTATATATTTTTTAAAAATAGTACAAGCCTTAAATACTGAGATATGTTTTAAATATATATGAACACAAAGCAAAACATGCTCAAATTGTTATTTGCACTAATACTGTTGTGGAAGAAGTCTTCGGATTCCAAAGATTTCATTGTCAGGTTTCAATTTTGTAATCACCAGAATGGTTTGATGAGTCAACACTTTCAAGCGATTACTTGCTTTGCACACAGTATTTCCAAAAACAGGCTGGAACAGAAAAAAAAATCACTTTAAAAGCCCAGTTAAAGTGACACGAACCTCTCTCAAATATAGCTTTTGTTTACCTTTGCTCAAGGAATACTGGTACTTTCAGCCATTCACATGTACTGTATTTGCTTTTTGAAATGTTACACAGTATAATTCCTCATTATCTTCCATCTGACATTCTCCAACCTGGAACTTTTAGATACACTGAATTTGTACACTGAATTTGAAAATAAGACAGGGTCTTATTTTCTTTTGACCCCCCAAATAAGGACTTGGTCTTATTATCGGGGGTCTTATTATTTTGGGGGTGTAGGAGGTGGTAAGCGTGGGTCTGAATGTCCTGTCACTGCTGTTGCCTCCCCTCCCTGTTCTTCACACCGGCTGAGTGACCCAACACGTCCCACCCCACTCCAATGACAACAGCTGCTTCCCTTCCCACTGACTCTTTATTGAGAGGGGTAGCAGGTGGGGTGGGGGAAAAGCGAGACGTGTGGAGCGAGACGTGGCTCTCCTTGCTGTCTCTTCTCCCCCCCCCTCACTGGGCATGATAGGGCTCTTGCCCCTCACTTAGCCATCTGCCCCTTTTGGGGATGTAATTTGGGGGTGGCAGGTAGGGCGGATTGAGAAGCAGGACACACATCTTACCTTTCCAGCTCTGTCGCGTTCTTCGCCATTGTGACCAGGAAAACACGCTATAAAAGAAAACTTCAGTTCAATCAAACTTCTTGATCTTACGATAAGGTTTTCTTTTACTGCATGTTTCCCTGGACACAACGGCAAGGAAAGCAACAAAGCTTGAAAGGTAAGATGGGCATCCCGCTTCTTGTCCATCCTACCTTCCACCCCCAAAATTCATCCCTAAAGGGGGCAGGTGGCTAAGCAAGGGGCAGGAGCCCTGCCATGCCTGGCGATGGGGGAGGGGAGAAGAGACAGAAGGGGAGCCAATCTTGCTCCATGCGTCTTGCTTCTCCCCCACCCCACCTGCTAAACCTCTTGATAAAGAGATGGCGGGGAAGGGAAGCAGTCAGACTGCTGTTGCCATTGGGATGGGGTGGGACGTATTGGGCCACTCAGCTGGTGCAAAGAACAGGGAAGGGAGGGCATATGCCCCCCCTACGGCCTCGCCTCAACTCATTTTAGTTGTGCAGCAAGCAACCAGAGGAAATGGCGGGATCAGTTGTGCATGCTTGTAAGTAGTTATTGGGGAGGGTTTATTTTGCAGGGGTGGGTTATATTATTGCATGCACTGAAAAGCCTGATGGGCTTATTATCCAGACATGTCTTATTTTGGGGGAAACACGGTACTAGCATACCTACCATTCAGCCATGCTTACAAAAATTCTGGGAGATTCAGTTCCAATGTATCTAGTTAGTACCAGTTTGGGAAAAGTTGTAATGATCTATGATTTACAACATGTGTTCTCCTCCAGCTCTGGCTTATTTTGATCAAGGGAAAACTAACAAGATTCTACCAGTCTAACTGATATTGCAATGGTGCAGGCAGGGATATAAACTTTCAGAATAGGAATGGTTTTTCTGCAATCAGTGGCTGAATGCAGTAATGGCTGAGCGAGAATGATGATTCCCAAGATTAATTATAATTTATCAGAAACTTCAGAATCAAGATCTCTGCATGCAACAGGATCACAGCATTTTAAAATTTTGATTCTTTTAGTGCTTATCTATCAAGCTGACATTGTTCCCTGTCAAAAGATATACCTCTTTTCTTTGATTTATTGAAAGGCTGGAGTGGTGCTTTTTGGAAGTTCTTCCCAGTTAACGGATAGGTTTTCAGGAAATCCTTGCTTGATTCCACAATACCGTCATGTTGAGAAAATTGGGGACTAGTCTGCCTTTTAGTCAACACATCCTACCCAGAATGTAAAAAAAGAAAGAATCAGATGGATTAATCCCAAAAAAATTTATAAAGCTATTTGTGAAACAGCAATTTTGAGAATGTGTACTGATATCCCCTCATTTATGGAGGTGATACCATTTGGTTTACATTTAAAATCTGTACATTCAACCATGAGCCATGTTGTCTGAAGCTGCAGATTGTTTAGCAGCATTGAGAAAAATGTTAGTCCAGGAGTGAAATCTACTTACCTTCCCTACCGGTTCGGAAGTGCACATGCTGCACCGTCACATGCGCATGCACAGAGGGTAAAAAACAGTTTACTTTCTGGTTAAAACCAGGAAGTAATGATGACCGGGTGGGTGAGCAGAGCCTCGCACTGCTCTCGCTACTGGTTCTCCGAACCACCCACTGCAATTGCTACCAGTTTGGCCAAACCAGTCCGAACTGGTAGCATTTCATCCCTGCATTAGTCCCATATACATGTTCTTTGTTAATTGTTATTTTAAGTTAAAATGCATTTCTCAGAACTGTGCACTTATTGTGTAAAGGTCCTCACAGAAAGATCTATTTTGATAAACTAATTTGTAATTATATCCCTAGGAAAAATGGCCTTTTTTGCAATGTTAGAACAAAGAGGGGAAGTTGGGTTAGGGTTAGGGTTAGGTGGCAGTTTCTTACCCTTTTGATTGTCTTTCCAAATATTTTTGCATGAACTGAAAGCAAAAGAGAAAATGAATTAAAAGTAGAAAATCATCATTTACATTATGGATCAGCATCTATGGCATAGCACAGCTGTCACTTCATAAGCACTGCAAAAACGTTCAGAACAGAATAATTTTTATTCTGTACCATAGTTATGTTTCTTGTTCCCCACTAGGGCATTATTTTGCTTAAAATACTTGGTGGTCTCAGAGCTTGGTTGTTTGCTTGCAGATGTTTCCTTACCCGACTAGTAACAACTTCAGTGCTAGGAAGGAATGGAGTTTGTCCTCTGTTTACATACTAATGGTTTACTCTGTCAGTGTTGGTGTGGAGTATTGTTTTCTTCTTGGTGGTTCATTGATTAGGTTGTTAATTGCTTGATTGTTTGTCTGAGTTGGTACTTTGCTGACTTAAGTATTGTTCACTGCTTGATTGCTGGCAAGAAGGTATTCTGGTCTTTTTCTTTCCTTTTTAGCTGTTTATAATCTCCTGAATGGTCCTTAATGGCTGACTTTCTGAATGCCAAGCTTCCAGGAATTCTTTAGCAGTTTTGGATTTAGCTTGGCTAGGATGTCAATGAAGATTCTCAATCATCCAGGTAGAGTTGTCTTGAAGTTGAGTCAGCAAGTGGACTCTTCTCTTCTCTTCTCTTCTCTTCTCTTCTCTTCTCTTCTCTTCTCTTCTCTTCTCTTCTCTTCTCTTCTCTTTTTTCTTTTGTTTTCTTTTCTTTTTTCTTTTGTTTTCTTTTCTTCTTTTCTTTTTCTTTTCTTTTCTTTTCTTTTCTTTTTTTTCTTTTTTGTTTGAAACATTTCACTGCTCATCCAAATGGCTTCTTAAAACTGAAAAAGCTACTTGGGTAAGCAATGAAACATTTCAAACCAAAAAAGAAAAGATGTCCAATTGCCATGACTCAATTTCTAGGATGCCAAGTGACCATGTCCCAGGTAAAATTATAGCTGAGTCTGTCCTTGTATTATGAGATTAAGAATTTTCATCATGTTTTCTTATTGCTAGTTGGTGTTACATACATTCATTTACATTTTTAAATTTATATTCCACCTGTATTATTATTATTATTATTATTATTATTATTATTATTATATCTATATCTATCTATCTATCTATCTATCTATCTATCTATCTATCTATCTATCTATCTATCTATATCACATTTTACTGGAGAAGATTTGACTCACTTTGAATTTTACTATAGAAGAAAATGTGAAAATAGTTTATTATATCATTCCAATCATAGGTATTGGTCCCTTGAAATGTATTAGTGCTCAGAATGTCTTTTTAGCTAATTTAACTAAGCTAAAAATATTTATCTGCCTAACTCACTTGCCTTGATTTCCTCCCAAGCCCTAATCTTTGGTGGAATGTATGTAAAACAATAATGAGGAGTTATGTTCTTTTTCTAAAGGCCTCCAGTTTCTTAACAATAGGATTACCTTCAGTTCTTCAGAGAAGTCAGTACACTGTGGTTATATAGTCTCTGCTTCTCTGTTAAATAAATACAGACTTCCTTTATACTTTTATACTAGTATGAAGGTTATTAAAATTTACACAAATGCTTTATTCGGATTTCCTTCATGGTCTTAATGCAGTTTTGTATATTTAAATTTCAAATGCATAGATTTTACTCTCAACAAAACACTAATATAGAATGCTGGAAAGCTTTTTTTCTCTTTGTTTTCTAAAATATATTCAAACTGTCAATTCAGGCTTTCATTTTAAAGTTACAACAAATTTTAAAATTAATTTCAATTTCAATATTGTCTTGTCTCCTAATTTTTCAAAGCATGGTACACTCTACTATCTGATAAGTTGTTTACGTGCTGGATTTATTTCTTGCCTTTCTGCACTCAAATGCTACTTAAACATCATGTAAGAAAATTCAGACCAAATTATATTATTATTATTATTATTATTATTATTATTATTATTATTATTATTATTATTAGTTTCTAACCTCATTTCTATTCAAAAGGCAAACATTATTTCTCAAACTCATGTTGGACTGACATTTTAATTCATTACAGAAATGCTCAAATTGAAATAAATTCTGATGGACACAGTTGTGCCCTACCACACAAATTCAAAATCTTAATATTAGGGAAATTCTGAAATGCAGAGGAGATCATTAATATTTTCTCCAAAGTCTTAATATCTGATCAAATAATAATGATGTTGTCTTTGTAAACACATAATATTAGAATGGAAAAAACATAATGGAATTATCCCAGTTTTAATATGTAAATACATTTTTGTTACTAATTTATCAAATACCTAAAAAGAATCTAACCAATTTGTAATGATAATGCCATAAATTAAGTACATATAGTATAATCTGTTGTAATCAATAATATGCCTTCATGTGTAATGGTCTTTTATTTACTTGTTTACTTGTACCTTGAAACATTTAAGTTTTGTTAATTAAGTTATGGCTGGTAGTTTTCTGTACTTCATCAAAAGCTGATAAAAATTCAAGATGGATTTTTGTTGATTAGTGAAACTTTTTCTCAGCTTTTTGGTTCTAATCTGAAAAAATAACTCTAAAATAAAGGAAAATACCCCATGCTTTTCTGATATGTAAGGAATGGTCAACTTTTCATTCACCATGCATTTACTTCTATACTTATATGGAAATCAACCTTTTTGTACAATGATCATCAATATTAAATCAATGTAGTTCTATAGATTCAGTTTGATGTTGCCCTTTGCTACAAGGCAGCAGTCAAACTTTTAATGATACCAAAACATTCATTTTTTCAAAGCAGGTAACAAAGACAGACAAGATCCTAAATTGGTATTTTGGGAAGAGAGCTTCAGCTTACCTTCATGATTGTCAGGTATTGTTAGTGGAACAATTGTTTGAATGGCTGAAGAAATTGGTATGATGACCAAGAGACTAAGTAACAAGAGATGAAGTTTCATGGCAAGAAAACAGAAATACTAGGGTTCCCAAATCTGTACTATGATTGCCTTTTCCAAGGTTTCTGAGGACTCTCTTCTTTCAAGTTATCTCTCTGTTTAAGTATTCTGCACTTGGCATGGACTTATAAGCCCTCGCTTCTTTTGTGATTCAGGAAATAAATCTCTAATCAAATACTATTTTCCACACCTGCATTTTGACATTTGCCAACATGTGTCTTTCTGTTCTGAGATTTGCTTTGTGCCTTTCTACTGATATTCTCTAACGTCAGAGCTCTTTTCTCTGGTTAAGCAAACACTTTAACTTTACGTTATCATTGCTTGAATAGGAGAACTTCTAAAATGCACACACAAACTTTGGGCTAAAGAAGTAAGGGGAAAGGTCAGGTAACAGAGACGTAGGAAAGAACCTTAGATTGTACAATGTCTCCCTTTTGACTTGTAATGAGGATACTCATAAAGAGCAACATTTTCAAACAGACTGATGACGCCATTGGGTAACTTAGCAAACATCTCAGAAGCAAACAAGTAATAGAAGTGAACCGTGGGGAGATCGGTGCAAGAGAACAAATCATCCAACAAAGACTTGTGAAAAGTATGATCAGTCTAATAGTTTACAAGGACAAAACAAAATTTTGAATAGTGGAAAGATTACCTTTCTCATAGTTCAGAAACTTCATTAGCTGGAAGATTATCTAACCTAAAAAAGCTGAGTGTGTGACAATACTACCAAAACAGTTCGCAGCAACTGAACTTGTCAAGCAGCTAAGGAAACTAACACATACATTATTCAGCAAAAATGCCCTAATTTCTATTTCGAAGGTACAATATGTGTGCAAGGGCTATTAATTTACAAGGATAAAACAACTGTCATTTTGACTCTCTATATGGATTGACTAGCTCTATATCAAGTGTGTGTGATGCCTCTTGCATGTAATATGTTTTGGACTGAGGGATAGCATCTCAAAAGATGTGCAGGAACCTGGGGGAAAAGTTAAATTTAATTTAATAGGGGTGTCTTTTTTTCTCCCCTCCCTTTTTTTAAATTTTTATTGATTACAAATAATATAGTGGAAATATTAAGGTCAAAAATTCATATATCATTTTATGTTATAAAACAACTCTGTTTTGTCTCTCTTAGTGATGTTTTATTATGTAATGTGAATATTAATTGTAGAACCTCAGCATATATGTGCATTCTTTTAGACTCATATTCTTCTAGGCTCAAGATTCTTATGGCAAATGATTAGGATTTCTAATACACCAACCTATGTCTATTGCCTATTCCCTTTCATTCTCAAGTGGCTCTGAGTGACTGACTTTTAAAAATTGAAACAGTATGGGAGGCTGCTACCTGCAGGAACTGCTCTCTTTATTCAAAACTGCTTAAGATCATTTGAATAAAGAGCAAAGAGATCTTATTTGCTTGAAAATATTTTCTCACTGAAATGTTTATATGTGAAAAGTTGTGAGCAACAAAACAATCCTCTGATATAGTTTAATTTGAGCAATTCCGCCTCAGATGTATTCTGAAATGTGTTTGTCATAAATTTTAGTATATCAGAAAATCAGGTTTCTGAACTTCAGGGGGAAATGTTAACTACAGAATCACAGTTTTCGTGGAAAAATTAAAAATCAAAATAATATTCTACATTTTCTGGGGAACTGCAAATTTGTCTTTGATGGCACTGCTCTAGCCACCCTCAAGTAAAAAAAAAATCCAGTTTTGGTTACCATGATATAAAAGAAATCTTGAAAGAGTACAGAGAAGAGGAACAAACATTAGGGGACTGAAGGATAAAACATAGAAATGATTGCAGGAATAGGGTATGTCTAGGTTAATGAAAAGAAGGACTAGGGGCAGTGGTGGTATTCAGCCGGTTCTGTCCGGTTCATGCAAACCAGTAGTGGCTGTGGCAGGAGGCTCTGCCCACCCACCCAAATGTCATCATGTCCTGTTTTTGACGCTCTGCGCACACACGCTCATATTTGCGAACTGGTAGCAAAGGTAAGTCAATACCAGCCCTGACTAGGGGTGACATGATAGCAGTGTTCCAATATTTAAGGGGCTGCCACAAAGAAGAAGGAGTCAAGCTATTCTCCAAAGCATCTGCGGGTAGGACAAGAAGTAATGGATGGAAACTAATCAAGGAGAGAAGCAACTTAGAACTAAGGAGAAATTTCCTGACAGAACAATTTATCAGTGGAATGACTTGCCTCCAGAACTTGTGGGTGCTCCAACACTGGAGGTTTTTAAGAAGAGATTTTCTGAAATGTTGTGGGCCTAGATGATTTCCTCAGGTGAAATGATGGTTTACAAAAATATGTCTGGCAGTACCTCACACTTCACAGGAAGATAAAAGAGAGAGGAAAAGAAGCACAGTCACACTTGCAATATTGCTATTATAGCTGTTCTCATAAAAGCAGTTTTAGATCTACACACTGTCTATTTCTTAATCTGAAGTATTTTATAGAGTTGACATAGAATGTCTGAAGTGGGCTATACCTGAACTAGATTTAGACAACATGTTAACCCACAACAAGCCATATTTTGGCAGTAATAACATCAGAGAATCAAAAAACAGGAAAAAAATGAAAGCATGGAGACTGCCTGGACAAGTCCCTGCAGTTTTCTTTTTCAGAAAAAGTTTACCCTTAATTGTTTACTAAATCCATTCTTCCTGCGGCTAAGACAAAATGACTGGTCCAAGATCACTCAGCTGTCTCCATACCAGAGTGGGGCTAGAACTCATGTCTCATATTTTCTGGGCATAGAATAGAATAGAATAGAATAGAATAGAATAGAATAGAATAGAATAGAATAGAATAGAATAGAATAGAATAGAATTTTTTATTGGCCAAGTGTGATTGGACACGCAAGGAATTTGTCTTGGTGCATATGCTCTCGGTGTACATAAAAGAAAAGATACATTCATCAAGAATCACAAGGTACAACACTTAATGATAGTCATAGGGTACAAATAAGCAATCAATACTCCTTTGTCGAAAGGAACAAACATCAAGGTAAAAAATAGTTATAGGCCTCTTCAGTCATAATGGCTATTAGGAAGAAGTAGATGAAGGTCCTCTACAAGGATACACTTCCTGATGACCAAGAGTTAGGACTGAAGCAGGGTTGGGTTCTAAATTTCATATTCTCCTGGCCGGGAGAACCAGGCCGAACTGAGAGGAACCCACCACTGGACTGAAGCCCTGTGGGGCTAATGGTTAAGTTAGAAAGCATAGTCCTACTAAAAGGGTAAGTGTATGAAACTGAAGTGAAAACACTTGAGAAGATCTGTTACACATATTTTGCTCAATGTACAAAATTAAGATCAATAGAGAAAGTTCACTCTCATGTTTCACAGTATCTGCACATAGGCTACTGCATAACTTTCTAATAATATGTTCTACCATCAAACAAGTAAATAAAGATTTATTTTTAACAAGACAGACCTTTGGCCTGTGTACCTGATTTTCATTCTTTTTTTTCCCCCCTAGGGCTCTAATATGACTTTTAATGGCAAATGTGACTCTGGGATAGGGTATTTTGATTTCTAAAAATATATTTTTAATTACTATGCTTAATTTAATGTTGATTTATTTTTGCTGAAGGAAGCAAAGCACTATGACATTCCTATAATTTTGTATTTAGTTATTTAATAATATCCTCCTCAGCACAAGGGCCAAAGTAGCAGAACATCACTCTTTACTTTCCAAGAATTAAAATAGCTCTATGGCACTTGTTTTCCTCAGCTTTCTACAGGCATTATGTTTAGCTTGATTTGTGTTCCAGACTTGTCCAAGACTTCCCTCTACAGGTAAAGCAGCAAATTACTTACAGTACTCCTAATAATGAACGATTTAAAAAGACAGGAACTTGGAATGATGAGTAAAAGAGCCCTTCAAAGTGTGTGCGTGTTTCTGTTTGTGGGAGCTATGCCCAGTCCTTTATCTTTAATTGTATGCATTTATCATAAATCAAAAGGATTGTAAAGGAACACAGCAGCTTTCCAAAATGGATGCTTACATCCTCTATATTTCCAAGATTGGACTGAATGGAGGAGAATAGAAACTATTATCAAAAAGTAAGCTGAAAGTAAGTTGAAAGGTTAAAATTATACAAAGAAATGGAATAGGGATATAGCATTAGTAGTTTTTAAATTTTACATGAAACGTAGCAAGTGCCTACATTTTGTTTTGCATTCTTCCATTTAGTCTTGTCTAGTCATAGTTGTTGTTACTACCTTTTTAAAATAAGGTGGCAACAATCAGAAGCCAAGGCAAGAACTGGCTATAATCATATGACAAGATATATGGAGTCCCTAATATAGATAGTCTTTGTGGAATGACTGTTCAGCAACTGTTCAAAGTTATGACAGCATTCAATATGCGGTACTTACCATCTGCCCTCATAGTTGCATCATTCACAGAGATGATCAAATTATGGTCAGATGATCATGATATGCACACTTGCAACTGGCTCACAATTACAACATTGCAGGATCCTGAAGTCACGTGATTGCCATTTGTGACCTTAACTACCAGTTTCTGACAACCAAAGTCAACGGGGAAGCTGGCAGTAAATTGCAAGTCATGGTCATGTGTCCAAAGGAAACTGTGACTGTGCAGGAGTCACTTAACATCACATCATACACCCATGTTGCTTAGCAATGGAGTTGCTGTTTCCAATTACTGTCATTTTAGCAAGAACTATCTGAGGAATTATGGCAGGGTTGAACCTCTAGAATGAAAGAGTGGAAGTTTGATATCTCCTCTTCTAGATGCTTCCTGAATATACACTTTCAGCCAGCCCTACTTTGCAGATTTGATATGGCTATTTGGTGTTTCCTGGTTCTACCATTTATCTCCTAGAGCTTTAGTTTTCAAACCCAGCAACTTTAAGATGTGTGGACTTCAACCCTCAGAATTCTACAGCTAGAAGTCCGCATATCTTAAATTTGCTGAGTTTGAAAAACACTGTTCTAAAGAGATGCCTTGACTTGGTACCCAATTACATATGAGATCCCTATCTAGCTTCTAGGCAAGTCGAAGTAAAAAAAGTGGATAAAATGAAATAAATTCTACACTGCCATCACCTGCCTTTGTAGCATGAGACATGTGACTCGTGTTCCCTCCCACCACAAACAATAAATAAATAAATCCACTCCATTACAAAAAGGGGAATAAAGATAATGATTGACATATCTTTCCATTTCTGTGCATACGAAATTCTTTCTGCAGTCACCCTATAAAGGCATAGAAGCAGTGCTGTCTCAATTCCTTTTCTTGTTCCGGGACCCAGATTTTGGCATAGTTTGTAAAAGATAAAATCTTTCCCTCTTTGGAAGGGGAGATGCTAGAGAAACATCCTTGAGTTGCATGCTTCAATCCATAAATCAGGAAGATCCTCCGTGAGACTAAGAGAGAAGGAAGTTCATATATTCCCTTTCAAAGGTAAAGCCGTCTGTCTTGTGAATACAAAGTGGCATCATAACACTTATTTTGAGAAATATAAAAGATGTTAGACTTCAATTTTCACTGTGAACCATAGTTTAGAGGAAGAGTTAATTAATAGGTAATAGGTAACAGATAATGTAATGAGTGGGTTCTGGATTTTGGGTTCTAATCTCAAAGGTTCAGTAGATAATTTCTACTGAAATTATCTCCAGGTTCAGTAGATAATTTTAAATAGCTTTCTCTCAACCTTACCACTCCCAGCGTAACATTAATTTATGATTAATAGCTTCTTCAGGATGGATATAACAATAACAGATAATGTAAGTGAATCTGCATACAAATAATCTATATTATTATAGAACAATAACATTGCAGAAGTGAGACTCCTTTAAATGTTAATCTGAAGCAGTAACATGAAGGTTATACCTTAAATATTTAATTTATTTAGAGTTAACTGAATCCATTCTTTGCATTGATTCCATATAAAAACAAGAATCTTTTAATTTAGTTCTCTGATAGAAAGTGAAAGAAGACAGTTTGGCATACAGCCACCCCGACTTTTCATAGTTGTGCCAATTTTAAGTGCAATCCTGAATATTTATCAGCTTCAATGGGTGTTGCAAATGTAGAATGGCAGGTTATTTTTTATATTTTATTTATTTATAAGATTTATTGACCAGTTCAGTTGAAAGTGACAGCACTTGATATATAATGTAAAATGTAATAACAGTATAGAGATAGATAGATGATAGATAGATAGATAGATAGATAGATAGATAGATAGATAGAACAGTAAATAGGTAGGTAGAGGCAGAGGCAGACAAAGACAAAGACAAAGACAAAGACAAAGACAAAGACAGAGACAGAGACAGCAATAGAGACAGATAGAGATAGAGATAGAGATAGAGATAGAGATAATGATATACCACAGTAGAACCAACTGTTCTGGTGCTGAAGTCCTGTACAATTAACCTCCGAAGACCTTCTGAAACATAGAGACATGGACCATCATCCTCACCACATGTTGTTCCAGATAAGGCCTCTGACCTAACTAATACACCAACTGAGCAGATGGTAGGGCCACCGAGTCTTTCAAAGCTGATGGATTGGAACTATCCTTTCCCTGAGAGAGACACTGACCATGCCTGAATCTAATTTCCTATTTCCTCTCTCGCTGTTCTTGTTTAGGGTCATGTGAGGCAAATCTTATTTCACTTCCTTATGATATGCTCAAAAACTTTTCAGGTAGCATTACAAGATTATCTATTGTATGTCACCTCTTCATATTCTGTCCATTCAGTTTCCACTTATAGAAAATATGATCAATTTTACCCATTAAATGCTTGTCTGCTAAACATTATCTTGATAATCCCATAGTAATAGCAGTAACAGCAAATAATCCCATTTCTTCATCCTTATCATTAGGGAATATGTGAAATTTGACCAGTGTTCAACAGAATTCCTTTCCAGATCTCTGAGAAAATTCTCAAGGTAAAGGCCAAATCCAATCAGTCAGATTCTGGATGACATAGATTAAGACCAGAGTTGTCATGAGGACCACAACTTCTCAAGATACACCCAGCTCAGTTGGCATATGTTAAAACCCCCAGGACAATCAATTTGTATCTACAGTATATCATCCTTACAATGAGACTAATTAGCTCAGGAGGGGATGCTAGTTTGAGTTCGGACCCAGGCGTTCCCAAACCACGAAGCAGACTCCTTACCCTGATGAAAATCCCTTTTTATTAAGTTACTGTGAATGTCTCTCATTCACACTCAGAAAAATCTTTAAAGGGAGAATTTACAGTCACAGACTTTATCTGTCTTGGAGAGTTGCCAGGCCAATATCTTCAAAACTTGGCAAGGAGTCTCGAAGAATCACAAACCAATTACGTGAACTGTTTCCTGCAAACTCCACTCCCCTTTCGCTCCTCTTTTATTCCCTCTGGGAAGGGCCAATCATCATCCACCTGTGGCCATACTCCCAAGTTGACACTTGTTCTTTAGGTGTTCCCTTCTTCTGGCAACTCTGTGCATGTGCATACTGGGAACAGGCTCCATTTGTTTGTCTGCTTCACTGATATCTGACTCTGAAGGCAGCTGATAACTGGCATCTGGCCCTGACCCCCTCTCTGCCTCCGACACAGAGCCCTCATCAAAGCCTTCCCCAGACTCCAGGACTGGCCCATGTTCCTCTCCAACCTCCTCACTGTCCGAATTTTCTGCCAGCTCTGCTGGCTGCTGGTGGGCCACAACAGTATGCAGCTGAAAGGATGGATATAATAGCCACATCCCGTTTGTTCTCACACCCAGATTAGTGCTATAGAATAGCACTTCTCATAACTGCCGGATCTTCTCAATACACAATTATTATTCTACCTTCCCTGCTTGAAGTTATTACCAATGCAATGCCCAAAATTTAGTCAGACAAATCTCACTGAGGGATAATTCTCATTTCTCATCCAGCCTGGCTTTAATGATGCATGTTAGCTCTGCATCTCATTCATACGTTTTTGTGGACAAAATTAGATTATTGCAGACAAATCTGGCATTTGGGTTTAGTTGCTGACTCTCCACTAATTCAAAAGCCCAACATATTGCTGATGGTTGGCTGAAGGTTACATTCTTAAGGTGGAGAAGCAGGGCATCACATACCAATGAGTCAGCTTTTCCAAGAAATAAATATCTTTTATGGTGGAGTTCAAATGTTAAACGAGAGGAAAAACTGGACATTACTACTTCATGCATTAAATCTCTCCTCTACTATCTATATGTGTCTGAACTGGGCCAAGGTTCTCAACTGAGAATGAACTTCGTTTAATTCCTAAATGCCTTATCCACCAATCATGAAATGCTATTCAGATTAAGACAACAACCATCATTTTTTATTAATATGGCATTTTGTCAATATAAAAATTAAGGGAAAGCTTTCCTGAGAGACTAAAATTAAATTTATCCTGAAAAACTGGCATTCAGAAGGGAAAATGCTGACATGTTGAGAAAGAGATGAGTTTTATTGCATGTTAAATCAATGATGCCCTGATTCTAAAAGTTGGAGACCAAACATTGGATTTCAGATTTTAAAAAACCCTTTATTTTAAAGTCTGTGTTTTATCCTTTTATTTTACCTTTTTTCTTACAATTTTTGCCATTCCCAGACAATGACTCGAACTGATTAATAGTAGTCTGAGAAACTCATGGTCTCTGCAGTTTTAAAGAAGAGAGCAAACTTGTGAGGTCATGAATAAAACATTTTCAAAACTAAACTGCTAATTTAAATATGGCAAATGCTTCAAATGCAAGTAAGCATTTTTCTGTTCACTGATTTCAATGAGAGTTAAGAGAGACACCAAAGTGAGAAATGTAATAAAGTAGTTAGATGGAGGAATGCTTAAAAGATTCCAATATATAATCCTCAATCAGCCACAAAACTGATTAGGTAACGTGGACAGTCATTAATTTTTTTGCCTAAACTACCTTACTAGCCTGTTCTGAAGATAAATTGGGATCTCTCTCTTCTCCAGGGTTTTCTGTATGAGCAATTATAATAATAAACAATCCAGTCTAAACATCTGGTTGACTGTGTGAGCAACCAAAATAATACTAATATATTGCCTTATACCCAGGAACTGTGGATAGTTTACAAATTACAAGTTATAAATGACAAGTTAAAACATTTAAAAAAAAATAACAAAAGACAAAAATGAAGAGTAAAAATGGCAAAAATGAGAAAACCTGAATGGAACACAGCAAAGCAAGTCACACAATCTAAAGGGGACTTCAGTCACTTTCACCAAAGGTCTGGGGTAAAAACCAGGTCTCCAAGGCACTTTGAAACATAAATTGAATGGGGATCACCTGGATCTTGGGGGGAATCTCATACCAAACAGCATACAAGTGTGTTACAGAGAAGGTGTGCTTCCAGTGTCCCAATATATGGCATTGGTTAATCAAAACTCCTAGAGTGTGCCAACCTTGACAGCAGATACTAGGGGAAACAAGAAATCCCTCAAGTAACCAAGCCCAGTTCCATGCAAGAGTTTATAGATAATGATCAGCAGCTTCAATTTCACCTGGAAGCAAACTGTCAACCATGTACCACAGGGCTGGGAAAGGCAGAGCATAACCCATCACTTGAGGATACAAGGGCAGCCCATGGTGGAATGTAGCTAATGTCCAAAGCTGAGTTGAGGTACTGTGAAGTCAAGAAAAAATATTCATGGATATGTATTCCCATAGAAAGATACTAGTGGATTTTTCTGTCTCAGGTATCAAAATCTTGGGTATTATAGGCAAATCCTGGACTGATATGAATCTGGTTATTAAGAGCACATCCTGAAAAAAAATACAAGAAACTTTACGAAAGGGGTATTTGAGCTTTTTTTCTCATCAGATGGAAATTTAAATGTTCTTTGGACAGCAAGTTTTCCATTTTTCTGGGAGTTTCTAAACTTACGATGAATAAGAGATTGATCTTCTCTGTTCTTCTGGGGCTCTTGAAAGTGCAGAACAATTAGAAGAAATTGGTTTACCAGTGAAATAAATTCCCCAGAGGGACATTGAACTTCCTACATTGGCTGTGTTCCAGCAGAGATTAGACACCATATATGACACTCTAGTGTGCACTGCAATCAAAGCACCAACCAAGCGTTCACAAAGCTCAGTGAAATAATGAAGCAATTTGATGCTTATATACTTCTCAAACAGTTTATTTGTCATTGATACTAACTGTAATATTGAATGTACAGAAGAGTTATGGTACAAAGAAAGCAAGTTTCCAGTAGAAGTAATGCAACAGTCCAGCTGCTCTGCATGCTACTCACAATAAATTCTTCTGGACACATTGACCTTGTTATGTGGAAGGCCTATGCAACTAGAGGCTTAGTTGAGTGGGTAAAAATGGACTGTTCTCCCCCATGGAAGAAAACACTATTGTTCGGGGAGAACCCCGCCTAAAAGTGACTCATATAACCAGATCAGGAAAAGGTGTGGCAATTCTTGTACACTGTATAAGATGATCATAAATACACCCAGGAAAAGTTGAATTCACGTGTTCTAACATAGTTCTCAAAAGCAGCCCAATTTTCTCTTTATGTTGTTTACTCATCAGATTTACCACTTTATATCTCCTGAAACATTTCACTTTTATAACTTGGGTCTGCTACTTTTCAAATACCACAAATAACCCACAGTTGCTTGCACATTCTCCTACAACAAAAAAGCAAAGATATTTCAATGTGCCACATAAAACCATGCTTTAACTGTTTACAAAGTAACTAAAACAGTTCATCTCAAAACCTAAAATAATTAAGCTGGAAGAAAGTTCTCTATAGTATTTAAGAAAAGTGAATTCAGAAAAGGTGTTGTAAAGGAGGAAAATGTCAAATACTTACAAGCATTACCAATATGTTCTATGAAGCTTTTAAAACCTATTTACATACATAAATACAATTACCGTAAGTCTCATGACAACCTTTTTATGACAAGTAAAACAAAATAATTAGTGGATAGTATTGTCCAGGGGAAATTAACAAAAGGTTGATAGAATAGCAAAATGTTAGAAACAAAGGTTGGATTCTTTTTAAAGCAATTGTAACAAAATCTTCTGGAGACAGTAATGAGTACTTTATTTATAATTATGTGTCATCTGTTGGAAATCAGCTTGGCCTTTTAATAGAAATCCTAATATACAGAAATAAATAAGAACCATTTGCTCCACTGAATTATGGCGTAGGAAAAATGTTATTTGAACAGCAGTATCAGAAGTTTTTTAACCCCAAACATTTAGTCATTTGAAATAAGTCTTTCTTTTTACAGATAACTATATTTATAATCTCAGTTATGGAATTTGATAGCCCAGCAGGTTATTTTTTTTAAATCAGTTCAGCTCAACTAAAATCAAATTCATTTCAATAAAGCAATTACTATTTGCTAGTAAGCCAGGTATTTCATGATCTGTTTTACAAGATGGTAATATTGTTGAATTGGAGGGGAAAAATTGTCACATGGAAAAATAAAGCAAATTGCTATCAAAGGAATAGCTGTCAAAAGGAACTCCAATGTATAATTGGTTTGTATAGAATATTGAACAGCTGATGCTCTCCAAATATTTTTTTCATTTTGATGCCCAACATTTCTGATCAGTATTGAAATCAAACACATCTTCAAAACACCTGCTTGAGAAAGGCAGTGTTAGAAAATACCTTTCACAGGGTTCCAGATGAGTTTTACTCTAATATATAATCAGCTTTACCAAGTTTGATTCTGTTTTAGGAAAACAAAGCACTTCAAGAATGGGACCAGTAAATCCTAAATTAAGTCTACCCAACTATGTTTCCTTAACACAGGAATTTTCCTCTGAGGTGGCCACTTTGAGAGATTTAGTATAATCTGGTGTCTTTCAGCTATTGCATTTAATCTCCCCAAATGTCAGGTTAGGGATGGCTGCCATATAACATTAGAGAAGATTATTCACCAGAGAGTGCTCCCATATTTTTTTGTAGAATGCAGTCATAAGAACCACTGCTCCAAACGTGGAAGCATCACAGAGGTTGCATACTATTTAAAGGCAGGCAAAATCACTGGATTATAAATACATCACCTTGCAATTGTTCCTTCTGAATGAGATCCAACAGAAACACAACAAATTTATTATCATGTGATGTCTGTATATTTGTAAAGCTCTATCTTTAGGAGTAACTTTGTTTTAGCATTTCTAATTACACAGCAATATTTTGCAGGATAAAATCAAATGTGATCGTTTTATAAAATTAAAGTTTAATGAAGTGCTATTCCCCTCACCAAACTACTGAAAATATTTATGAAACCATTACAGTTATTCAAAGTGGATGAGGATGATGACAGATGGAATCCAATGCATCTGGAAGATATCAAGTTTTTAAAATGTAGATTCTCTGTGCCTTATGGTCAGGTTCATATTTGAAATCCTGAATTTATACTTTTAAAAGCTCATTGGCATTCATTTGTGACTAATTGCCTTTCAAATTCTAATACTGACAATGTCATGAGAAAGACAGTTTGGAAAAGCAAATCTGGTTAGTTTTTGGGGGGGGGGGGAAGGCAATGAATTAGGACACATTAAGTAAATATTAGGTAAAGAGCCCACCATGGATAATAAAGGATTAATATAATAAAGTAAGAAATAAGTAATAGTTAGTACTGTTGTATTTTAATCTAGGGAGTGCTATATGAGTTTACTTCCAGGAAGATATTGAAAGGTATGAAAAAAAAATAGTTGAAACATTAGATGTAGTGCTCTCGATTTAAGACCTTCCTACATTACTGCACTGTTTTCTGAATGTTTACGATATACTGTACAAAAAAGGATAGAATGGAACACATGTAAGAGGAAACCAGCACACCTGCAAAAATTGAGTCATAGCTCACTGGTGAAGCACATACTTTGCATACAGAAGGACCTTGGTTTAAATAGCTGACATTGCCAACTGAAAGAACGGTTAGCAACTATTGTGAAAAATGTCTGATCGTGGAAAATTGTTATTGATAGCACATCAGGCATCAGCAACAAGCTGTCTATAAGTAGCATGGTATCTTCTAGACCCTCACAAAGTAGTTTTTGTTCAAATTAAAGCAATATTTAAAATTGTTGAAAACTTCATGGGAACCCTGTGAAATTATAGCAACATCATAGGAGAGCGCTAAAGGTTTTGCCAATGGTGCTCAGTGCCAGAAATATTGGCTGATTCTGAAGTAGATAATACCGGGCTATGTGAACAACTAGCCTGGTATAAGGCAGCTTCCCCGATTCTTGTAAATTTAGTGCATTCTGAATACATGCAAAGTGCTTACACATGGCCTTTTGCAACTTTTCATCTGAACCTGGCTGACATCTATAACACTGCATATGCCAACCAAGCACTTAAAGCTTATTGGCTTCTCCAGAATCTTACCCAACTCAAGCTCAGTGCTTTTTATTGTTACATTCTCAGAACATAGAGTGCTAAAATGGATTTAATCCAGTCTGTTTCTGGAAGAAGCTAGTGAATTGTGTTTATTGGGGCTTATTCTCAAGTAAGTATAGAGGGTACTTATTTCTGCATAAATTAGAAGAGAAATGTGCTATTTATTATTTATGGAATTGCCTAGATATGAATTCTTCTGATAGAAATTGAGAGCATTGGGTGGTCTTAAAGAATACAACTGCATTCAGTTCCCACATAAACTAGTGCTGCTTACCGTAATTTAAAGTGACGTCTTGTATGTTTGAGATGTATTAGAAAATAATGGCATTTTTAAACAAGTACCAAGTTGAGCTATTTTATAAAATCCAAATAGAACCAAACAAAAACACACACCAAGTTACAGGGTGGGATATGCAAACATAAACATGCATACAGATGTGAGGCCCACATTTCATATGAACCAGTTGTTCTTAAGGGTTTGTTTCTGGACCATAAGCATCCTCAGAAGGCTACAAGTTTGGATATTGGAAAGATGTCAGGGTAGGGCTGCTTAGGACTTAGAATGGAATAACAGAGTTGGAAGGGACCTTGGAAGTCTTTTAATCCAACCTGCTGCTTAGGCAGGAAACCCTAAACCATTTCAGACAAATGGTTATCCAATCTCTTCTTAAAAACATGATTACTTTACGGTATATGCTCTGCCTCTATCTACTTGTAGATAGTGGGGTGCTTTTCTTAGAGAGAGAAAAAGTATCTGCATTTTTCTTTATATGTTACGAACAGATATTTGTGTGTCCATAAATTACATCTTAGTTCCCAGGTGGTGGTGAAATCACCTCTCTGGAGTGGTAGATGAGGCTTCTTGATCTTATTTTATCCATTTGGATTGCTCCCCCTTATCCCAATGCACTTTAAATAAATTAATATTTATTAATTTTCCTCTGAAAATCATAATATTTGAAAATTCTGAATATATGAATTTTAGTGGGGACTTTGGGAGTTACTCAGGTGACCAAAAACAGGTTCAGTCGTCTCAACGCTGCCCACACCTCTCTTTTATAAGGGTGCAAAGTAGCTGAGGATGAATTAGTGAATGATTCTTTTGGAATGAAGAATCCCACACTTAGTTTGAAACTTCAATTATGTAAGATTGCTAGAAAATCCTTTGAATTATGTATCATATGGGGGGAGGGACCACAATCAGAGGTGGGCGTCACATATTATAACAACCGGTTTGCCCAGCACCGGAAATGTGAGTGTGCGCACCATCCTTGCATGTGTGTGCTGTCACAAAACATGGCAATTTGCTCACACGTGCCATCCACACATGCGCATGTGAGCGAATTGGTTCAAAAAACCCCAGCAATTTACTTGTGTGCGCCATCCGCAAATGTGTGCAGTGTCAAAACCACAGCAATATAGGATGGGACTGCACCTGGGCGGGTGGGTCAGCCTACCTGCAGGTGCAACCATCGGTTTGCCCAAACTGGTCCGAACCGGCAGCAGCCCACTACTGACCGCAATGAAGTTGGGTCTTCAAAACTGTGGTTAGGATACAGTCTTAAATGAATTTTTGAATCTCCTACTAAGGCAAGGGAGAAAACTGGGATGTATTGTATTTTGACCATAATGTGGAATTTAATAGCCATTTAGAATGGTAATATTTAGTTGTGTTATTTGATTTTTTTCACTTACGTTGTCTTTAAGAAAGTTGATGGAATATAAATATTATGCTGTACTAGAAATTCCAAAATATATACTCTGAGACAAATCTTTGCTTCCAGTGCCCAAGTCAGCATCCAAAAACGAACCTAAACTTCTTATTCATAACATCATAACATTTTCAAAGAAACCTGGCTTCTCAATTGAATAAAAGTGACTTTGTTTAAATTATTGATGAGAATGAAATGGAGCTAAATGTAAACAATATTTCTAAATAATTAAAAGTCACATTATCCGTAATTATTCCAGCCATTTTATATGTAATAATTTTAAACTTTGGTTGCTACAAAATGTATGTGCTTATTTTCAAAGCATTATTTAAATAAAAGCATCACACACAAAAGTTCAATGCAGAGCATAAATACTGAGCAACTCATCATGTACTTTTTCAGTAGTTGAGAAGGACTGTAGTTGTCACTCCTTTATATTAAAAAAATTAAATTACTTTTCTAGAAAAGAGGCTTTTGTAGATGCACTTAGCTGACAAAGTACAAGAAAAGCGAGCACATTATATAAAAAAAAGGATTAAAACTTTCTGCAGATTTTAAGGTGCCAATAAAGGAAGATGATACACAAAGAAGGATGAGTTGCAGCTGAAAAACATAATAAAAATAAAAACAATTCCTGTATTCTTTGGGATATACAACTTGATTAAAAAATTATTTCCAGGATATAAAAATTCTTATTCACAGCATTGCTAAATTAGAAGCATTCACAGTTTCTCTCTGAGAATTGTTGTATACTTCCTTTTAACTTACAGGTCAAAATGATTGATTAAATTATTTAAGATTGTGTAAGACTAAATGCCTCAGCACCAGATGTCAAACAAAATACCTTAAATTTCAAATTCTGAAACTCTGGATACATATTGAGTATCTATCCTTTTCCATATTTATAGCCAACATGAGTGAACAAAACTGCAATCTTAAAAATGTTATTATTTTCTGAAATTCAGACTTGGAAGAAGTCTATGGGAATGTAATCACTTCACTGACCAAAATCAATCAGAGAACATCATAGCAATATTTCCAGAAATACTGACTTCAGAACTGATTGTTATTCTGTGTGAAAGACAAACATGGCAGTGCTCTCATTTGTCATATAAAAGCATGGATATTACCAGAATAGACACCTGTAATAATAATTCAATATGGTCGCCACACTGCTTCTTCTAATCTTGCTGTGGTTCCCATATTGGTTGGGGAGTTGCTATGACTGCCTTCAGTGTCCACAACATCATTTTGGTTTGGAAGGTTGGGATTGAGTAAAGTAGATCCGGTGGAAGCATTAGTGCAAGGAGGCAGAATACGTGGGGGAGACCGATCACCACCAGACATCATGGAGAATTGGTAAGATCCTGCTGATGTTCCATAGTAGAGATGATACGAAGGAGAGCTGGTCTGAAATGGGCTACCTTGAGCCTGAGAAGAACCTGGATAGGGAGGTGGTAGGTATGTGTGATATCTGGTGGCGGTGGTCATGGCAGACATGCCAATTCCTATTCCTGAGCTGACTGGGGTTGGAGTATAGGTGAATGCTCCAGGATAGTGCATACGAGGATCAGAAATGGAAGGAATGGCAGAAAATGGACGATCAATTCCTACTCTTGGATCACTGAATGCTGTTAGGTCAGAAGCACCTGGTTTGGGAGAAAGAATATAAACATAAAACAGATATAAACTGTAAGAAAAATACATGGTTTTATTTTATTGAAAAGAAATCACTCAGATACACAGGTGGCCTTCATGACTTGTAGCCTGATTACAAACCTGCAGTTTTACATATGTGCAACTGATAAATGTAGACAAGACCTCATTATCAGCAGTAAAATGTTTTGTGTAATGTGTACGAGGATGCTATTTGGAGTGGTTTTGGAAATTTTATGCATGCACAAAATGGCAGATACACTTTTCCATCTGCCTAAAAGTAATTTATTTGAAGGCTCATATTCACAGTTATTATGCTGGATAACAGAAAATTAGATTTGATAAACGTAAAATAGCAAAACAAAATATTGCCTATTAACAATGAAACTTTTGTAATGCTCTTGAATGCTTTTGAAATGTATGCCTTAAGTAAAAATAAATTAGCCATGATCTCTAGGGTACAGGATTACTCTCGTGTGTTTTAGTATACACAGTATCGGAAATTACTGTAAGTATATATGTCTAGTTATTATTGGAGACATGAATATGAACATGACTTTTTACCAATCTTGTAATAGTTGTACTATGGAGGTGTTCTGTTTCTATACTTAATATTAAAGTCTTTCATCTAACCACCAAAGTCATAAATATAACCTTAATTCTCTATTCAGTAATCCTGTTTAAGATCCAATTAATGAGAAAACTGTGACTTTGTTCCTAGAAAGTGACAGCAGCTTTAGCTTTGTCCCACTATTCCCCAGTCCTGTTTCAAATAACATTTCTTTGCTACAATCATCAATTGGGCTCAATAATCAACATTTTACTTGATATAAAATCAAATATATTCCCTTAGCAGCAAAATAAAAGACTAAGGATGACATGTGATTCTCTTTAGGAATTTTTATTTATTTGCCTAAAGTTATCCAGATACAATAACCCCTGGAGATCCTGCTGGGAGAACCTCCATTTATCATGTAAAATCTGGTAAACCCAGAACTCAGAGTTGAATTTTGAGCTTTAAGTGAAAATAAAGAATGATAGATTATGGAGTGATAGCAGCAAGTGATAGAGCACTGTGATAGTCATATATTTAGTAAGAAAGAAACAACCAAGAAAAGTTTTTCAATATTAAGGTTTGTAGGTCATGTTTGCTTTGTCAAAACAAAGAAGAGTTTTTCCTGAACAGATGACTACAATGTTTGGGCAACTGCTGACTATTCATTTCCTTCAGTATTCCAAGCAAGAATAGTGTTATTGGGAAGGTATAGCTTGAAATATTTCACCATGCCCCCTTCACAAAACTACCAACAAGAATTTATCTTATTTTTGCTTATAAAATAATGATAAAAAAAGAAAAAGAAACAAAACAAATATATATACATTAACAGTGGTTTTTTAAGTGAAAAAATTAAAAGTTGAAAGAAAAAAGTATATTATTTTAGCAGTCTATAGTTATCTAAAGTAATCATTCAAATGCATATATATTCTAATATAATACATTTAATATAGCTTGTTTTTTTACCTTCTGTATTTTCTAAAAATCAATTCCTTATTTCATTATATTTGTCTATATGAAGTCTATAAGCAACCTACTCATAGGTGGCAAATGCAATCAGGTCTCCAATCCAGTGAAAGGGGCCATACAGTTATCTTTTCAATGCTGCAATATCAGCCTTTTGGCCCACTAAACACCTAGCTGCTTGGAACTACCATTTCTTGATTGCTTTTCCCTCAGTATATTTCCATCCTGATGCATTTTGTAAATCGGGCAGTTAATGGGAAGTGTGGTAATATTTCATTAGTAGGAGATGAATCAGTCTGACAGTTCGTCACACTGAAAAACAAACGAAGCTGAACCTTTCCACACATCCACCTTTTCACATCAGTAATCCTAATCATGAAATTTAGGAGAAGAGAAGCCAAGCTAGTCCCAAACAAGCAGACACTTCTGTTCATTTTTCAGGGATCATTTAAAGACTGTTAGCTATATGCGTGTGAGAGAGAGAGAAAAAGAAAGAGAAGGGGGGAAGGGGGGAGCTCTCTCTCTCTCTCTCTCTCTCTCTCTCTCTGACACACACACACAGACACACACACACACTGAAAGAATTTGTGAACTTCATTCCTTTACTCCTTTCATCTGGACTACATAGAGTACTGGCTGCTTGGTCAACAGAAATTCACAAAGTTTATAAATTTAGGAACTAAAAGCATTTTGAATAGCTTGTTCCCCATTTGAAATAATGAACTTCAGCTCCCTTCCTCTGCTGATTGAGGAACTCTCACTTCCCCTCCAAGGCCTCCCCCCTCCCACAGATGAAAGATAATGGCCTCTTAAAAGAAAGCTAGGAGACAGGCTCCAGTTAACAGAGACTTTGGCTCCCCTTCCTTGCCAGCTATTACAAGGCATTAAAATAACAATAAAGCAACCTTTCCTCATGGCAAGCCCGCCTCAGACACAGTATGGAGTCTGCCTAAAAGGAATGTGTGCGTATAGAAGGGAAAGAGTTCAGAAAGGTAGGAGAAAGAAAACAAAAACAGTCTGTCCTGCGATTGGATTAAAAAGGGCACTTCAAATATAGTGTCAGATTCTGAAAGCTTGTCAGCCCGCTAACCAGACTTCTTTGATATCCTTCAACAAGTTTCTCAGAAGGTTTCTGTGACAGCCTACAGTCGTAATTTTGGATGTGCCATATATAATCACCATCTGCCTTTCTTCTAAACAATGCTACTGAACACCTGGAAATGCCTCCCTCGCAGATCAGATTTCAAGTCTAAATGCCAGTTGTAAAGAGGACTGCTACTTTTTCCCTGGGAAGGTTTCCTGTGCTCCTTGTAGTAGCTGTGAAAGGCAGAAATTCAACTGCTGAGGCTGTAATCCAGCAGGGAAATATAGTAATAGAAATGTCATGTGCTGAACATCTGATTTCCGCATGTATCTATAAATGGACCTGTGATGTCAGGAATGCCATTGTTTTGCATCCAGATGCACCTCTCAACAATAGAAGATGGGGAAGGCAGAATTTCAGGCGTTTTATTCATAAGAGCAGGGGAAAATGGTATGCATTTTTAGGGACTGATAAGTGGGTTGAAAGATTACAATGGAGTCCACTGGATGGATGAAATTTATAAAATAAACCAAGCCTTCAAATTTAGGTAGCAGTGGGCAGGGTGAAAAATGCAAAAACAGCCAGCCTCCAAGCCCTATAGAACTGCTGCATTGGAAATCACAAAATGGAACTGTTGCAATTTGAGCTAAGCTGTATCTAAGCCAAATTGGCTGTGGGGTACACAGGGTCGTGGGAAAATAGTGTCCATGACTGAGATAAACCAGTAGGGGAATTTCCCATCATGCTGATGAAATGATGGGGAAATAAAATCACTGGCAAGCTTATCTATTCTTATATCATGCAACAACAATAATTAGCAACTCCTATCCAGGTGTGATTTATTCAAGCTGAAGCCAGTAAAAGTGTTCCAAGCTAGCATCTAATTTTAGGATTTTGGGGAAAACAGATAAAGTTTTAGATCATATTTTCAAAATATTGAAAATTCAAAAGGATTCACAAACATTTAAGCACCACTGTATATCCCACTTTTCATGAATTCAAGGAAGCATGCATACCATTCTTTTCCCACAACCCTTTACGAGGTAAATTGGTTAAGAGAAAGTGATTGGCCCAAAGTTATCCAATCAACTTCTGTTCTTGAGAGTTGGCTGTAACTACCCCCAGTGGCGCCAGTGTAATGTCTTAAACTTGCTGGTTCACTAATTTAGTGTTTTAAAAATGGGACTAAAATATTATTCTGCTAATATCACATCTCTGATTGGCTACACTAATGTCTTGGGTCTGAACTTTTTTCTACACTTTAATTTGTTTATTATATATTTATCCCAATAAAACACAACATTTTTTTGTTCTGTAAACTATCAGAAGAATTGTTATGGAGGGGACAGGAAATCCAACAGGGTAGAACCAAATTTCTTGAATTATATTACAGCCTGACATTGTAATTCATGCAAAAAACTGCAGCATTTTACTTGTTCAAGGGACAAGATTCTCCAAGCCACTTACTTGTTAGCCGGCTTGAAAGCTCTGCAGAAAGGGAGGTCATTCCACTAGCTCTTCCAGGTGAAATCGGTGTGGCTGGATGAACAGAAGAAGTTGCAATTGATCCCAGGTATTGGTAAGATGGATCATAAGGCCAGGGAGGAGATGGCTGAAGTTGCCTTGTATCTGAAATGGGGAAAATAGATGTGAAGAATAGTGGAATACATTTCTTAATCTAACATTAGCCATAGAGCATCAATTCATGGTGAATCATCCAGATGCAATTTATTGCAGATTCTTGCAAGGATGTTTGCAAAATGTATGCCCGCTGGTTGTTGTGTTATTGTAGGATACAGCAAGGCAGTTCTTTTATAAATGTCACTTAGTATAGTATAAATATTTCAAATTCCATGAGTCACAAACACTAAAGTCATATTGGCTGAATGGAACACAATAGCATTTGTTCTTTTGTCAGAATAAGGCTTAGGGCCTCAGGATTATGTATCCTTCTATGAACCTGCCTAATGGTTTATATCAGGAGAGATGTCCATGGGGGGAAGGGGTAGGAAAAGATTAGGGTAATGAAAAGACATAGACTACAATGTCGGGATGCAAACTCTTCCCCTTTGGCACCTACATGAGACATGCCTCATGATATACGATTACAAAAAGGTGCAGCTTGCTTGATGGCACCACAAAGCACATTTTATTATTTTGGAATCTACAAGGATGGCCAAAGATAAGTAGTATACTTCTCAAGTACCCTGTGGCCAGAAGGTTACTTTTGTGACCCACAGGAAAGTTTTTCTTCCTCAACAGTTCACAGACTCCAGAAAGCTTTATCCAGGGACACGTTTGACTCCAACTTGCCCAACATTTAGGCAAATGGCAAAAATATAACCCCTTTTGTCTAGCTTTGAATCAATTACGGTAATTACAATGACCTTGACTTTAATTTGAATTTCCTTGGTTTTTCTGCCCTTTATTTTTCCATTTTGTTTTACTTTTGTAAGCTGCCTTGAGTATTCATATAAAACAATATACTGGTATATATTTGTAATAACATAGACAAATAAGGATCAGCATGCCTATTTTATTTTAAAACTCTAGTTGCAGACATACTAATGGTTTTGAGGAAGGAAGGAAAGATTACAAGGGGTAAATATCTGTACATTAAATTATTCTTTGCTAATGTAGGACATCAAATCAAATTATAAATGATCTTCATGGTCTGACTGCCAAATTTATACTTTATTTATTTAGTGTTACTGAATTATCTAGATCAACAAATCTTGACCATATCCAATAAATCCCACAAATCAACAACTTATGTAAAGTTACCTGGAGGAGGGCAGGTTATAGTCCTTACCCAATTTTGTACCATATGTTTGTTTTATATACCGTATTTTCCGGCGTATAAGACGACTGGGCGTATAAGACGACCCCTGACTTTTCCTGTAAAAATATAGGGTTTGGGCTATACTTGCTGTATAAGACGACCTCTCTTCCAACGCACACCAAATAAAAATTAAAAAACATCAACTGGCTCACCCACAATGTAAAAGCAGCTATGCTAGACCCAAAATGGCCCCTGCAACAAGCAGGGACCTCACACAGCCACAAAAAGCCCAAAAAAACAACTTTCACACTTTACACACACAAAATTCCACATACAGCTTTGTGAGATTTTGTGCGTTTGTGTAGTTAGAGTGAAACACTACAGAAACACACTAAATCTCAGAAAGCTGCACAAATATTATTTTATATTTTTTTTATTTTTATTTTTATTTTTATTATTTTTATTTTTATATGAAAGCTAAATTTAAAACTTCCTAGCCTAAAACTTAGACCTAGCCTTTAAATGGCTAGGTCTAAAAAAGAACAACTAAAAAAAAACCCAATTAACAATTTTTTTTAAAGCTCCCAAAGGGGAAAAAACCTTACCCAATAGAACAGGGGTCTCCAACCTTGGCAACTTTAAGACTTGTAGACTTCAACTCCCAGAATTCCTCAGCCAGCTTTGCTTTGCTGGCTGAGTAATTCTGGGAGTTGAAGTCCACAACTCCCTGCCTGCTTGATTGCAGGCAGGGAGATTTAGTTGCTTGCTGATGCAATGGATTGCAGGCAAGGCAAGGCAAGCGTTGCGGCTAGCAGCTAAGGTAAGCAAGCTGGAGGGGGGGGGGGCGGGGGGGGGCAGAAATTTTGCTACATACCAATTAGCAGGCAAAAATTAGCAGCTGGGATGGCCAGCGTTGTGTAAAAGGAAAGTTTTTCCCTTTTACACAGCGCTTGGCCATCCAGGCTCTGGCTATCCCAGCTGAGTTGCCTGCTAATCAGGCAACTCAGCTGGGATGGCCAGCGTTGTGTAAAAGGAAAGTTTTTCCCTTTTACACAGCGCTTGGCCATCCAGGCTCTGGCTATCCCAGCTGAGTTGCCTGCTAATCAGGCAACTCAGCTGGGATGGCCAGCGTTGTGTAAAAGGAAAGTTTTTCCCTTTTACACTGGGCTTGAGTGTAACTCAGCTGATTAGCGGCAACTTAGCAGGCAATTCAGCTTGGCTCCTTAGAGCCATTTAAGGCTCGTCAAAGCCTCTCAGGCTGGTCTGCCTGGTTACAGGAGACCGACACCCGGCGTATAAGACGACCCCCGACTTTTGAGAAGATTTTTGTGTGTTAGAAAGTCGTCTTAAACGCCGGAAAATACGGTACGTATTTATTATTCTGGAGTTCTCATATAAATTTCTAGGAATGGACAAGTTACTCTTTAGTTTTAACATCTGGATTCCTAACATATTTTGCTGTTATAAATTGGGGGGATTTAAAAAATTTCATTACTAGAAATTGCATATAGCAGCTTTATCGTTAGGTACTAGCAAAAGTGTCAACAAGTGCTCTCTATCAGATTTATATATTTTTTTAAATGGAAAAAAGCTCTGAGCTATTTTCATGTATCTTCTGAAGATGTTACCTAAATATAAATACTATGGCTGACCGAAAAATAGTTTGACAATTTATCTAATCAGCTAAGAGAGATCTTCAGAGAAAAGGTGGCCAAAATTCCCTGTCCCATATCAAATGAGATTAAATACCCTATACTGCTGATTCTACAATTCTTTCCTCATTTTGGTGTATGTAAGTTCACCTTTTTCTAGTTTAGACAGAATGGTGAATTTCCATTTACTCAACTGCTAAATCTAAACTTTAAAAGTTTTCTATCAGAATATACCAGTATGTGGAAAATTCTGCAGCCTTTGGCTGTATTCACACCATGTACTGAAATAAAAACCTAGCCAAGCACATCTGTGTTCAGTAAATTAAGAAAAAAAGAGTTACTCAAATGGAGCATTATTAGTTTACTTAAATATTTACAGTAAGGACTTTAAAGCAGTAAATAAGTAAAGGTAATATAAGGAGCCAACCATTTTCAATTTCTGAGACCAAAACAGAGTGCAGCCTGGTTCAAATCACCACCGTTTTAGCCCTATTAAAAATCGGCCTTTCCCTGAGATAGTGAGATATGCAGTCACCATTGACCTGCACTTTACTTTAGTTATTTAGAAAAGTATTCAGTCCTATAAATCCAGAAAGTGGGAGCTATCTTTGCAAATCACATAAGTGGAAACAGAACCTATTTGGACAGATATCAAACACTGGACTGTCTCTAGAAGTCTGGCTTGCAGAACATAAAATTGCAGTGACAGCTGAGACACTACTTTCTGTTTCCATTTGTTAGCACTTCTGTACCACTTGAAGTGATGAGACAATGACTGCCTTTTGAGAAAACCAAATCAAAGGGGCCTGACTTGGCTTTGTATTTAGCCTGTTGCATGCAATTGTAACTCCACAAAAAATATGGGTATGCAAAGACATAAAGATTTAACTAAACAAGTTCTTTTTATCTAAAGTCCTTTGTGAGGAGGTGGAGTTCATAACTACTAAAAATATCAAGCGAAGATCAGAATATGAGAAGTTAGAACAACTGTGAATGGCACCTTATGAAAATGAGATGCTATACCAGTTTTGTCTTTATGAACCTTACTAAAAACCACCAGCTGCTAAAGACTTGGTTGATGATCTCAAATCAGTATGTGATGTTTCAGAGAAGATTCTGTTCTGAATTGCTTTCACATGTGTTCAACTATATGTTTCTTCCATTGCACTTTACCATTAATCTGCACGAAACACATAGTCTTTATAAATTTATATAATTAGTTTACAAACATTCATTTTATATACTATATAACATATTTTGAAAGTTTGGAGTAGAGAATTCTATTAAAATATTTGAAGGGTGCAAACTCAGTAGATAAGTGTTAATATGCACATTACATCAGAAAGTACAGATCAGATCCTTCTGTAACAGAATTGACAAAGATTAAATTCTTTAAGCACTCCTCAAATTCACCTTCCCACCAAGAAAGTCCTGATAATTTTCAATTTACTTTTTCCTCTTAGATTGCCTGCTACTTTATTTTCCTCTTCTCCTTATCCTAAGTTATTTTTCTCCAAAGTTTTTATTTGCCCCTACTTATTTTGTTTCCCTTGATATTTTTTTCAAACCATGCCCCTTAACTTTCCAGAAAAAGAGCAATTCAGCCAATCTGTACCACATTTTTTCCTGATTATCCAAGTCCTGTTTAATGGACAAGCAATTATGCCAAAAACTGCTGAGCAGCTTCATAGCAACAGATGAGGAGATAGCCTTCTTCAACCTGGCAACATTCAGAGGTGTTGGGACTGGTGTGTCTGTGTGTGTATGTGTTTGTGTGCATGCATTTCTATGTACGTGCATCTGTATGTGTTTGTGTGTATGTGTGAAGAGAGAGAGAGAGAGAGACAGATGAAGAAGAAGAAAAGGAGGGAGGGAGGGAGAGAGAGAAAGAGAGAGAGAGAGAGAGAAGTAGGTATGGAGCTTCAGAGACAAAGTTATTGACTCTTAATTCCAAGATCAGAGATTCGCTATTCTGCTGACTTCAATAATTGTAGGACATGTTTCTCTCACAACTTTGGGGTTTTTCCAAAAATTTCATCCAGCACAGATATACTAATAGGAAATTTAGGAGAATTAGTCATAATACATGTGAAAGCTACTAGATTAAGGAAACCGCATTACTGAATTATGCAGTTACAATCTAAAATAAAAATTTATATACCGTATTTTCCGGCGTATAAGACGACTGGGCATATAAGATGACCCCCAACTTTTCCTGTAAAAATATAGGGTTTGGGCTATACTTGCTGTATAAGACGACCCCTCTTCCAACGCACACCAAATAAAAATTAAAAAACATCAACTGGCTCACCCACAATGTAAAAGCAGCTGTGCTAGACCCAAAATGGCCCCTGCAATAAGCAGGAACCTCACACAGCCACAAAAAGCCCCAAAAAACAACTTTTACATTGTGGGTTTACACACACAAAATTCCACATACAGCTTTGTGAGATTTTGTGTGTTTGTGTAGTTAGAGTGAAACACTACAGAAACACATTAAATCTCAGAAAGTTGCACACATTTTATTTTTATTATTTTTATTTTTATTTTTATTATTTTTATTTTTATATGAAAGCTAAATTTAAAACTTCCTAGCCTAAAACTTAGACCTAGCCTTTAAATGGCTAGGTCTAAAAAAGAACAACTAAAAAAACCCCCAATTAACTATTTTTTTCAAAGCTCCCAAAGGGGAAAAAAACTTACCGTACCCAATAGAACAGGGGTCTCCAACCTTGGCAACTTTAAGACTTGTAGACTTCAACTCCCAGAATTCCTCAGCCAGCTTTGCTTTGCTGGCTGAGTAATTCTGGGAGTTGAAGTCCACAAGTTGCTTGCATCAGCAAGCAACTAAATCTCCCTGCAAGCAGGCAGGGAGATTTAGTTGCTTGCTGATGCAATGGATTGCAGGCAAGGCAAGGCAAGCGTTGGGGCTAGCACCTAAGGTAAGCAAGCTGGAGGTGGGGGGGATTTTTGCTACGGAGCAATTAGCAGGCAAAAATTAGCAGCTGGGATGGCCAGCGTTGTGTAAAAGAAAAGTTTTTCCCTTTTACACGGGGCTTGGCCATCCAAGCTCTGGCGATCCCAGCTGCACCAGCGTTGTGTAAAAGGGAAGTTTTTCCCTTTTACACAGGGCTTGCGTGTAACTCAGCTGATTAGCGGCAACTCAGCAGGCAATTCAGCTTGGCTCCTTAGAGCCATTCAAGGCTCCTCAAAGCCTTTCGGGCTGGTCTGCCTGGTTACAGGAGACGGACACCTGGCGTATAAGACGACCCCCAACTTTTGAGAAGATTTTTGTGTGTTAGAAAGTCGTCTTATACGCCGGAAAATACGTATATTCCGATAGCAAACTGAGGTTTCAGTATTTTTTTAGACAGAGCTAAAAGAAGCAAAATGAAAAGAATCACCTTGATTATTCTATGATCAGTTTAGATCATTTGCAGCCTATATATAGTGCTTTTTATTATAACAATACTATTCATTTCTCCATTTTATAGTGTGAGAAAGTATACGTAAACAATTATTGCAACAAAACACTTCATGGTGGGAACTAAACTACAATAATTCACAATGTACTTAGTTAAACTCGTGTATTCATGTTGCATGCGTCCAGCTTCCTGTCAAGCTAGCTATTACATACAAAGCACTGTACCATCATTCATGCCCCATCATGATTTACAGCCACAGAAATTTTGTGTTCGGTTTCTTAAACAATAACAACCCAACAACTATAATTAAACAGGGCGTACATTGCATAATATTTAGTACTTTCATAAAATAAGCTTTGATAATATATTCATATCTATAAGAGAAAATGCATATATTAAAAATGGATGAGCTAAATGCATATGAAAAAAGAAGCTCCAGTATTATTATTATTCTTAGAAATATAGGGATTTTAAAAAATATATCATTATATGCAGCAATATGGACCTTATAATTGGTGGAAGTGTATCTTCCAAGAAAAATACTTTTTTATATACTGACCATTGGGTGGCAACAGAGAGCTTCTTGCACAGTCTTTTAAGCACCCAGTAATGCTCAATTTGATTCCTCAGATAATTAGTATAATTAAGTTCTGGGGCAATTCCATACTGCCATAGATTATGTTGATATATTTTACAATTTGATATCTTAGTTTCAAGAATACATAATTTGCCAAACCAGGCTCATGTGTAAATATCTCTGTAACACAAGAGTCCACCATTCTAAGGACACAGGACACAATGCTTAGTGTATAGGTGGCCGAGAACAGATCTAGATTTTGTAATAATGTATTGTAGTAAATCACAACAAAGATTATCTAACTCTCAGTTAATATAAGTTGAAATATCTGTAGAATCTGAGAAATCTGTAGAAAATGAGTATATGATATTGTCCAGAATAGCTGTAATTCAATCTATAGCACACAAAGCAAAGAAAGTATTTTCAATTATTAGCAACTGTGGAAAAGAATATTTTTAACTACAAAATTTTCATCCAACTTCATCATGCCACTCTGTTTAAACATTTATTCATAAATAATAATACATTTTGGAGGGAAAATGTATTAGAAGGAAATTAAGAAATGTGCATGAGTTTACACCAGTATTCCTATTAGGAACTGTGATTGGTTCTGATCATATCTGGAAGATCTGATGGTGATGTTTTTGCCTTTAAGGGCGGTAGGGGAGGGGGAGCAAACCTAGCTTGAAAAATAGGTGAAATTTGGAGATGTTATTTCTATATTGCAACCTACAGCCTTTACAACCGTAAACTACCACCCTTGCAAAGAAAAACAGTCAGTGAACTCTCAGAATGGCAGCTTGCCATCCTTTGGAACCACAAGGCTACCTTTGGAAGAAGGTCATAATTGTACAAGCCAATCCAGAGTTCACCAGAGGCCAGATATTACCATTCTTTTCAGCTTGGGGGCATTTAAACAGGCTGGATATTACAGTGATACAACGTGTTGCTGGAATCATTTTTGAGCAGGATGTGAATCAGTAGTAAAGATTATATGTCAGTAACTGCCAAGATAACAAATACCTTTTTGTTATAATACAGAAACCCACATCCCTGCAAAGAGTAGTAACTAATTTTATTTTTCTTTCTTAGTTTTCTTGAATTCCATTTTTAAAAGAAAAAAATATGAATTTACAGCTAAAGGCATTATGGGAAGAGACAATACAAGTAGCCACAAATTAATTTGTCAGATATTAATTAGTCTTCTTACTAGTATGAACCACTCATTGCAAATCTGCTTTTGTCATTTTAAACTAACATCTATGATATGACAAATACAACCCACTATGGAACACAATTTCTTATCATTTTAAAATAAACATTGCAAATAACATATGAATTGGAAAACTATCTGAAAGATAAATAAGCACAAATTGAGTTATGTAGCAGTGATCTATTAGGTTGGTGGAGACCAATTCTGAATAAAAGTGTCTATATTAATGTTTTTTGTGGAACTTTTGCTGCTTATTTTTGGGCCAAGGCTAATACTTTTAACTAACATTAGTAAATAAAAAGGAAAGAAAAAAGTATACAACGTGTTATGTGAAAGTCTATTCACTAATTTTTTCAATTTCTTAATAACCTTCATCCCAAATGAATAACTAAATGTTTGGTATGCATTACTACTGGAGAGGTAATACATACTAATCTGATTATAATTCAACAAAATAATCTAGAATAACAGAATAATAGAGTTGGAAGGGACCTTGGAGGTCTTCTAATCCAACCCATAAATGCTCAATAATGATTTTGACTGATACCACACACTTCATTTTCATTCTTAACAAGTTGTTGAAATAGGTATTAAAAAAATCTATAACATAAGGAATTTCAAGCTTAAAGAATCCATTCCCAAGAATTTAGGAAGAGTCTCAAAAATTCTGGCAGCATTTAATATGAGAGATTTATAAAATATATTTTATAAAATATAAAATAATATTAACAATATTATTACTTTCAATAGCTTTACATTACTTTAAAAAAGGGAAAAGCATACATGTAAGGCATGACAAAAGACATATCCTTATCTCCACCCATTTTGTATGTGTGTCATAACAACAGTGTGTATTACATTGTGCGTTTGTCAGTTTGATCTTGCAGATACAGCACTGTATCATATTTTTCCAAATGTTTACATATTATCACACCAACAAAACATGTTAAATGCTTAAATCTCTTTATTATCTTGCACCCTCATCAGTTTGATTGGTTTAATTTTTTAATCCGCTCTTTAACGTTCAACCTACTTAGATTTCCCACTGTTTCCTCAATATCTAAAATCAATTGGTAGACAGGTTTGTACAGTACCACGCTCTTGCAAGTATTTGTGGACACAGCATGCACTCATAATAAATCAGTTATCTTAATAATAGCTCTGTGTCCTAAATATAGGGCTAGGTCAACTGAATGCTTCAAATAATACATTTTAATTAGCCTAAGGTATGCTTTTAAAAGGTCCTCCATCAACCCCAGCTGGCTGATTTTTCTTTCTTTCCTTCATATTTTCCTTCTATACAAATAGCAAAGTGTGACTGAATCTTTGCCTAATGCTGCTTTTTAATGACAGTATCATTTCCTGGTAGCTGGATTACCCAGGACATTGAAAAAGGAGGAGTTTACCAAAAGACAACTTCATTACTATGAGTAGCAGGCATATAACATAAATATTGACTTATCTTTGAGAATACCAACATGAGAAGTTGGAAAATTACAGAGGAAATTGTACAGTTCTATCACCAGCTATTTCATTATGAAATTACTTTTACTCAAAGCAACTAATAAGGGAAAGAAGTGCTTGTATTTTATTTTTTTAAAAAAATACTTATTTTTTAAAAATGAAAAATGCAACAAAGTTAAAAGAAAAAAATATAATGCATAATTTTAGCAAGTTTCAGGGTTTTAAAATAACATTTTTCAAATAATTATAAGAAACCTTCCCTTGGGATAATTGAAAAATTGAATGAAAGTCACCTGGTGTTTTCAGACTTGTCAATTCAATGATTCCTAATAGCTGAAAAGAGTTAACAATTTTCAAAAGTGGTTAGAAAAGGAATTATGTGAACTCAGTGTCCTTTTAAAGGTACCAGTTTGCAAAATGGGTTTTGCATAGCCATCTTCAATTCATCATTTCTTCCTTGGAAGACCTGTTGTTTCCCATATTTCTGCAGATATTCAATCAACTTCTCTAGCCTTCCACTTTGTAAAGATCTAACTTCATCTTCTTACTCTTCTTGTCAATAAGGAATATCTTCCAAAATATCTTGAACGTTAACATCCCCACTATACAGAATTTCAATATTCTTCTATTATATTTGTTTGATCTTCTTTACAACAGCTGTATCTATTCATCTTTAATAGACTGATTTGTGGTCAGAATCTCCTGAATCTGGAGATCTTTTTGAAAACTTCCTTTGTTGCTCCAAATCTGTTACCATCTTTAATATCTTTACAGATGTTATTGTAAATACTGCATCCTGCTCTTCTAACAGTTCTTTTAAAATTCCTTATTAATTTCCTCCCTGAAAACTTTCTCTTCCCACAATCTATTACATCATGGGATTAATGGCAGATATGGAGTTTTCCCCCTCCACTAGGAAATCCTAGCAAGTATTCATTTCCCCCCCAAATGGTTTGTCTTTGCTAGCATGATGGATGCTGCAGGCAGAATGGATTCATGTACCATCCATATCTCCGGGAATCTTCCCAGATTTGAAGATCAGTGGGGGGGGGGGGAGGGGGGATGGAACAAAGCACAATACAAAAAAAGAGGAAATATAGAATATTGGATATAACCATCTACTTTTAAAAATTGATGTGATGTAATATCAAGTCTTTATGCAATATTGTATGGACCTCTCTAAGAATAATTGTTTTCATTCTATCTTCTTTGTTGCGTCCAACTCCTGCTAGTTGTGAACAGAAAGCATGCTACTAGTGCTTTTGCCCCCCACCCCCAAATTCCTAAAGGTTGGAAAGAAATTGGCTGATACTTAAATAACGTCTTATAGCATCTTGTTTAGAAAAAACTAAATATGCAATATGTAACTTACAATCATAGCATGTTACATAAAACATACAATAAAGAAAATTATCTGTGATGTGCATAAAGGAGGAAAACTTAATATTTATACAAAATAGGGAGAATCAAAGATGTAAAATAATGGTACCCTATGTGTTAACTGCAAAGAATCCAGCCCTTGCTCTATGTTTCTAAACCCAGAAATTAAGTTAACTAATACAGCAGCTGCAAAACTGGTGTTAAAAGTTGTCACTTAGCAACAAGCAGCCTGTTGCATTTTATATCAATTACAGTTTCCAAATCATATTTAAAAGCCGCTCTATGTCAAGTCATTAGAGAATAGTCTAGAATAGTGTTAAATCTTAAATAATCTTAGTCCTAAAGTTGCCAAGGTTGTAAAACACTGGTCTAAAGTAACAAGGGAATGAAAGGGGCATGAAGGACCATTGCTTCAAAGAAAATGCATCTGATGCACCAAACAAAGCTAGGCAAAGGCTGCTCTGTGTCAGCCTTGGAAGCCATATTAGGCCGGAACCTTCAATGCTGCCACCTCCTCATGTGTGGGAAAGTAGTAGGGGGGATTTAGGAGAGGGGAAATAGTAGACATAATAGCATTCTTCATATCGGTCAAGGTCAGGGTGAGCCAGCATCTGGAGGAGGAGTGGTCAGGGGCTGGCTTGAGGTGGAACCGACGTTGATTGGAGCATGTGATCGATTGAGGAGAATTACTGAAGGAAAGCCCAGTTTTTTCAGATTCGGGATTTCCCAGATGTGCCAGTTTACCTATTTCTAGTAAAGAGAACTTTGGAAAATGCCTGCTTCCGCGTCTTTACTGGGAGTCGGGGGTTTTCTGGAATGCTGACTTTCTGGTCATGGCTTCCAGCTGCTTTGAACTGAAGAACATCTCATGTTGTAGATCCTCTCCTTGGTGAGATCTCCTTCCCTTCTAGGGAGCTGAGAGGGAGCCAGATCAATTTTGGACAAACAGCCCTTTTAACTGCATTTTCTCATATAACTAAAAAGTACACAGTTATAATGCACCTAAGGTTTCAATATCATTGTGAAAGTTACTTAGGTTCTTTAAAAAGACATAAGTACATTTAAGCAATGCCCTAATGCCCTAATGTTTGCTTTTAATTTAGAGCTTTTGTGGTTTTACTGAGGCATTAAAACCATTTAAGCAGTTCTAGAGAAGCTTGGGCCTTTGAAATGACTTTCACAGGAAGCTGAGATTAGTCCATTTTAAATTATATCTCAGATTGCAGGCCTCAGGACCTAAACTGTAAGTGGTAGGTTGTTATTTTTGTCATAATACTGAGAACTCTGCAGTATTTGGAAATACTTAATGCAAGCATTTTAATTGTAGAACTTGCATAGTTTTATTCAACTATTTCCTCTGCATGAGTAGAAAAATTTGAAAATCTGGTTCTATTGCATCCCAAAAGTTTAAAGCCAGTTTTAGACTAAAATATCACAAAGTTAAAATCATAAACTATTAAATAAGGCTAGTTTGATAGTTCCTAACAAAGAAGAATCCTTACCTAAGGATGTTGACAAATAATGACAAATAGGAATAGTATGTTATTTCAAAATAATTATGTTAAGATATGGAATGAAATTTAAAAAGACCTATGCTAAGATGTGAAAAACTATAATTGTCATTGTTTCTGTGAATTTCTGATAAAAATGAATGTTCTGCCTAGAATGATGTCAGACAATGCTATTTTGACTACTGATGCACCCTTTAAACAATGGCAAAAAGACATCTAAGTTTGTATGGTAAGGGGAAAAGCCATGAGTAAAATATAATGTATTATAAAATGTGTTTACAAAGGAAAGAGACAGCTTGAATCAGTCACTTTGTCTCAGCTCACAATATCAGGCTCAGGCAATAAGTTGGTCAGTTGATCCAATGGATCAGCACATGGTTGATCTGCGGACCCTGAATTTTCAGGAAAATGCTAGGGAGAAAAAATGGTACACTGGATATTTCAGTATATACTGCATCAAAAGTACATTTACAGATAGGAATTACAGCATATACTCTAGCTGCATGAAGAAATTTTTGAAAAGACAATCTGCTGTAGATCCTAAAAAAGTAAATGATAAAACAAGATTTCCTCCCGCCCCCATTTCTATGATCTCCTAGCAGTGGATCAAAAGATAGAAGCTTTTGGACCTAGGATAGTCAAATAGAACTTCCAAATCCGCTGTTTGTTTTGGGCTGTAAACAAAACACATTTTTCATTTTTTGCGTAACTCTACTATAGCATTTTCTTGGCAACAGTATAGAAGTAGTTTACTCCTGCTTTCTTTCTAATGTTATTTCAACTTCCCTATTTAGTCTACTGCTTTGGACATTCCCGCCAATCTTCTATTCAAGTATTAACTAGGTCCCCTCTGCAGTTACACAAAGTCACTTAAGTTTTGCCTCCTGCTTAGTCTAATCTAATCTGCACCTGGATTTTCTGCACATTTTTTGGCTTCTTTCTTTCATTATCAGTAGCTTGAGAATACTGTACAGTAAATGAACAGAACACTGGAAGAGATTCATCCACAGCAAATAAAGTAGCATACATAATTTTTGGGACAGCTTGGTTATTTACTATTTACAATATAAATTAAGAGAGCCCTTCAAGAGGCCATCCAGATTTCATGGAGTAAAGGGCTTAAAATGATCTGTGGACTGCAAATAATCCATAACTGACATATACTTAGTTTTGTTATTGCAGAGATTTTTATATTATGTTTGATAATAGCAAATCCAGAAATAATTATCACTTTATATAGAATACTACAGTTAATATAGAGTTTAAATACAATTTAAATAATTTTAAACTTTTAGCCAAGTAACAATTGCTTTTTTCCTATTTCCATGTTAAAATTACAAGCTAACTAAAAATCGGTTAGTTTCCCATCAGATTAAATCTAAACGGGTATCTTCCCCCTCCTTCCTTTCAAACTGCTGATGTACCTGAATCTCTGAGTCTTAGGTAATACTTGCTGAGATACTTGAAGGTAGACTTAGAAAATTACCATACTTTGCAAGCATTTAAAAGATTTGGGCCTTGAAGCAAAATACTGTTTACTGAAGAATGAATATGCCCTTATACTTAATGCAACCAACTATGTTTGAACACAAATATACTGGATACTGGCCACCAATGGACTCTGGGAAGGTTTATAGGTATGAGATAACATCAAACTCCTATCTTTATTTCATTACTCAAAGCTCTTTGCTGTGCTTTAAAACAAGAAAATGCAAGTTTCAACAGACAAATATTATTACAATTTTAAAAATATTTACCTATTGCAGTATTTAGTCCCTATTTTGTTGCTGTTATCATTACCTGTGTGTTCCTGGCCATTTTAACAAGATATACTCTATTAAATGTTAATTTAATGTCAGTGTCAGAGTTGTGCCATTTTTTAATTGCTAAGAATCTAGATTGCTATTTTTAGTTTGGTTGCTCAAATGCAAGTCTTATAATCAATTGAATAGTAAAATTCATGAAATTGCTAATGGATTCATAAATCATTATTTCTGTAGGATCCCTCACTCCCAGACAATGCCACTGATGCTTATAGGTTTTTTTAAAAAAAGTATATATAGAAACACTTAAAATGGTCCATGGAGAGGCCTACCTGGCCAGATGCTAAGCCAGTGATGGCTAACCTTTTTGCCATTGCATGCCAAATGCATCGGGAGCGTGGGAGGGTCACGCATGCATCTGCCCACATCCATAATTCAATGCCCCCGTGCCCTGCCCCCCTGCACAAGCATGCCCCATACTCCCCTTGCTTTTGGCATGCGACAGCAAAAAGGTTACCGGTGAGCCTGGTAGGCCTGTTTTTCGCCCTCCCCAGGCTCCAGAGGCTTTCTTGGAGCCTGGGGAGGGTGAAAACGGCCTTCCACACACCCCGGGGGCACTCTAGAGGCCCCTACACTGGGCCCCGAAGGCCTGAAAATCAGCTGGCTGGTGCGCACATGCACACTGCAGCTGAGCTAGGGCAACATTCGCGTGCCCACAGATATGGCTCCGCGTGCCACCTGTGGCACCCATGCCATAGGTTCGCCATCACAATGCTAGGCAATTGTATTCTCCATGGATCAAGGAATGGAAGCAGCAACAAGCAAATAAACAAATAAATCTATTGGTATATCTTAAACTAGCCTTTCTCATAATTCAATCAATAAGCTACAAATGGGTGGGTTTATTCATGAACCTAATTTTTAAATCATTCTTATAAAACAATGGTTGGATTCATGTTAACCTCAAACCTTTATTGTATTTTATTAAAGATAAGTGATATTTTAACTCTTCACCATGTTAGTTTAGGGATTTGGGGTGAGTTTTTCATTTTCCAACAAAAAGTTGGTTTCAAGTCATCTGTAGTTACTTACCAAATAGTTATTAGCCACAGCTTTTGTTAAATGTAAACCTCATTCTTAGATATAAATGTTCTAAACACATATATTTTAATTAATCCAACAGTCACCTCTCAACAGTGTCCATTCTTCAAATAAGAGAATGCTGCAGAGTAAGTATTTCCTCAATTTTCTTCTTTATAAACTTTCCTTTTTTCCCCTTTAATATGTGTCAGGTTTGTCTTCTTTTTTTGTTCTGGAAATGCAGCTAACAAGGCCTTCATTGTTTCGGACAGGTGTGAAACTGAAACTGATTCACAGCCAACAAGCTGGTATCAGAGCCAGTTTTTAAAGTTAAAAACATGCACCAGCTATATAGAAATACCAATGCAGCCAGTCACAAATCCAACAATTTAAGGCTTAACACACACATATACACATTGCCACCACCACCAATCAGATGATGAGATGCCAGGTAACCATTGACATTGTCAGGCAATTCGTGCAGACTGTAAAGATTAGACCCCGCCCGTTTGAGTTAATGGTAGCATTTTTCCCATTCTGAAGATGAGAGACTAGGTGAAAAACTAGTCCAGACACATTTCTGTTGGTCCTATCTTGTCTCATTCAATCTTTTATGAGTCTCTTTCATATACAGGTATGGCAGAAAGAGTTTAAGATCTATTAAAGTAACATTCATTCAGGCCTATATTCAAATTTTGGGCTTAGGCCCAACAAGAACTAATTAAACAAACAAATGAAAAAAAAATCACTTTATTAAGCTAAAGAGTCAGTTTGATTCAGGCTAGAAAATGGGAGACTTTGAGTTCTAATCCCCTTTAGTTATGAAGTCAGCTAGTGACTTAGGGTGATTCACTCTAGGAAGGAGGCAATGGCAAAGCTCCTTCAAAAATATTGCCAAAAAAACTGCAGGGCAGTTGCCAAGAGTCAACACAAACTCAAAAGTGCATACACATAAAAAGGCTGTACAGTAATGACACATATCGCAGTAACAGTAACAGAAGAGACCTTGGAGGTCATCTAAACAAAACTTAGATCACTTCAAAAGGGCAATTCTACATTCTAAACATTGTCTAACTCAAGTCTAAGTACTCTGCTAGGTAACTGGCCACCCTCTAATTCAATGAGATAGATAAAGATAACTAACCTTATCATCTTGAAAAACAACTCCTGGGGATATAAGTGTTTGGCCTTCCATATGTTGCGGTTCCCTTTGCTGAAGTATGAATGAAACCAAGGAGAATATTTGTAGCTGAGGGTTGAAATGAGGGGTCCTTGGTGCTCTCTGAACTTGGCTGTTTTCTTGCAAATGTTTCATTGCAGATATTTCATTGTAGACATTTCATTACCCAAGCTAGGTAATGTTATCAGCACTGATGATGTTACCTAGTTTGGATAATGAAATATCTGCAAGAAAACAACCAAGCTCAGAGAGCAGCAAGGACTCCTAGTATGAATGAAAGTCCCAAATGTGTTTCCTTGTGAAACCATCCAGGAATGTTATGACTCTAAACCACGGGTCTTCAAACTTGGCAGCATAGCTGGTTGAATTCTGGGAGTTGAAGTCCACAGGTCTTAAAGCTGCCAAGTTTGAAGACCCTTGCTCTAAACTAATCCATCCACCACATCAGACATTAAGAGAATGGTCCAATTTGAATTAAATATGTAGACAGGGAGCAGGAAGTGGGGGTGGAGTCTGCCTGGTAGCTGATTAGTAAAGACAGGAAAAACATATTATTTTGGATCATGTGGAGGGTCAGAGGACACCCCAATGGAGTAATGTAAGTGGCTCCAATAAATTGAAAACAAAAAAGCCCAAACTGCCTGGTTTGGTACAGCAACCAAACAGAACATGTACAAACTCCAGTGGATGGTCAAAACTGCAAAAAGAATAACTGCAACCAGCTCACCTTCCATAGATGACCTCACATCCTAGAGGGGTCTGCAGATATCCTTTTTCCTTCAGGATGGTGCAAGAGGGTGCAAGACAATTGGACACAGGGACAGTTTTTCCACTTGTGCCATCACTCTGCTGAACACCTAATTCTTTCAGTTGACAAAACACAGTGACTAAATTCTGTCTAATCTGTGTGTATATTAATCCATAGAGTGTGGCTGCAGTATTATTTATCTTTTTATTACCTTTCATTTCCCCCTTCTATTGGTTGCACATTTTTAGTATTATAATTGTAGTACTAAAAGTCAAACTCATTATTACTTATTTTCTCCTTTATTTTGCATTGGAGACAAATTCCTTGTGTGTCTAACCACACTTGGCCAAATCAAGTATTCTATTCTATAATAAAATATTCTATTCAACAACAGAATACCCACTGGAGAATAGTCAGACAGTTTTTTAATTGTTATATATCTGTATCTATATGTCTGTATTGTGAAGCATTGTTTGCAACTAAGTTCTTTCTTGAAGATAATACCACAAAAATAAAAGATCTTTTCATTACGTTGCTCAGGAAATATTGTGGGAAGTGGGGTGTGTGTGTGTGTGCTTTATATGAATACAGTTAAATCCAACAGAAAATATGACCAGATCCAAAAGTGCACATGGACACGCATTCTCATATGAATCATCACCCCATTTTTTTTGTAACATTCTTTCTTATTACTTCCAAGCATTAGGTGCAGGGAAGGTAGCTCTTGTCAGAATATAATCTCTTGAAAAGGAAAAGGAAATTAAGCACATCATGCACAGGGACTAGTAATCTAAGCACTGGGATTCAAATTTCCTTCTTTCTTTTCAAGACATGAGCTTTCCAGATTGCCTTTTTATATAGTAAGCCTAACTTTGTTTCTTTAGAACAGAGGAAAATAAAGCAATGATATCTGGACTTTGTACAAACATGGAAAGAATTAAGCATGCATATACACCTCCCAAAAATTTATTTTCTTTTCTTTTACTCAAATGTTTGAGAGATTGGTCTCCAGAAATTCTGAAACATTGATCTTGTTCATCATCAATTAATTCGATGAATTCAGTTCTTAGAATGAACATTTTCTGATAATTCAGCTTCTTGTCAAGAGCTTAGAGGAATCATGGAAGTATATTGCTGTAGTTTGTAGGATGTTCTAGGCAAGATGGTTTTCTGAAAATGTACTAGTGTCAAGTCTGGTAAATTGTGGCTTCAAGAGCTTTAATTAATATTCATATACACTCACTTTTCTTCCAAAGTCTTTCAGTTTCAGTTTTCAAATCCTGACATCTTGTTACTATTGCATTTGTTGCTGTTATTAGTTCTCTAACTTAACAAGTTATTTGTTGTCACTTTCTCTGATGAAAGAGGTGATTCATGTCTTTCCCAGTAGCAGAACAACATGCCCACTGCAGTGTGGTTTGATGACATGAGATTCAAGAATGCAAGTAGCAAGGAAGTGTCATATACATATGGAGGCATGTAAGCAGGTTACAATCTATGAAAGGTGAAAGGAGATATATAAAGAAGTGTGGGTGTATGTGTGAGTTTGTGTGGTTGGTCATCTCTCTATCTCTCAATCATCTCTATCATCTTCTAGAGTTTACAAGCCAAAGCAGATATATTCGGACTATATGGTATATCTAAATATATTAGACCTAATGATAAAAATTGAACAAATATATTTCAATGACATACCAGAACAATGTGAAGCATTCCAAAGGGTTAGCCTGAATAAAGAAGCCCTCTTGAAGACACTGAGGCACTATGAAGCACCCATGTTCTCCAGAAGGTCATATCTTCTTGTCTGCACCTGCTCAGCTGCTTTGTTGGCAGGCCTAGAAGTACTGACTCTGCAAGCACTTGCATATGCAACATAACTAGGCAAAGGCTTTGAAGCAGCCGCACTGAGCTCTGCATGAGCTGCAGCTGCCGTAGCTCTTCAAGGAGAACACTATGCTTACACCAACATGCTTTGTGAAGTGGAGTGGTCCTTCGAATGCTTTCTATAGCTCTCTTACACACACAGACACATTCTCCTTTCTTCCATTATAGGAACTCAACTACACGGTTTCCTTATATTTCCATTAGAACTTTCTTTTACTGTAGTCAGCTGTTTAAAAAGTATATTCAAGTTTTTAAAAAAACAGTTTTGTTTTTTTACTGTTTACTGTTATAAAACAGTATTTTATAACAGATCTTATGACTAATTTGCAATTTAATTTCAAGTTTTTAAAAAACAGATATTTTACAAAGATCATGACTAATTTGCAATTGAAGTCACAGAATCAGCTTTGTTTTTGAGGCCTGAAGGGTAGTGCCAGCCCCAGTCTGGCTCTAACAGTTTTGGAGACAGGCATCAATTATACATCAGCAGATGGTAAACTACCAGTTGACTTGTTGCCTTGCTTCTTCCTAATGCAGACAGAGATCCACTTGAACAAAAATATGTGTCACCAAAATCACTCTGGCTTTGGCTTTCCATCCACCTATTTTGAACTTCATTCAACTTTAATGTCAAAATGCTCCATCTGGGAATAATCACCATTCACAGTGACAGCGGGAAGGGCTTCACAATGCTTGTAGCACCCTGTATATCATTGTTTTAAAATAAATATTATATATAGAAAAACCTTTCCAACCGCTTTCATGTTCAAAATAAAACTCTTTGGGATGCACTGAATTCTTTCCAACAACATTCAAAACAGCTAAATTTTAAATATTTTATTTTCATTTATTTGTTTATATATACAGCCTCCTATCTAACATACATGATATGGGTTGAAATGATATTATGAAATCCCAAAATATATAAATCCTGTCATTTTTTTTAAGCTCATGTCATCTAACCATTTCATCTTGCTTTGGCATGAAAGACTGTAGACTTAATTTGGAGAACAGGAATATCTCTTGTGTGAACTGATATAAATCATTCATGTCTTCAACTGTTCTGAAATAATTATATAAATCTCAAATAAGATGAAATTAGAAATTGGAAAATACTTTTACTAAACCAAAATACCTACTCAGATAAAAGGATGTCACACAAACTACCTACTCGGATAAAAGTATATCACATATTATTTAATATATAAATAATAATTAACTGAATATTCTGTAACTATGTTTCAGTCATCAGTCTTTAATTGGTGAACCAGCATTCATAGCTACATTGCTTATCAATCAGGCTAAAAACCAGGAAACAGAATTTTAATTGCTCTTTAGACATGAAAGCCTGCTCGGTAACTCTCTAAGTCCACAATGTCAGATTCAGATAGCAAATTGGTTGATCTATTCCTGTTTCAATCAATGGATCAACCTTAATAAAAACAATTCTAAACATTGCAACTGTGGGAAATATGCTAGGAAAAAAATGCAAATTGGGGCTAAAGATACTTTTTGCTACAGCAAGTCTGTATTTAACTCACAATCTTGTACATATCTACTCAAGATGGAAGTGAAATTGAGTCAATGAGAGTTATTTTTGGATAAGTAATGTAAGATTTCTTTGCCCACATTTCTGGAAAAATATGAAATCCACCTGCCTGAATTCATCTTTCCTTTCCTTATACTCATATTCTCCAAATACATTGGCCTATCCAGTAATAGTATTAGTTAGGGATAATAGGAACTATAATGGAATGGAATACTGTAAAGACTGTTTATTCAGTGTATTGGCTTCAATCCAGAGAGCTCCTTTGGAAACATCCTCTTAAGTGGAACAATGAGAAAAATTGACTTTTTCATGTTTTCCTTGAACAGCACTTCCGATGGTTTACAAAGTGTCCTGGCGATTACCACGAAGTGCAGTACTGGTTGCTTTTAGAAACTAAACAAATCTAAGGCACTATAGAGGCTAGAGTTCATAAACTGTTTTTTTTTTTGGACTATATCCCATATAACTAAAGATATGCATGCCATTAAATGTGTATCAAGCTAGTGTTTGCTTTTAAGGTAAGGCATTTTTATTTAGTTATTTTTGTTGTATTTACCATGGGAGGTAATAGGAGCTCTGTTATTAAACAATGAATTGTTCTGCCAAGAAGGGGATTATAGTGATTTAAAAAAAAAAACTATAGGGAGAAACTGGATTTGTCAGTAAAAATGATGAGAGATTTTATTTACCAGAGTTTTGCAACCTGCACATTTAATCTTCATGACAACTGACTTATTCATAGCCAGTGATGCTTCAAAAGCCAATGAAAAAGATTAATAATGCTGGCACAAGATCTCAGTTCTGATGTGTCCAAACCCCTTTGAGTATGTCTGCAGTCCTGTATAAGAAATACAATGTTTCAGGTTATCTTTATACTGCAAGTAAACTTCACATGCCTTTTCTAGCTTGTACTGAAGCATCTCTGCACTGAATAATATAGTCTATTTATTCTTCCCTGCTTCCTTCCTCCAAGGAATTCTCTACCACCATAATAGGGTGACTATTTTTTTTACCTTATATCAGTCATGTACTGTGGGTTAACAAGTGGGCAAAGGTAACCTTATGGGCTTCCTGCAGGAGTATAGATTTTTGTAATGTGTTCCAAGGGTGTTCATTAGAACATATTTCTAATCAAGCCTGAAGTGTTGTGGTAAGTGGGAAGAAACTATAGCCACCTTTGTCTTCACCGGGGTGGGGGTTGAGCAAATAAGTAAAGGAGTAGTAATTAACATTCTTTGTTACATCTGGTATATTGTATGTGTAGATTTTAATCTGGAATGGTTATTTTAGATAACACACTGGTTAAGAAAATAAATTACATGCATTTAAGTTTTTTAAAGAAACAATCTGACTAGGAGGTCTTAGACAAGCCTACCTCTCTTAACTAAACTCCCATTCTAATATTGTATTTTACACTCATTAATTCTATTCCATAATGCTGTTGTAAGGATTACTAAGATAACACATATATCAAATGCTTTGAGTATTTAATTCACCATTACGCTGATCATGTCATACTTGGCTAGCTTTGCAGAGCTGGTTGTTTCCTTTCCCAAGCCTTCAGGATGATTTGAGGATAAAAAGTATTTAAAATAATCTCATTTTGCTTAATGTATGGTAAACATCTCATTCTCTCAGTGGTGGGGCTATTTTTATCTGTCCAGTTTTACTAACCTTGAAACGTCCTGCTAGGTGGCAAATAAGCATTATTTTCAGACACCCCAATTACAAGATCTGATGTGGTCTAAATACAAGACATGAGTCTTCTATGATTATTTCCATGCATATGGAAATATGCACAAGTTTTCTTTTCTATGTAGTAAATAATTCCACATCCATAGAAAGTTAGCAAATCTGTACTTTAGAGTTGTCTCCCACCTTAATAAGGCATCGTGTGGTTTATTTATATTGTTTTCTGTATTATTATACACAAATTTATCCATTATGGTTCTTTCTTGGATGGTTTCCTTTATCACACTATGACAGAAAATTTTCCTTGTTTATCTTATAAGCTGCTTAGAGTTGTTTGGAGTTTGGCAGCCACTAAATTGAATGAATGAAGAATGAATGAATGAACGAATGTGTGTTTAGGCAAAACACATAGATCGTACAATAAGAGAAACTGATTGAGCAGTGATACCATTAGTTCCAAAAACCAGGATTGAGTCCAATTGTCCCCCACTGAAATTTTGGACAGTCCAAATGACCAGCAAATGTCAGATAACAGGAACAGCAACACAAGGTAACCACCAAATTATAAACTGATTGAATAGACTGACATCTAATGAAACTGAGAAATACATCCTTTTCCTCTTATTTCTAAAGATAATTTTATTGTCAAGGAACACTCTCCTGGTCACACATAGATTTAGGGATGATTTAATGGTTTTTACTTTACATAATTATTTGTGTGTGTGTGTGTGTGTGAGAGAGAGAGAGAGAGAGAGAGAGAGAGAGAGAGAGACTGAAATTCAAAATAAGGTCATAAAGTTCAGAAGTTACTGTATATTGGTGTGCTAGCTAAAGAAATTGATATAACCAACTGGTTTTATTTTACCTAGTATTGCTAAGATACTAACATACTTTTTAAAGATACTGTACTTATATTTGGCCTGCAAAATGATAACTCTGTGATGGAAAAAATTTTTTTTACCCTGATGTCAATAAAGTATTATAATTCTCTCTAGCTCAGAGGTGTCAAACTCGATTTCATTGAGGGCTGCATCAAAGTTGTGTTTAACCTTGGAGGGGCGGTGTGTGTGTGTGGCTGGGGGTGGGCGTGGGCGTGGTCACGGTGGCCGTGGCCGTGTGGGTGTGCCTGGGGTGGGCGTTTGACATGGGCTCAAGATGCATTTTTCCCCTTTTCCTCTTTCTTTCCACAGTTCTTTACTATAACCATTTTCTTATCTCTTCTACCAGATATTACTGGCAAACATTTATTACTTATTCTTCATACTCCACTAAACTTTTTATTTCTAAATTTATACCCTATTGTTTAATAGTAAATTGCTTTTCCAGGAAGAAAAGCTATTATTTATTTATTTATTTATTAGTTCGATTTATATGCCACCCTTCTCCAGAGACTCAGGGCGGCTTACAATGCATTAAGCAATAGCCTTCATACTTTTGTATATATCTGCTTAGTAGGGCTTTTGCCCCCCCCCAAAGCGGTGTTCTTTTTTATACAAAGTCAGCTTATTGCCCCCACAATCTGGATCCTCATTTTACCCACCTTGAAAGGATGGAAGGCTGAGTCAACCTTGAGCCTGGTGACATTTGAACTTGCAATAATTGCAGGCAGCTGGCAACTAAGTGCTACTTTAACAGCACTTAGTCCCCTGCGCCACTGGTATTATTAGTATTATTCAACTAATAATAAAAATACAATAGCATAAATAACATGATAATACAAGATCTGACAGCAGAGGTAAATTTCCAGGATAGTAAATAGAAATGTTTGTCATAATAGATTGTTGATTGTAGATTAGTAGTATGTAAAATCTGGCATTAAATTGTAGTATTAACACAAGATGTTGCTTGTTTTTTATGCTGATCAGGCACTTACTTGTGGCCACATAATTTTAATCCAGCCAATCCAGTCCTTCTGCAGTACTCTGCTGGCCAAAAACGGGCTGCGTGGAGGCCCCCATGGCCCATTTTTGTCTGGCAGAGGCACCGTGGGCTGGCCAGCCCCAGAGGCCAGATTTAAGCACCCTGCAAACCAGATCCGGCCTGCAGGCCTTGAGTTTGACACCCCTGCTCTAGCTGATACAGAATAATTGCCTAAGAAAAAAACAGAGTTCCCTGTGAAATGCATACATCAGAATATATCAGCACATCTAAGAGCAAAAGTGCATGAGCAAGGAGTTTTTTTCTAATTCCGTTTTCCTGAATATGTTTTTTCAGTTAAAGTGTTCTAACTGCAACAAGAGACATGCTGACTTATCCCTCCCCCACCCCCCACCCCCACAATTAGTTCAGGTTTAATAGCTTGTAAACATACAACAATTGTTCTTTATCTTACCACAAATACATTGAAAGCAATGGTTACTATTTGCTAGCTAAAAGGTCTGCACAATGTTTGTAGTGACAGAAACAGCTGGAAGGAATCCTTTTTGAGGATTTTATTATTTATTAACAAATAATAAACAACCTCTGCAACATTCTAAATGGAAGTCACTGGACAAAATCCAATGTGGCATGAATGGCGGTCTGTTCAGATCACAGTATTTTCTCCCTTTCTCTTTCCCATCTACAATTTCTCTTCCTATGAGTTAGCAGTTTTAATCTCCCAGACCAAAGTTTGAAGACATTTAGAGGACTGGAAAAGATTTTCCCTATCTTGTTCCAATGAGGGAAATGATTGTCTCAATGGAAAGACTTTGGTGGTTTCCAAGAAGCATGATTTTCCACAAGTATCAGGAGCATGAAGCATAGCTATGACAATGCCACTTTGATCCTTGCTGTGCCCTAATTTCTAAAATGGAAGCAACAAATAGAAGTTGAGGGAAATGTGTATGACACATTTTTAATGTGTCATACACATCTAACAATAATGTGTATTAAAATATATTTTCACTTGGTTTTATGTTTTTATTTCATTTGTTTTATTTTCATATTTATTAGTTTTGTATAGTGCCATAATCAGCGAATCCTCCTGGTAGTTAACATCATAAAGACATAAAAGATGTTACCAGCATGAACATAAAAGTCATAAAGATGTAAGAATATTTCAACCAATCACTACCAAAACACAGATAGCAACAATACACTGTTCTATAAATTTTCTCTGGGGAGTTCAGTTTTAGTAAGCTGCTAGTTTGGATTATCACAGAAAAGCACTGATTCTGGCCCCAAACTCCCATAGACTTTTATAGATGGATAACTGCTACTATCTTCTCCCACAAACAACTTATTGGATATATTAATTCTATTTGGAGGTGATAGTCCTGAATATACCTATAAGCCAAATTATAGAAAGTTTTATAGATGAAAATCAACATGATGGACACTTTAATCATTAATAAATATAGAGCTGCAGTTGCAACTACAGCTTTGAGTAGTCCTTATGGACAGTCTCAATTACACTGCATTAATAGTCTAAATATGGGATTATTTGGATATAAATAAGTATTGCCAAAAACCTGTGCATCAGCTAAGGCAACCAGTGCATCAGCTAATCAGGGTGCCATGGCTTCCTCTTGCCTATCCAACAGTAGTTTTAAGGCTAGGGCAACAGTCCCCATCTTTCCCGCTCCATGGACCAGTAACTGCGGTGGTGGAGGGGGAAAGGTATGATTTTGCACCTACACCTGTCACTTGTGCAAATGGAGCTTCCTGTACTCACCTGCTGCTTTGCATGGCCTGGTTTCCAGTGGGCCGCAGACCAACCCCGGTCCATGGACCGGGGATTGGGGACCCCTGGGCTAGGGAGATCCACAAGAGATAAACATGTTCCTTCAGGAGAGGTCCAATGCTGCACAAATTTAAATCTATTGTTGACTAATTGTTGATCTGAACATCTAGTAGCATTGTCTTGTCAACCTATTTTGTCCCAAATAGTTCACAAAGAAGCCTCCAGGCATCAAGATCTCTACATTATCTCTGGCTCAATCAGAGATAATCTTCAGTGTAGGGAAGATACAGGGATACATGTAGGGAAGGGGTGACTTTATATACAAATATTAAAAAATACGGTAGGAAAAAAAGGAATGAATGTTAGGGCACTCCACAGGAGAGCATTAAACTAATGTCTCTTCCTTCATTGACTAGAATGAGGAGGAAGGAAGACCATTGCAATAAATAAATAAATATCCAATTCCCAACTCTTGCAAATAGCATAGAACACTGTTTCTCAGCCTTAGCAACTTTAAGACCTGTGGACTTTAACTCCCGTAATTCTCCAACCAGTCAAGTTGCTTACTTCAATGTCCATATGTTTTAAGGTTGCCAGGACTGAGAAACACTGACCTAGAAATTAACATAGCTGAAGATATGAAACATTTCCAAGAGGGATGGCAATGCGGCAATAGTTGTCTAATATAGCCAAAGTCAAGTCCAGGGAAGGCCTCTTGATGATCAGCATCACTTTGCCCCTTAAAGATTGCCTGAATACTGGCATTTATATTGCCCCAGACAACTGAAGGAGTTGGGATGTGCATGGATCCAAATCATAGGTATCAAGATTCATCACTGAAAGGAAACTATCTACATGCTGAAAGAAGTTTCAGATAATATTACAATACATAAAAAGTTAAGGATTCAGGAAATGTGAACAACTTAATTTACAAAATTTTCTGGGAAAAGTTCTATGGCCTGATGGTCAGCTTCCCAATCACTCCCAACAGGAAGCAGACCACACTGAAGAATGTTGCTGTACAATAATTTGATGATGCACTAAGGGTGGAGAAGTACTAAAATGCCCTTATTACATTGAGCCTGAGTCAGATTCTCTTGTCTAGCTCCATTGGCAATCCACATATCACTTCTATTGCTTCATCTCTGGGGGGTCCTTAGTAAATCAAGGAATTTCCCAAGATCTTCTGACAAAAGCTGCTTCAGAGCAATATGCCAAATATCTGGGTGGTTTTGTAATTCTAGAGGTCAACAGGCACTTAGTGAATAAAGTCTACCAGATTGCTAGGAAAATTCTCAAACACCATCTGGAAAGCATCCAGATTCATAAGACATCTAAGAGAGTACTATTTTAATACATGATTTTAACATGAATTGTAATCTTCAGTAAGATCCTTTGGATAAAAGGAAAGCTATAAATACTTTTAAGTAAGTAAATCCACTAATAGCAGTGGCTCATAACTACCCATAAGACATAAGAGAAAGATGAAACCCTAGCAACAAACACAGTTAAAAAAGGGTGGGGGGAATGGTTACTGATGAGAGGAATTAATTTACAATTTATTTTTGGAAAAACTTAATATTTTTTTCAATTGAAATGACTTTATGAACATGCCAATGTAGTTTTCTTGGAAACAGTATGAATGTGATTTGCCATTACCTTCTTCTGGGTTGCTTATCAACACTCTAGTCAAGCTTCCCCTGTGAGATTTCTGGTTGGTCTCTCATCTTGGATTAAATACTAAGTACTAACTAAGTCCAACTCCCCTTAGCTTTCAGAGGTCAGTCAACGTTGGTTAAACTCTGTCACCACAATATTTTACATTGAAAAGATTAGTTATGAGAAGTCTGGACTAAATGTCACTATACCCTTAAAACACTGGCATTAACCATTTCCATAAGATCCAAACAGATTTCAAAGTTAAAATATCTAAATCTATCAAGCATGATAACAATACTTTTAAAAATTTCTTCTATATTATGCAAGCATGGTCCTTCAGTTCATGGGAACTATGATAAAGATGGATGTTTTCAACAAAACAAAACAAAAAATGGATAGCAGAGACCTTGAAAACATCTCTTAAACAAAGCTTTTTGCACCTGGAAGGAGACAAGAAAAATATAAGCATAAACTTTCCTCTTTTTCTAATAAACTGATCAACAAATTATCGGCCTTATTCTTTTAGTAAAATGCCATTTTAGTTCTTCTTGTGGAAGAATCAACACACTTTACAAAAGGTTTGGTTTATCCCTTTACATTCCTTTACAATAAAAAGAACTAGGGATTAAAATTAGTTTAACATAAGAGAGAAGGTAGGGAGGAGTTGTTTAATGTACTTATTCTTAAAGTCTAACAGTAGGTTGTTAATTGGATATATTTTCAGTTCATTTTCTTCATGTAAAAAAATGACAAACACTTATTTAAAAAGGAAGTGCTGGAATAATAGAATTATTTAAAAAATGATTTGGAGCTTAGAAATACTCTAACTCTAATATCAGAGTAATATTTATGTCTGAAATAAAAGCAAAGCATATAACTAATTCAGTTTTTTTATAGAGTACCTTAGGCTGGATTCCATATCACTGTCATTCAGTTAAACTTGCTAACTTATTTCATACACAAACATAACATCCATAAACAAAACAAATATAAAATAGTTGGAGCATCCATGAAAGATTATTGTTAGTATCTCAGAGTAAGTAATCTAATTTACACCAATAACTTCATAGTGATTTCTTAATAAGACAAATTATTATTTTTCCTGATCTGAGAAGTTGTTTGTAAACTGGTAAATGTTAAAAATCTATTTCATGAGCAAGGATATTAATTTTCTTTCTCCTCTGTGAAGCTATAGGCTATAAATTTCTCAATACAGAGAAACATGTCCTCATTTATGTACAAAATGAACCATATTTGTGGAAGTCAGCAATATCTGGTTATTAAGCTGCATGAGCCTATTTTTTTGTAAGAAAACTACTAAATCTTTCTGCACTTATAACCAACCATGGCACAGATATGCCTCTTTGTTCTGCTATATCTACAATGTTCATGTTATTCCCAATCTCTTCTAGATGCTAGCTTGTTAAGTGTTAAAGAAATATTTTTCTCCTTATTCTGATATAATTTTTGCCAAAAATACACATTGGCATATGTAACTAAGCACTCTGTCAGCTTGCAATCAGGAGGTTCCTGGTCCATTGAGCAGTTTAGGCTAGATTATGTCTTCTTATAGTCCCTAGACCTGTCCTCTAGGACCAGTCAGGCTGGGAAGTGGGAGAATAACTGGTCTGGTTTCAAAGGGAAGTTGTATTAACAGAGTTGTATTAACAATCAAGATCAAGGGAGGTACCAATATCATTCTATCAAGCAGGGGTGAAATTTACTTACCTTCACTACTGGTTTGCAAATGTGAGTGTGTGCGCCTCCTCCACCCATGTGCAGAAGGCTCTGCACATGCGCAGAGGGTCAAAAACGGGACAAGATGACATTCGGGCAGAGCCTGCTGCCACCAGCACTGCTGGTTCGCCTGAGCCAGATAGAACCGGCTCAATTTCACCACTGTTATAAAGCCTTAGTAAGACCACACTTAGACTACTGCATCCAGTTTTGCTCACAACACTATAAAAAAAGATTTGAGACGCTAGAAAGAGTGCAGAGAAGAGCAACCAAGATGATTAGGGGACTGGAGGCTAAAACATGATAAATGGTTGCAGGAACTGGGCATGGCTAGTCTAGTGAAGAGAAGGACCAGGGGAGACATGATAGCAGTGTTCAAATGGTGTAGGGTCTGCTGGGCGGGGGATTGAACTAGATGACCTACATGATCCCTTCCAACTCTGTTAATCTGTATTAATATGGATCAGTCCAGCCATCTAATCAAGAGGAGGAAGAGGAGGAGGAGGAGGAGAATACTGAACTCATGGTGGGTTTATTGGGAAGGCAGCAGTCTCTCTTTCCCTCTATGCTATGCAACCTCACCTGCCCTCATTAGCTGGGAGGCTTAACAATTATAAATAAAGTTATTTATTTATTTAGTGTATGGCATCTATAGAGGTCATGCAACCACTGATATACAAATTTAGTTTAAATTCAGTATCAGCAGATGGATGGATGGATGGATGGATGGATGGATGGATGGATGGATGGATAGATAGATAGATAGATAGATAGATAGATAGATAGATAGATAGACAGACAAACAGATAGATAGATATGTGGACGATATATATAGGAGATAAAGTATTAAAATAAGATGAAACTATAATAAAATCACCATAATATAGAACCATAGCACTGCAATGGGATGGATGTTATAATTAAATATCTAAAGAAGCTCACCATCTAACTGTTTCTAGTGTGGGTGTGATGAGATCATCCCAGGTGCCTTGAAATTTCCTGATGAGACATTCTTGAAATATATGTATTATAGTTGTTCCGGAACATCACAGTCACATTGTGGGCTCTCGACCATTCCCTACTTAAAGAACTTTGCCTTAGTTCTGTCCTATCCTGTCCTGTCCTGATTCTATTCAGGTGGCTCCATATTTTTCGAGGAAACTGCCTTCCTGGAAATTGTTTTGTTGGATCTGTGTGATCTGTTTGGTTATGATTATTAAAAGTTGTCCATCTTGATCACCATTCTTCATCTAGATCATAATACTATAATATGTTATCTCAAACTGGTTTCCTAGACTAAGCCTGTTGAGAGGTAGAGAGTACATATTTTTATACTTATTTTATGTATTGGAAGATTTCCAGGAGTTTATGGCATGTTTATCTTATACCACACTTGGACATCCTGTTGTTGTTGCCTGAGATCAGGAGGGACAATATTAGAAAGAACATATAGCCATGAGAGCACTGTGGACTTAAGGGTTCCAGATATTATTCTCATTGTGTCATTAAGGTGAACATCAATCCTATTGGTATGACAACTTCTTTCCCGTACAGGTGCGCAGAAGGCAAGTGACAGAAGAGAACAGCTGTTTCAAAATGCTATCTCTGATGCCAAGGATCAGCTGATCCATGAGATCAGGGACCTGTTGGATAAGGAAACATACTACTTTCACTTGTCTCCTCTTCCATCCCAGTCAGGTGGCAGAGTTGCAGTTGAACAGGACAACTGGCTTTTGCTTGCTAGACCTTTGATGTGCAAGATCAAAAGATCATTGAGAAAGCTATTGTATCTTCCCCTCAGTCCACATAGGCAAAGACGAAGTGAATTCTGCTATGGTTAAACCTGTGATTACTCAGCTAGTAATTTAACTTTATTTTAGTTCTGTGAACTCATCACTTTTTGAGCAGACAAGAAGGGAGGATGCAATTTCTGACAAATAGCTGCACCTATAGCCATTATAGTATAGCCATTTACCATTTACCAATATAACCATTTACCATAATGACTGCAGATCACAGCAGCCTGTTTGGTGGAGGGTTCTTGCAGACATGTGACATTCAGAAGAGGTTAGGACAGATAAGTCAAAGAGTCCCATCAGTATTATATACTGTCCAATACAGCAACTGAATTGTAACTGAACAGTTACTCTCCCAACACTGATTTTTATCTAATGATCAGAGATAGATTCCTAGTCCCCAGAAAGGAGGCCTTTCTCTTTTTCAGTGTGTTCTTCCCCATACTTCAGTTCAATATTCTCCACCTATCTATGAACTGGTACAAAATTAAGCCAATATTTTTTTTCTGTATCAAAGGATGAATCTTGTTTCTTTCATTTTTGAAAAAAAGCATGCTATCCTTATTACAAATTTGTTAATCATGTATATGTTTAATAACTCTGCAAACTACAAATTTAATATTAGGCTATTTAATATATTAATTCATCTATTTAAACTTATAAAATTGCTATTCTGGGCATAAATATTTTAATTTTTATACATTACTATAGCTGCAGAATAAACCTAACTGCAAAGACAATAGCTAGATAATATATGAATATATTCTTAGATACAGAGCATAATAAAAAACTAGACAATGAGCTTTGTTATTAAAGCATATCAGATTTTCGTCATATTTATAGAGAAGTAAATTTCAATAATGTTGTGGATCTTAACTGTCAGATAAATATAACTGAAATTAAGCTGATGACATAGTACAGCAACAAAATGATTGTTTAGATCAAGAGTAAAAAAATATCTAGTCCTCCTTATATTTTGAACTATAATTCCAAGTATCCCTCATCATTCACTATGCTGAATAAGATTGATAAGAGTGGTAGTAGCAACAACTGGAGCACCAGAGGTTCTTTAATCGAACATTTTTGCTTTTACTGCATATTACCCTTTGTAAATTATGCTTGCATATTACTGCAAACAAATCACATTGCAATCCAGAAACTTAGCAGCAAAAAATTGTATATTCTTTTGAAGCAAATTCAAATGTTTTGAATTTTTGTGTGCAGTAAGTGCAAATGTATCTGTTCTTTATAAATTCAAATTTATTTCTTCCATTAAAATGGAATACCCTTAAATATATATTCTACGTCAGTGATGGCTAACCTTTTTGCCATCACATGCCAAAAGCGGGGGGAGCGCGGAGGGGTCACATGCACGTATGCCCACAATCATGATTCTATGCCCCCCCTGCTTCCTCTGCTTTGGCCCGCGATGGCACGTGGCACTTGAAGGCCCATTTTTTGCTCTCCCCAGGCTCCAGAGCCTTTCTAGGAGCCTAGAAAAGGCAAACACGGCCTTCCCCACCCCGCCAGAGGCCCTCCGGAGGCTGGAAACAGTGTGTTTCCTGACTTCTAATGGGCCCAGAATGCCCAAAAATCAACTGGCTGGTGCACGTGTGTGTGTCGGAGCTGAGCTCGCATGCCCACCCATATGGCTACACGTGCCACCTGTGGCACCCGTGCCATAGGTTCACCATCACGGTTCTAAGTGAACAAAAATAAAATATTCATTGGCATGTATCCATTAAGGATGACACTTTCCAAACCAAAGAAAATGTTTTGAAATAATTCATAGTTCTTCCGAAGCATTCTGAAATAAAGCAGACTGTAAACCAAAGAGTGTAGCACTGAGAAAGTCTAGATATGAATTTTCAGATTAATCCCTGCCTGAAGTTTAGAGAAATGCCCAATACATATATTTCACAGCCTCTGTGAACTTCCCCTCAATGCAAATCTATGGAGACCGTTGCCTCCATTGTTTGTACATGAGAAGATAAAAATCTACACCCCTGACTAAAATAATATCCCATTGAATCATAAAGGTGACCATGGGATCACATATGAATTCAGTAAAATATATGTAAAACAATATATGAATATCTTGTTTGTCTGTTAGTGACTATTCTTAACTCAATGCAATCTATATGAACACTCATATTTTTATTTAGAAATAAAATTTATTTAGAAATCTGATAATCTTGTTTTTACAAAAATAATCCTCAAAATATTGAAATTAATATTGAATTAATTAAAAATAACACTGTTGAGCTATTATATTAAAAGTAAAAACATTAACTCCCTTTTATATACAAATGTTTGAAACAAATATTTGATCACTCCTGATCTTTCTGAAGTGAAACAGCCTTCTAAAGAGAATTTAGAACTGGTGATTGGAATTGGAATTTGGAAAGTGATAGACATGATAAAGTCAGTATTTTCCCTACTTAATGCTCCTTAGGACTGAAAGGACTTTTCTCTAGCAAAAGCAATAGTCTGTTTTTTCCGCCCTTCCACATTACTTTGTGTATATTTTACAATACTGTAAGACTGCAATAAAATGGGATGTCCTCCAGAGAGGAAGGAGAACCTCACAATAATACAGAACTTTAGAAATGGGGGAGGGGGACTAGCTCTTAATAACATTTTGGTCCCAGGGATGACAAATATAAAGAAGTACTGTATTTTTCGGAGTATATGACGCATCAGAGTATAAGACACACCTACCTTTTTTGGTGAGGAAAAGAAGAAAAAGAAATCTCCCTCTGTCTGCCTCTGAGCAATTTTGCCTCAATGCAACAAACAGCAAACAGCCTGCTTTACTTTCATTTTCATTTTCAGCATAGCTTGATTAGCACAAGGAAAAAAAAATCTGCAATTTACCAGCAATTTACCTCTTTGCAGCAAGCAGCAGAGCAATTTACCTCTTTGCAGCAAGCAGCAGAGCCCTGCGCAGAACAGCTGGGAGCAAAACAGCTGAGAGTTGGGAGGTCGATCCAATCAACTTGTGCTAATTAGGCTGTGCTGAAACTGAAAGGAGCTGTTTTTTCTTGCTGTTTGCTTGCAAGGAGGTAACTGCTATGAGGCAGAGGCCAAAGGGTGGGGGCCAGTGGGTGGGCGGGGCTACCTTCAGTGTATAAGACACCTAAATTTTTACCCTCTTTTAGGGAGGGGAAAAGGTGCGTCTTATACTCTGAAAAATACGGTAATCATTTTGTGCAGCAGGTGCAACATCCTGGACGTTCTCCTGTGTCCATCCCATTGATACTTCTTAATTTCTGATTTAACTTACTGTGCTGGTAAATGTTATTGTAATGTTAATATAAGATCCTGTTGATAAATCAGTTTGTATACAGTACTTTTTCTTTTACAGACTTACGGAACTAAAGATATCTTTGGTCAGCTCTACCCTATTAATATGTTGATGCTGTGCCCTATGATCACACATATATGTATCATATAAAATCAACAGAAAGGATAATCATCCTGAAAAGCCATCCTATATAATCATTTGTGTAAAATGACTCCAACAGGCAATAAGCAACCTTCTACATGATGGGAATGGAGTGGGGAGAAAATTCAGATGCTTACCCTGAATCTGACTCTGAGGCTGAGGATTAAAAGCAGTTGTGTGGTTCAAGGAAGCTCTTGGGTTAGGTGCCGGGGCTGGATGGTGTGGGCTAACCCTTATAGCTGTGCGACGCAACTGTTCCAGTTCACTCAGGCGCTCTGAAAAGGACAAACTTCCAGTCTTTGTCTGTTCATCTAGTTTCTGACGATGTCCTATTGTGGAAACATTGTGGGTGGAGAGAGAAAATGAGAAATTGTCTTATTGACATATACAACCTGAGGTTGTATATAATTATCCATTACAGCACTCAGAAAACCAATGGTCTTTTCCATATTACGTAGGCATGATATCAAACAGTCTAACTAAAATCCTACATTTCAATGGAAGTAAAACTAATTTAAGATGAATTGGAATAGAAACCTTGATCCTACAGAGAAATGCATACATAACTCTACTAGTTCACACTGTACATTATAATAGGGTCTAACAAAAACTACACATGCATATCGTACTTATCAGGTGATAACAGGCATTTTGTGATTAAAAAGGTAGTAAGTTGTCACCTGAAATATGAGACTTTCATCTCTTATCCTCTCTTTAAACATTAAAGACTACTGTAATGCTCTCTACATGGGGCTCCCCTTGAGGAGCACCTAGAGGCTCCAATTGGTCCAGAATACGGCCGCATGAGTGATTATGGGGGCGACACGTCGTTCCCATGTAACACCTCTCTTGCGCGAGCTGCATTGGCTCCTGGTGGTCTTCCGGGTGCGTTTCAAGGTATTGGTTACCACCTTTAAAGCGCTCCATGGCTTAGGACCTGGATATCTGCAGGACTACCTTCTGCCACCGATTACCTCCCACCGGCCAATACGCTCCCACAGAGAGGGCCGCCTCAGGGTGCCGTCGGCCAAACAATGTCGACTGGCGACCCCCAGGGGGAGAGCCTTCTCTGTGGGGGCCCCTGCCCTATGGAATGAACTGCCCCCGGATATACGAAGGATCCCCGACCTCCGCGCCTTCCGTCGTGCTCTGAAGACTCTATTATTTCGTCAAGCCGGTCTGACGGCACAATGATTTTAATGGGTTTTAAAATGGTTTTAGTTTTGGGGTTTTTTTAAATTATAGCCAATTGACTGAATTATTTTAATGGTTTTTAATTTTTGAGTTATACTGTTTTTATTATGGCTGTACACCGCCCTGAGTCCTTCTGGAGGAGGAGGGCGGTATAAAAATGCAATAAATTAAACAAACTAAACTAAAGAAACAAAGTAATATAGTTTATGGGATTCTTGTCGGTCATTATTTGTTATTCCATTCTGTTTTAAATGTATTTATCACAGTTTATTAATCTTCATCAGAGTAGCTGGGGAAGACTACTACTGTACTTCCAAGAGATAAGTCGCAGACAGGTTTTTTGTGACACTCAAGAAAACATCATGGAGCTTGCTGATTCTTATATGAAATAAATTATTTGTATTTTATTCTTTTGCCCATTAGAGTTTTAATTCAGATTTAAGACTGCAAACAATCATCTATAAAAGTTAAGCATATTCCGCAGGTCTGGGTTGCAAAAATCTAAACCTTTATTAGGGTTATAGGATTTTTTAACCCAATAGAGCTATTCTTTCACACATACACACACACACACACACACCACGTTTTCATGAAGATAAGAAGTTAGCAAAATTGAGAAAAATGTACACTTAAAAGCAATATCTGGTAACTGAAATTAAATTTTATAACTTGTGCTCAAGTTCCAAATTTGAGCAATGTATCTCTTCTTTATTCTGCCAGACTCTTTGGCACAGTCTGCCAGAGATAGCATTATAATGAGCTATCAATTATCTCTGGAATGAAAGGAAAGCAGGACATATCTAGTACTGGAAATGAATTTAATATTGCATCCATTAATTTATACAATTTCCTTACTGCTCTGGTTAAAAAATACAACAGCACAGAGACAACCTTTTCTTTTGTTAATTTTGTAGTTCAAATGGAAATCATCTTCATTATGTACAGCATATCCAGAAACACAAATCGGAATTTGAACTCAAGATTTGGGTTTCTTCATATATTTATCTGAATGTAAATATCTTATTAATGTACAAGTTGTGTACATATACTCATAGTTAAAAATAAAAAACAAGTAAGTACCTATGTTACAAATAAGATCGTAAATACCTTAGTTAAAAATAAAAAATAAAATAATACAGAGATTATTTCCACTTTTGACAGGCATTCATAACCTGATATTATTTGGTTTCTATTTCCTAGCCTGTATATACCCTTTCCCTTCTTTCTGTCTCTAGTCATCCATACAACACATGGAGCATACCCAGCATAGAATACACTGTAGTTAAGATAATTTTATTTTTAAAAAAACATGAAGCACTTCTAAGTAATGGACTTCTTGACAGCATTTTGCACAAGGGCCCTGAGCATGTAAAATGTATAAATGCTATATATATGTATTGATAATTTAATGCAAAAATTTGAACAATCCCATATAATACAAGCATGTGATATTTCAGTCATTTAATAGTAACATATTGATCTGGGAGCTGATGGAACTCTCACAAGGTGGTGTTGTACCTTGTTGCCTTGACTATCCTTTTGTTGCTTACTAATTTTTCTTCAGTTTGCAAGGATGTCATGTTTTCTTTTAAATAGCAGTCTAAATATAGAAACAATACTATTTTTTTAAAAAAAAATCTTATAAAGCAGTGAAATATCCTTTGAACTCAGTTCCTAGTGGCTACATAGACAACAACATCTCCACTTCTTTTTTTCCCTTTTTTCCCCTTTTTTGCAGCTAGTTTGCCATAGCCTGATTCCACCTGATTTGGTGGTAAAAATAATGTGAATGCAATTTAAGACAATAGTGATAATGAAATATTCTGCAATATAGATACATTATAGAACTTTGTTTTTTAAAATAACAGCTGAAATCAAAAACTGCATTCTAAATGAGCTTTATTAGAGCATCTGGAAAGGTCAGCAGTTCAGCGGTTTGAATCCCTAGTATAGGTCTCCTGCGTGATCAGGGGGTTGGACTAGATGACCTCCAAGATCCCTTCCAACTCTGTTACTGTTATTGTTACCTCTGTCCTATTTACTCCCGTCCAAATTAGGTATTCTGAAAAATAAAAATGCTTATTTGGTATGAAATGCCTCATGTAATGTAGTGGTTTTTGAGTGCCACTTTTTCTCAGCTTGGCCTACTTCAAGGGTTGCTGTTGCAGGGATTAAATGGAGGGAGAAGCCTATATAAGCTACCTTGATGTCTTGGAGAAAAGATGGGCTGTAACATTAAAAAACAAACAGCCATGAATAAGAACAGATTCAGTAAAATTAAAGTTGTGCATTACTTAAGTCAAAGTAGTGTTAGTAGGCCTTGGAAATGTCTAAAAACATGTATTCACTTGACAGTGAAACTAATTTCCAAAATGATCTCTCTCTTTTCATATATGTAAAAGATTTTACCTAAAGCAAATATTAAAGCTAATCAAATTTAAGTATATGTTGTATCACCTTATTCTACTCACTAATTGTACAGCTACAAAAACAAAATAAGACTATAAAAAGCAACACTAAAAATATTGTTTCCTTTTCAGCTTCTGTCTATCCCATTTCCAGTATTCAGAGTGTGGTTATCCTCTCTTCTTGGAGAGCTCCCAAACTCAGTACTACGCATTAAAAAAAAAAAAAGTGGGGGGGAGCAGATCTGTCTAATTGCATTTTCCTCCTTCTCTTAGAAACCATCCGGCAAAATAAAATTCTAGGCAGACCTACAAGCTTTGCTCTCCATCCAAATTCTAATAATCCATTCTGGAATTCTTCTTGCAGACTATTAGCCAAAATGCTACATATTTTATATCAGCAAATATATATATCATCCATAACATTACCGGTTTATTGCCAGTAAGAATTTCCACACCACCATTTTCTTTCCCCAAACTTTGAAAAGCTGTTTCGTTTTATTGCTGCTAACTTGAACTGCAGAGAACAAGGAGCCAAATTCTTAGTTCCACTAAAGCAGCTGCAGGTTCTGTAGCACCAAAATTCCCCTTACATTATTTTCCCGCTCAAAACAACATCACCACAGCCATCTACCATTTGGGGTGTATTGAGTGGATGCTCTAGATTAGAGCCATCAGACTTTACAGGAACTCAAGCTCAGGAGTTATGAGGAAAAGTGCAGCAAGATTTCTATCCACAGAGCAACAGCACTGTAAAACAAACAAACAAAAATACAAAACAGGAGGCAAAGACTTCCTTTACAGTAGTGTCAATACAAAGCAGCTCTTTTTTTTTTTTATTGAAAGAGTTTTACAATACAAAAATTTTTCCATTTTCTCCCCCCCCAATCCCCCCCTACCCCTCCCATCGTCCCTCCCCAACCCTTTCCCTCCCTATCCCCCCCCTGACTTCCGCTACAAGTTTAAAAAAAACAAAATTTAGAACAAGGGAAAAAGAAAAAGATTATAAATATAAATTCTAATATAAATATTCAAATTCTAAATTAAACAAATTTCGAAAGAGGAAAAGAAAGAGAAGGAAGGAAATAGGGCAAAAAAGTAAAAAACAAACTAACAAGAACAAACATTAATATATTTAAACAATATTATAATAAAAAAAGAATAGTTATAATTAAAAGCACCATTATAGTTCTATCCTAACTACACCCTTAACTAAAGAGAAAAAAAAAAAACCCCAAAAACATAAAACACAAAAAATATATATGCATATATAGTTATAATCATACAGTTATATCAAAAGAAGGATTGTCTTTTATTTAATTCATTTCTCAGTCTATATAATCCAAATTTCGATCTTCTCTTTAACTTGATTGATGTCAAATATATTTCCTCTCGTAAATCCGCTTCAATAATCTTCATCTTGCCGCTGCCCCCATCAGCAAAGTAAAACATTTCTCCACACAACCCCCCGAGTGACTTTATATAAGTAAAATCCAACCACGAAGGTATTCACTCCTCTAGGAAAAAATCATTCCAACTAGCTTATACTATACCTAAAAATAGGCTTTTGCAGCCTTTCAAACAAAAGCTGCATTCCCAGATGTTCCTTTGAAATTAGTTCAAATCCTGCCACCCTTTGCAATTCAACCCTTCGGGTTACAAAATGTTTTCAAGTTCTTAGTCTTCTTCTAGACGATATGTTCCACCAAAATATATAATTGGGTAACCAATGATCGCTGCTAGCTTTGCAGCAATCTATCAAAACTCAGGATATCATATCCAATCCAGGATAAACTTCATAGTAAAAGTTTTTATAATCCATTTTAATATGCGAGTTTAAAATTAATCCAGTTTAGAATGAACTTTTAACCAGTTATTGTGCTTAATCCATTTTTTCCAAATCTTTCAATGCTTTCCGATTCAGTATCAAGCAATTCACGATGCTGTTTGAATTTATCACCTGTGGTTTCCAGTCGGATTTCTTCGTTGGATTCTAATTCCTGTCGATTAGCATCAACCCCCATGTCTTGAGAAATATTAGACCTCTGCTGCTGGTCATCTCGATGTAAAACTTTGTTTTTTGAATCTTCCTCCAGCAGTTCAAGGTCTTGTAATCCCCCAGAAACACTGGGGTGTTCAGTTTTCTCATCTGAAAAATCCATAATAGAATCCTCTGGACAACCACCAAAATCTCCTTTTACTTTTAACACACTTTGATTTTCTTCTCTCTTTTCACATTGTGCAAACTCTGTTTTTGACTTTTTATTCTTGAGATATTTCGGTGCTCCCTTAAAAATATTTTGATAAAAATATTCTGCTTTTTCAATAGTATTCAAACAGTGTCTCACACCTTGATATCTAAAAATTATACCAGTTGGAAAGTCCCATCTAAATAGGATATTACTTCTCTTCAATTCCTTGACCAAAAAATCAAAATCTTTCCTGTCTTTTAAAACCTTCAAAGGTAGCTCTTTGAAGACCCTGATTCGTGTGCCAGCTACCTGCAATCTATCAGAATAAGACTTTTGTAGAATATCATCTCTCAGTCTTTTATCAGTGAAGTAGACAACAACATCTCTAGGCAAATTCCTTTGTTTAGCCAAACGTGAGTTAACTCTATAAACTTTCACAATAGAGCCCAGAATTAGTTCATCTTGTAACTTTAATAATTCTGCAAAGGCCTTTGCACAAGTTGTCCTTAGGTTTTCTCTGTTATCTTCTTTTCTCCCTCTCAATCTAATTGCAGATTCCATAGACTTAATTTGAAGCATAATAACATCATTCTGAATATTATGATTATTGGCCTCTGCTTCCAGGAGTTTCATTTGTAACTCTTGTATTTGAAGTTCAAATTTACTACTCATCTCAATCATTTTCTTCCCCATTGCAGCCAGCGCTGTTGAAAAATCTGAGGCTACTTGAGCAATGATTTGATTTAGTTGGTCATATTTCCCAGAAACCAGTTCCTCAAGATCCTTCTGTGAACCTTTTATCTTATCTACCACACTCTCTAAGGACCTTGTAATTAACTCTTTTAACTCCTGTTCTGTAAGTCTCTGCACATGAGACATTTCAACTTTATTCATCTGATTCAAAGGGGAGCCCCCCCTTCCTTTAGGTTTAGGCATCTTTACTTTTTTTTAAAAAAAAACCAAGAAAAAGAATCTTCCTTACTTCAATAGAGAAAAGAAAAAAAAAAGGGTAGAAAAAAATCTGTTTAAATCAGCCTCTATTCCTTTGGGTTCTTTGTCTGTAACAGGATATTCCTTTCAAGACTAAGCTCTGCACTCCATTCCACTGACACTTTCGTTTCAAGCAGAGCCTGTCGCCATCTTAAAGACTTTCAAATTTCTTCCTCTCCTTCCCCCTTCCCCCCCCTCCTCTTCCGAAAAAAAAACTCCGTTAAAGAAAAAATCCATACTTGCTTGGAATTTTCTTTTCTCTTTTCCAGCTTGCTCCAAATGTGATTTCAATCGTGGTGTTGCTCCCACGTCTGGCTCCGCTAATTAAATAATTAGCGGAGGATCCTCTCGGCGCGGAGCATACCCTGGGGGTATGGAGGGAACCATCCCTCTGAGCCCTCCCCAGGACATGGAAAATTCCTGGGGGGCTCAGAGAGGTTCTACCTCACCCCCAGAAGCTCTGCCTGTTCCTCCCGGCGAGAAACAGGTTTTTCGAGCCGCCTGCCAGCTGTGAGGCGGCTCTAACGCGCAGGGAGACCGGCGGGCATGGAAAGCCCGCCGCCAACGAGGAAGGCGCCACCGGAAGTTCCAATACAAAGCAGCTCTTGGAGGTCTTAGAGCAGAAGCTGCTCTCAAACTAGGAAAGAATCCCCAAGTAGAAATGCCCGTAATAGCAGTCATAACAGTAGTGCTAACATCAACAAGATTGAGTTAATACAGAAAACACAAAAACTTCTGTAATCTGTGTGCACAGGTAAACACATGAAATAAATTCCAGCATGCAGAATTTTATGGAGGCAGGCCAACTTCCCTGATGTGAAATCCTTCAGCAGATTGATGACAAACAGCTATTCCTCATCATTTATTCATTTATTTGATATATTCCCTGTCTTTTTACATTAGGGCCACTGATGTCAATCATTGTGGTAGATGTATGTCTACAGCTACCCCTAATAACATAACAGAAGTACTTTATTTTCGACCTGCCTTTGAGGAGTTAAAACCAGTTACTAACCAAACTGTATTAAATCAATAGGCACTCTAGTAATGAAAAGATCCTCTATTCCATTGCTCATGCATGCCCTGAGTCATCAAAACTTTGCTTAACAAATGGGATGGTGGGAAGAAAAGTAGATTTTTCTTTTGCTTGAATGTTTACCCTTACAACATGAACCAAAATAACCTTGTGCTAAAACTAGTGACCTTTCATTTCTTTGAAATAAATGTATTTACATTTAAAGTCTAGAGTGGGTTGTTTAAGAAAAAGAATTTTCAGCCTTTTCACTGTTCAAACACTTCATTAGGGACAAGCAAGACTTCAATTTTATTCATTTTCCCCTGTCTTCAATGGTTCTGTTTAATCTTACGCAATATTATACTTTTCCCTGCCTTTTTCTTTATAGCTGCAAGGAGATATAGTAAGCTACTATATAGAGTTTTTAAAGCAGAGTCAGAAGAGTTTCCAAACAGCATACAAGCAGGTTATTCTTTTCCTTATTTTTTTTGGCTTCATACTTACAGCGCAGAAGGAGTCAACTAGTATTAATTTTCAACGGTGAAGTGTTATGGTCAACCCAAACTGTCAGTAGCAAGATTGAAAAGACAGGGTCAATGAGTAACAAAAAATAGTCCAGAATGCCATGCATGGGATGAACCATATGTTTTCTATTTTGTCAATAGAAAAATATTATTTCTTACTAACTTATCTTAGAAAATCTGGTGAAACTATTTCTCTTATGTTCAAAATTGAAAATGCAGATGATGATTTATAAAACCTTGTGCAGCTGGCTAACCAAACTGAAAGAAAATTACTTTCATGTCCAGTTTTACCACAATTTCCATTGAGTTCTAATCTCACTATTTATGTGCTATGTCAATTGTTCAAGATGGCAGTTATGGTAATTTACATTTTACTAAACTCTGCAAAGCTTAAGCCTATACATGTCCCAGAAGTGAAATGCTCCTGGTTCGGACCAGATTGCCTGATCCGGTAGCGATGGCGGCGGGTGGCAAAAATCCCTGCGTCTCCCCTCCCCCATACCTAGCTGAGCCACGCGATCATCAGAGGCTGTTTTTTTTAACTTTTAAAAGCATTTTTTCTACAACCTCTTCGGCCAAAAAATGCTTTTAAAAGGAAAAAGGAAAAGCCTCTGATGATCGCATGGCTCAGCTGGGATCATCAGAAGCTTTTAAAAGCATTTTTTCTACAACCTCTTTGGCCAAAGAGGTTGTAGGGGAAAAAATGCTTTTAAAAGCCTCTGACGATCCTAACTGAGTTGCCTGACCATCAGAGGCTTTTAAAAGCATTTTTTTCTGCAACCTCTTCGGCTGAAGAGGTTGTAGAAAAAATGCTCCCCCCACCAAGTCACGCCCAGAGAACCAGTAGTAACAAATTTTAGATTTCACCCCTGACATGTCCTAAATATATGACGTTTTCCCATAGAAGCTTATTTATAGAGTAGAGTAGAGTAGAGTAGAGTAGAGTAGAGTAGAGTAGAGTAGAGTAGAACAGAACAGAACAGAACAGAACAGAACAGAACAGAACAGAACAGAACAGAACAGAACAGAACAACAGAGTTGGAAGGGACTCTATAGCCCAAACATAGCTGGACTATTTGCTGTAGATCCAGAGGTTATTTGGACTGCTAATAAATCAATGTGGTTTGGACAAGAAAAGTGTGCCCTTCCCCTATGAACTGAGCAGATATTTCCTCTGTTCACATGAGATGTTTTGCTGAGTTGAAGCTGAGGAGGTCATTTCACCTGAGGAGGTCATCTACAGCACAAAAAAGAATGTGCACATTCTGTTTGTATTTTTCCTGTGAAATTTTCAGCCTGATTGAAAGACAGGATTTATTGGGGTTTCTTTTGCACTGAACTTTGGTTAGGATGAGAGTAATGTATTGATTCTAAACTTTCTTAGGATATTAAGTGAAAATAAAAATTGTGGCAGTGTCCATTTGTTGCATTCTGACATTTGCTCAGCCACCTGAAATTTGACACAACATCATGAATAGAACTTTTTTCAGGATACAAGGAACAGGATAACCTGAGCAAATGACGAATGAGTTACCTGAATCATTCAAGATGAACTGAAGGCACAATCAGCACATCACACTATAAAGTTAATGAAGTTGTGCACATGATCTTAGCTTATACAGTAACAGAGACACACAAATCATGGAACTATTAGGCTCTTTTTCCTACTTATCTGTAAAAAAGAAGCAACACAGATATGAACAGAATAATAGAATAAAATAACAGAGTTGGAAGGGATCTTGGAAGTCTTCTAGTCCAACCCCCTGCTCAGGCAGGAAACCTTATACTTGTGATGGCTAACCTTTTTTCCATCACGTGACAAAAGCAGGGGGAGTGCGGGGGGGTGGTTTCAGGCGTGCATGTGCTGACACCCATAATTCTATGCACCCCGCCCCCACATGCATGTGTGCACGACCCCCCCATGCTCTCCCCACTTTTGTCACGTGATGGCCCGGTAGACCTGTTTTTTCACTCTCCTCAGGCTCCTGAGGCCCTCCGGAGGCTGGAAATGGCCTGTTTGCCAACTGGTGGGCCAGAAGGCCTGAAAATCAGCATGCCGGAGCTGAGCTCACATGCCCACCCATATGGCTCTGCGTGCCACCTGTGGCATGTGTGCCATACGTTCACCATCATGGCCCTATACCATTTCAGACAAATGGTTGTCCAATCTCTTCTTAAAAACTTCCAGTGTTGGAGCATTCACAACTTCTGGAGGTGATTTGTTCCACTGATTAATTGTTCTAACTATCAGGAAATTTCTCCTTAGTTCTAGATTCCTTCTCTCCTTGATTAGTTTCCATCCATTGCTTCTTGTCTTGCCTTCAGTGCTTTGGCAAATAGCTCGACCCCCTCTTCTTTTTGACAATCCCTAGTCCTTCTATTCATTAAACTAGACATACCCAGTTTCAGCAACCATTCTTTATATGTTTTAGCCTCCAATCCCTTAATCATCTTTGTTGCTCTTCTCTGCACTCTTTCAAGAATCTCAGCATCTTTGTTACATCGTGGCGACCAAAACTGGATGCAGTATTCCAAGTGTGGCCTTACCAAGGCATTATAAAGTGGTATTAACACTTCATGTGATCTTGATTCTATCCCTCTGTTAATGCAGCCTAGAACTGTATTGGCTTTTTTGGCAGCTGCAGCACACTGCTGCCTCATATTTAAGTGATTGTCCATAGGACTCCCAATATTCCTCTTACAGTTACTACTATTGAGCCAGGTACCACATATACCATACCTATGCATTTGGTTAAAATTGCTACTTATCTGTATCCCAAAGTTCTTGGCTTGGACAGACTGTTTCAAAATTGTCCAAATGCTCTGACTCAAAATCCATTGTTTATGATTTATCTTGAAAATGCTACTAGGATCTATTTGGACTGCTTCATTTGTGAATCTGTAGAGCTCCCAGAGAATAGACAGCCAAACAGACAGTCAAACCAAATTGTCCTTTCTGTCAATAAGCTTGGAATGGAGACCTATCAGTTATAATTGCTCAATTATTAGCCAGTAATTGAGTCATCCTCCCACCCTGATGGTTTCACACAAAAACGTGTGTGCCGTCCCTCTTTAAAAATGAATAAAATAGTAAACTGTTACTGCTTCTCTTTCACATGGTGAGAAAGTTTCTCATGACAACGATCAATTATGTAGGCTGAGAAATTAGGCATGCAGATGATGTGCTAAGCAACTCCTCCAATGACAGCACAGATCACCCACTGATCTTAAAATAAAATTCTGCCATGCTTACAGGTTTCTTTTATCACAGGAAATATTATTGGAGGATCTAGTATTAGTGGAGAATAGATTGTCACCATTATCAGGATATATCAGGAATTGTTCAGGATGATAACTCTGGACAGAGTACTGTATTACCCAACTAGGGATGGAAGCTCAGCTTGATTTTGTATTAGACCTGCATTTCCCATTAATTAACCTTAAAACTTTTCTTGAAACAAAATGGATTACAGACAGTTTATATGGGTATACATTAATGTCTATGCTCCTTAGTACAGTACTCTGCCTTTTGTATACATATATATTTAGTAACTGTCTCTTTAATCTTAATATCTTTTCTCTATTTAATAAGTAATTTCTATATCTATTTATCTAAGTGCCAATTTTTCATCTTGAGGAATAATCCATCTGTTTCTGTGCTTCAGATTCTCTAGATCAGGGGTGTCAAATTCATGTTGTCACAGTGGCATCAGGTGACGTATCGGGACTTTCCCCCCTTCACTAAAATGGGAATGGGTATGGCCAGCACATGACGCATCCGGATTGCGGGCCGGGAATTTGACAGCCCTGCTCTAGTTATAATTTAAATAGCACCCAATAAACAAGAGTCCATCCTCACATCACATTGAGCATTTTTAATGAACAGCCCTGATCACATAGTCTTTCTTTCATCCTAGCCCATCATGGAAAATATTTCTTAGCTGTTACAATTTTAAAGGAGAATCACAAAAACAAACAGATAAATAAATAAGATTGTAGGGGATTTTAGAATTAAATTAGTCCTACTTCTTGCCCACTGCAGGAATCTACTATTACAGCATACCCACATACAGATCTTTTCAAATATCCACAGAAATTAGCCTGTTCCATTAAAATAGGGTTTCCATCTTTTTCCAACAGAGGGCACACAAACATTTATGTCAGTTGATTCATAATTTTGGTGATGATGCAGTTAAGGATTTGTACATGGCAAGCTCCTATTGGTTAGCTGAGGCAACTATGGTGGGCATGCATTCTCCTCTAATCATTGAACACTGCATTCCACTTTTGGTTGGACCGCAGGGAAGATCTAACATAAAGATCTAACTACAGAGTAATTTACCTATGTAATGCTTGGTCCATATTACTTGAAATGTCACTCAGGGATTATGCAGATTATACAGTCTCCTTATACACCTCTTTTTATATATGGGTATCATGTATATGATATACTGCAGACTAGTAAACCTGTTATTAAACATATATTTAATTGTCTTTTAAAAGACTAGTAGAACTTCTGTAAAACAATGGCTGCCAATTGATTTAATTAAGGAAGATGTGACACTGGTTTTGTTCAAATTAGTTTATTACAGGTTTTCTACTGCCTCTTTTGATAAGGATTTTCATATGGCTGTGTTCCCTACTTGTAGGACTTTACTATCCAAAATAAATCCAGAAAATTCTTGGTCTACATGCTGAATAACAGTTTGTTATTTTTGACACAGTATTGAAACAATAAAAGAGGATTTTATAAAGATTTAATTTGAAAATCTGTCAGAAGAATTTATTCATAAACCGTATATCTTTGATCTAGATAATAAAAATATGCAGATTACCAATTTTGTTGTATATATGATGTACAATGACAATAAAGGCTATACTATATTATGTGCCTACATAACAAAGTTCTTACCATACATTAGATTCTTATTATGTATCTCATATTATGTACCATACCAGAACGAAGTTCTGACCATATATTAGATTCTTATCTAAAATCAAGAGAGTCAATTCTTTTAAGCAAAGCAGCTTCTAAATGCTCAGTCATCCTTAGGGTTATGGTGTACTTTACAGTTGGAGTAGAATATCGGTGTTCATGAACATATAGTTATAATAAAGGCAAAATATATCTTACTCGAATGAATGAACCAGATACAGTATCTGTTTTATTTGAGCTTTATCTAAATCTCAATTTCAATTCTGCAATGTTTAAAATTTACTGACCATTTTCTGATTGTTCATTGAAAGTAGTATTCTGTATGTTGCAAAAAGCGAATAGGCTAATTGATAAAAACTCAGTAGACAGGAGACAGCCAAAGTGGGAATAAAAGTCTTAAATCCTACATGTCTTTTATATATGTTTTAGCAATGTTTTCAAATGTGGCTGTATTAAAGTAAAACCAAGAAAGTGGGATGGATGGATGGATGGATGGATGGAAGGAGGGAGGGAAAGAAGGAAGGAAGGAAAGCCAACCATAGTCCTTGACATTCTGTATTCCTTATTATAATTTACTAAATTCCACTGTCTAAAGGTTAGCTAGAACTGGATTTTTGCCATGATCTGGATGCACGTCTATGCTGCACAGATCCAACTTAAATATACAAAGTTTGAAAACATCTTAAGCACAGCATGGAAGGACAATTTAATTAAGTTTGTTGCAATTTCTTTCTGAAAAACACAGCAGAGCAACAAAAAAGGTGAGCAATTTGGGCCTGGAAAGATTCCTTTTTTCATCTAGGTTACATCTTTTGATCATACTAAATAGGGCTTATTGGAAAATGCAAGCACTTTTTCCCTCTAGTGTTCAATTTATATAGGCATGTAATCTTTCTTATGCCTCTCACAAGGGCTAAAAAAAGTTAGAATCTGACAGAAAAAAACTTACGAGATTATGAAAATATATTTCCCTTGCTAGCTGAACAGGCTTCATAATCTCACATCTTTTTAATCTTCCCTACCCACTGAAACCCTTACCCGCTTACTACCACAATGTTCCTTTGTCTCCAGTTCTTAGCATCCTCACCTATAAAGCTTGGTTTTTGATTCACTGGCTGCCAGCCAAAGAACTCTAGAAACAAAAAAAGACTTTTTGTTGTTATTGTTCTGTAGTGCTACAGTAATTTGGCAGTCTCAGGAAAGGGCTTAGAGCATTAGGCTAATACACACTATGACATGCATGTGACATTGTAGAAAAAAAAATAAAATTGCTCTTTATGTTAACTGCATTAGATAGAAACAACAAAGACAGAAATATTGTATTGCTAAACTGCAGAACTGATATAAAGCAGGAAAACCAGCTTTCTGATTTTAACTCATAAATTCATTTACACTTACATCCATGCCAGACATTATTTTTCATCCCCCCCCCCCCTTCATTTCTGCAACATTTTAGTTCATTGACACTGACACTCTACAAACAGCCCAGGGAAAGGAAAATATCTGTGCAACTTTCTGTATTTGTCAGTTGGAGTTTCTAGTCACTTTATTTAGTATTTTCAGTTAATGTCACCTTAAAAAACTTACCAGGTACTTGTGATGAGGAAGAGGGTACTCAAATGAGGAAACATAACTAAACCCTGTTTTAATAATGCAAACTTGACAGCTTGCTTGAAGAAAAGCAAAGCATGGGTCAATGGTTAAAAATGGGCCATTTTTAAAACACCATTTTCCTATATGTAAGAAAAAAAATTCATTCTCCTCCTTTCTGTTATGCTTGTTCTGTTATTTTCATTATCAAAGATAGTTTATAAGTAATGAATATAAGTAATGAGAACAAGTTGAAATAAGGGTGTTAGCTTTTAAAGAACAAGGTAGGATGTTCTTGGGAAGAAGGCAATATTAATCTACACATGAAAATATTGTGAATTTTACAAAATTCTGTCCCCAGCATTAGGCGTACCCAGCATTGTTTTAAAACAAACAAAATTTTCCCCTGTATGATCAGCTTGAGATCCAAATGCCAGTTATTTTTATCTCTTAAACATCTATAAAATTAACATTCAGTTCAGAATCTGTATATACACTCATATACTACATGCCAGATTTCTTCCTCATAACAGTTATTGTACTTTAGTCCAGTATAGTGGATTATGATCAAGAGGTTTACAATTGTGCTGATTAAAAGAATCAATGACACAAAATATATTTTAGTAATTGAGAAGTGCTGTAATTGGAATCAGTGGGAGAAATAGCTAAGTAAATCTTGTACATCTGCTAGATTTCTTTATTTAGAAAGTCATTTTCTTCAAAATATTAATCATAGAAAACTATAATATAATCATAGAAAACTCTATTGAGAGAAAAGTAGCTCCATAACCATGGAAAATAACATCATTCTGACAATTTCTCCAACTCATTCATCCTGTTTGAATGAATGCAAGTTTTATAGGTTTTCAAAATGCACTTTCAAAAAGAGTGCCACAGGGGAGCTTCTAATAATTTTACATAAAAACTATTTTTTTCTATTACATAAATTACATTTTGAAACATACTTCAATTTGGGGAGGAAGGAGACAAATACATCTACTTTATAAAGACTTACTATTTTTAAGGTTGTTTATATAAACTGACGTATTTCCCGTTTGAAAAAAAGATATTGGGGTTAAATTGTCAGTACAAATTGGGCCCAGCAAAGATATCCATCTATTGTGATACATACATTACTTCTCCCCCAGAACTAATACAGATGTAGAAAAGTTCCTATTTTACATCATCAGTATAATTTCATTATTATGTTTATTATCTCTAAGATACTTATTAAGAAAAATCTGCGCTTTGAAATCCTGCGCTAACTTAAAGTTACCAATTTCATTCCTGAAATCTATTATATGTTAAGATTATTCTTTTAAACTTTACGATTTATAACAAAAGAACACTGTGGGCATTACCAGAAAAGTACGTACACGGTTCTTTAGTTAATGCTATCTAGTTAGATATATAATTTTTCTGAAATGGAAAAAGAATGCTCTCCTTTTGCCCTTTATCGCGAACATTCAAAATAATGTTCAAAGACTCAATCAATGTGCCCATACTGTCTCAATAACAATTGAATGCAGGAACAATATGCTGTAGATAGGAAAAGGTGCTACCAAAATGAGCTGCATATATATAATTAAAGAAAGGAAAGCAGGAAAGCAAGAAACGAAGAAGTGCACACAGTTTATGTAGATCAGTTTACAGATTCTCAAGATATTTCTGCATTTGTAAACTTCTATATTTGTATAGAAAGTATGGATAGGATTGGAGAAAATGAATTGATGCTGAAAGTTTTAAAAATAGGACCTTGATGTCACACAACCTAGTAATAGTGTATGTTCCAAAGTTCCAAACCCAAACGCATATATGCATGGAAACTCATGCTATGTATGAAAATAAATCAGGATGATTTAAAACTATTAATATAAACAATAAGAGATAATACAGTATGAATCATATTTCTATTTAATGTGGTGAAATAACATGCATCAATTTTAGTGAGTAAAAATTTCAATTTCTGTGTAGATTTGATCAATGCTTCTTTAATAGCTTTTTCTTTTTTTACTGCAACAAAGCTGTGAGGTAAGTTGGCCTAAGGAAGAATCAATGGTTTAAAATCACCAGTGAGCAGAATGTTCAAGCAAGGACCTACACATGGTCACCTTAGTCCAAGTGCAATGTTTTAACTACAACACCCACTGGCTCTTCTGTTCTTAACTGTAATGTTGTCTCGTTTCCATGAGCAATCACTTCTTTACACTGCTCATTTTGACTTCTCTTAAGCTATAGTTGCAACCTCTGCCAAATGTGAGGGAGGAGTAAGCAAAGAAAACCACAAACCTCAACTTACAAGAAGATATTTTGATTCAAATATGAACATTCTACCCTGAGGTTAATTATTGTCTTGGGTAATAACAAGGGAACATTGCACAGGCTCAGCAATGTATTGACTGGTGGGGAGGGGGAGGGATGTTCTAACACCATACTTATGTATTTTCTGGATGCATCCCTTGAGATATTATTTATTATTTACTCATTCTTAATTTGGCAGGCATGACTGAGAAAATCTGTGCCTCAGCGGAATAAATTCCATCTGTCTCCTTGAAGTGCTGCCTGCCCTCAACAATTACTGTTTTCTTAACTTGCAGGAGAGACAATAAACTGCATATAAAAGCAACTGCATGTTGTCTGGCTCCCTCATCTCTTCCTTCAGTTCTGTTCTATTTGCCAGTTTTAAGGGGAGGACAAACGGGGAAATTTTGTTTCTAACATTAAATTTCCTATGCAAAGCTGAAAGCAAAGTGAGCAGGAAATGCTGAATAACGTGCATGGTTTCTTTTATCCAAGAACTTCATTTTTTTTGCATGCAGTACAGAGTTTATAGTGAAAAGTTTATCAGATTTTTTTCCCATTCTCATCCCAATATAAGCTCCCCTTATATTATTCTCCATAATTGTGACACATTTAGAACTTTGTGACAAGAATGCAACACCCTGCCCCTCCCCCCCAGTCTTTGGTGATTGCCCTTGGAGACCTATACAAAGTTGCTAAAAATTGCAATATTATATGTCAAAGAAGACTATGAACAGTATCCCTATTACCTGTTTTAATAACTTAAATCAACATTAGTTTTTCCCTAGATACATGACTTTTGGATATATCCCTCCAAGCATAGTATTCAAAATGTAACTGCAGTTCTTAGCATATAAATGGCTGGTTTTCCAATTCCTATACACACAACTGAGTAACAAGAATTTAATTCTCTACGTAGATTAATAGTGCAATGAGCAACACACATATCTCTACTCAGAAATATGATTCATTAAATTCACAGAGCCTTTCTACCAGGTAATTGTGTATAGCAATGTGTATAGCATGTATTGGTTTAAACACATTATTGAACAGAACATAATACTGTACTGTACTGACCAAAATCCTCATCCTATGTTTCCTTTTCATACAACTCATCATGATACTGAGAACTAAGTGCATGCCCTGACTTTACTTCCCTCAATCATCAGTACTCTTTCTCCATAATATACATGCAGCATGTGTGAATTTAGTATGGAGCTTTCTCAAATTATGTAAGATTTTATTATTTTTAGAGCTCTAATCTTTATTTCTGAATTAGACACTCCAGACCCCATTGGCTCATTGTTTCAGAGCAATTTATTTATGATCAAGGGTGAGCAAAAAAAAAAAAAAAAAAAAAAACCACAGTGGGAGCAGGAGTGTTTTCTGATTTCCTTCTGGCTTCCCCATTGAGTTTGATTGTGGAACATTTGGAATTTTTCCTTCCCTTCCTTCTGGCAGGTAATTGGCTACTGCTGGGTGGGGATTGCAAGACTAGCTGGGAATGTGTCACAGAACATTGAAAATGAAGATGACTGCAGCAGTAGCAGCCCAGCAGTGCAACAGCAGCTAGTAGCACTGAAACAGCCACAACTTCCCCAAATTTAATTCCCTTGGGAATCATGGGTCCTGTATTTTGGACACATTCTGTAAATTATCCCATTTTGAGGTACTTTGGTTCAAAAACTGTTGCCCTATGAAGCACTGTTTTTCCTAGTTAAAGATACTGACAACGAGAGTTTTAATAGTATATAAATAGATTGCATGGACAGCCAAAATAGTCACAGAACTATTGGGCAAAAAAAATAAATAAAAAAAAAATAGAGAGACGGGATCAACAGGGTTATTTCTATCTTCCCTTCACTGTATAAAGCTTGAATAATTGAAGAGAGCACCAGTGTTTTCTGAATACTTACTTCTTGGTTCTCGAGGCCCATCCACTGTTATCTTGATAGCTCTGTGGTACGTAGCTACTTGTGGAGGATTCGTGAAGACTGTGATAGTCAATGTGAAGCTCTTCCCTGAAACAGGAAAGGAAAGTTTCTATCATGTCTGATTATAATAAAGCATCCTGCATTCTTAATAAGCAGTTTCACAAAATATTCTTAATTCAGAATAACTGGCTTGAAATTGAAATGGGCTCTTTCTACCACAGATGACTATTCTAATGATATTTTTTAAAAGCTTGAAATAATTCTTTCAGATTGGAACAGCATTGCAACAACTAATTTTACCCATCTTTAATTTTAATGCCTTTAAATAAAGGACCTTCCTGTGTTCCCACATATATTTGGCTTTCTTCTTATAACTCTCACAAATATACCATACCTATAAGCCACTTTTTGAGGTCTTGTTGCATGTTTGAAATCCTAACATGAAATATGGAAGATAACAGACTGGATGCAATTAATTCACTGATTATTTAATTTAATCATTATCAAAAGTTAAAGTAGACTGCTACCTTAGCACTTATTGCAAGTTCAGGGTGATATCTTGAAAAACTTAAAATGAATGTTCATATTGATTTTCCCCCAATGCTAATGTATTACATTGTTACGTATACAAACTTGGCCAGGAAGGTAAAACTTAAAGTTTTAAGGCTCAATTATTGCCCTGCAGTTCTGTAGTATTGATGATAATACTTTTATGCCTGCTATTTTATTTGAAAATTAACATCACCATTATTCTTCAGGTCCATGCTTTATCTTAAACAAGACCATCTTTTTCTGGATCATGCCCTAGCAATTAAAGATGTCAATTTTTGCACTTGCTCATATTTGCTCATATTTATTTAAAATGGATCCTAAGTAGTCTGAAAATACCATATCCGTTCCAATGCTAGAGATTGAGGAAAGGCTCCTTTTTAAAGAAGAAGATATATTTCAATTCCCAATATACTTAACAACATTAATTAATGATATTAATTTGCTGGAATAATTATGTCTAGGACCCTTGGCCCCTCTAGAAGTCTCACATATTTTCTTATTTTATATAATGAAATACACTAATGCAATTTATCAGTTTGGATCCATAATTTAATCCTTATTTGCATGAGTATTATTTATCAGTCACTGAAACTTCAAAAAGTATGAAACACTCCCCAAACCTTGTCTTAAAGCATTTATGCAAATACAAAATTTCTCCTCATACTCCTGGCAACCGGAAAGCAGAGTCTCAGTTCCTACTATTCTGCTTTCTCTATAATTTCCTTCAGTGAAACAGGTTGTTGCTTGCAAAAATAAAGGAGAGAATGTAAGTTAAACAATAATATTGTAAATATAAATACCATAGAAAATAGATTTCAAGACATGTGGATGGTACCTATTGATGGTAATAACATAAGATAGCAAAACCAGAGGTGCATAATTTTCTTTATGCATGATTACCAAGGACTACTCATTAACCACATGCTGAATAAATCACAAGGCCACAAAGCTTTAAATTTACATGTCAGTTTGATTTTTTAAAGTTTTTTTTAATGTCAGGATCTAACACCATTTCATTTTTAACTGTCTAATTACATATTGTGTTTTAATAGAGTTCCACCCAAGATAGGATGTACAACATTGAGCCAATGAATTCCCCCCACCACCACATTGACTAGGGGCACCTATTTAGTAGCTGCTGAAGATCCCTACCATACTTTGGGAATAATAACATTACTGTGTAAGCTGCATTGGTTACCAGTTTGCTTCCAGATGCAATTCAAGATCTTGGTTGCTACATTTAAAGCTCTAGATGGCATGGGTCCAGGGTATCTGAGGAGTTCTCTCTCTCCAATGGGACTAACCCGTCCCACTCATGCTGTTGAAGAGGCCTGATATGGATCCCATCTGCTAAGGAATTCCAGGAGTGAGAATGGGTGGCTTGCAGGCAGTGCCATTCTAGCTGTCAGGTCATCTCTTACACTAGTCACATGTAGGAATGTATGTATGTATTTTAGGAGAATGTGTTTACCCCAATTAGTTCATGTGCAATATGCGAATGTAGCCACTGGCTTCACAGTACAGCTGGATAACTGTACACTTGGGGGGGAAATCCACTTGTTCCAATAATTTGTTTCCAAATAAAAATGGACGGTCCGGGAAATAACATGTCTATTTTATGCACTCATTTATAAGTGTATTCCAATTTATTTATGAACATTTTTACATCATCATTTAAGAGAGAAACAATTTGGTCTAGAGGTTAAGGCACCAGGCTAGAAACTGGGAGATGGTGAGTTCTAGATCTGCCTTAGGCATGAAAGCCAGCTGGGTGACCTTGAGGTTGTCACTCCCTATCAGCCCTACTCATTTCACAGGGTTGTGGTTGTAGGGAAAATAGGAGGAGGAGGAAGTATTAGGTATTTTATTTATAAAAAACCAATAAAGGCAGGACATAAATTAAAAATGAAAATAAATATATGCTAACACATTGATTATACATCTTTATTTCTGAATATATTTTAATCTAAAGACATGTATTTATTGATATATTTTAATTTCAATAATACACGTAGATTTAATTTTGTTTTGGGCTAACAAACTTTTTTTTAAATAAAAATTTGCACTTCCAAAAATGCCAATTACTGTAATTTTTCTTTTACAGAACTACGAAATCAACAAACATATTTAGTCATAAAATTGAAAGTTTATAAAGATTTCCAAGGAAAAAGTGTTTAGGACTAAGCTAAAAGTTACTTTTTAAAAGCATGCTTAGAAAGAAAGATTCAAGTATGCTTCTTTGATAGAAAGATAAACACACCTGGGCTTTGTTGTAGCTGTCAAGGGCTCTTTTTTTTCCAAAGGTTAATTAACCCAGGAACAAAAAAGGAAAAAATCCAAGATTTTAACTAGCCCTTATAGAATACAGTATCAGAGCATAAGAATCTACATTACATCATTAGTCTATTTAGTCCAACTTTATTTATTCAATTTCTATAGCCATCCAACTCAGCCAAGAGACTCTGGATGGCTTTCAATTCTAAAATTAAAAACAAATAAATAAAACAATTTAAATCAATAAAATAAATTTGGTTTAAGTTAAATGATTAAATTACCCAAAAAATTGCAGGTGTTAAAATTTATCCATTTATCCTTGGCAAAACTGAGTCTGAAATTAGGACATCCTACAGATAAATCATGTAGTGTATTTCTGACCTAAACACTATTCCATTTTGTTGCCACCAAAAATCATAAGTGGGACCCTTCTACTCTCTTTTTAAACAGCATTAATGAAATAGAGCAGGTTGTTTTGCACCTCTGTATCATTTTCACTGACAGCCATTTGTGATAAGTATTTTTTTAAATAAAACTTGAAAATGCTGGGCAGGATGGAGGAAAAAGATTTGAGATTTAGTTTTTATATTGTCTAAATAAATATTTCTAACCCCAAAACAGGTAGTCTTTGAGTACCAACCACAACTGAGCCCCAAATTTCTGTTGTTAAGTGACATATTTGTTAAGTTTTGCCTCATTTTGCCCTATTTTACTGCCTTTCTTGCCACAATTAAGTGCATTACTGCAGTTGTTAAGACAGCAACATGGTTGTTAAGTGAATCTAGCTTTCCCATTGGTTTTGCTAGTCAGAAAGTCACAAAAGGTAATCACGTGACCCCGGGACCCTGCAACCGTTAGAAATATGAGTCAGTTGCCAGTATCAGAATTTTGATCACATGACCATGGGAATGTTGCAAAACTGTGATCAAACGTGTGAAAAAACATATCCCCTCTTTCAGTGCTATTGCAACTTCGAAATACAACTAAACAAACTATTGTAAGTCAAGGACTATCTGTATTAGAAAAATTAACAAAGCATCCAAGAATAAAAGAATTTTTAAAAAGCTTTAAGCCTGGAGCCTGAATGATATACCTCAAGCATGAAACAAATTACTTTCTTTGTTGAAAGTAATTTTCATGTACAGTTTCATTTCCACACTGAGGCCATTTCACTTCTCAATATCATCCTGTTAGCAGGATGACTCTATCCTCCTTGATCGGTCTCATGAAAGATCCTGTTTTTGCCAGCCACAATTGTTTATATTACCTGTCTAGCTGCTCTATAAATGCTGCTGTTGTCATCTCCATTAGAAAAAATGAGGATAACAATAGCATCTATAGGAGAGCTACTCAGTTCATTTAAGCAAATTCTTCACTTTGAAGTATTGTTTTCCTATTTCTAGAATTGCCCAGTTCTTTCTTTTATTATCAGGGTTTTTTCCTCCAAACTATGAGGTGTACCTCCCGTGCAGACTGCATCCAAGGGAGATGTGATGACAACCAATTAGCAAACCCCTATTTTATATCAACCTTAGTTAAAAATGACAAGGTACAATTAAAATGGCTATGTCAACTAAAGAGCAATAATTTCATACAGTATATATATGTAATGCCTGATTAATAATCACCAAAGTACTTGAGGTTGACACTGGACAGATCACTAACCTTCCGACAACACTTGTTATTTGAAAACAACAAAATTGAAAGGCTGCAGCAATTTAATGAACAGACTGGCTGGAACATCCTGCTAACACCCTAGGAAAAACTGCCTTGGTTTGGGTTGATTCTGCAGCTGAATATTGTGTCAGTGTGTGGCTTAACAATGCCCACATCCTAATGGTTGATATCCAACTCTGCCAGGCAATGCGTATCATCTCTGGCACATTGCATCACACTCTTATGCACAGGTTACCAGTGTTTAGCAATATCATACCCCCCCCCCCCATTAGATGATAACACACTCTCATTAGGCTAAGGTCAAGGATGCTAAACCCCACCACCTTCCCTAATCACCAGGACAATGCACAGTCAATCAAAAGATTGAAATCCCACAGGCCAGCATGGAAAACAGCTATTCACTTAACATCTATCCAGTTTAACCCTGAAAATGCCTGGAGAGAGGAATGATCCAAGGTGTCTTTTTGTGGCCTGGCCATTAGTGAGCCTTCTACCAAACCACCTGGTTTTGGACTTGCCTCGCTCTGTCTGGTCGAAACTGAATAGATATTGAATGAAGTGCCTCTGCCCTCTATCAGTGGGGATGGAAAGTTTCTCCTTGTTGCGATTGTAGGGTTGATATGCAAAATATTAAACATATTGTGCAAGGTTGCCCACTATGTGCATTCTCTGGTTTCCTAAAAGATCTGCACAAAGCAATGCCAGAAGTGATTGCCTGAATAGCTGAATTGGACATTCAGCTATAAGGCTACTGCCATACCCCTGTAGAAGTTTTATATATTTATACAGAACATGTGAACTGTGTATATATATTTACTTCTCTTCTGTCACATTCTCATCATACTGTAAGTAATAAATAATAATAAGCAAAATAGTACAATAGGAAATACCAGACCTGATATGCTGAAAAATTAATATTCTGTAAATTGCATGTCAATATAGAAATGCACATGCTCAGTACTTTTGATACTAAGTTCTTTTTACAGAAATGAAAGTCCTTAGTCCACATGTACTTTCAGTTATTTAATGCCTATGACAGAGCTTCCTTATTTCCTGAAGCTCAGATGTTGGAGAAAGACCTAGAATCTAAGGAATACTGGCTGAGCTTGTACAGTAAATTGTAGCAGTTCAGAGCTTTTTAAGTCCAAATGGCTGGGCAGAGAAAATGGCAAAAATTCCGAAGTCAAAGTGAATTCTCCCATCCTTAATTCTGGTCCCTCAGATAGAAAATATTATCAGAAGCAATGTTATACTTATCGGGGACTGGAACATGATGACAAAAAGTATCAGGACCAGAGGTGAGTTTCAGCAGGTTCTGGCCAGTTCTGGAGAACCGGTAGCGGAAATTTTGAGTAGTTCAGAGAACCAGTAAATACCACTTCTGACTGGCCCCACCCCCATCTATTCTCCGCCTCCTGAGTCCCAGCTGATCGGGAAGAAATGGGGATTTTGCAGTAATCTTCCCCGAGTGGGGTGGGAATGGAGATTTTACAGTATCCTTCTCCTGCCATGCCCACCATGCCATGCAATGTCCACCAAGCCACGCCCACAGAACCAGTAGTAAAAATTTTTGAATCCCACCACTGATCAGGACCCACACCTAGCACTCTCTGACAACAAATGGACTCCAAGAGGACCCATAACTGATGCTTCATCTGTCCTGTTTAATTCTTTCTAACCTCCATCTTATTTTCTCACAGTGCCATGGAGTATTCATCTTTCAAAATGTACATCATTAAAGGAAATATAAATGATTAAAACCAGACACTGGTAACTAAGCTGACTAGGATTTATTCACATTCACTGACTAGGATTTAAATCACAGAACTAATACTAATGTAATGAACATTGTTGTAAACACTTTGATTATTATTTCCTAAAACTATTTGTTCCCAGGCAACACACTGTTTAACTGAAAATTGAATTTTTATATTTTACAAAAATGTATGTATGTATGTATGTAAAAGAATCCTTTAAATCTGACAAAGTCTAGGAAACCTGAAAAGGCTTTCAAGTTCTCTTTCATCTGGCATAGGTTTTTATGGTTCTATGTCCTTCATGATTAGGTTGAAAACAAATGTGTATCTTTATATAGTAACTCTTTCCGTGTGTATGTGTATGTGCTTGTGTGTGTTTAAAACTGCACCATGTGAAAACATGAGCATGGTGAACATGAAAGATATTGTGAACCATGCCCAAAAAAATGGTGGAATAAAGAAAGGCTGTTAACTGCAGTATATCAACCAGCAAGCTGTACGAAACCAATTTTAAATACTGTAATAGCTTCTTTGGCGAAAAGCCTCACGCTTTTAGAACTTAGCTGATTCTTTTAAATAAGATTGGCTCTTAATGGTATGAAGGAAACCATCTTCAACTAAGTGAAGCTGCTTCGGTAATATAATAATAATTTTTTTAAAAATAAGGATGGGTGGACTAATCACACTAGAGAAATAATACAATTCTGTTGGGCAATGTGTATATAAAGAGCAGTATAGCAACACAAAAGGATTATGCAGCATTATTACTATATAATGTCTATTGTGAAAATGTTACTGAAAGTTGGAAGGTACAGATATGATTCAAACATATGTATCCTGATTGCTTCTTTTATTTGCCTAGTGTTCCCCAATCTGACACCATCTAGAGGAGTCTAGGACAACTTGCCCCATCTGATTCACCACAGCCAATTCGCCATAGAACAATTCAAAGCAGGATAACTCAAGAGAGGGACAAGTGAATTGCAGCAGGCCTTGTCTTGTTTAGATTTGATCCTCCTCAAGTTAAAAATCCTAAAGGCTGGGGTGAGCTGCAATTCTACTTGTCCCTGTCTTGAGTTATCTTGAGATGAATTGTCCCATGGCGAGTTGTCCCATAGATGAGTTATCCTATGGTGAGTTGGCCGTGTCAAGATGGCCATGGTGAATCGGCCATGAGTTGTCCCATTCTACTCTAGAGATGTTGGAACAAGCTTTTACTGAGAATGATTATAGGTCACTTTCACAGCAATTTTTGTTTTGTTGGATGCAGCAGTCTTTCTCTCTGATCAACAGGCTGGTGGGAAACTCTGGAAGTTGAAGTCCATTTCAAAGTTGCCAACCAGAAAAACTGGTGTAGATTGGATTAATGACTAGTTCGAGGATGTTTATTTTCTTCCTTATTTACATAATCCTGATCAACAAAAAGTAGTTGCTGGATCTTAATCTCTGAGTAGTCAAAGTATACTTTCAGAGGCATTCACAAGTTCCTGTTGTTTTTTTGTCAGAATGACAAAGCAGTGTCACACCAGAAGCTGTATTCCTCACCAGAGGGATTCTTTTAAAACTGCATCCCTGTAAGGTCACACAAGAAAGCCAAAAGATCCTGGCTGAGCGTATAGGGCTGCAGGATGTTTTAGTTTGAAAAGTCCAGGTAACTTATCTTTGAAAGAAGGTTCTGAATAAACTAACTGTACTTCAGACATCCTGCTAATACATAGCCCCCTGAGATATATCTGTCTATTCCCATCTTTAGCCTGTGTTTCTTAACTTTTTGATCCTTGAAGAGATGGAGTCACAGTTAAATCAGCTAGCAGTTTAGTCTTTCTCAAAATTGGAGAGGTTTGTATTCAATGTAAGAAATATTATATGATTCTATAAATAATTTATGCACGTGTATGTATTCTTTTTAGTAATGCAATAACCTATCTGAACCATGCAATTGTCCCCACTCCATCTGGGCCCATTTTGGCATGATGGTGGAATTATATAAAACTCCACAAATTAGGATTTCCTTGGCTCAGCGAACACTGATGGCAGCTCCTTTTGGAGCTCCAGCCCCGAGATTTTGTTAGCCACTAGAACAGTGAAAATCAGCTGTCTAGTGGCTCAAAACCTCCCCCTGGGGAAACGGGGGAGAGAAGAGCAGAAGGGTTTGGGTAGAGCTCCCCTAGACCCCCAGGCTTTCCTTTTTTTTTAAAGCCTGGGGGTTGCAGGGTGAGAGCTCCCTGGAAGCCCTTCAGTGCTCCGGATCCGGGACGTATCTGCCTCAGGCAGAACGGGGCGTCGCTACCACACCAGAGCATAAGATTAAAGATTTAAAGATTTTTTCTTTGAGATTTAAAGAAACTTCAATTCTGGATGCTGGCAGAGCAGAATCAGGAGAGCAGAACATGCAAGTATAAGAGCTTTAACTCCATTAAAAAAGGGGGGAAAGAATGGCGCTGAAGAAACTGAAACTTATTAGTGAAAGTGCTTGTTAACGCCTGCAACATTGTTAAAGGTATTGGATTACATAGAGAAGAAAAAGAAAAAGATTTAAAGTGGAAGTGGAATGGAAAAGACTATGGTATGGACCTCAATTAATGTACATTGTTAAAGTGTCTGGAAAATAATTGGACTCACTGATCTGATAGCTGAATAAATATAAAGTTAAAACTGAAATATGGCTGCCATTAAAGAAGGAAGATATGAGTCATCAAATTCACAAGTTGTGACTGTAAAGGCTTTATAAGAACTTTTAAATGATGTTACTTCTGATATACTGAAGTCAGCTGAAAGGATTATCCAAGATTGTAAATTGGAGTATTACAATGATTTGCTGGCTGGAAAAGAGGAAGAAATCAAGCTGGTTAATGTGATTTTGGAGAACAAAGTAGAGGCTGACAAGATTAAGATGGAGTTTAGTACACTGGAAACAGAGATTTTGGTGGAGGCTTCCACACAATTAACTGAAAAGTATCAAGGAGATTTATCATTGCAGTTTGGAAAATATTTTGTCAATTTTTGGCTTTACAGACAGAGTCAATATTTAAAGAATGAAGTGACTGATTATACAAGCAGGAAGAGCAGAGATGGGGGCTCCAAAGTGGAAGAAATAATTTTGAAAGGAGAACGAATTGCTAAGACACATCAACTTCAAATCCAATCTCAAAAATTTTTGAAAATAAAAGCAGGGGGACGAGCAACGCCAAAGAAGAAAGTGTTATTGAAGAAGAAGACTGGAAAAAATATAGAAAGAAAGGAAGAATGCGAGATTAACTTTTTGAAGGAATATTAGGAAACTATCGATGCCTAATTAAAATGCTTAATTAAAAATGGATAGCTCTTTAAGAGTTATTGAGGTATTAAATGGTTAACCCAACATTTAAGGGATAACTTTTTGAAAGTTTTGAAATCTATGTAGTATTCTTAGGGTTATTTTTGAATAATGTTTTATTGAAGCAAAAGGTTTAATTAAAGTTGGATAGCTTTTTGAAATGTATTGCAGTTTTAAAGTGGTTAACCCAAAACTTAATGGATAGTTTTTCCTTTCTCAAAAGTCTGGAAATTTAGATCATGAAGAATGTATTAAGATATTTTAAAATGTTTAATTTGAGATTATTTGAGAATTTTTAAAAGGCATATATGATGAAATGTTTATGTTTGATGTTACTTAACTTAGTGGTTAAAAATACTACCCTAAAGGTATGTTTTAAAGAAAGTTCTACAATGTTTAATTGTTTAATTAGAAAAAAAAATTTTTTTAGAAATTGGCAAGTGGTTTATGAAGGATTAAAGAGGATAAATGTTTAATTTAGAATTTTATTAAGGAGGAATGCTGAAAAGGAAGGTATGGAAAGGATTTTAGTAATAAATGTAAAATGTGATGAGAGAATTTATAGAAGGAATGTTGAAGAATTTTAAAAGGGGAGTTAAAGAGTCAGAGGGATTTTGGAATTTTGTAGTAAGTTAGTATATGTTAGCTGAGGTTTGCTAAATGTTATATCCTGTTTTTGCCCTGGGCAGTCTGGGTGGGGGTGGGGGAGGGGGGGAGGGGAGGGGGGGTGAGGGGTGCTGGGGATAAAATTGTTTTATGATTTTTAATAAAATAAAAAGATAGGCAAATGCATTAATAGAGAAGTAAGAAGAAGAAGATATAAAAGATGTATTAGAGGATACATTCAATGATTGATTATGTATTGTTTGTATGTTTGATTATAAAAATAAAAAACTTTTGTAATAAAAAAACCTCCACAAATTATTTTAATTATTTAACAGGCATTGTTTTATGTTGCAATCATACATACTTAGTCTCTTTCATATCAAACTCCTGAAAGCATTTTTTAATTTTCTATGAATGACACAGTGAATAAAATATTTTTGATTTCTTGAATAAACATTGATGGCATTATTGGGAATTAAACAAAATAGCTTCACTGGTTGTTCGTTTACTAGAATTAGGTTGTTACATTGTGTTCTTAGCTATGTGTGTGTATGTGTGTATCTGCAATTGACTAAGAAGCACAAAGAAATTAAATGAAGTGATGTACCCATCATACTGCAGGAATGGTTCAGACACCTCTGCAGCCAAAATACTAATTATTTTATTAGAACGGTTCTATTTTAACTTCAGAAGGACAGCAGACTAGTAGAATATTACTTTTACCAGCAGATCAGCTTTACAAAATGACTTCATCAAAATACACACACACACAAAGAATAGATCACAAGGCACACAAAGCATAGATCAAAAGTAGAGCTTAAAGAAGCCGACTGCTTAAGCAAAGTATACTTTGATTCAGCAAGGTAAATTCAGCTGTTAAAAATTGCTAAATTGTGCAGTTTTCATGACAATACAAAATACGAAAAGAGTTGAAAAAGCAATATGCCAGTTCACTCTTGTAAATCATAGGTAACATAAATCTGCAAACACAGGTAGATTTACTATAACTGAGCAATAGCTCAGCATTTGATATGATATTTGTAGGTGGGGCAAAGGGGACAACCAAAAAACTTCATGATAAGAACAAAAAAGTTAATATTTATCAATGTTTATTTATTGGATGTATTAAGAGCAATCTAGGCAATAGACAACAGGATCAATATATATATTAAAAACATTTTAAAAACACAATAATATTAAAGTAACTTTTATTTTTTGGGATAAGTATTGGCTCAAGCATCCTTTCCCCATCCTTATTCAATATTCCAATGACAAATATTTTGCCCCAAATGAGTCTGGGACAGGCTGAGTTAAAGATTAGATTAGAACATAGAAAATAAACACCAATTGAAACAACTTTTAGTCCTCTAAAAGAGGAATTAGTGTCATAGCCCATGCTTATATCTGTTTGATGTAATCAGATTCATGTATAAATTGTTATCACAAAAATGTCTTAAAACCAGTCTATTATTGTTTTTCTTTTGTTGATGTTTCTTGGAAATGGGGCTGTCTTTCTGGATCAAATTTAAATAATGAAATAGTTTCATGGCAGCAGAGTTTTCATATGTAGTGCATTATATTTTCAGTTCAAATAGCCTAACTGAGCTATAGTATATCATTTAGACCCCAATCAACAATATCTATTAAAATGTTGGCATTCTTTTATACCTGTCTTTCCAGGAAGTTATGTTTGCCCCATTTTAAGATATCCTTCATTAGAACTAAAGAAAATCTAAAACATTTAGTACAGATAATACTCTTTAACTTCAATTCTATACTATTCAGGAGACTGCCTTACAGTAATAAAAACACTGGCCTAGAATTGGAAAGACCCAGGTTTGTATCCATTCTTGGCTAGGGAAGTTCACTGAATGGCTTGGGGTCAGTAACTGTTACTTGTAACTGTAAATTATGTTCCTGGATTTTGTTGTTGGGGGGATGGGGGGGGGGAACAGGGATAGAAGATTTTATAGGAAGAATGGTTAGAAACAAATGATAATAAACAAATGATAAAGGTTTTTAAATTGAAAAAAATAATAAATGAAAGCATGGACAGAAGAAAAAAACTTTTCTCAAAGCTTATTCAAATGAATTGTCTCAATTTTATAAATGCTTTCTAGTGTGGATACTTTTTTTCCTGATAATGATGCACAGGAAAACAAAGGGGGGAGGGATGACAGGGAGACATTAAAGAGGCAAAATATTTCTCATATAATGTTACCTTGCTATGACATGTATTATATTTACTTGAAAAGGAGATAAAGGATATTTTTCCCTAAACAATTTGACATAAAACCTGGAGGTTAAATTTGCCATTAAAATGGTAAAGGAGAATATATTTTTGTTTATACTTTTGTTTGGGAGGTAAGAATTATCTGGAATAATTTTTGTCCAATTCCAGTTTTTCCTTTTGAGGAAAGTTGTTGAAAGTGGGTTTATTAAGCAGCTTGAAAGAGTTCTGGAGGAAATGGATTATTGGGATCCCTCATTCATTCAGGTTTCATTCCTTGGAACAATACCAAATTGCACAGATTGCTCCTTTTGTTGACCAAGGCAGTTCTGGAATGAGTATGGTGTTTCCAATCTTGATGTAATGGTGGCTTTCAATATTCTCAATTATATATACTTCTGGACCAGCCCAGAAGAAGCATGATGTTAGAGAAGTTTTCTTCCTTCCTCCAAGGTTATTTTCACAGCAATTTCATGCGTGCAGCTTCCAGCACATCTTCTCAGTGACTAGAGCGGGAGAGGTGCGGCAATCAGCTGGGCTGCTTGGGTAGGGTGAGCAATCCAGAGAGTGAGATTCATAGGACAGGATAGCATCGGGGCGGAGAGGCAGGCCCAGCCAGTGGTCGGAACTATCGGTTAACCTGAATCGGTCCAAACCGGCAGCAGCCCACCTTTGACTAAATGTTTAGAGTGGATGGATATGACATTTTTATCCACTATTGAATTCTGGACAAGGACCTGAGACAGGCAGATGATGTTAAAGATATTGCTGCAAGATGTAAGCTGTTCTAAGTAAAGCTGCTCATTCTACTTCTATTTGGAGGTTTTTGTACTTTGTTATTTCTCCAGACTTGTTTCTCCAATTCTTCTATCTTCAGGTGCTAGTCTGCTTAAATTCCCACAATTAGTTTGTTTGGTTGCTGTTACCATGTCTATTTTGTGGTTCCATCATTTGTTGCTTGCAGAGAAATGGTATTTCTTGTAGAACTTGTTGCCATTTTGTCGTGTTGTAGTTTGTAGTCAGTCTATGTCAAACTGGCAGCCCGTGGGCCAGATGCATCATGTGCAGGTCACACCCACCACGGCTCCGCAAAGGCAAAAAAAATAAAAATCATGATACATCATGTGATGTCACATGATACGATCGAGTTTGACACCCGTAGTCTATGTGAACCTGCAACAGCTAACTAGGTGATCCATTGTTTCTTCAGCTTCTTTGTAAAGGCAACATCTGCTGTCTGTGGATGTCTTCTAAATTCTGGCTTTGTATACAGTTGTTCTTAAATCTTGGTCTTATGCAGCCAGTTGTTGTTGGTACTGTGGAGTAATTATGGCATATCTCAGTGCACTCATACAATACTGCTGCTCCATGAACTGCACTGGTTACCAACCTGCTTCTGGATGCAATTTAAAGTGCTAGTTGTTGCCTATAAATCACTTCAAGTTGCAGGACCTTGGTTATTTGCAACACTGCCTCTCTCTGATTACTTCACTCAGCCAGTAAGTTCTGACATAGTCAATCCAATCTTGTCATTTAAGCAATGTCATCTGGCAGAAGATGTGCCTTCTCTATCATTACACCTGCTCTCTGGAATACCATTCCTGAAATCCAGATGGCTCCAACCCTACCTGTCTTTCAGAAGGCTCTTAAGATGCTGTTTTTCCTCAAGGTGCTATTTTGGGAGACTTTCTATTTATTGCTTTTAGGTTTTATGTTGTTGCATTGGGAGTAAGATTTTATTTTTGATGGTTTTTTTTACTTTTAATGGGTTTTTTTTTGGTTATGCATTTTTTATTTATGTACACTGTCCTGGATTGTATGATTAGATGTCTGTATAACTGGGTTGAATAAATAATATTGATTTATATTAAATAGTGTATGATTTTCTACTTTTTGACCATAAATGGTAGCTTAGCAGTATACAAATGTAATAAATAATATATAAAGTATTTCTGACACCATACAACAGCCTTATAAGAAAATATGTACCTTTATAATATGCACCTTTATATACCTTTATAAATACAAACATTAAACTTCCTTCCTATCTGAGTTCAGCATTACACTTCAAAGCTTATAACTTCAACACACCTATACTTTTAATAGTTTTCCTACTCTGGAGCTGAAGAAAGTATTATGCTTTGCTGATAAATTCAGTAGAAGTAGAGTTTGATTCAGAGATGTTTTATCCTATCACACCAAAAGTTAATCAACATGAAACAACAAAAAATAGATGGCTGCAGCTGTTTATTTTTCATTGAATTATTATGCATTTATTAAAAAGGCAAAAGATAATTGCTCATCAGCCTCTTTAAAAAAATCTATTGGGTAGTAAACTAGCTGCTCTACAGTTCCCGGTTGATTCTTTCATTCCATACAAACTCTTATTTTCTATCTATGAAAACATTCACTAATATTGTGATTTTTGTAGAAAGTCAACATAACAAACACCGATTACCCAAGAAGGCTGAATGTGTGCATGAGAAATACCATATAGTTTTATTAGGAATTATGTCCCATTACCATGGACTTCCACACATGTAACAAGGGCAGGACCTGAATACAGGTTACAGTTCTCTATTATGTTAAGTCAGAATTTTGACTTAGCACAAACAGCCAGTATACTGCTGCATGCACTTAAGCAATCTCATTAGGTTTTTGCTGTCATTGAATTATTGCTGTCAATGGGAATAATTAACAAACACAATGGAAGTATTTTCTAAGATTTTACTTTAAATTGGAATTCCTGCCTTTTCTTTCCAAAACAAATAAAAAACTTTGGATGGCAGGTATAATCTAAGGAATCTAATTTTGCCTTAGGGAAGGACAACAGACGGATTCATATGTGGTAATGAACAACTAATGGTACTTCTGCAGCTTCTATTTTCCCTAGCAGGAGAAGCACAACAGGGCTTATTATTTATTTATTTATTTATTTATTGGATTTCTATACCGCCCTTCTCCTACTGGACTCAGGGCGGTGAACAGCCAATTAAAAACCAATACAAAAAAGTTAAACAACATACTAAAACCAATATAAATTAGGCTGAGAGTAAAAACCAAGTAAAACTCTAAAAAAATTTAAAAATAGAAGGGATCAGGCAAGTCTGGCCAGTTGAAAGAGATGAGTCTTCAGAGCCCGACGAAAAGTCCGGAGGTCGGCAATTGTTCTCAGTTCTGGAGGAAGATCGTTCCAGAGGGTGGGGGCTACCACAGAGAACGCTCTCCCCCTGGGGGTCGCCAGCCGGCATTGTCTGGCTGACGGCACCCTGAGGAGGCCCTCTCTGTGGGAGCGAACCGGCCGGTGGGAGGCAATTGGTGGCAGAAGGCGGTCCCGTAAGTACCTTGGTCCTAAGCCATGGAGCGCTTTAAAGGTGATTACCAACACCTTGAAACGCACCCGGAAGTCAACCGGCAACCAATGCAGCTCACGCAGGAGAGGTGTCACGTGGGAGCGCCCCGTCGCTCCCATAATCCCCCGCGCAGCCGCATTCTGTACCAGCTGGAGCCTCCGGGTGCATCCCAAGGGGAGCCCCATGTAGAGAGCATTGCAGTAGTCCAAGCGAGACGTGACGAGCGCCTGAGTGACTGTGCGTAGGGAGTCCTGATCTAGAAAGGGCTGCAACTGGCGTATCAGGCGAACCTGATAGAAAGCCCCCCTGGCCACAGCTGTCATATGATCCTCTAAAGACAGCCGTGGGTCCAGGAGGACGCCCAAGTTGCGCACCCTTTCCGTGGGGGCCAATGATTCGCCCCCAATAACCAACGATGGAGTCAGTTGGCTATATCGGGACGCTGGCAGCCACAGCCACTCGATCTTGGAGGAGTTGAGTCGAAGCCTGTTTCTCCCCATCCAGACCCGCACAGCTTCAAGGCACTGGGACATCACTTCCACGGCATCGTTGGGGTGGTCTGGGGTGGAGATGTACAGCTGAGTGTCATCAGCGTACTGATGGAATTCCACCCCAAAACCACGGATGAACTCACCCAGTGGCTTTACATAAATGTTGAACAGAAGGGGCGAGAGGACCGACCCTTGTGGCACCCCACACACTAGGCGCCTCGGGGTCGACCACTGCCCCCCTGTCAACACAGATTGCGACCGGTCGGAGAGGTAGGAGGAGAACCACCGTAAAACGGTGCCCCCCACCCCCAATCCCTCCAACCGGCGCAACATGATACCATGGTTGATGGTATCAAAAGCTGCTGAGAGGTCTAACAGCACCAGGATAGAGGAGTACCCCCTACCCCGGGCCCTCCAGAGATCATCGACCAACACAACCAATGCCGTTTCGGTGCTGTAACCAGACCTGAAGCCGGACTGGAGCGGGTCTAAATAGACAGCTTCATCCAGGTACCGGGGGAGCTGCCACGCCACCACACTCTCAACAACCTTCGCTAAAAAGGGAAGGTTGGAGACTGGACGATAATTTGCCAAAACAGCTGGGTCCAGGGAGGGCTTCTTGAGGGGGGGCCTCACCACCGCCTCCTTCAAAGCGGTCGGTAGGGCACCCTCACTCAGAGAAGCGTTTATAATCTCCTGGAGCCAGCCTCATGTAACCTCCCGGGAGGCCAGCACCAACCAGGAGGGACACAGGTCCAATAAACATGTGGTAGCGTTCAGTCTTCCCAGGATCCTGTCCACGTCCTCGGGAGCCACAGGATCGAACTCAGCCCAGATAACACTCTCAAGACCGGGCTCAGTCACCTCGCCCGAACTAACCCAGTCAGCGGCCAAATCATCCCGAATCTGAGTTATTTTATCATCCAGATATTGAACAAAGTCCTCAGCACGACCCTGCAAGGGATCCTCCTGCGCTCCCAGATGAAGGAGGGAGCGGGTCACCCTAAACAGGGCGGCTGGGCGATTATCTGATGATGTGATAAGAGCGGCGAAATAATTAGATTTTGTCGCTTTTATTGCCACTAAGTAAGTCTTAATATGAGCTCTTACTAGTGTCAAGTCAGATTCAGAGCGACCAGCCCTCCAACCGCTCTCTAGGCGTCTTTTCCGGCGCTTCATCTCCCTCAGCTCTTCGGTGAACCAAGGAGATAAGTGAGTTCGGCGCCGGGTCAGAGGCCGCAAAGGCACGACACGGTCCAAGGCCCCACCGGCTGCCCTGTCCCAGGCAGCCACCAGGTCCTTAGCCGAGTCGTGTGTTAGTGTCTCAGGAAATGGCCCAAGCTCCGTCTGGAACCTATCAGGATCCATCAGGCGCCTGGGGCGGAACCACCTAATTGGTTCCGCCTCCCTGCGGTGGGGTGCATTACTTATTAAGTAATATATAGAATATATAGTAACCCATTACTCTTTCAAGCAAGATTATGTTTTGAAAAATTCTGAATTGTTATGCAAACTCAAAGTATGGAGAAAATCAATGGATGGAATCTCTAAATGAACAGGCATACTGACTGTGTTGCAGTGGCATAATTTTAATTATTTAGGTCAACACAATAGCACATTTTCAAATATGGAACTATAAATGCATAAAGTAGATTTCTAATGTTTGACCTATTTTACTGTGAGAAGCATTATCTACTACAGATGTAGACAACTGTTTACAAATGTACAACTGTATCACCCAGATTTCCTAGAATGTTTTGACAAACTAAAGATTAAAACTATGAAATACAGGAGGAAAATGAAATAAGCTTCAGAACACAACCTCCTGATCAGATCATACAAGTGGATACAATTTTTTCAATAAGACTCAAACATACATTACTGTGCTATCAAACAATGACAATGCGTACTGCATGTAAAGTTTTTAAACCATGTACCAAGAAAAGTACTCAATTCTAGAAATGGTCCAATACCTTTTGACTATAAACACATAATAGATATTTAAATTGTCAAATTCAGCCAAATATTGAACACAGTCATGCCTCTGGTGATACACCATTCTAGAATAAAATTCAGCATGTTTTATTCAAGCATATTCATGTAATATACAAGATGTGGATTTTTTTTTGCTTCATAGCAGTTTTTGAATATAATCATCCATTTTAAAAAGCAATAAAACATATTCCTAAGGTTCATATTTCTTATCATATTTATTTTACTCACTACTCTTGTCCAACATACCATCAGAAGACAGAATGTGTACCTGATCTCCTATATAACTAAAGAAAAATAGTGGGTTCAATATATTTCACTTTCCATAAGGTGATTGAAAATATATTAAAGATAGTATATTAAAAACATATACACATATACAAATTCCTTCTTTAGGAGAGAAACCATAAATGTATAAAGTAAGATGTTACAATTGAAGAATATCTATGAAGTGTTCCATATTAATTTCTAGTGATTGACTCTTTGTCCCAAAATTAAGTGGGAATATGAGCATTTAATTCTCCTTCCCTTAATATGTACTCACAAGCTTCAAAAGCTAAAATCCATAATATTAATTACTAAAGCCAGGCATATCACATCTTTGAATTATGCTACAAGGAAACAAAATAAAATGTTTTCTCTCCCAAATAGGCATTTCATTCATATTCTACAACTTTCCTTTATACTGGAGTTACTAATCATAATAATCAGGGTGTAAAACACAGGTAATTAGATAATACAGAGATTATGCTTCATTTTAATTTCACTTATAGGTGCTTGTAATAATTTTAAAGGCATGATTACTGGAGATGTGAATCTATATATATGAGTGTGTGTGCAGACATGCTAAGTTGTTAACAGTAAACGTGAAATAGACTGTACAACGCAACAATAAGTAAACTCCAACTTGAGTTACCTTCAGATAAAATGGGCGTCCTAAAGAAAATTAATTAATTTATTAAATAGATAGTATTGATGGTCAAGGTGACTATTTTGACAATGAAAATCAAGTAAATAATTGGAAGTTATACATACAGTAAATGTAAAGAGTACAGCAATTCAGATTAGTAAGCAAAGAATGCTTTGTGAGGGTCATGCTTTAGAGCAGGGTCGGCAACCTTAAACACTCAAAGAGTCACAAAGGTACTAACTGGAAGCTCCCATTCAATTCTGGAGCCAACCAGAAGTTGGGTTCCACATCATAGTCTCCTCCTAGCACGTTGTCCTTTTTCCTCTGCTGACCAAAAGTCCAGTTCCCCCACCATAGAGTCTCCTCCTAGCATGGCATCCTTTTTTCTCTACCTGTCCTAACCAAAAGCTCTATCGATTGTGGAGCCGACCAGCAACAGGGAGCTGCAGCAGGGGGATGAAAGACCCACATGTGGCTCCAGAGCTGCAGGTTGCTGACCCCTGCTTTAGAGAGTACATACTTCCTGTAATTTAAAGAAATCATGCCTTTTTCTAGTTTCACAGGATAGTTAAGAGCTCCCAGAAAAATACAGGTTTGAGTTATAGAATTAGCAACAGTGGACTGACTCCTTTTCATGCGAGCCAGGAAAAGGTCTAATTTCTTTAAATATGTACTAAGAGGTGAAACAGGGGTGCCTGTGCTTCCTCCACAGAACTTTTTCCCCTTTGGATCTGAATTGCAACATATTCCTACATAAATAGCAAAAAACGAAAACAAAAACCTAGAACAAGGAGACAATTACTAAAAAGTTACTAAAGATAGGAAAATACATGAAGAAATTTTAAAAAGTTGAAATGCTAGAACAAAATGATGGTTGGTATGTTTCTGCAAGAATACTCAATGGTTGTAGGGAAAAAGTGAAAATAGTTGTACTTTAACTGTGTTTCAGCCCACTTTGTTGTATGTCTTGAAAAACAAAAGCAAGCTAGATGTGGGTAGACTGGAGTATTCAAGTAATGAATAAAACAAGATCAGACAGGGTAAAGAATGAATGGATACTGAATGAAAGCAAATTGAGGCGAAGGAGAACACAAAGGTATTTTGGATGAAGTTGATAAAAAAGATTGAGGTGAGAAGTGTAAAAAAGACATATGGATACGATCAAAAAATACGATCAAAACAAGCATGCATGTAACAATAAAAAAGCATGGAAAAAGGCAGTGAATGGTTTTGGTGTAAACTAGATGTATCTATATTTCTTTTTCTTGCTCTTGAAAATAGTAAGTACCAGTGAACGCAAACTATACTATTAAAACTGCAGTCTTATTCACAGGTATTTAGCATGCTACTCCATTCACCTAAATTTATTTATTTCTATGTATTTCTATGTTGGGCAATAAAATATATTTTTAGTTTTCAAAGTTAATCCAACAGAAGTATTTAAACTTTCAAGCATACACATTATTCTGTATGTATATACCTTTGAGGAGGAAATAATATATTTAAGCTTTCATGAAATTGCTAATGAGACACATATTAATGAACAGCATAAGTCAGGGCTGTCGCAACCTTTTATGTAAATTGTGCACCCCCGGGGGCACCATATGAAGGAGGATGCCAGTAGCAAAGTAAAAAAAAAACCCAATGTTTATAATGATGATTCAGTGCACTTTGGCACAGCTAAAATATTTTTAAAAAACATTTTATACACAAGGGGAGCTTGCATGCCAGCAGCACCCCTATGTATGGAATTGCTTGTTTTCACTCCCTTGCATTTTGTGTAGAAAGCAGTTTAAAGCAAATTGAATAACTCCATTCCATGTTGATACATAAAAAAGGGAATATTCACAATGTCTAAAAAAAATTCTGGTAAAAAATTTGCTGCATGAAAATTATCACCTTTAAAGCGGACATTGAAAAAAACCTCAGATAATATCTAATATAAAAATAGTACCACAGCAATAAACTTAGTCATTTTCGATTACAAATCAAGCATAATTGTTTTAGTCACATTTTGGATCATGTACTTAATATGGTTTATTCATATTATCACTTTTTAAATACTAGCTTTGAGTTTAAAGAAGCATCATACGTTTCTACCAGGAGTTAATTTTCAAGTTTTGTGACCTTTGTTGCAGCTACCTGGTCTTGACACTTTAAGCCAATGCAATAAAAGAATACCAGAAACCATGCAGTCTAATGCAAACAACCACACCTTTGGGAAATAGTTCAGAACTGTATGAATAAACAAAAGTATATATTACTCACTCAGTCAAAATTGGTAACGTCCATGGAAATTAAACTTTCAAACTGAATAGTAATAATGAACTGTTCCCCAAGATTATCCTTTCTTTAAACTTCTGTTGACAAGTATAGTCAATCTTTATTTGAATGCATGCTTTTGTACTTAAGCAATCGGTATAAGAGTTATTGAAATGAATTAGGAAAATAATTTTTTTCATTTTCATCTGAGCAAGTCCAATTGGTTGGCATTCTGAAGTTAGCAACCATTCAGACTATGATTTCTAGTTTAACATGCAGAATCAACTATCAAAGCACAAGCCTTCTTTTATTAGCTTCTCAAACACTTTGGCAGCTCTATATTTAAATCTTTGAAACGTTTTCTAAATTTAAATCTTTGAAATGTTTTCTAAATTTAAATCTTTGAAATGTTTCCTAAATACTCTGAATCATAATGAGAATTCCATTTACTGAGAAAGTGCAGCCTTTCATATAACAACTAAATATGTTTAATGACTGATATATCTTTTATACATGACAGCATCACTCGTCTTTTCAGTAAATGGATACAATTTTGTCTGCTTTACTCTATTGTTATTATTTGTTAGTCTCACCAAGCTACAGTACCAATTGCAGAAATTTCTTCCAAGCAATTATCTCACGAAAGCAGCCAGATTTAAAAGCCCTCTGCTTCTGCATATCAAGGTAAAAAGCAACGAGTGCATTTCAGAAAAGAAATATTGGAGGAAAGTGTATCAAAAATGAAGCCACTTGAAAGTCAGATATAGAAAACTCAGAGGGCTAATCCCAAGGTGATAAATGAGTTTCATTAGCAAGAAACATGAATAGCCTAGCTATCTAGTCTCATAATATATATTTGTAGCTATATTTTCCCCTTTTTTCTTCCTTTTGGTCATATATGCAATTCTGGTTTCTCTAGTCTGAGATAAAAGTGATGCATTCAACAACAAAATGTTTTTCAATTGAGACAGAAGCAATACAGATAGTCCTCAATTTACAACAGTTCATTTAGTGACTTATAACCATTTGTCATAGTTACAACCATTGGAACATCCCCGTGGTGATATGATCAAAATTCAGATGCTTGGTTACTTGTTCATATTTGTGATGACTGCAGAGTCCCAGAGTCATGAGATCACCTTTTGTGACCTTCTGAAAAGCAAAGTCAACAGGGAATCCAGATTCACTTAACAACTGTGTAACTAATTTAATAACTGCAATGATTCATTTAACAACGGTGACAAGAAAGGTCATAAAATGGGGCAAAACTAATTTAACGAATGTCTCACCTAACAACATAAATGTTGGGCTCAATTGTGATCATATGTCAAGGACTACCAGTATCTACAAGTCGACTATAAAACCTGGTAACTATGCAAATACATCCATGCAGTTTCTTGGCAACATTTTCAGAATTGGTTTGTCACTGCTTTCTTCCTAGGCTGTGAGAATATGGCTGGCCCAAATCCCACACACTAATTACTGTATCAAACTGGGTTACTACCATAACTGTACATATTGAACATAAAATATTTCTTACTTCAATATCAGTGACTTCATTTTATCACTGATTTTAGGAAAAAATTGTTCTTAATATGGGATAGGCTGTCAACATTGATTTTATATTAATTACTATACACTGGGTGGGTTGTATACTTACTTCTCTACCACATGGAACCAAAGTGATCTAGTTTACATATAACATTATGTGGTAATGTCTGGGTATGCATATCCTCCAGATCCAATATAAGAATTGTTATTATAGTTTAGTTGTATGAGTAAACTTGTCCAAGAGAATGTGCAGTAGATATAAGAAAAAAATTCTAGAAAAATAGCTGTTAGAAAAATAGCTTTGTAACAATAAAAAGGTTCGATATTGGAATCAATTACCTCAAAAAGTGGTAACGAATGTGTTCAAGAAGAACCTAGATAGACATCTGTCACACATACTTTATTTGGATTTGCACACTGAGAAGGGGGGTTGTTTTGATTGCCTAATAGATTCATTTATTAAACACATTCATACTGTCTCAATTCAATTATGGACATAATTTATAGTAATAAAAATACTGTACATAAGGAAAAAAGGCATTAAAAGATTAGCCACAAGAAAAGCTAGATTATATTTAAAATGAATCAAATCAATTTTAACCGAGCTATTAATCCCCAATATAAGATAAACAAGAATAACAAGAATGATCCAGTTCTACAGAGGAATTATTGAGTCTGGCATTTGCACCTCTATAACTATCTGGTTTGGTTCTGCAACCCAACAAGATAGACACAGACTTCAGGGGATAATTAGTACTACAGAAAAAACAATTGCTACCAACCTGCCTTTCATTCAGTATACTGCACAAGTCAAAAAGCGGCTGTGAAAATATTTACAGACCCCTTGCATCCTGGACATAAACTGTTTCAACTCCTACCCTCAAAATTACGTTATAGAGCACTGCACACCAGAACAACTAGACACAAGAATAGTTTTTCCCCGAACGCCATCACTCTGCTAAATAAATAATTCCCTCAAAACTGTCAAACTATGTACTAAGTCTGCACTACTATTAATCTTCTCATCGTTCCCATCACCCATCTCCTTCCATTTATGACTGTATGATTGTAACTTTGTTGCTTGTATCCTTACGATTTATATTGATATTGTTTCCTGATTGCTTTTTTGTACCCTATGACTATCATTGTTGTACCTTATGATTCTTGATGAATGTATCTTTTCTTTTATGTACACTGAGAGCATATGCACCAAGACAAATTCCTTGTGTGTCCAATCACACTTGGCCAATAAAAATTCTATTCTATTCTATTCTATTCTATTCTATTCTATTCTATTCTATTCTATTCTATTCTATTCTATTCTATTCTATTCTATTCTATTCTATTCTATTCTATTAAAAACTACTTTGTAAACTACTCAAATGTCACCTTTTTCCAAACAAATACAGCAGCCCAATGATTTATCAAAGAGAAAACCTACATTGTTAATTTCTTCTTTTGAACATATATATACAGACACAAAATAATATAAATAAATATAAATAATATAAAAAGGTAATAACTGGGCAATGTCCTAGGTAGGCAATATTGACTGAAACAAGTTAATGATTACTAAAATAAGCCCCATTTATTCAATTATTTTTTTCTAAATCTGAATCCAGGCCCAAGATTGTGCATTAATCTTGTATGTGTATTTGGAAACAGGATCCATCGAAATCAACAATAACATATCTAAGTCAACTTATGTAAAATAAGTTGCCAATCTGCCATTATATATACTTCATCCTAATATCTTTGGACTGTCTCAGATGTATCTATAATAATAAAACAAAAATGCATTTATTTATTTATTGTATTCATTTATTTATTTATTGGCTGCCCATCTTACCACAGGGTAACTCTGGCTAGCTTAAAATCTTAAAAATATACAAATATACAAAACCTAAAAGACATTAAATAAAATAAAGATCCAATTACTGAACCCCAAATTAAAAAAATGGGGAGAAAGGGGGGAGGTGGGATCTGTTATTAATGTATCAACCATCCATGTGAAACCTCTTCATTGGAGGCATAAACCAACCAGCAGAACTAGATCTTTAAGCTCTTGTTGAAGGTCAGGTGGGTTGGAGCCAACCTCCCTCTGGAGGGGCAAGATGTTCCAAAGAGCAGGAGTGATGGAAGAGAAGGCTTTTCTGGATCTCGCCATCCAGAATATACTAGTCAATGGGGCCTACAGCATGTTTCCTCTGCCGGCATGGATGGGGCGAACCAAACACAATGGGATGAGATGATCCCTCAAATTCATACTAAATTATTGTTGAGACCTTCAGAATAATTAATGTAAACAAACTGATTGCAAGATGTACTCTATTTGAATATTAAACAATATTAATATATAAAATTTTGTGTTAACAAATATGTTAAGTCAGATTTTTGAATAAATTTGATTTCCAGAAGTTGTTCCAGAGTAAGCAACAATGTGTAAATGTGTATGCAGCCCTCACTTGCAACTTTTATGTTTTCCCAAGACCAGGTAGTTGTTATGGTCTGTTTAAGATGCTCTAAAACACTTTTGGAGGTCAGAAGCACTGAACAATTCAATTCACCTGTTCAGATTTGCTATTTTTAGGTATCACAATATTTTAACTGCCAACCTTTTATTATGTATTCTGGCTAGTCACCTGTGCCGCATAGATACATATTTTGAAATAGGTAAATTATTAATATGTTACATTAATCTGCATTAATTCTATTAGCCTCATACATGCTGAAATCCTCAAAATTATACTGAAGAGAAATGACAAAAAAAATAATAATAATCAAATGACTTGACACCTGCAACAAAAGGCTCTATGAATAGAGGGTCTGGATATTTTTTAAAGCTAATATTTTATTTTAAAACTGTAAAAAACTTCATACCTCTTCCACTTCTACCGACAAATCTTAGATCGTTGAATCTTGCTACTTGATTCTTCATGGCAGCAGTAGCATTTCTGAGTTCTGCAGAGTAGTTTTCATCATTTCCAGCCATAACTGTGACCAAAGTCCCATCAGGGACATCTCCTAATGCGACCACCTAAAAAAGTAAATGAAAAAGTACTAAGTTTCTTTTAAATAATTTGAGTATATAAACTGTTAAAAATGAAAATGAATTGGAACCATTTTGTACAAAATAAATATATAGAGATGCAGGAGAATTCAACTACGCAATGTCCATTTAGAGCTAAGTGAAATGTGATTTAAATTATAGCTAACACTTCATGATTACCGGTATATTTACAGATACGATGAGTCAATTTTTATACCAGTTTGTTGAATAGCTCATTTCATACTTATTATTACCGTATTTTCCGGCGTATAAGACGACTGGGTGTATAAGACGACCCTCCTCAGAGCCATTTAAGGCTCATCCGAGCCTTTCAGGCTGGTCTGCCTGGTTACAGGAGAATGAGACCCGGCATATAAGATGACCCCCGACTTTTGAGAAGATTTTTGTGTGTTAGAAAGTAGTCTTATACGCAGGAAAATACAGTAAGTCATAATTGGTGAATCTGCACTCACACAAAACCAAAAACAAACAAATCACGTAAATGCTTAGTATAGTGAGGGAGCCTAGTCAGGTTTCAATGGTACTCTAGACTAAAACTTAATTTATTCTACTACAAAAATAGATGTTGATTAAAAATAAACAGCAAATGCATATGCTAATTTAGCAGAATGAAAAAAGTACAAGAAACCCAAATTGTTATGATTCTGCCATGATAAAAGGGATCTTACACATACACTAACTTCAATGAGACCAACAAAAAAAATTATATACTAACAAGTTGTGTGCAAATGCTGCACATAAATGGTTGGAGAATGTACAAAACCAGCAAGAAAGAAACTATTTAAATTACTCAAGCTGCATCCTGAAAGGACTTGGAGCTACAACCAAAGTATTAACATATTATTTTATGATTCATACTGCATACTGGATATAGCTCAAGAAAGAAGCATCTTATTGTGTAGTCTCCATTTATAAAAATTAATTTTAACAAATTATTTCAAATAAATAAATATCCTTACTGTGTAATTACTGAGTTGGAACCACATCTGAAGTACATATAGAGTAAAATGATTTTCTGTTAGTTTCTTTTAAGCAAGAAGAAGCCCACATTCATATAAATGAAATTGGCTTCTTTGCATTGACAGATGCAAAGAAGATAACACTACTGTATTTTTCTTTTTGTTTCCTGACTAATAATCAAGGGAACTTCCAAATGTTTCCAGGCAAGATCATAAATTAAAATCAGAACTGCCACTTCACCACATTCAGATAGTCACTTTATTTCCCATACACTTTTTATCACTATATTTGGATCTTCTGAAACAACTCTGCAAATCATTCTGACCCATTTCCAAACTAAATAAAGGCTAGGAGCTCACACAATACTATCATTTAATGTTTTGTTTGTTTTTCCCTAAGCATGATATACAGTTCCAACCATCATGGCTTACTGTTGTGAATGAGTCATACTCTAAGACATATCCACCTATCTTTGGTTTAAAAATCCTAATTTGATTTTATGAGAATGTTTAGACAGTTGAAAGCACATTACCCTGTTCTATAAGGCCAGAAGAATAACGACTTTAAAGATTTTTACTATTAACAATGTAGTATATGTATCACATCAAAACTGCAGTGAGTTGTCATAAGGAGATTGTCAAACTTGCTTATATAAGATGCTTACTTACATAATGCGTTAATGGGAAAAGTTTTATCAAATTGTAGCTCTGATGGCTTCACTTTGTATTTCCTCTAGATGTGATAAAGTTTGCATTTTCATTTATGTTTGATTATAGTTTTATGCATAATTTGCTATAACAATAACCATCTTATTATTAAACTTACATAACCACTTCCTTTATAATTTATCCTATATGTTATCCAGCCATATGCCCACCCATTATGCAGAACTTCAGTTTTTACTTTTGTCATTTTTTTTCTTTCAGTGTTCTGTTATCCCATTGTTACTTCTGAGAGTTTAACTTTATCACAGTTGTACATGAGCATTAAGTGCTAATAGTTTAGTTTATTCACTTTTATCCACTTATATTTCTTCTGAATTATAACCAATTGCACAGAACTGAACCTCATTCAAAATCAATATTATTTAGTACAACATAAGTAATTAGAACGAAGACATTGGAAATCACAAAACACAAAGACCTGCAAATAGAAGTGGCAAAAGAAACCAAAGATAGCCCCAGTAATAATAGGTACTTTGGGTTCAATTCAAAAACACCTAGCACTACTTGAACACCATTAGTATTGACAAAATCACTATTAGTCAATGGAATAGCTTACATCCTGGGACAATACCTTTAATATTATTGAACAACACCACCTGATTGTTGTTGTTCTTGGGAAGGAGTCAGTAGGTTGACAAAAATGCAGTATAAACATCTGGTTGATATGGACCAACAATAATTTATTAAATGTAGATGATTCCTACTAATTCAGAGCAGTTTTAGAAATATTTTCTCTTCCTGCATCAACTGAAAGCCACAATCTATTTTTTCACACTCGCCTGCTACTACTCTTTTGTCTTCCTTTTTAACATATTGGGGATAATAAAATATTCATGTAAAATTCAAAAAGCAGACAAATGTTTTAAGGGGACAATAATGGCAGGCAAATTCCAAGACAAATTCAAAACTGTTTATTGCAAATGATGGAAGCTGTACAGTAATCAGAACGACCATTCTGGTTGGGAATGAAGGTTATCTAAGGATATTATTATAATCCTTTTTTTCAACTCTGCCTGAATATAGTGTGTAAACTCAGTCATTCTAAGGTTAAATGTACAGAAATGAAAATAATCCATGCTACCTATAACTTAATTCATTATCTAAAGTTTTCTTTCCATCCTCATCCTCATATAATAAATATTCAAAATTTTCGGAGTGATCAAAGTATGCAAGAAAATCTGTAAACTGCACAGAGTGGCTGGGATTCAGGCAGGAAATAGATTTAATAAATTCATCATCATCATCATCATCATCATCATCATCATCATCATCATCATCATTTTAGCCATTGCCTATCCACTGCAGGATGAAGGCCTCTTCTGCATGTTGCCAACTTGTATGGTCCTGTGCTTCCTTTTCCCAATTGGGTCCACAATATTAATAAATTATTGTTGCTATTATTAGATTTAGAGCTTTTCTGGCTGAAGTTTTTAGACATTTCTAGCATAAAAAATTCAAGATATATTAAACAACACAGCATTGGGTTTTGCAGGAGTGTTCCTCAAGTTACAATATTTTATATTTTCAGTCGTGAAAAACAGTTAAACTAAGAAAATTCAGCACAATATTTACAATAAATGGAAAATATTCTAGAAAATATTCTGTGCATGTTTCTTAATATGTGTGTTGTAGCTCTAAAAAAAATCTCAAACACATTTTTCTGCCTTAAAAGTACTGAGCATATTTGTTAATGTTGAATTAACAATGTTGGCTTAATGTTGAAAAATTTCTAGTAACGCCATAGCAAAAACAATAAGAAAAGATCTGTAGGCCCAGGAGAATGTGACTGGTAATTAAAGCCTGTAAAAGAGTAAAAGAACACAAACATTTACATTATGAAACAGACTAAACAGATAAACTAGAACTTGCTGGCTGGAGATAGTTAGCATTTGAATTGCTGTGTTTACAAAAATGGTTTTTATGCAAACTGGATGGAATATCAGATGTTTAAAGCAATCATACTATTAAAGCCTACTAATTGGAATATTAAGGTCTCTCTTTAAGACATTTGAGGCAAAGTAATTTTGTGAGATACTTCATTGTTATCAAATCAAATAGATAATATTGCCAGAAAACATTTATCACTAATTCTAATTAAAAGCAGAACTAATTGAATATTTGATTCTGAAAGAAAATTTCTACAAATAGTAGATTGTGAATTTTAGATTGTGAAATTGTTTTACAAAACATTGGCAAAAAGCAAACTCTTATGGATCTAAGCTTTTGAAATAATAATTTCACATCACTAACTTCTTCCCTATATTATTCAAATATTTCTGATAATTCTCCATTGACTCAATTTTGATAGATTTGGTTATGAGTCTATGAAGGAATTAGGAATAATAACAGGTGCAGTGAGAAACAATAATCAAAACGATTAGATGCCGAATCTTAGGGACAGTTGGTTGAAATACAAAAATCTTGAAGAAATTGAACTGGACGTTTAATATAGTGATTATTTAAAAGCTGTGCTCAATTTCAAGATGAAAGAGGAAGCATATTCTGGCGGCTGTCAGCCAATAGGGAAGTGAAAAAAATTGAAGCACAGCCAAAGGTGGTGGTGGGGCGGGGAGAGATCCTTGCCTTTTAAGAGCCTTTTGGAATGGAAATATTTTGTTAAACATCTGATAACTACACCGCGGCCTTCTAACTAAGTCGCTTCTTCACGGCTGTACTTTTAATCGCCGCTTAATTTACACTGGTGCTAAAAAGGGAAAAGAAGCAGTTTTCGGAGACAGTGACTTGCATTTCTTAATGAAGAAAAATCAAGACGCTTCGGTCTAAGATAAGCAGGACTTTCTACGCTCTCGCTGCAGGCAAGAATTTATAGAGATCACACGTGGGACTGCCAGGAAAAAGGCCACCCAGCGTTCTGCCCTTAGCCACGCGGTTGAACGCATCCTAGCAAGATTGGAGGCACAATTTACACGTGTTGCAATTATTCGGATCCCATTCTATCCTGTGAAGTAGCCCGCGATCCTCAAACGGTTCCCACTTAAAGACCAAAGCTGCACGAACCATCGTCGCGGAAAAGTGGGAAGGCTTTTTTAGACAACAGAAATAATTAACCCATCCAAGACATTGCAAAAGAAAAATAGCAGCGGGGGAGGTGGGAGAAGTGCTTTCCGGCCAGTTCAGGGGCTCCAGTAAGCCTGTTCTTTTCCAAGTGCATTCAGTACAAGTACAAGCACGATGGCAGGAAAAGTTCACGCTCCAGAAAAGTGTGGGGGCACAAGTGGGAATTGGAGAAAAGGCAAACAAGGCGCAGGCCTTGATTGCGTGATGCGACTGGTTCCAGGTAATTGAAAAAAAAAAAGAAGAAAAAGAAAGAAAGATTAAACCAAAAGGCAAGAAACCGGAGTCTTCCTTTGCTAAAAGAAAGGGGTGGAGAAAGACTCACGCGAGTGAAGGTTGTTCCACTGATAAAATACCTATCAACAGGTGCGAGCCCATGAAATGATTGGCGGGAGGTTTTTAAGTCAAAGTATATCGGATCTGGGCACGTTGCTCGGTGTTAAACCCGCACTTCCGCTTTTCAGGAGGAGACCGAGAAATCATAGCCCCCAGAGCAACCCTCCAGAAATGAAGAATAACGAACGACGACAAAGGTTATTTTGGAAGAACAGCTACAACAGCTTTTCTGATAGTTTTTTCTTTTGAGAAGCCCTTCCGCCGGATTTGTCCAGGCGCGTTGGATTTATTAACAGCCTTAACTCATCAGATAATGTTCTGTTTAACGCTTTGCTGGGTCCCTGATTAGACACGTGTATTAGTAGCCGCTGGCTAGGAGATCGGTGGGAATTTATGTGGGGTCCACGTATTGCAGGTATCAGAATTAAAATTCTATGGGCAACTCTCTTTGAATTGTTACTCAGTACAGTATTCGCCTTTTCGTTCTTGTACCTAGAAGCCCGTTTGTCAATATAGACGAACATTTATTTCTGAATCCCAGAATGTGCCTTCTGGTCGCCTCAATTTAAAGTTTAGATCACGCCCCACCCGTCGAATTAAAAGGGACAAAGCAAGGTCCCTGCACCGCGGAATTAATTGCTTTAGGGAAGTGCGGCTTCCGCTACAAGAAGTCTTGGTTTTTAGTTTTAACCAAATTGCAAATACTAGACACTCCCCAGCTTTGGGTTACAATTCTGAGATATTTTTACAGATGGGCAATTGGAACGGGTGGACCTTAATTGTTTTGCTTGTTCGTTACAAATTCAAGATGCAGAAAAACATGCTCTAAAGTCTAAACCTGTCCCTTTGGTGGAATTGGATCCTAACATCAATCAAAAGCCTATAATTTTTGCAGTTCAAACACTAATTTTTTTATTAGTGTCATTATGTATATTTTGCTTTCTCCAAGTGGATGTAGCTAAAGTCGTAGGCTGAGTTGATAATGAAGTGCAATTATGGAGACAGATACTTTTAAAGTGAACTTTTCTCTTTTACTCTGATTTTTTGAACATGGAGACCAACCTTTTGATATACGAAATAAAAGGAGTTAATATTCACTGTTTACCATAGTTCAAAAACATATTTACAAAACTCATTTCATTTAGCTTTTGAAGATTACTTTGTAAGAAACTTCTAAATTTCCAATTAACTCAGTAATTTGAATTCAATAGTCTTTAAATTGATCACAGGAAAATTGATCTGATTTTAGATCCGACAAATCTGTCTGGAATTGAGATGCACAAAGGGCATGTGGCAACTCTGTTGCAGTTACTACTCCACTTACACGTATGTCATAGATATTAAGATGAAAGAGTTTAAATATGACAATCACTTATAGATCCCAGTTCTTCTGTTTAACGATCTTGGAGTTGGAGACACCAGTAGTAATTCATTCTGATGTCACTGTTAGCTGGAGAAAAAGGTAGGGAAACCTTTTGACTTGGCATTAAATCTTTTGATCTGATCCACCTTCCCTTGAAATATTTTCCAAGATAATTATGTATGTCATAACCTGCTTTCCAAGAACCTCTTGGCATGACATTTTTGATCTCTTGTTGGGCTGGCGGCTGATAGTTATCCCTGAAAGTACTGATATAACAAGAAACCACACTGCATCCAGTGATTGCTCTTAATATTGTCTGCTTTGGATACAATAATCATAGCCTTAACATCCAGTTGCTTGGGTTGAATGCATCAAGATTAGGTAAAAAGGACACTGTAATCTCCACTGGCCAATTGCCATGGTCTCTTCAAGGCCTGCTGATTATTGGGATGCTTGTCCTTAACACAAAACTAAATGGTCTTTCCTAACATCCCTCCTGGCACTTATGTAGTTAGGCAAAAGTGCATTTTCATAAGGCTACACAGATGGTGTTGACTATGAAGAGCTAAAGTTCAGAGTATATGCTGCTGCTTTATATAGTTAAAAAGAAAAAAAAGGTTTTACAATACACTGGATCAGTCTACTGTAAATTTCAAAACAGTAAAATAAAACCTAGACTTGATGCAGATTATAATGGCACTATAAATTGCAATACAAGCTATGCATGTAAGTGACCCTGTTGTGCTGGCAGCATACTCTGTCTGAATATAGTTTGGACCTCATATATCTTAATATATAATATACTGAAACCTGGGGGTTATTCTGAAAAAATGCATAAGGTTGTGCTGTAAAATGGCAAAGTTTGTTTCCCATAGGTAAATCTCATCAATTTCCAGAACATTTTTCTACATACATGAAAGGGAATTGATCCTTGGAAATAAGACCTATTGAAAGAAATCAAAAGAGTTGACTAATTCTTTTCGCTCTAGGCTAGAGGATATACATAGACTGGCAATCTCCTATTCGTATTTTTCAGAGTATAAGATGCACCTTCCCCCCCCCCCAAAAGGCTGCCATTTTTTACCCTCTCAAAACCTAGCCCAAATCACAAATGCTTAGCATAGAGTACAAATGACTAGAAATCAGTGGTGAAACTCAGAACAGCAACTTGCACTTTTAGCTTGCAAAACTAATGACAGCTGTAGAAGTAAGTGCCATTGTTATCAGTAGATTTTACTTGTGATTAAGCACTCATAAATGGCATGTCTGCAACCCTAAAGTTATTGAGGACTTATTTGGAATCCTCCCTCAGTATTATATCTTTCCGAATGAATTGGGAGATTGGCTGTCCGCTGCAAAAGGTGACAGAAAAATCGTCCCCCCACTCTTCAATATGATTCCGCAATTAAGCTTGTGTAGTGATTTCTTCCCTCTCCCCAATTCCTTGTCCCCCACTTTCCTACCTTGAAAGCGATCGGCAGAGTCTTGTTGCACCTCCAATGGGTCGGCAGGACAGAGCAGAGGAAGTTGGGGCTGTCGGTGCGGACCAGTTCTCCCGGATGATCGGCTAAGACATCCACCATGCTGCGATCTGCGTTTCTCAGCTTCCCCACCAGGGCGCTGCTGCCGTTCTCTTGGCCGACCAGCGGCAGCGCGTCGCTCATCTTGCCCGGACTCAGGGTGGTGGAGGGCGGCGTGAAGCGGCGGCTGGTGCTGGTATCTACGGGGATACGCATCACAACAAGCCTTTTGAGTGAAAAAGGTCCTCAGAGGGCTTCGGATAAAGCGATACGAGCTCAACTCTTCAGCCGGCGGTTCTCGGGAGACCAACATAAAAAGAAAGAGGCTTAGGGTCCCGGTGCAGAAGGGACAAACGAAGCGAAGCCACTTCAGGAGCGAATTTGGACTAGTTGGACAGAGCAGGGGAACGCCGGGGCTCCTGGTCCTGCCAGAATTACCCCAAGCATCCAGTTTTAGGTTGCTCTTCTCTGGAAATCTATGTGCGCACTTTAAAAAATAAAAAAACGGCCTTATAGATTTGGACAAGTTTCTCTGCTCTCCACCCCCTCGGGGAATTACCAGTGTTATTAAAACCAAAGGTCCTTCCGAAATCCCACACACTGAGAAACGCTTTGAGCAGAGGAAATGTTTGAAACAAAACCACCCCCACCACGCATACACACAGAAAAAAGGAGGGAAGGAAGGACCTAGACTTTTCAGTAGTTAGTTTCCTATTATTTTTCGAAGTTCATAGTCTTCCCCTCCCGCTGCTCCTAAAGGCTGTCTAGAATTCAGATCAACGCATCAGTCTCTTGTCGCAAATATGGATGGGGGAGAAAAGCGGTTTAAAAGTAACTAGGGAAATAGGCTGCAGAGGACGTGAGCTGAGGTTTTCAAAGGTCAATCGGCTATCACAGCATTATATAGTGTACTTCATCAAATATTTACAGCTGACTCTATAGAGAATTTAAACACAACAGAACTCCATTAATGTTCTCCAGCAGCTTCCTTTTTCCCCCAGCCAGAGCAGCCTTGAACCCCAGTGTGAGTAGTTTGCCTCGCGTTGCTCTTAAGCCTTGCTGTCCCGGTTTCGCAACGCTTTGACTAAATTACTTAGAGAGGCTGCTTGAATTCAAAAGACTCTTGTACAAGTCCTGAGATGTCAGTGTGCCAACAATCTGAAACGCGCCCGGAGGGGAGGGAGAAAAAAAAAACCCTTTTGGTTGGGTTGTGGGTTCTTTCTGTGGTTAATGTTCGCAGCAATTTTAGAAGACACGAGTCTGAAGTCACCCAACACTCTGTGGCCGCTGCGTGAGTCACTGCCAACTGTGGAGGAAAATATCTGAAGTAATATTCCTCCAATTCACCCACAGGGGCCGGCTTCTCAGCTATGGTTTAACCACAAGCAGGTGGAGCTCTGCTTTCGGGACCGCCGTTGGTTTCCCCCTCATTTCTCAGTCCTCCCTTCGCACGCACTCCTTTAACTTCACAAACTGGACGTTAACTCGAGGCTGAGCGGTACAGATCTGTTCCTTCTCTCAAACAGGGCTAGCAGCACACGCGGTGGCCAGACAAAACAAGACGCCGTTCCACTGTAAAAAGCAAAACAAACGAAGTACGAATCAGTCAAACACCGGAGCTTCGTCCCGGCAGAATTCGCGAGTTCCCAAAGCAGAAAAAGTCTTCGCGTGTTCACCAGACTCCAACTGCAAGCTTTCCCGAGGTCTGCTCCCCGTACAGGCCAGTCTCTCCAGCTGTGTGTGACCTTCTGCGAGGCGCTGTTTGTTTGCTCATGCTGATCTGAAGAAAGCCTGGCTCCCCCTCCTCCCCCTCTCTCTCCCTCGCGCCTTCTGGCCCTATGAATGGAGATGACTGGAAATGAATTTGCTGTTACAGTAAGAGAGTCCAGAGGAATGTCATTCCCTCAGCTCTTTTGCATAGGGGAGGACGCCACCCAATCAGAGCGCTTTCCGGTATTAATCAGGGCGCGGCTCCAAGCCGCGGGGCTCCTGGAATTGGCTTGTGCGCCGCCGCGAAAGCTACTGTAAAAGCCCCAAACAGGCCCCGCGTCTCAATGGGACGCCGCGGTCAACGGGAGGCTTAGACCAAAAACGTGTGTGGTGGCAGCTGTGCTTGTGTCGGGGCTGCTTTGGTGAAAGGCGGGCGTGCGGCAGAGGTGGGGTGGAGAAGGGCGCGCGCATTCCTCCCCCCCCCCCCCAGCACGGGTCCTCGAGGGATCAATAAAAGGTCGCGAAAGTAGCACTTAAGGAGCTCAAGTCATTTGAACGATTTGACGAACGAGCGCGCACCGCCCAAGGCAGATCCCTTCAAGAGTCGGCGGTCATGCGGAATCTCCTCAGAGGCTCTCTGAATGGAGCTCCAGGCCAGTTCCACCCGCAACTGAGCTGCTTCGTTCCCCATAATTGCCAGAGCTAAGAGAGAAGGAAGTGTGCCTGGCTGCGAGCAAATGGACAGCTGTTGTATTTATGCCATAGATATGTGTTAAAAAAGCTTGCAAGCCCTTCTCTCCACACATGAGAGCTTCAGGTGGCAAAAAGTGAAAAGAAAGAAGAAAAGCCGCTCCAGGAAAAGGATGATTTCTCTCTTCCCAAGCCATTTTATTTTGGCTTCATCACCTATATAAAAACCAATGAAATTAATGTGTGACACTGAGCAGTGTGAAGGTAAATGTTTGTGGAAGAGATTTTCACCTGTTGTATTTCTTCCTGCTATGCAGCTCCTACAAGTAATAGCAAGCCTTTTAAGAGAGGGAAACTGCACACTCTTCCTGTATACCATGAGTGCTAAAAATGTACATGCATTTCTACTCATTTCAGGAACTATACAAATTCCCATCCTGCATCTTTTTTTAAACCAAAGGGTGACTCCTCTGAAGTTTACAGGCTCATCCTCAAATTTTCCTGACTATAATATGAATGTGTCCTGCTACTTTTTAAAAAATGTCATATCTTGGTGACATGTATCTCATCTCCAGCACACAACTGAAGCATCTTAAAGTTGCACATAGCCGATCCAATTTTAAAGTTAATGTTTTTCCTCATGACATATTTTTGACACAGATATAATACAGCAGATTTCATCAACACTATTACTGCTTATGAAGTCATACTAAGATTGAAGGAGTTCCTGTTGGCCAGTTTAGATTGCAGTGGGCTGGAGATCTCTGATCACTGAAATCTACTCCCAGTAATTATTTTAGCTTGGGATGTAGGAAATACTAGGGAACTGGTTTTCTCAGAGACATCTGCCCATTTAATGCTTGATTGGTACTTTCCACTACCTTTTTCAGACTTTACATGGACTTTTTATAAACAAAAGTTTATACTTCTTTTGAAAAAAGTGCTAGGTCTTTATTAAAAGAAGCAAACAAAATAATGCTTTCTTGAAGAATCCTTGTCCTGTGTGCTACATTGGTTGATTCTAATAAAAAAGAGCTCAGTTTTACCAGCTGTGTTGTTGATTCTGTCACCATTGGTACAAATTTCCTTCTGTTCCTGTAAAAAAGGATTTAATATGGTTCTCCTTTTTTACTATTTTTATTAGTTTGCTTGGAAAGGAAAAGATTTGTGACCATTCTATTTTGGACCCTTTGTTGCCTTTGGGGCAGATCTGGATTTGCAGCCAGCACTGCCATTCCTTTGGTCACTATGGATTGATCCTTCACATTTCATCCTATGCCCTCCAAATTCTGTCATTCTGACTATTTTGGAGCATGGCTTCAGTGTTAAAGCCATGTTCAGAAGTAGTAGCCCCATAGTGCATCTTCTTTGCATCTGTGACCATTGTCTAGGCCTTCTCTTATACTTACCCAAACAAAGGGTTAGGCAGAATGATGGATGGTTGTTTTCCTGCTTCAGATGATGTATGGTAGATGGAAAAATAAACTCATGAAAATTTAGTCGCTTCCCTTGATTTGCCTGGGAGTAGAGCATGGCAATCCATGCAGCAAATTTTACAACAGCACGTTTCTGCATGCTCAAGGATGATGGACCATACTTTAATGCAACAGTCTGGCAGTCCCATTTGTTCAAATGCTAGGTCACTCACTCCATTCTGTGTTCCTTTGGAGGCATACAAAGTATCTTGCAAAATTTGATCAGAGTCTGTAATCACTGAGACATGTTGTGGCTCAGTTATAAAGATAATGTTATTTTCTTAGTTCTTCAGAAAGTCAGGCCTCATTCCAAAATCTTTTGGCCCAGGACAGAAAGTCATATGCTTTCCAGTCCTTCTCCCTTTTCAGAACATTGAGAACCAAAGTACACAACAAGAGCTCCTGAGTTGAGCTTTTAGGAAAAGAAATATCTGATTTTCCTAGGACATCTCTCTCTTCTGTACCTTAAAGTACAGAAGCCCATCACACTACCTAGTTTCCTGATGTGAGTAAAAGACGCAGACAACAATGTACACAGCAACCTGTAGGACTATGAAATGCAAGAAATTTCCAAAAGCAGTTCAAAATATAAATCCAGGATTCCCAATAAGCAGGACTGCACTCCTTCAAATTTTGTCTTATTTGCCCTTATATTGAAGCCCAGCAGTTGCACATTGTTTGATTCTATAGTTTTACAAGTTTACATTTATTTAAGATTTTTGTTTCTCTGACAGTTCTTCTTGACATAGATAATAATAATTAGAGTGGGGACTTCCCGATGGGAAGAATGACAGACATAATGCAAGAATCATCTTTTTGGTTCATCCAAATGAGTGCCCTAGTCTTTTAGAGGCAGATTGTTTTATTTCTATACTGTAATGCTAGGGGACACTTTAAAACATTATAGAATCCTTGGATTTCCATTTGTCTATGTCCTGATATCATACATCAGGAAGAGTTTACAGCCAATTGAACACAGGATCAAAAATATATTTTTACCATTCTTTTAAAAAGCACATCCAGGTAGAGCTATATTCTACTAATATTTTGATTTCCTCACTGATCAAATTCACTATCATCCTTCAATCAAACTTCCATTTCACAAGAATATGATTCTCATAACATATTAAAGGGGAAAATCTTCAACAATAAAAGTGTACATTTTCCTGCTACTCTCCCCATGCCATGAACACATGAGACTCTTAACATCATGTGAATTCAAAATATATGCTGTCTTGGGCAAATCTACATTAGTTGATGTTGGTTACATAATCTAGGTTAAGGAGATTCAAGAAGCTGTCTATTTTGACTTCATATAAAATGATCCTTCAAAACCCGGTATGCAGAAGCTAAACATGGCATGTATACACTATCATTTATTTAGCATTTTATCTCAGTGTATTATATGAAAATGTGCCAGGTTGTTGCAAGGATGACAGTGCAAAACTCACAGGCACACATATAGCATAAAACCCTCTAAATGAAAAGTAAGAAAATAATGATTTTCCAAATAATATCACAAATGATGTGTGGATGTTATATGCACAAAATATTATTGAATCAATTCTAGAATCCTAAATTAGAAGGATCTGGAATTACAGTATGTTAACTGCCTAAAGTATTATTAGAATTATTAATGTTGTAAAGATATACAGTATCACTCTATTCTTTTTGTTTATAGGACTAATGAAGAAAAGTAGTACTATGAGGCCTATGTATATAATTGTTCAAAACAAATAGCAATAGCACTTAGATACCACTTCACAGTGCTTTTCAGCCCTCTCTAAGTAGTTTACAGAGTCAGCATATTGTCTCCAAAATCTGGGTCCTCATTTTACTAACCTCAGAAGAATAGAAGGCTGAGTCAACCTTGAGCTGATGAGAATTGAACTAACTGAGCAGAATTAGCCTGAAGTACTGCATTCTAACCATTGCACCACCACTATGTCTCAACTAAAAGTACACATATACACATAGCTACTAATCTCTTTTGTAAATACTGGAAATTGGGTTGAGAGCATTTTTTTTCATTAAAATAAGAGATACTAAGGGCAAATTACAAAAGTAGATAGCTTAGCACTTACTTTTTTTTGCAAAAAGCAAGGATTATAGTCTACTATAGCCCTCATCTATCAATATTATGCTTTAGAATCTGCTGCTGTATAAATGGGCACACTTTTTGTGGATGATCAGAGTTGTAGCTCATATGTGAAAGGCATTGAGTTGATAAAGGCAGCAGAATTACTTTTGTTCCTCTTATTTCCTTTATAGCAAATCCTGTTAAATTTGGCATTCTATCCAAATGATTCATGATGTATCCACTGTAAGTAATCACTAACCAGTAATGTGACCCTCAATGGGGGCAGCATTTACATAAAACAGAAACTATTTTATTTCATAAATGAATGAAGTCATCCAATGAATAATAGCATAATAATCATTTTTACAGACGATTAACAAGGAAAGGGAACAAGGGAAACGTAGTCCTGCAAAATTTGATGGAGTGGGTGGGGGGATGTTCCGTTGAAACTGATTTCTTGCCACTTTATATTACATCAGTCTACAAAGTACTGCAACATTTATTATTAATTATTAATTTAAATTTATTGGCTGCTCAACTCTATTGGTTTACGCCTATTAAAGCTAATACTATAACATACTGTATGTTTTAGTCTGATCCTGTGGCTCTATTTATGCTGCAACAAACTAACTTTTTTTTAGAAACCACCACTAATTTGGACACTCAAAATGTCATCCCTCCTTTCATTCTCCTAGGACCACCTTTCTGAAGCAAGGCAAGACAGTGCCTAGTGTGCCAGGTCCAGGGAAGAGTGAGTCTTCAAAATTAAGTAAAAACTGGTTGAAGGCAATTTCAGCCCATTGCAAAAGTTATACAATTTATATAGAATTGAAGACCTAAACAGACTCTTTCGGATGGGTAGGTGTGCAATAGGTAACCAGAGAAAGGAAAGCTTGCAAGCCCTTCTTTCTTTAAATTCCTAGGGGGCCATGGAGGAAAGGCGTGCATGGAAGACGGGAAACTGTTTCCCAAGAGAATAAAGAAGGACGTTAGTTTACCAAAATCCGTTGCATAAATCTGCAACATGGAAGAAACCACAGAAGTCTGGTGTGGGGGCAGGGAGGAGGGAGATGGTCTGGTGCAATCTCAAAGAGGAAGCGCCTCAAAAAAAAAGAAAAAAGAAAAAAAAGCTTGTTATTTCTTGGTTTCTCTAGCTGCCCACAGTTGGATTGAGCAATAGGTCCGGAAACCTCAAGCCAAGGCGGCTTTTGAATGCCTCGGAGAGCCTCTCGTTCTGCAGGCACCCGGAGTGGACGCCAGAGGGGGCTCGAAGCCTTTGATCTTCCCCGGCGGAGACAAAGCGGGATGGGCCTTAAAGACAATTGCGGGGTGGTCGGGGAGAAGGGAAAGGAGAAGACAATCCCACCTCTTTGGGGTCCCTTCGAGATCCTGGCCTGCATCTGCGTGGATTTAATGGGTACAAAGAGGCGATAATCTCAGCAGAGACAGACTGAACGGCCTGGCCCTGATTTCACTCTGGGATTTCCAGGGCGCGCTCTCTAGCAAAAGCAACTCTCCCGCCTCCGCATAAACTCTTTACCTCCACCTCTGCAGCAGTTAAAACAAGCAGAGCGCAAAAATGCTGGCTGATTCACCCGGCAGAACACCCTGGCAGGACAAACTTAATCCGAGCGATTAACGGCGCGATCTAATCTTGAGAGGCTCAACTTTTCATTCTCTCTTTGTGTTGACAAACGTTGCAAAGAAGAGGAGCTTTAAAGGAGCGACGCCTGAAAAAGCTGTCATCGGATGGAATCCGGCCGTCAGCCGTAGGGCGGGACCAAGTCTCAAGCGGGATGAACCAGACTTTCCCCCTGAACAGAAGAGGAAAAGAAGAGCGTAATGGCCCGAGGCCCGGGAGCTCTCCTGAAAACGAGCGTGAGACGGAAAGTGCGCACGGCAGCCGAGCGGTGCCTGTGGCGCTCGAATGGAGGCGGTGGAGGGTAACGGTTTTTCTTTGGGCGACCAGAGAAGTCTCGTCGCTGGTGACTTTAGCTCCTAGCCGAATCGTTCGCCTTCCTCCGCCAACTGATTTAAGCCATTAAGCACTTCAAAGAAACCGTCACTGTCCTCCCGAGAATGGCAGGGATTGGTGCAAAGGCCGATGTCGCCCTGCTCTATGGGGCATTCAAAAGAAGCCAAGAGGCGTCCTCACATCCCCAGCGCGCGTAAAGGCCAGAGGGCAAGACTGGGCGGGTCCCGCGGGCGCTTCCTTCTGGTTTCTCAAGAGAAGCTGCTGGGGATCACAGAGAATCAGGCGACTCGAAGCCGCGATGCCCCTGGTTCTGCTTTGCTGAATAAACCACAATTGTTTCAACTTGTACCGTGCAAAAAGCCACAAACCATGTTTACCAAACCACAATGGCTGAGATCCTCTATCGTGCTAAACCATGAATCACAATTTACAAACCACTGTGGTTCACACCGCAAGCTAAAGCAGAACCAGTCAATCCCCACTGTGTTTTTTTCCCCTCACAAAATCCCCTTTTCTCCAGCTGTTACACTCCGGGTGTGTTTGGCTACAACTCCCATCCTTCTCCCACTTGATAGAGGTTGTGTAGTCCAACGCATTTGAAGAGCACCTTGGTTTATTTTATGCATAGGCCTTGTGCATTTCAGTCCCAAGCCAACTCTTTACTTAGACCCAAGCCATTCTTCATATTCTTGTGAGATAAAGAAGGGAATGGGGAGGAGGAGGAGTGGGGAGAAGGACTTGCTGAAAGATCCCTAGGAAGTTCATGAATGCCACCCCCGGACGATAATGATGATGAGTAACATTAAAAAACCCAAGAACCTAAGATCAGCCCATTTTTCCTAAAATTCAATTTTAGATTCGGAAATAGTTCTCTTTGTCTGGCCAGTTAGGACTTTTAGGCTGCGTCGTTCTTGGGAGGTTTAACAAAGAGAGACGAGCACAGAGTCACTAACGCAATGGGCCACGTTTGAAGGAGCAGGAAGCTGACGAGTCCGTGAAAGAGCTCAGAAGGTGCGCTTGGTTCTCAGTGCCCAGGGATGGGTATAAGGTTTCTGTGGAGGGGCCTAAGTTCCCTAAAATCAAAGAGAGGCCGATTGGGACTCAAATGAATCCACCAGGAAATTCGAAAGCTTAACAATTCAGGCCATCAAGCCGTCGGAACGCAATGGGGCTTTCCCGCGAGGGCTCTGTGAATCCCGCAATCCCTGAAATTGGTAGCCTTCAAAATTACTTTCGCTTTCTCACTGAGCCGTAAATTGTTGCAGTGTATATTTCAGTGTAATTCACTTCCAATTGATCAAGGAGTTTCTGCATCCAAGTTAACACTCATCGTTTGCCTGTGTGTTGGCAAATGTCTTGTCTTGTCATTTGATTGCCTAGACGAAGAAAATCCTTTATAGTCTTTAAAATGGGGGATGCGGGTGAGGGGCGGAAAGGAAATGGCGAAGAGGGCAAATTTCTCCTCATCCCCGAAGTAATTAGAGAACAATTCTCTCTAGTTTGGGAGCTTTTCGCTTTTAATCTTGACGGTGGGCTGAAGGCATTAGAAGGAAAAAGAAAAGATTCTGATAGATTTGGGGGTGGCAGAGCTCAGGCAACTCCTCCTTTATGATCTCAGGTTCCAGGGGTGCTTATATTCCCTCTTCCAATTGAATTGTCCCCCATTCCCCGGGTGTTCAGTGCGGCAATGCCATTTTTTTTAAAAGCAAAGTGCGCCTACGTTTTTCTCTTTTGATTTTCATGGAGCAGCGCATCAGTCTTTCGCATCCCGATTCCCGACGTTATTCGTCTTTTTCCCCAGCCTCGATGGCACGCGAGGCCAACCATTTACGTAGAAGGGAGTCCCGCTCGGGAAGGACCTCTTCTCCCTAAACCGCGGCATTTAACCTAAACGGCAATCCTCAATCCCTTGAAATTCATATAAAATGAAGTGGGTAGTTTAGGAAGCCAAACAAATCATTCCTCTGTTCAAATGCTAAGGCCAACGGTTAATCAACGTTTCTCAGTTGTTGTTTCTTTAAATACTTTTTTTCTCCTTCCTGGGTTCCAAAGTCAAATCAAACCCCACCCTCGTCGACAGCCGCTCATCGAACTTAGTTTTACGACGGGTAGCCGTGAAATGGGAGCCAACACTTGGGGGCCAACTCTGTGTAAAGTGCCGAGATGAAATGGCAGGCAGGGGCGCGATCCGGAGGCTGTTTACTCAGGCGCAACTCCAGGGGTTTTCAGGAGGCGCCTACAAACCTCCGGCGCTTCAGGCTGAGAAGTAGCGCGACGCGGCCAGAGATCACTTCGCAAAGCAGCGCTTTGGGACACCAGAAAGGCCACATTATGAGGCGCGGCAGAGTTTGTACATAAAATCGACAGGCCATGACTTCATCCAGTAAAATATTGCAACGTGCCAGAAGTATTAAAGAGACCACAAAATCTTTGTGCCAACTAACCCTGCCCTGAAGAGGAGGTTAAACTAGATGAACCTACGCGCTCCTTTCCGATTCTGCGGCGTCTCCTCTGTCTTTCCTTCTCAGAGGTCTGAGTGAATTGAAATTCATTTGATTGCCTAGACGAAGAAAATCCTTTATAGTCTTTAAAAAGACAATATCACTTTAGGCAAAGAAAAAGTGACGTCACAAACCCTTGGCTGATTCAACAGGCGAGCGCCTTCCCGGCATATCCACGAATAAGCGCCCAAAAATAAAATAAAAATAAAGTAAAATAAAAAGGGGAGGGAGGAGAACTTGATTTCTACGTTTGTCCTTTGCATCGCATTTGCACGATATTGAGATGTCTTTAAGGGCAACGACGACGGCTTCGAATTCCCCGCTGAGCATGTTATTTGGGGCAAGCCCTACTGAAACATGGAGACACGTGCCGATTTTTAAAGGATTGCCACTGCGGCCAGAAGCGCACTGTGGAGCTTACAATAGGAGGCCGGGTGGCCGGGCTTGCCTTGCAACTCCAGCGGCGAGCAAGACGCTGGACCGTCCAGGGTTCGCAAGGAACATTGTCCCCGTTTACCAGTTCTCTATATTCAGAGATACGGTGGCATTTGCGGCGACGTCGCATGAAACAACCCCGTGCAGAAAGAACATATCTATAGTAATTTTATAGAGGGCTTTAGAGATTTATCTCATTTTTAATAATCCCACCTAGCATTTCAAGCAGGAGCAATGGGAAGGACACCTCCGGGCTCCACCTGAACACCCCCCCCCCCGGATAAAAATGTAAGGGGTAAAAGGAGTACGGGGTGAGGACACAGACATGCATAGGAAATGAATAAACAAAAAACTTATTCCAAACACACAATGGAATTGATACACTTTCCAAAGCAAAAATAAGGGCAAGCCATGCAATCATTTTTAGAAGCAAAACCAACTAAAATTTCCCTGAATTGTGAGTTTTCACAATTTCATTTGTGAGTTTTCTAGCACTTTCCCTTTTCCTCTGGATTTTTTAAAAGGCAAGATCAAATTACAGTTAATTTAAACGAGTGTATTAGGGTGACTCCTTTCTTTCTTTCTTTCTTTCTTTCTTTCTTTCTTTCTTTCTTTCTTTCTTTCTTTCTTTCTTTCTTTCCTTCTTTCCTTCCTTCCTTCCTTCTTTCTTTTTTCTTTCTCAGTTAAAATCTCTTTGCTATTACAGCATGCTTCTGTCACAGAAGATTACTGGGATGCAAAGCATCTAGCTTTTAGGTAATGTTGTTAAGCAAAACCTTAGGAAATCCGAGAAATCAACAAATGACTTTTAAACCAGGACATATTGTAAGGGGGTGGTGGTGGTGGGGGGAGACTGAAACATGGATGTAACTGAAGCCTCTGTTATGGCATGCCAGTACTGTACGGTATATGCTACATTAGAGCTGAGTGATTGGATGCCATTAGAAGGCATGTGGTATTGAATAGATTTTCTTTTCTTTTATGCTTATTTTGGTAGAAGCAATAAACCAATACATACCTAGTCATGGCTATGGAAACACTAACATCTATGCATCTATCTGCCCCAACCTGCCCTATCCAGGTAAATCAGATTGCCGCCCTCATTTCCAGCCATTGTGGGACGATAGGATTGTCTGGGAATTATGGCAACTTCAGTCTAGGCTGGATATCATTCTGGGGAATGCTAATGGATAACATCCATCAATAGCTTTGTTTTGTCAATCATGTTCATAAGGAGGAAGAAGACATTGTTTTCTGAATACCAAAGAAAATTGCTCCCCCAAAAAGTGCTAGGATTTCAGTGAGAAATGTGATGCGGTATTTCTCCCACCCCAATAACTACTGATTATGAACTCACATGATTGTCCATTCCAACTGTGTCATATTCACTCTAAAATATGATGTTTGCAAAAGACAGAGCTTCCATGGCAGATAAAGTCAGTGTGTAGACTGAAAACTACAATCTTAAGATTGTAGCTCCATTTAGATCAATGAGTTGTTCACCTTTATGGACACTTTCAAAGTCTTTTTCTTGTTTTTGATCCTGCAGCTTCACTGCATTTGTGCAACATTGTCCAAGGAACTCTATAACAGACAACATGACTATGGCATTCTATTATGATTGGAACATGACAATGAAGTCCTCATACTGAGAAAAATGGAGGCAGAGAGGAAATAGCTGACACATCTTCAGTTAATAACATATTTCAAATTCAATTTCAGATATACCTTGAGTTGTTTCATTGCAATACTATGGCCCATAGCTGCTCCTTAAGTAATAAAACATTGGCCTAATATGATCAATGCACATCCAGTGAGACTGTATATTTGTGATACATTTCCCATACAGAATATGGGATTGTATGTTCACATTCTGTAAAACGCAATACTTTCAAGAGACTATAAATAGAAACTAAACGTGATATATGCAGATTACATGTTACATGCATAATTTAACTAAGCAATCCAAACACAGTTTCAGAAAAGTGCAAGATTAAGTGTAAAAGAAAGGAATTATTTTAGTAAAAATTAGCCAAAACAGTTAATAATATTCTTTCTTCCATCATATTCCTGTTTCAAATCATCCTTTTTAAAAAACTTTAAAATAAATTGATTTGTTATAGATTATAATTAGTCCTTGATTTACGACCAATATTGAGTCCAACATTTCTGTTGTTAAGTGAGACATTTGTTACGTGTGTTTTGCCCCATTTTACAACCTTTCTTGCCAGAGTTGTTAAGTGAATCATTACAGTTGTTAAATTAGTCACATGGAATCTGGCTTCCCCATTGACTTTGCTTGTCAGAAGTTTACAAAAGGGGATCAGATGACCCTGGGACACTGGACCCATCATAAATATGAACCAGTTGCCAAGTATCCAAATTTTGATCATGCAACCATGGAGATGCTGCAACGGTCTTAAATGTGAAACTTAGTCATTAGTCACTTTTTTCAGTTCGCTACTAAGCGAACTGTTATAAGTCGAGGACTGCTTCATAATATATGACCACTCCTTTACTTGTATCACATTCCTGACCAATGGAATTGAATGAGTAGTGAATGTGATTGCTCTAGTAGAAACAGAGTTCTATTTATACAATTTAAAATGTCATATGGTTTTGAAAAAGAGTCAGTGTTATTTCATGTTCAAAAAGTGAACCACAGGTGGTTTTGTGGTAGAGAGGTGATAGGAGTTTTCTTCACCTGTGGACTGATCCAGATTAATAATTTTGTTGCAGAATGCTAACAGCCACCACACTGCTGATTATTTTTTATTTTATTTTATTTTATTTTATTGCGATTTATATGCCGCCCTTTTCCCAAAGGACTCAGGCTTATAAGATAAAAAATTCAACAATATGAATTAAATATAAATTAAAATCCAATTAAAATTAATTAAAATTATTACAATGTAAAAACCCCCCTCAACGGGTCAGTCCATTTGATGAAAAAGCCACGTTATCAGTTTGCGGCGGAAGGAGAGGAGATCGGGGCTGTCCTAAGCCCGGTGGGCAAACCGTTTCAAAGGGTTGGCGCTCCCACAGAGAACGCTGTCCCCCTGGGGGCCACCAGCTGACATTATGCATCAGTTCTGTGTGGCTTTACACTAGCATGTACCATTTTAAAAAGAAACAAATGCATTTTTTCTGTAACCTGTTCTCTAATCTGTAATCTGTAATAATGTAATATGATTCATTACATTTTTAAAAAAAGCCCAAACAATGCCATGAAGAGACATAAAGTTAAAATTTTGCAAAGATGTTCAGACTGAGCAATGTTTTGTCTGAATGAGGCCTAGAACCCCCCTGCAAGCTGATGTTTACTATAACATTAGCTAAACTACAGAAGACTTTCTGAAACACAATTAGCTGTTAACTATGAATCAACACCAATAATCACTTTTCACAGCAAGAGTGAAAGGTTAGAGTTGCAAGTGAATTTTATTATTTTACTTTCCACTACTATCTATTTGCAGCTAAGAATGCAATCGCTTTGGAATTCTTGTTAGTTTTTTTAAAAATAGCCATTCACCTCTGTTGGTCAACTTCACCTCTTTGGCAACAGAACTGTTTCTACAACAAGATGCAGAAGAGGATCAGAATGTGCAGTTTATCAAGATGCTGATGTTCATTTTGTTTTAAAATCCTGAATTTTCAGTAGGTGCCACAATTGTTTTGCTGAACTATACCGGAACTGATTTTGTTTGATAAAGTTACGAATAAATGAGTTGTACTGAAATAATGCAATTGAATTACAATTATGTAACATGATATTCCTTAGGGAGTGATTTGATTAATCTTACTACACATTTAAAATCATCCATGAAAAATTAATGTATGCTAGGTATATTAACGAGTGTCAGTTTTGTGTGAAGGTTAAGGCATTAGGCTAGAAACCAAGAGATCTGGTTCTAGTCTTGATTATGGTACTAAATTAGTTGGTTGACTTTAGGCCAGTGATGGCTAACCTTTTTGCTATCACGTGCCAAAAGCAGGGGTCGCGCTGGGGGCTTACGCTGGGGGTCGCACTGGGGATTGTGCACATTCCCACACCCATAATGCAATGCCCCCCTTGCCCCACCCATGCACGCATGACCCCCTGCGCTCCTCCACGCGTATGTGCATGTGACCCCCCCCATGGCCCATTTTGGCCTGGGAAGCCTCCCTGAAGCCTCCTGGGACCAAAAATGGGCAATGGGGTGTGTGTGCTGCAACTCCCCCATGGCCTGTTTTGGCACAGGAGGGTGCACCACTCCACCCCATGCTCCCCCCACCTCCTGTGCATGTGTGCGAGACCCCCTCCCACCCCGATGCATGCACATGAGATCCCAACACATGCGTGTGCATCTCCCACATGCCCCTGTATAGAGACCCAAAAATCAGCTGGCTGGCAGGAGGCATGTGTGCATACGCAGTGAAACTGAGCTGGGCAACGGCTTGTGTGCCTGCATAGAATGCATGCATAGGTTCGCCATCACGGCCTTAAGCCAATCCCTCTCTCTGAACCCTAGGAAGGAAGCAATGGCAGACCACTTCTGAAAAATCTTGTCAAGAAAACTGAAGTATGCTAAACACAATTGGATGAACTAAGTTACAATGGGGATCAATTGTCAAAAGACAAAGTTAGGGACAGATCAACATGGACAAAATCTATTTATGTGATCACTAAGCGTCAACTCCTACTTAATGGCACATAATCAATCACTCAGTCAGTCAATCAATGTCAAACACAAATATGTTACTGATAGAGGAGAAAGAACGATCTTCAGATAATATGTGCATTGTGTAAAATTTAATTTCCAAACTTTATATGTTACAAGAACACTACAGTTAGCTTTTGAAAAGTTGTTTTAAACTCAGGATAGAAAAATCATTTTGTAGTTCAATGTCTCATAAGCTTAGAGTACAGTTCATTTATCCAAATGTTTGAATTTGCTATAGGAATCTTAAAGATCTTAAAGAATGTAAATATGTACAATGCTAAATTCTTTATATTTAGCTATCTACCAGAACAGCTTTTTGGAATCTCTAAGTTATCTAGATTCTCCACAAGAGTTTTTAATATTCAGCACTGACCATATGAATTATAAATCAATTAAATCAGAAGGATTTACTTTCATGTTAACTTGAAATGAATGGAAGTAGCATGGCTTGAAGCCAAATCTATCTGGTGAGCAGTGATGCGAATTCTGTTTTCAATCTGGTTTAACTTAAACCAATTCCACTCTTTCCTGACTTTGATAGAGCTGGAATTGCAATATTCATATCTAATCTTCTTCCCCCACCTGTCAAAACTACAATCTGTCTGAATGAGTGTGAAGGAAGAGATAGAGTATCCTATGAAGGAGATATCACATCACCATTTCTAGAAGGAAATGAAAGACTTTGAAGGAGGCTTGGATGAGCCTTTGTATTTTCTTATCATTTGGTACATTTGCTTCCCAAAATTGACAGAAATTTTCTGTTGCCAGATTAAGGGTTAATGTAATTTCATGTAATACTACTTCTCTGCATATACATGTACAAACATTATTTACCACACAACGTATACCTAAGAAACACTACCAAATCTTCCAACTGACATACTAACATCAACAAAAAAGCATTACTACTTTTATTATTTGGAAACTAAAAAAACACCCTGCCTAAGCTTTAATTGTGGTTACTGAGTATTTTGTAAAGTTGCTCTCGAATAATCTATCACAAAAGGAAAATTACTAAGACGAGTGATATTAACTGTTTTTAATTATAAAAGTGAAGTGTTTATTTTGTCCTTAAACAAGTGGTATATCTACTTGGTTTAATTGGTTCAGTTAAAATGTTACAAAATAGCAAAATGGTCTCAATCAAGTGATTGCTCCCTGAGTGGGACAATTCAGAATGTTTCCTTGAATGGTCCAGATATTTGCTAGCATTGAATTCACAAATGTTTCACTATATTGGGATTTACAGTACTTGCTGTCATTGGTAAACGGCATTCATTACTAGCAAAATGAGGCTGTAAATCAAAACATTATAAATAAGTTCTTTGGATTCTATTGTCTTTTATCTGAGCTATATGTTTAGCTAAGAGAGATAAATTACAAACAGTCCAAATTCATTTAGTTTATTAAGTTGTAGATATCATGCCATGAATATTGTTTATAATTTTAGCTGCATTTTAAATTTACTTAAATTCTATACTGAGCAACACATAATAGTTAGCAAACTGAAAACATAAACATCCAAATAGCCTTTATGTTTAACATACATAGAATGTGAAGTAATTATATACTTGGCATAGTTTTTTACATTCTATAGTTCACTACAGAATGCAATAAATATCAGTAACAAAACAGTGACCATACTTGTGCTTTGAAAATTTCGTGTCTCTTTTTCTCCAATCTTTGCTATAGTCTGTCAGTATACAATGAAGTCACTTACATTTTAAGAGTTAGAGGGTTTTTTCCTAGCTGAAATTCATTTTGCTTACATGGTTTAAAATGTGAATGAAAAGGGTTTCAGAATATAGTCTGAAAAACAAAAGTCAGAATCACAACGCAAACATCAACAATGCAAGAAAAATCACCCTCAGTCCTCAATGATTTTATGCATTAAGCAAATCATTCATTGCAATTTCAGTTTTGTCTGGAATATGTCAAAGGGACCATTTGAGATCTAGAATTCTAATATTTTGATCCACAAGAAATCTATATTTTTAAAAAAGCTATATCAAAATTCAAGATGAACTAGCCTCACTTTCAGAATAATTATTGGCATATATTGATTTTGAATATATTGAATATATAATTGAATATATATTTAAATAAGTATTGATTTGCATGCAGTAACATTACATTATGTGCAGGAACCGCTCTATAAAGGAAACAGGATTTTTTAAAGAAATCTATCCCATTACTTCAATAACATCTAATATCACTCTTTGGTTTCAAAAGCACCAATCTAATTTTATCATACACATACATATGTATTAATATATGATTGATGGATGACTTTAATAGCAAACATATTAGGATGGCAGTGCCAGTTTCAGTCTTGTAAAACAAGTCAAATCAGTATTTGGAATGAGATCAATATATTTAAAAAAACTTCAGAATTACTTTAGAAGTTTATTAAAAAGCAAATAGAATGAACGACTCCTAAATCTTCCTAAACATTCCAATTGCTAATAAATACGAACTATATTTTCTTTAGTAATTCTCTTAATGTTGAGCTATCTCTAGATCAAAGTATTCCCATTCCCTGTACTAAATAACAGCACAGACAGTTCTACAGTCAAAACCATCTCTTTGACTAAGAAAAGAAATGAGCCTTTACCCAAAATACCAGCCATAGCTCTGTTTCTCCTCATCAGGTACATGGCCCAGGATAAGGGTGATGACATGACCATTTGCCCCTGATTCATGGTCAGATTCAATGGGAGAAAAACCAAGAGAGCATCCAGGAACAGCAAACGACCAGGAAAAACTAAATAAAAGAGCATAGGTCTCCTTCTTTTCCTATTCACTTTTGTTCTACCCAAGAGATTCTTATTTAACAGAAGCAAATTGAAAAATGACAAGCACTCATGCTTACTGTGTTGCTTTTCATTGACCAAACTCACAAGAGACTTCACTTCTTCTTCTTCTTTTTGCCTGAGGCATTTAGACTAGCAATTTTTATTTAGTTACTTAAATGATTTTTTTCCCTTACCATCCAATTAAAGTGAAAGAGTTGATGGAGAGACTGTTCACTTTGGCAGGTGGAAAAAAAGAGAAAAAATATAGTGGGAGAGTTTACCTACTTTTATCTGAGAACTCTGTTTGAATAAGTAACATCTTACATTGACAGAAAGTAGACTGTGTTTCTTTTAGGAATAGATTTGCAATTATATAAACTATATGGATTATCATGACTGAATGCATATCTCAATTGCATATTTCAGTTAAACAGAAGATAATTAACAGCAAACATTTAAAACTGATTTAATTTAAGATAGAAAATATTTCATAATGGCTTTGTTTTGTTTTGAAAAAACTTGTGGACTCTGATCCTTCATTAGTTCTGTGACTAAATTGAGAACCATGTACAATACCATATCTTAAAGTGTAACTTATACAAAACAATTTTGAGGGATTATGAAAGTTCTGGTTTTACATACATGTACATGTACATACACACATATGTATAATTTGTTCAACTATAAGTATTTCTACGCTATAACAACATGCAGAAAGTAAATTATATATATGTTTCAAGGAATTCAAGTGTTTAGTCATTTGAACATTAATATTAGCTATGCCAGTGGTGGGTTGCTACTAGTTCGCCTCAGATTGGGCAAAGCGGTAGCGGTGGTGGTGGCATAAGGATCCGCCCACTCTCCCAGACGTCTCTGCGCATGTGCAAAAGCTTCTCTGCATGCACAGAAGCATTGCATGTGCATGTTAGCACGCATCCGTCCGCGAGCAAACTGGTAGCGACCGAAATTGAAACCCACTGCTGAGCTATGCCCCTTAAATGTTAAATTATCCTCTATTGCAGTGATAAATACTGTCTTTTATTAACAAAAATTCAATACCTATTAATTATTTTTTTCTGAAAAAATTAATAACGACAATGATTCAAAGGCAATAATATATCTAAGAATATTTTATTTTGCTTTTGGGGAGGTATAGCAAGGGAGATTACATTTTTCCTCAAGAAACTTTTTTTTAAAAAAACCTATCAAATATTATAGAAAAATGGATACTGTTTATCAGTTGTTACATTAGCTGATAAAGAAACTGTATTTTACTTTCTTGAAGTTTATATTTGTTTTTTTAGAAAATCTCTTTCTTTTTATTGTTTTAGACTAACTCTAAAGAAATACTATTCAGATTCCCGGGGAAGATAAAGGGGAAGAAGCTGGCATGCATTGTATCACACGTTCTTCACTATCTTGAGAAATATTGCCTAACGCTCTGTTGCAATGTTATTAACTGTAACAAAAAGAGTTATCGAGGCTTTAGGCAAAAGCTTTTGCAACTACACAACAAGATGTTTCCTGGGGTTTTCAGACACTGTTTGAGTGAAGGTACTGTAATAACCCATCTGGTAAAGGCTAGATAAAGTCTTCCTCAAGAGAACAGCCTTATCTTTTTGATGTCTTGGCAGGCCATGTTCTTGAATTTGGAACTTGGAATTTAGATTTCTTATAAGACTTCATACTTTTTCCTTGTTTTATTCCATCATTTTTTAAAAAAAAATGTATATTTTTTCTTTCCTATGAAAAAGTTTTGGGAATATTTGTGATTAACTAGACAGTACTCACTGGAGAAGAGCCTAATGCTGGAAAAGATTGAGGGCAAAAGAAGAAGGGGACGACAGAGAATGAGGTGGCTGGATGGAATCACTGAAGCAGTAGGCGTGAGCTTAAATGGACTCCAGGGGATGGTAGAGGACAAGAAGGCCTGGAGGAACGTTGTCCATGGGGTCACGATGGGTCGGATACAACTTTGCAACTAACAACAACAACAACAACAACAACAACAACAACAGCAACAGACAGCACTGGCCATGATTATCCAATCTATATTTTCTTTTCATAAAGAAAGCTGCTGGTTAAGAATACAGCAATTCCTCTGACAGAAGAATCTCTGAATACTTTGTCAGAGTTGCTGTTATAACAGATATATGAGCAACCAATGTTGCTCATTTTGATGACTAGCTATAAACAGATATGAAATTTTATTTCTACTGCTTATTGATAGAGAATGAGCTAGAATTTAAATAATCTTTGCTTTATCAGAACTGGCAGAAAACAGAAGAACATGCTTTCAGGTATATTTGGTGCCTGATGAAGTTAGCAGCAATGATAAAAAATTGGGACACAATACCTGCTTGTTTGGAAAGTTAATGCAACATTTACAAAGGATAATATGAACCCACAAAATTCGGAGCTACCTTTTTGTTTATACAATCTAGTAGTTTTCAAAGCTTGATACTTTAATTTCTTTTGTTAGGTAAATCTTCTGTTGATGTATCCTTTCTGTAGTCCTTACTAATGATGGAAATAATCAAATAACTTTTGTTTTTTTATTTGTTATACCTTTTGTTTTTCACATGTTGAATCAAATCCATCTTGGCTGAACATGAAATATGTAGTAGAAAATTGTCTATTCTGTGTCCAAACAAAATTAGCATTTTCAACAATCATAACAAGGGAAAACAACTTTTCTTTCATTCAAAAGCAGTATCTTTTATATATACACGTGGCCTTCAACAGTTACAGGCATGGCAGAAATCATAGCAATGTAAAAAAAAAATTAAAGCATTTTTTCTACATGGTGTGTTCAAAAACATGAATGTTGGAATTTATTCAAAATTGGTTTTAATTGCACGTACTTTAATTCATATATCATTTATTTATTTTACACAGTTTTAGGGAAAAACACAAAAAGATCCCAAAAGAAAATATTTAAAAACAGCAAAAGAAACGAAATAACTGAGCAAAAAAGGGGAAAAGTGAAACATTTGTTCAAAATGTATGCATTAAAAATACACTGTGCTTAAATGGGCATGTGGTTACCAGGGTTTGGGCCTATTTCAATGATAGCTAACACTAGTTTAGGGACTTTTACATTTTTTTTAAAGAAAATATTTTTTAAAATTATTGTCAGCAATTTTTTTCACTGAATGTCTATTGGTCTTGGAGGACTCTGTGATCACAAAAGCAGCTGACTGGGGATATGTGAGATGGATAACTCATCAATCAAATGCCACTGTGAAGCTACAGATAGCCTCCATTTAGTTATCGCAATTGGGACTGGCAACTCAGTCATTGAGCAAAGCATTTGCAAAGTGAAACTGTGACTGTGCATATGATTTTACATTTTTCTTTTCTCATTTACAGTGAAGTTGTAAATTCCAGGATTGGCAGCAAAGTCACTTTTTCATCAGTGTTATAACTGCAAACAGTTCCTGATTGAGGCAGTTGCTAAATGAGGACTACATGGGTCTGTTCCTCCTAAATGCCAGAGAACTAAGACAGCAACAGTTAGCATTGCTCTGACAATGTAAAGCCTGTCTGTATTACTGATATAGCAGCCCAGCACTGGCAATATTATAAATCACCAAAGTCCTCAGTATCAGTGCTGCCTGCCATTCACAGCTTTCATAGAAAATGGGAGTAATCTGGGGCCAAAAATATTTTATGCCAAATATTGACGAACCTTTAGGACAAATCTCATAATAATTTTTAAAAAACGGGATTAAACTTGGATTGAAATTCTTAATGTTTTCCTCATTTCTTGAGGTCAGGATGATTTAGACGGTCCATAAATTTAACGGTGTTAGATTAACTGTACAGAAATTTCACTGATCATTTCAATAGGATTGAGGATCCTCTGGCATTAGAGGGATGGTTATGCCAGAGAATGGAGGCATGACTGAAAGGACTTGAGCACAGAATCCCTGCAGTGAACGCTTTCTTCTTTCGCGTATCACAGTCTTACTCTCTCATTCTAACAAATGAGTCTTACTCTCTCATTCTAATGAACAGTTTGCAGGCCAAGCTCTAGGAAAAGAATTCTTGATATAATGCATCCAGCTGTTTGCAGATTAAGATGCCATGACTTAACTAGAAAGTTCTGAGTGAAAAGAATTAGTAGCCCTCCTGAATGACAGGTTTGCTGACTATTCAAGCTCCATGGCTTAGGACATGGTTATTTACGGGACCGCCTGCTACCACCAATAGCCTCCCACCGGCCTGTACGCTCCCATAGAGAGGGGCTCCTCCGGGTGCCGTCGGCCAAACAATGCCAGCTGGCGGCCCCCAGGGGGAGAGCCTTCTCTGTGGGAGCACCTACCATCTGGAACGAGCTCCCCCCGGATATACGGAGGATCCCGGACCTGCGCACCTTCCGTCGCGCGCTCAAGACCTATTTATTCCAACAAGCCGGCCTGACCTAAGTTATTTTCTCCTTTTAATTATGAATTTTAATTTGTTTTAAATTATTGGGGTTTTAATTATCAGCCAAATTATTTAATTCGTTTTATTCTATTTTAAACTTTTGTATTGAAATGTTTTATTTATGGCTGTACACTGCCCTGAGTCCCCCAGGAGTAGGGCGGTTTATAAATCTAATAAATAAAATAAAATAATAAAATAAATATTCATGCACTTGACTTTTGACAGAGAAAAGTTTTCCCTCTAAACCTTGTGAGAGATTTGAATGCATGTCATGTCTTTGTCTCTCCCATGCCACATGCCTTCAGTTCAATGCAGTCCTCTTTGCTTCTTTTCCTACCCCTGTAGCCTGTCCAGTAATGTTGAATAGGCTCCAGGGCAGAACCAATATTTTGCACTCTCTTCCAGGCCAAGGTTTCAGTTAGGGAGAAAATTCGACCTTACCTTCTTTAATAATTCAGGGGGTTGTATTGTGTAGATACTCTTAACTGCTACTTAAAAGTAATTAATTGATTTTCTGACATATCAGTTAAAAATGTATTGCGCTGACATGAAGTTGTGATTTGGCCACCGACTGAATGTTTCACACTCAGTTCAGGAGTTGAATATTTAGAACTCTAAAAATATTCACCTCTCAGAGGAAGGAAATGTTAAAGATGTTTGTTTGTTTGTTTATGTGCTCAATTTCTAGAGCTGCTCAATTCAGCCAAGTGATTCAAGATGGCTTACAATTCTAAAATCATAAAACAATTAAAATAATATAAAAACATTAAAATAACAAAAACATCCACAAAATAAATAGATACAAGCAGTGTGATGACTAATCAACTAATAGTAAAGCCAAGTAACAGAGGCCTTAACACATTCTGATCCCCAGGCCCAAACACGTAGTCAGGATTTTAAAGCTTTGCAAGAAATCAACAGGATTAAAATCATTCTACTCTCTGAGGGATGAATATTATAAGGCGGGGGCTACAGCAGAAAAATTCTATCTTCTAGTTCTCACCAGTCCACATTCTTTGGCTGATGGGATCTGCAGGATGCTCTATCTGTTGGATAGGATTGGATGGGTAGAAACTCTTGGAAAAAGATGTTCCCTCGGGTAACCTGGTCCCAAGCTATGTAGGGCTTTAGAACCAGTAGTAAAACCAGCGGGAGGCTCTGCCCACCGATTCCGATGTCATCAGGATGCATCTGCACATGTGCAGTCCCGTGGCGAACCGGTAGTAAAGGTAAGTAGAACCCAACCCTGGAGCACGCCCACCCCTTTGGGAGAGAAACGGACCTTCAAACAGTCTCCTAATCAGCTTGGACAGCTCTGATGAGAACAGCAGGGGCAACACGGAACGCAGCTGGGCCAGCCAACGAGCCAGAAAGTAAGTTATAGATAGATAGCATTGAACAGGGGTGGGTGGGCAGGTCTGAACCCTTGCGACCATGCAGCATCCCACCACTGCCACTACCTCTTTAAGACTGGTGGGACCATCCTAAGGAGGAATAAACCACCCAGATCCAATCCCTCATCACCTCCTGCACGGCTTTAATAAGACAGGAAGCGCTGCTCCTTCCTGGGGCCCAACTTAAGAAACAACATCTTGCAATCAGCAATCTGTGGAGTAAGACTTCTAGATGCCTCCTAGATTATCACTGCTATCCCAACTCCTTTTCCATGGATTTTGGCTCTTGCCAGACTTGGAAACCAGAACAGCCTTTTCTTTGAGAATTAAGTCCTGGATCAATGTGACTTTATTACTGAGCTTGTGTTCATCAGCAACAGCTGACAGCCTAGGATCTTGAAAACCTGACATTTGGGGCCTGGGGTTGAGAATGGAACATGCCACAGAAACAAGATATCTGTGGTTCGGTCCCCATGAATAGCACTTCACCCATCTCCCATCATATTTTTCTTTACCTGTCATTACCATGACTTGCTTCTATCCCTTCAGAGTCCTCCCACTCCCCTATCCATAGCAATCCATGTCTGAACCTGTGGCTCCCACTGCACACATATAGTTCAAATGAGGAAGCCCTGCTGCCCATGGTGCTTCTGTCTAGCACTCAGCACCAATGGACAATCAAGAATCCTCTTCAATTTCTGATTACATTTGCTCACTGCTCATTCAGTCATTCTCACTGACTGCTGAGCACCTCACTATTTAAACCTGCAATTCATGGCACTCATCTGTGAAAGGAGGCTGCTCCACCTGTTGTTACCCACAATTGTCAAACCTTATTGAGTGCAACTATTTTTATTAGACTACATTGCTATTTATTGTGTGTAAATATTTACATTCAGCATAACCAATGTTAAAGACAATGTTTTTTTTCCAACAAACAAAAGACACAAGCTACTATTGAAAGAGACTAATTTCTCTCTCTCTCTCTTCTCTCTCTGGTGAATTCTCATTGGGTCTTGTTGATATACTAATGATACTTAATGATAGTATGGAAAGCTATGAATTAAAAAAAGAGAACATCGAGAACCAAGATCTTGTTCAGAGTCTCTAATTCTCTGAATCTTAGAGTAGCAGATTACAAGAGTTCCCCAGAGGTAACATGGAACATAAGCATTACATTGCATCTGTCTGGGATGGAGGTGCATATCTAAGGCAGTGGTGGGTTGCTACTAGTTCGCCCCGGATCGGGCGAACCAGTAGTGGCAGTGGCGGTGGAAAGAGGCTTCGCTCACCTGCTTGGATGTCTCTGTGCATGCTCAAAAGTGTTGCACACATGCGAGCATGTGCACACCTAAGAGCGAACCGGTAGCCGAAATTGAAACCCACTACTGATCTAAGGCTATCTTCCAGGATCTTTAAAAGATAAACCAATATTTGTGGTATATTTTATTCCTTGAACTCTATTGTGTTTTGTTCATTGGCCATGTATCATCAAAGGCAGCATCTGATTGGTTCATTTGATTGTCACTGACAGTTGAGGAAACTTTTATTTAAGTACTGAATGGCTGCTGTACACTGACCAATTTGCTAGCACTCTTACCAGTGCACTTCTGTCTGTGGATTCTTGTTCTTGCTCTTCACAATGAAACAATGAAGATAGGCTTTCAGTTATAACATTAAAAATCCGACACGAAATCCTCTTTTTCCAAATTGTATAAAAGAGGATTTTGTGTCGGATTTTTAATGTTTCCTGGTAATACTGAGAACTACCTCTCAAAATCTGGAGAACACTTTGGGTAACATAAGGATAGTAAATCATAAACTAAGTTCATTATTTGCACTAAATTATGTTTTGTTTGCTTTGGATTTAACATGTTCAATTATCCAGTTCCTCTATTAATTATAGATTTTAAAGTACAAGTTATGGTTTATTATAATATATGACTGCACTTTATTAAATAAACAGCATAATCATGGTCACTTATATTGTTGTTATTGCTGTTATTATTTTGTTTTATATCCTGGCATTTGTAAGGTTCCTTTATTGATTGAAGCAGCATAAAAGCATCTGTAATTGACTAATAAATAAAGCTAACATGCATGGGACAGAGTTGACTCTGTCTAGGTGGCTGTATCTGCTTATCAGAAATGATGACATGTTGGTCATAATAAGATAGGTTTGTAGCTAGCTATCATTATATCTTCTTAGCTATCTGAGAGATGTTCTGTCACTAAAATGCTGCTCTCATTCTCACACCTGGAGATAATTTAAAATCTTACCATTTATCCTATTGAAGACATAAATCTAATCCAGAATTCAGGTATCAGATATATTCTAAATATGACAACTGGATCCCAGCCAAACTAGGACTTTTTCCATAGAAAGAGAAGTGAGGGATGAGAGAGAAAGAAAGCACATAGTAATTTGCATGAGTTGCTGATAAACCAATCTAAGCCATTGCAAAAGTCTACATGCTTAACATATTTGTCAGAAAATAAAACGTTATTAAACTGAGAGGCATTTCTGGCATAATTACTTATTTGGCGGGGGGTTTTGCGCCTTTGAAATGCTTAAGACTACTTTTTCCTACCAGGAATTCTGTTGTTAATAACAATTGTAATAATTTATCCCTAGCTTTCTTGAACTGTATTAGAGGCAAATAGAGCAAGAAAGAAGTAGGATGAATATAAAATACATAATAAATCAAGACTATTCACTTGTCCTCCTTTTAAGTTTGGGCTGCTACAAAGCGTTACATTCCAAGATACGTTATCTTGCCATATTTAAGCGTTAGCAGAAGTGTAACCGGAGATTCCTGGCAACTTCAGTAACTGTATATTTTGTGAAGTATTTAGGTTAAAAATAGGAGGTGTCCTGAAAAAAGAAGAGCAGCAATGAATAATTCATGCCCTTTGTAGATGAGAGAAAAATCTCAAGATTTTGCTGAAGTCACTGATTGATTTTCTGACACAACTATTGAAAAGAGGCAGGAGGCCCACTCTTGGAGTATGGTGTCAGATATATGATCCATTGTTAAATGGGATTTTTCAGTTTAGTTACTAGCACAGTTTCTGTTACATTGATTACAACTGGAAGCACTGCAGAAGCAAACATAAACGAATTTGACAGGCGGCTGTCAGTATCAAAAGTCATCTCATTACTCTCTGTGTGTTTGTGTGTTTGCTTGTGTGTTTACAGGTACGCATTGCAATAGCAGTGCCACAAAAATACATTCTTTCCTCTTTTGAAGAATGCTTGGACTCCATTTAAGACCATATGGAACAGAATGGAACTGAATAGGACAATGTTGTCTTAATGTTTGCTTCCTCTAAATCATGGGTGTCAAACTTGTGGCATCACGTTGCCATCACGTGACATATCACGATGTTTTTCCCTTCACAAAACTGGGGTGGGTGTGGCCTGCGCATGACACATCCGGCCTATGGGCCACCAGTTTGACACCTCTGCTCTAGATCAAAACATATATACTGAGAATTATTACTCCACCAAAGAGGAGTTTTCATTCTCTGTTACATTGTTTTTCTTCCATCTTGTCAATGACTTACTGCTTACAACATTAGTGCTGCAAGTAATCAGATCAGCTTCTGACAAAATGCTTTTTTGTGTAAGGCAAACATCAAATAATTGTGAGGTGGCTTTCAGCAAATGTGTGTTCTAGTATTACTCATTGCAATCAATATACAACATATAAAATATATTTTTCACAGAAAACATGGCATGACGAGCGTCAAATCTTTCCAAGGACAAATTTAAAGTTAAGTTACAAGTGAATTATCAATTCATTGATCAAAATACTTCTAGCACCATTGAATTAAACTATTATTTTTTATCATGTTTCCTCTATGATGTAATAAATTTTAAAATTAAGCACAACTAAAATTTATGGCACTAAATCAGTCAAAACATCAAATATAAATAGCAGCAGTAATTTATATCCCTAATTTTAAAGGCATATTCAAATGTTATAGTCATATTTTCCTCTATCCTAGCATCTCCAGGAACAATGTATTAATCATTATACATTAGTACTAAAGCCTCACTTTGTTGATGATGAGGAAGAAGAAATGCCATTGGAATAATACGCTTTTATAAGAAAAGTCTACTATACTCAGAGATGTTTAGCTTAGGAAAAAACTCTATTGTCACCAATGTATTTCCTTGTAAAAAGTATTTTAAAATCATCTTTTATTATTTAAAAAAACATTTTAATACATTTGCTAATACTGAAGTTGAATGAATGCCTGAATATATCCTACCATTCTCATTTTAATGTTTCTTTTTAAAAACAAAATTGTAAAGCAATCTTTTGGAGCATGCACAGAGGTGGTGCAAGCGAGCGAAGTGTGCGCACGCTCACAGTTCTGCATCGGTAGAGAAGGGAAGTGAATACCACTACTGACTGCAACATATGCTCAGTCCTGTCTATAGTCCGATCTTGAATTGTTCTTATATGAATTTTATTATTAAAAAACAGAGAAGTTCAGTACAACTAGGAAACCGCGCACTGACAGGACTACCTGACAGAGTTGTTTCTGATGTTCAATTGATGCATGCATGCATGAGAAGGAAAGGAAGAAAGAATGTTTTATGTGGGCCTATTCACTATAGTCCAATAATTACTATTTCTGCCAAGTGGAAAAATCTGCTCCCACCGCCTATTGAAGGGAAAAGGCTACACTGATTTGAATGAGATAGATATGCATCTGTTGTCTGATTTATATCTACTCCATTTGTATCTACTCCATTCTTTCTTTCTTATGTTCAACTTGTATCTAAATACAGGAACAAGTGTTTCCAAACATGGAGAATTGATTTTCGAACAACGCATTCAATGAAGCTATTCTATGAAATACTGTCAGTTACGGCTAACCTCTTAACTTCTGCTTTTCAGTAAAACAAAGGACTCCAGTGTTTGTAGATTCATATAATAATAGCAAATGGCTATTATAATTCCATACACACATATGTGGATCTTGTTTGCAAAGAAACATATGTACTACATATACCTATGCAAATCTCAAAAATTTATAATAGGTATCTATTATAGATAGATTATTATAGACACTTAGGTAAATGTAAATCCAGCATTCTTGAGCTATACTACAATAATTGAAAGAATTATCATTAAAGTCTAGTTGTCTAGTTCTTGCATGAAAATTAAGTAAACTACCTTATATGAAATATAAACTGATTTTGCTGCAGTCAAGGCATTGTTGGAATATAGTTTACAAATTATTACTATATTTTAAAAGGGAAAAACAACAACAGGAATAGAACAAAACAACAAAAGAAGAACATATATGTACCTTGTGTTGTTTTAGTATTTGTATTTTCCATCAACACTTTTAATAACTAAAAGTTATTTTAGGTAAAGATTTTTTGGGGTAACAGATTGGACAAACAATAAAGAGGAGTGTTTCCATCTTAGTTTTGGCTAAAGCACAAAGTCTCTTTTTATACATTTTGACACACCAAATATTTTAGACTCTGTTTAGATATCAGCATTTCAACTAGCTATTTTCAGTCTGATTTTAGTCTATGGTTGTTTCCCAATTTTGGATTTTCCTTTACCTCTTAAATTCAGCTTTTCTTCATTATGATATTGCTTCAGGCCTCAAGCTGTATTTTTAGGATGCAGAATTACTTTCTTGTCATTTAATTGTTTGATTCTCTGACTTTAACTGAGATCTGTACAATTAAACAAGTAAAGTAGTATTTCTTCTAAGACGTTTAACATGTCTTTTTAATCCAAAATAGGCTGGTGAGTTATTTGAGGGAGCCACTACATGAAATTTTTGATCTAATGGATTACAAGTTAATATTACAATATATTTCTGGAATGTCTCTTGACTTCCTTATCAACATCTGATGCTCATAAGGTTCAAATTTTGGTGTAAAGGCAAGTTTTCATAAGATCATATTCTAGATTCAAAGGTGAATCTGAAGATGATTTGTTTTGTATGTATCTGAAGATGATTTGTTTTGAATTAGGTATTTTAAGATCAAGCATTAACAGCAACAAAGGACAAAGAGAAGCCATATTTTTTTGAAACAAAGGATTACAACTACTGCCTAATACACAATATTTGTAGTGGTCACTTCTTGTTCTGAGATTGGAATAGATGGTCACCAAAATGTCTTTAAAATTTTACATTCTATGTTTTTCCAGGATCTAATATTTTTCAGTTAATTATGTTGTATGCTCATAAAAAAGTGGGACAAAGCTTAAGATGCTGGCTTGCTATTTTGCTACAAATACATCTTTAATTTTTACATATTTTTCTATACCAGTGTTGGTGAACCTTTTTGGCACCGAGTGTCAAAACGGGAGCACAGGAGCATGTGCGCGCATGCGTGGGAGAGCACCAGAAACCGGAAGAACAACTCCCTGGCGTGCATGTACGGGAGTGCCGGAAACCTGAAGAGCAGTTCCCCGGCATGCATATATGCGCCTGGAAGTTAGAGATTCCGGTTTCCGGCATGTGCGCCAGTCACCTGGTCTTCCTATTTCTGGCACGCATGCGTGTGCAAAGACCACCGCACACCAGAAACTGGAAGAGCAACGGGCAATGGCTGGCGTGCCCAGAGAGATGGCTCTGCGTGCCACTTCTGGCACGCGTGCCATAGGTTTGCCATCATGACAAATGTGAGGGTGATACATAGCAAAAGCAATACAGTGATTGCTGTTCAGAGCAATGAAGAAAAGAAATATGCAGGTCATCTTTAACTGAAATCAATGGCAGAATTAGTAGGGTTTTGAAAGAAATTGGACTGTATCCAGAAATGTGAAGCTCTTGTCCATTAGAATGGGAAACAGAATTATGACTGGCTGGTTACAGTATGGCTTAAGTTATGAAAGCTTATATTAATTCTACATTTGTTACTTTATCTGTATATCCTATCTATGGAAAGATTTTGAATTACTTTAATGGAAGCCAGGCAGTGCTATTGAAATGCGGATATGCTTAAAAGGGTTTGCCTCTTTGATTTATGTAATTTTCAGTCTTGGTTCATCTTCACTCAGAATAAATGTGTGTATGTGTGTATGTGTATACACACACATACACAGAGAAGCTCTGCTTGTTTATTTATAAATATATGATATTTACCTAGAATACTTTCTAAGAAGGAGTTCTCTCATTTCCTTAATATGTTCTCTATTAACGCTTATCTTTGCTAAATTTAAACTTTTCTGGAAGAGAAACCAAAAACATGGCTAACTGTTTAAAGAACAAAATACAAACCACATGAAGCAATGGAAATTGCTGGCACAAAATCTAACAGTAGTGCATGGTAGCAAACTTGTCTCCTGTGGCACAGATGTTCACAATTGTAAATGGAAATAGAATCTGGACTAATGCAACAGTGCTTAAAGACAGATTTAATATCAGAATGATGCACTGGCCCCAAACCCTGCTTGCTTTTCTGAAACAACTGTTTTAAGTACCACAAACCTTAGGAAAATCATTTTAAAACAGAAAAGAGTTATTTATAGATTATTTTGTTGTAGAAAAGGTCCAGTTGAGTATGTTCAAATTGGGAGGTGGATTTCAGAATATGAAGCACAGATGAACAATTAATGAGATTCAGAAGAGTATGCTGAAGGAACAAGTCCTTTATGTGGCATAGCTTTTGATACAACTGGGATTTGAATGCCAGGACTGTTTGTGAGTGGGCATGAGTTCTTCTTTACTTCCCAGGAAAGAGCAGGTCATACTAAAATATGATATGGCTTGAGGTGAGAAAAGAGGAATAAGAAAATAGAAATTGTCTTGTATTTTCTTAAAAGACCTATGGTAGACTATGGTAGGAAGAAACATTTAACTTCACCTACATTTGGCACAACTTTCTTGAGCATATACTACCTTTATTTGCAGAATATAGTCTCTAATAATCAAGTAGTGCCAAGATAATTTGCTAAGAGAATAAATGGGGAAGGGATGTGCAGCCATTCCATTCACCGCCAGGAAAGAAACTACAGCCCATTAGAGCTCAACCTTATTATGGTTAAGGTAGCATCTGACTTGTACAGCGAAAATCTACAATGATTTTCCAACTGAAGTACCTGTGAGGAAGTGAAATTGGGAATAGAAGCTGCAGCCAGGCAGAAATGTCTCCCACCCCATTTCCCTCATACATTCATTCATTAACTCACAACTTTATTCACAAGCATCCAAATCAGGGCCTCAGCTGTGTGTGGCAATTGAGCCACACCCTTGTGTTTTCAAGGACATGCTGACCTCCAGAGGCAGCCTCATCCCACTTGGGCTCTTAGGTTACAAATGGTAAAACAGAGTGGTGGTACTATAGGAAGAAAGGTGATAGCAACAACATATGGATGGGGAAGCAGAGGCAGTGTCTTGGAGACTGGCAGCTATTACAGGTTGACTTGGAATTTGGGTTGTAAGCCAAGGCATCATGTGATGACTTGATTTTAAGATCTTTTTTATGATGGTCATAAAGCAAGTTACCACAGCTGTTAGGGAAATCACATGATTAAGTCACACAGTCCTTAAGCAAATCCATTCTCATGTATATCATTTTTTTGAAACATTGCTAATTGTGGACACACAATGGCAGAACCATGCAACCAGTCATAAATGTGAGCAGGTTGTTAAATGCAATTACAAGATTGTGTATGTGAGCTGTGTTAACTTTGAGAACAGGTCCGAAAGAGCTTTTTTAATGGTGAGCAACATATGCTGATGGAAGTCCTGCCTGAACCTTGGTGTTTTGCTGGCAGCAGAAAAACTGAAAAGGACCCACATCACACTGAAACAGCACCTCATCCCAGCTAATGTAGGAACTTTTGGAAAAAAGTAAAGGTTGAATGCTACAGGTTGTCCTTGACTTACAGACCATTCAAAGTTACAATGCCACTGAAAAATGTGACTTATGACTATTTTTCCCAGTTACAACCTTTGTAGCATCCCCATGATCACCTGAGCAAAATTCAGATCAGTAGTGGGTTCCACTTACCTTTGCTATCGGTTCGGAATCGGGAGTGTGCATGTGCTTGCTTCGCTCATGCATGGTGGTTTTGCACATGCGCAGAACCTGCTGCACATGCGCAGAGCGTCCATGATGACGTCCGGTAGGGTGGATGGGTGGGCAGAGCCTCCCGCTACCACCACTACCGATTTGCCTGAATTGGAGTGAACTGGTAGAAACTCACCACTGATTCAGATGGTTGGCCGCTGGTTCATATTTATGACCATGGCTGTGTCCAAATGTCATGTGATCATCTTTTGCAACCTTTTGATCAGGAAAGTCAACGGGGAAGCCAGATTCACTTAACAACCATATTGCTAACTTAACAACTGCAGTGATTCACTTAACAACTGTGGCAAGAAAGGTCATACAATAGGGCAATACTCACTCAACAAATGTCTCGTTAACATAAATTTTGGGCTCAGTTGTGGTCATAAATTGAGGACTACCTATATTTTATAGACTTTAATACTTTGGTTTGAATTGTGTGTTAACAGACCAAATATAAAGGACTGAATATTAAAGCCATGGACTTTGTAGGACTTTGCACCTTGCAAAGTCCTACAAACATAAAGTTGTCTATTAGTGGGAAAAATGTATGTTGCAATAAATTATTGCCTATAGATTTGCTATGCTGTGGGCACTCAGTCCTTGAGGGAAAAAAAAGACCCCTCACAGTACCACTCAAATAAAACAGACTAATGCCAATCTAGAAAATAATAGATCAATACTGATGTAAGATCATCCAAATATATCAGTCTCTTGGATAATAACACTTCAGTCATAGATCCTACACCATCCAGTTTAAAGACAGCTCTTCATCAGTAATTACATGTCACTAGAAGAAATATTGAAGGAAATCAATGCCAGATTCTGTCCCCAATGTCTGCATAGGAAATATTGATATCATTATTAATACATCCTAATAAAATCATCCACAATATGGAGCCATGGTCTCCAGCTGATACTGTTGATGCTAGTCATCCTGTGATAAATATCCTTATTCAAAATTTGATTCTGATGAGAAGACAAATTTAACCTATATCACTCTCATGTCCATGATGGAGCCTGAATCTGCAGAGGAAGATGAGCAGACAGAGATCGAGGGGGCGGCTGTGTTGACTTGGGAAGAAAATGAGGAGGAGCAGGACCAGTCAGGCCAGGGCCTTTCAGGATTGGGACAGCTTGTAGACAGGGAGGAAGAGGACAGGATGACCAGGAGAGGCAAAGCAGTGAACATGAGAGACAGAGCTCAGGCGATGAGCAAGGACCACCCTCTCCTGATCCTTGAGCATGGAGAGTGGAGAGAAGGCGAGAACAGCACAGATGACCCAACTATTATGGGGGAGAGTGCCCAGTGGTGGGTTCCTCCCAGTTCAGCCCGGTTCTCCCGAGCCCCCCCCAGTGCCCCCCTCCATCCACCCCCCTGTGTTATTCTTACTTTTTATTTGGCCCCACTCCTAATCTATTGCTGCTTCCTGAGTCCCAGAGGGAAAAAAACTGTTTAAACTCTTGCCCTGGGGCTTCAAAGGGCCATCTTACAGTTGATCAGTGTTAAAAGAAAACAAATGAGTAGACCAGTGCCTGCAAAAATAAATGGGTAGGCCAGTGCCTGCAAAAAATAAATGGGTAGGCCAGTGCCTGCAAAAAATAAATGGGTAGATCGGTACAGCTCTGCAAGCAGTTAAAAGCCTGCTAGATCAGTACCTCTGCTAAATCCTAAATAATTATCACATGACCATCAAGCCATGCCCAAAAAATAAGCCACGCCCACAGAACCGGTAGTAAAAAAATTTAGAACCCACCCCTGAGAGTGCCCCATCCCTCTTCATAAGGCACACCTGGGGACTGAGACTTAAGGAGATTCTGTGGGGAGGAGCATTTGTTGGGAACTAACATTGAATTCAGGGAGTGTTGAGTGCCAACGTTTGAACTTTCCTGGATTCCTTGCATTCTTTCTGGATTACTTGCCATGCTCCCCTGCTCCCTGGACTCCTTGACTGGCCCTGCTGGATTTTTGCTTTGCAGCCATGGTGCTCAGAGCATTGGGCTGGATTGCTTGTAGCCAGAGGCTGCTTGAAGTGTATGTGAGTATGATCACTTTGCTCTGGCACTTGCCAGAAACAGAGCGTTTGGAGAAATTTAGAGCAATAAAGGAGCAGTTTGAATTGCCAGCTGCCTGTGTTATCTCTGTGCCGTGCCCCAGGTCATCACAATTACTATGACCTAATGGGTGACCATGAGTGTTGCATCTGAATTTTGGGAGCTGCATCAGCTGAAGTTCCATGGTATGGGAGACCATTATCTACAGATGACTAGAAACCCTTTTCCACAGATAACCAGATGTGAGGCCATATTAATAAGGCTGAGCTTCGTGGCTTGCTCTCTTGGTGTTATATATCCTCCCTGCTGCACAGCTTCATCCCTTCCCCAATGCTGGACCATAGCTAGGTTGATTTTGGAATCTACCTCCACAAGGAGTAAGAACCCTTTTGATTGGCCTGCCCCAATATACCCTGATGGATGTACTTGATTTTCAGAAGGTATTTTGAATTTTCTGAAGGTCTGACAGGCAATCCTCCTAAGTGTTTGGTTGATTATTACAGGGAACTCTGAAACTGGTCTGAAACTAGCCTTTCTTGAATAAAGGATGTTCAAAGAATGATGGGTTTCATATGTGGCTTATAACAGGTTAAATATTTCTTACATCATTTATGATCAGTGATAGTGATTTCATTCTGCATATAGGGGTATAGAATACATTGTTGAGGCAAGTGAACCATATTCCATGTTTAATTGAATAGCAGTGGTAATTTTCTCTCGTGGAAAGAAGATGCAAAAAACTACTAAATGGAGGGAGAGCATTGGGTTGTTTGTAATCATCTCCCAGGTGAAATAATACATTTTCATTATGACCTAAATATAAAGCGCCTAATTTATGGCTAAAAATTAGGTTTCAGTCTGAATACTGTTGTCAGATGCAAATCACATGTTCTCCCTGATATGTAAAACATAATGCTGATTCAAAATCCAAACACTGCTGGCCACACAAAGTCTTTTCATATTTCACAGTCATTTCTTGCAATACCAACAAAATGGAAAACTTTAAAATATAACAGCAGGCCATCTAAGTATTCTATGTGGGTGTTCATGAATCATACTGCCAGTCACATGATGTTCTACAGTTTCTTGCAGAGAGAGAAATCCATCACATGCAGCCAATCAAAAGCCAAAGAGATGTCACATTCAGCCTACATCACACCACCATTTTGCAATACTTGAAACAGAAACATCAAGCCTCATTTAAATTTATTAGATTACACAAGCTTTTACTTTGATCCAATTACCCAGTGACTAGATTTTTATCTTCTATCTGAAATGTAAATAGATGCTCTTGTTTAAAATTATTGCCTGCATTTTGCAATGCTTCTTGACAACTGAAATAGTAGAAAGCATGGAAAAAGCCTTAATTCACTGATGTAACAAATACAATTATTTTATTGATGTTTTATATGTAAATGGTTTTTAGATTTAAAATTATCTGTCAATTTTAGTTTAAACAAGGTACTGTAAAGTGTTTTGAGGAATATTCTAACATGGGGATTCTCAAAATGTAGGATATAACTCTTTCTTGGCGGATTGTGAATTACTTAGGAGTCAGCCAAAACACATGTTTAATTTTAATTTAATTTAATTTAATTTAATTAATCATATTTCTATGCTGCCCAACTCCCAAGGGACTCTGGGCAGCTTACAACAGAAATAATACAAACAGTGAACATAATTATTTTTTTTAAAAAAAAATTATAAAAGCATTTTAAAAACATTAAAAACATATGCACACCATCCATGGCCAGATCTCGCAAGATTTAACAGCGAGTTCAACGGACCCAGGCCTGCCGGAAAAGCCAGGTCTTCACCGCTTTCTGGAAGGCCAATAGGGTGGGGGTAGTCCAGATCTCAGGAGGTAACTGATTCCAGAGAGCTGGGGCACCCACAGAGAAGGCCCTCCCCCGCGGACCCGCTATCTGGCATTGTTTACCTGACAGGACCTGGAGGAGACCAACTCTGTGGGATCTTACCGGTCACTGAGAGCTATGTGGTAGAAGGTGGTCTTGAAGATAGCCTGGCCCTGAGCCATGTAGGGCTTTAAAGGTAATAACCAACACTTTGAATTGTGCCTGGAGACCAATTGGGAGCCAGTGCAGCTCGTAGAGAATTGGTGTAATGTGGGTGTATCTAGGTGCATCCACGATAGCTCACGGCTGCATTCTGGACCAACTGTAGTCTCCAAACACTTTTCAAGAGTAACCCCATGTAGAGCGCGTTGCAATAATCTAATTGTGAGGTGACAAGGGCATGAGTGACTGTGAGGAGAGCCTCCCAATCCAAGTAGGGTCGCAATTGGTGCATCAGGCGAACCTGTGCAAAGGTCACCCTAGCCACAGCTGTCAGATGTTGCTCTAATCTTAGCTGTGAGTCTAGGAGGACACCCAAATTGCAAGCCCATTCTGAGGGGGACAATTCCCCCCACCCCGAACCAAGGATGGACAATCAACATGGTCTTTAGGAGGCAATACCCACAGCCACTCGGTCTTGTCTGGGTTAAGTCTGAGCCTGTTGCCTCCCATCCAGACCCTCACAGCCTCTAGGCACTGACATATCACATCCACTGCATCACTGAATTGATGCGGGGTAGAGATATACAACTGGGTATTATCAGCGTATTGCTGATATCTCACCCCATATCGTCGGATGATCTCACTCAGAGGCTTCATGTAGATATTAAATAGGAAGGGAGAGAGGACACACCCCACCTGACACACCCCACCCCACCCCACAAATGAGGGACCTGGGGGTCGACTTCTGTCCTCCTACCAACACCAATTGTGACTGACCAGAGAGATAGGAGAACCACCATAACACGGTGCCTCCCACTCCTAACTCCCTTAGTTGTCCCAGAAGGACACCATGGTCAATGGTATCGAAAACCACTGAGAGATCAAGTAGCACCAAGATGGAGGAAAGACCCCCCATCTTGGGCTCACCAGAGATCATCCATCAGTGTGACCAAAGCAGTTTCCATGCTGTAGCCAGGCCTGAAGCCAGACTGAAAAGGGTCCAGATAATCCATTTCATCCAATGACCACAGGAGCTGAAGTGCCACCACTTTCTCTACAACCTTTCGCACAAAGGGTAGGTTGGAGACTGGACGAAAGGTCTTTAATTTTGCTGGATCCAGGGAAGGCTTCTTGAGGAGGGGCCTTACGACCACTTCCTTTAATGGTTGCGGGAAAAACCCTCCCTCAAGGAGGCATTAACTAAAGCCTGGAGCCAACCTCGTGTCACCTCCCTGCTGGCCGAAACCAGCCAGGAGGGGCACGGGTCCAACAAACAAGTGGAGGAACTCAACACCCCTGCAGCCTTGTCCACTTCCTCATGAGTCACAGGCTCAAACTCATCTCACACAATAGGACTAAGACCTGCACCCATTATCTCGGTCAGAATTGTCCAATTAGAATCCAGGTCCATCCAAATCTGAGCGATTTTATCTGATAGAAACTGCACAAACTCCTCAGTTCTACCCTGCAAGGGCTTTTCCACTCACCCTACATCAAGGAGGGAGCACTTCACCCTAAACAGGGCGGCTGGGCGCAAATCAGTGGATGCAATAAGTTTGGAAAAATGTGAACATTTTGAAACCCATATCGCCACTAACTAAGTCCTAATAAAGGCTCTTAAGAGTGTTCGGTCAGATTTGGAGTTACTGGTCCTCCAGCATCGCTCTAGACGACTCTTCTAGGGCTTCATCTCCCGGAGTTCCACGGTAAACCAGGGAGCTTTCCTGGATCCACCGCCATGGAGAGGTCGCAAAGGCACAATTCCGTCCAGTGCCCTGGATGCTGCCCTATTCCAGGCAGCCACCAGGTCTCGGCCGGACTGTGGACAAGGGAGTCAGGTATCTCCCCAAGCTCCTCCTGGAACCCTTCAGGGTCCATTAGGCACTGGGGGCAGAACCACTTAATGCATGCCAGGTCAGCCCCCTCCTCCAGGATTAAGTCTCGAATGAGGGGAGCCTTGTTAATAACAGACCTGGCATTAAACAGCAGCAGCCTAAGGCCAGGGTCATGACATCCCAAGTCACCAGGTATACGATGTGAGCCCGGTGAACCAGAACCAGAGGGGCCGGAACAAGTAATTGCTTTGAGACAGCGAGTCCTAGTTCCCCGAGAGCAGCCTATCCCTCGGCTCCTGCCATATCTACCTCTTCCAGTCATAACCGCAATACCAGGCTCTCCAACACCCAGAGATCCCCTCCCCCACCTCAACGGCCCCCCTCCTCCCCAGCAGGCAAGGTACCCCACTCATACCGAGCCGGGGGTCATATCTGAGCCCCCATCTGCTTCTGTTTGCACACTCAGCAGAGGGGACTCCTTACCTTGCCCCCGGCTCCCTCATTCTCCCCAAATTCAGCTACTCCAAACCCATTCCATCCACCCAATCCATCCTCACACATACACACCCTCCCCAAGATAAAATTAATATATTGAGCAAAAAAATATCAGGAATGTTAAAATTCATTAGGCTCCTACAGATAACGTAGGAACATCATCAAGTTCACTGACATCTTAAACCTTAAACATTTAACTAATCTTAAAAACGAGCTTAAATAATAACCCATGTCAGCAGAAAGACCGCATTCATCCAAGAATTCTGGGGGGGGGGGGGGGGGGGAATCCAAGAGAAAAGCCTTTTCTGCCATGGTTCCCACCCTTTGTAATATCAAGCTCCTTGAGATGAGTTCTATACCCATCCTCTTGGCCTTTTGTATGGCCTTAAAACCTGGCTCTGCCAATTGGCCTGGGTTCCCGATGGAGGCATGTCATACTTGAGGTGGTTAATGAAATTAGAGAAGATTAGACCTCAACTCTTGATCCCTTCCTTGCCATCTCTGTTAATTTTAATGTTAAAATTTATTATATTAATATTTTAATGTTTTATCTTGTTTTTTACTTTGCTTTAAACAGACTAAATTGCCTCTAGGTGAGATGAGTGGCATATACATTTAATAAATAAATAAGCAAACAAATAATCAAATGTAATTTGAAGAGTCAAGGGAAGGCTATCTGCCCAGTATATTTATTTGTTAGATTTGTATCTCATTTCATTTAGGAGTTCAAAGCAACTTATGTTTTTTGATACCTTTATCAACAAGAAAGTAGAACAGATGGATAACAATGCGCCTTCAAACAGCCACAATTTGCAGGCTGGGGAAGACCGAGCCAAGTAAGCTCCCAAAGTCTGCTCAGTCAACATCACATAAAATATTTCACAACACACTGAATACAAAAATCAAATTCCAAGAAAAAATATAGCAGCCACTCAGGGTTACACAAAGGACAAGTACAATTTTATCTTTTTACCATTTTGATAGAAGTGCCATAACTTATTAGGCAATATGGGCATCGTCTAAAACAATACTGAAATACTGTAATTGTTCCAACACACAAACTATTTTTCGTTTTTCTAACCAGGATCTATAGGCATATACTTTTTAGAACAGAAAATTATCCTCCCACTTTCATAGGTATAATTATTATCGTGAGTTGGGCTGGGTCATTGGCAAATCTAACTGCCTTCTGTCTTCCTCAGTTACTGCAGCTCTTTTGGTCCTCAAATAGAATTCTTTTTCTTTTCCTGATTCTCAAGTTCTTTCTGAGTTGAAAAGTGCCATAGACATAGCCTTTGGGATGCCAAGCTTTTTTTTTAAATTACTGAGTTGCTATTCTTTCCATTGTCACCCCAAATATTATAAAGCATCTGATGATGCTTTAGATAGCAATCTTAATAATTGACTTTACACTTAAATTCTGTTTTACTAGAACTATTCAGCTAGTTGGAGTTATGTACACTTTCATTTTAGGACTTCATAACAATAACAACAGAAGTACTATAAAATTAGTAAGCATTATTGTTTCCTTTCTCCAAGGGAGTTTCTTACAGAGGATGTGACAAATAGCTAAGAGAGATTTAAATGAAAGCAAACTATTTCACACGAAATTTCTATTCCATTTCAGGACTGTCTGTTAGTTAACCTCTTCCAAGAACTTAAAAAATGTTCTTAGGAAGTGAACTGTTTGTGACCTGCTGTTTTAGGACAGTGACATAAAGAAACTTGTTGTCAATGGACATTTTTATAGAGAAGAAAAAATATAGCAGCCATTCAGGGTTACACAAATTAATATTTTGTCATTGTGTAGCACACAGGAATTTGAACCCCATTCATAGCTTCAGATTTTTCCCTGAAATATTGTCCTCTTTGAAGTATTTCTTTAAAATCTTCTGTTTAGAAAATGGATGTTTTGAATGTTTGAAAAACAATTGTCACAGTGCAATGAAAGTGAGAGGAAAAAGTACAGACTACCAAGTCCAATTCTTTATGTGGACATTTAATCCTCTTTCACCAACTTCAAAGACTGGTTCAGATATTCAGTTAGATTTTTTATGTGAAATTTCCAGTTTATCTTTTTCTTCTTTGTTTCCTTTTATTTAACCTAATTAAATACTGGGTTATTAAAGGGAATGTGTTTTCTTCCTTATGAAGTATCCTTCCAATTACATAGATGGACTAGTTTTGGCCAGATGGTTTTTCCTCTTTTATAGCTCTGCTCCACACAAGACAACGTAGAACAATCTCACAGAAGTATATTTTTTGAAGTAAAATTTTAAATCAATTGCCCTTTTTGCCAGAAATAGAATTATAGAATCTGTTGAAAGAAACACCAAGCTACCTGGCCCTCATTGGAAATTCACTTGCACATAGAAATCAGTACTGGGTGATTTCCTCATATTATCGTAAGAACTTATTTACCAATATTTACTGTACATTGATTGCTCCAAGTAATTTAAGAGAACTTTTATTAAGTGTAAATGAAGAGAAAAATGCAGAAAATATTTGCACACATGTCAATAAAAATAACATGTTAAATATAACAAGTGCATAGTCACTAATGGATGGCATAAATACAGTGATATGGTAAGAAAATTTAATGTAAAGATTAGCTTTTCAGATTTTTAGTGATCTATTAAAACAACAATAACTTAAATGTGATTGTCCATGAAAATAGGTAGATGAAGTAGATCATCATTTTGATCCAATGGCTGCTGAAATTACCAGTTGGTAATTGCTAATCTCCAGATGGCATTGCTAATGATCGTTGCAAGGAAAATGAATGAGAAAATAAACAGGAACAATGTTATTGATAAAAATTGTTTGCTTACCGATCTAGTCAAAAACAAAAATGCCATCTGGAGAAGCAGAAGAGAAAATTCTGTAGCTTCACTCTCTCTCCCCCCAAAAGAAATGCTTTGCTTCCCACTTGAGAAGCAAAGAAAAGAAGCACCCACCCTTCCCTTCCTTTCAGGAATTATGTTGAAAGTTGCCAGCTGGGCTTCCAGAAGCAATACTGGTTTCATTAATCCATCTAATAGATGCTTTGTGGCAGTAAACAAACAAGTTTCATTTCACTTCTGGAATGGCTCATTAAATCTGTGGTAGGTCGTTGCCATGTGTTAGATGATATCTCTCTCTGCTTGTGTCTGTGTATATGATAAAAAGGTAGACAGATGCTTCATGCATACACTTACTGTATCTTTAATCCAAAATTTGAAGCTGTGGCATCACATGTAAGGGCACTTCAAAGCTCTCTACATATTATTCAAGCAAGTCCATAGACCCCACAAAACCAGATGCTGTTAATGTCTAAGAGGAAAGAATGCCATGGTATTCCATGGCATTCCCCTCTCCTTGCTGCATCTGACAGCAATAATTTTCCCTTTCCCTAAAGTAGAAAAGTAGCTAGCTAAAAGAAGTGAAAGGCAGGGCTTTAAAAGCTAAATGAGATGTGTACCATGTATACTTACTTTAAGGGAATAAATACACATGCAAATGTGTTTTGTTAAAATATTCAAGCTTGAGTATATCACAAGGATTCACCCTATGCCACTGCCTCTTGAATTCATGTATCATCTCAAACATGAATGTAGCTGAAAACTGCACTGCTATGGCTGAGCTGAGGCAATGGGATAGCCAAAGGGAAGGCTGGAATGGTTCACAAGTGGAATTCAGTTTTTCTCTATTGTTTTTTGAAGCTTACTACATTTTCCTAAAGCTAGAAGCTTTTTTCTCATTCCCTAAAAAGAGATGTGTGACTAGGAAAAAAATGGAGAACTATACTATTTATTATGTTTCTCATTTTTTTAAAAAAAATTCAGTTTGTCCTAATTACTAAGTTTTAACATATATTTATACCTATTTCACTCATCTACATCTCCCTATGCTTTCAAATCCTTGTGGAGGCCATAATCACTGGCATGCATTAAATCAATTCAATTGGTAGTCAATTCCTTCCCAGAAGTGTCTCCTCTAAATTTTTAGAGAATTTTCTTTTTGTAATAGTTTGAAAGTTTTTGAAAGTCTATTTGTTTTAATGGTTTTCAACTGGTGGATTATAGTACTCATGAAATAGCTTATTAAATTTGTATCATTCATTCATTCATTCATTCATTCATTTAATATAGTCTTAAGAGTAATTTTGAATGTTAAACTTTTATTATAATAAATTGCATCTTTATATCTGCTTTTTTATTTATTGCTCCAGACTTCCAGAAAGCTCACAAGAGCATTGTTTGCTGAGGTAAAGATTACAATTTAACTTTGTGACCGACACCTTTGTTCAAAGAAAAACTTGATAAAATTGTCAAATGACTAACAAAATGGAAAAAGAAAACCCATATTCAAATCCATTATTTTACGGATCATTAGAAAAAAATATTCCCATTATTTGGCCTACATGTACTGTATCAGAAAAGAATGTATGAGAAGCTGGATGATGTATACAATGAAATTGTGTAAATCAGCCAGTTAGAAATCTAATTGTCTTCTAATGGTTTAGATTCAATTCCCATAAACTCCAGACAATATGACTAACATATATGAAGGGCACCAGATTAAGATGGCAGATATACAGTTAATAAATGGAAATCAGTTTGAAAGATGAAATTTGCTAAGCCACTATTGACAACATGCAGTTGAGTTGGGTTAGTCACTGACAGGATTAGTTGGAAATCATGAGTATTATAGTTGCAACCCATCAAGAGAACACAAGATGAATAGCATTTATCTGTGGCTTTTCAGAGGGCATAGAAGGACTTCTGCTAACATGGTGCCTTTGTCAGAAAGAAAGGTGGCCAATTTATTTTATCATTTTTAAGGGTGGAAATAGAAGCAGAAGCATCTGGGCAAAAATAACCTTTTTTTTAAACCCTAATAATCTTCCTCGAAGGAACCCAAAATTATACTTGGTAACTTGGTAACTAAATAGCTAAAATAGCTAAAACTCGAATCATGTGATTTCAAGCTGGATTGTGGTTGATTGGTTGTGGGAGCCTGGTGAAGGGTGAAAATAGAATCAATTTACGTCTCAGAGGCTTCTTGGTCCTACTCTTATTCAAGGCATTCAGTATTGGCAAATGTGGAATTTAGGAGTGTGCATGCAGCCTGCAAATCAGCCATCTATGAGGAGATTTCTGGGTTAACTTTGGTGTGATCCAGTAATATTTTTACACTGTTATGCAGTTTTGGCTCACAATGTATGGTTAACCTCCTGAAATCTCAATTTAGTGCACTGGACTCCCTTCCTTCCTTCCTTCCTTCCTTCCTCCCTCCCTCCCTCCCTCTCTCCCTCCCTCCCTCCTTATTAGAAATTTAGCTCTCAGCTTTATGGCTCCTTTTAATGGATTGTAATAAACATTTTGTTTTATGAAACAAAGGAATCAAAAGTGCACTCCCCACAGGCCTGGGTCACAGGTACAATCTTATTATGCATTTAAACAACTAAATTTCAATTATATTGATTTTAATTGTTTGCCTTAACTACACTACTTTATTGAAATGTGGTCCTAAACATGCCACTGAATAAAGAAAGGAATCTCAGACTTCCGGTTTGATGTCATGGTGAGATCGGGCGCGAGGAGTGGGGCTCTGCAAACTTGGATCAAATCTTCCTAGTTGGAGGGCTCCCCAAGGGGCTGAAGTCACTCTGTAGGGGTGGGCAAAGAAAGGAGGGAAACCCTGTAGATTGCGGAGAGTAGCAGCTCTCCAGCTGGACCAGGGATTCCCTCCCATCCAACGACAAAGAAACAGGGACAGCTGAAAAAACAAAGAATGTGCTGGAGCAGTGTAGATGAACAGTGATTGGAACTGGGTGAGGTGATTTTCTTTTTACCTAGAATCTAACCCTGAAGAAAATAAACCCTGGAAAAGAGACTTTTTGAAATGCTTGTTTAAGCGGCAAATAATTACAGAGAAAAAAATTACAGACCTGAAAGAAAAGAAATTAAAGGAAGAGTGCAAAATCTTTAAAATATAGAAAGATTGTAGTTTCAAACTTTATTGACAATATTTTGGTAAGGCATTTTAAAATGCTGGAATTATTTGTCTGCAAATAATTTGCAAAAACTGAAATAAATATTTGTTAGATTTTGTGCAATGTTGAAATTTAAGCTGAAGGCACCATCTACTGGCTTTTAATGGAATATATACTAAACTCCTACAGCCTTGGAAAGTATTGATGAGACTAAAGAAAAAAGTGGAAATAAATAACATCTGGAAGACTGCTGTGCTATTTACTGTTCTATATTTGTCTACTTCATGGTTACTGAAGGTTTAACTGTGAGATTATGGAAGATATCTAAAGAAAGCAACTTTTAAATGCCAGAATCCGTGATTGAACATACAGAGTGGATTTAAGGAGATATTTGGAAATTTTCCTGGATTACCTAAATGAAACTAATTGATTAACTGTGGGATGCAAAGAACTATATCTATTTAATACTCCTGAGGAGCAATGCTAGGATTGAGCAAATGGTTTTTAAGATGGCTTTCTGAGGTCATAGACAATTGAGACTTTGTGGCGGTAACAGACTACTGACAGTCTATTGAGCAATATTTGGACCTATCAAAATAAGAGAAGATGTTGCATCATGGAAAGATGAGTGGATTTCAAAAAGAAATGGTGTTGATGCTTCAAAGCACTTATGATATGTTGACAGATAATCACAGGGAGATAAAAGACTTGATACGTGACATTATAGGGAAATCAGAAAATGTTCAACAAGGGACAATGAATAAAGATCATAAAACACAGGAAATAGAGGAGATAATAGAAAGACCAGAGCAAATCAAATCCCCCCCGCATGTGCGCCGCCCCCCATAATAAGCATGCATCCTCTGCATGTGGCTCACCCCCCATGCATGCACAGCAGAGAGCCAAAGACCAGCTGGCCAGTGGGAGGCATGCAGGCATGCATGTCAGAGCTGAATGGGGTGACGGCTCACGTGCCATTGGAGAGGGCGCTGCGTGCCATCTCTGGTACGCATACCATAGGTTTGCCATCACACTCATAGATCTTTGTGTGTTATTCTTGAAAGGAGCCATTTAGGAGACTGAATCCAATCCATGCTCAATTCAAGAATCCAAATCTTCCGTATACCCTAATATAGATTTTTTCAGCTTAAACAAATATATCTAGTGAAGTGAAGCTAATGGTTTTTCTAGATAGTTGGTCCCACTGTTGAATTGTTCTGAATATTAGGAAATACATCTCAACATTCCACAAAAATCTATGTTTCACCTCCTGTATCTGAGGCTATGGAGAATAGATTGGACGTTGGCTTACCTGAACGTCCGTTTTCAGGGCGCTGCGGATACACTCCATGCTGGGAGACTTCCTCACGTTCTAACAGCAACTGGGTGAAAGATTTGATGAATTTTTTTCTCTTGTCCACTCTCTCTGTGCTAGCCACGCCCACTGTCCCATAATTCCTCAGTCTTGAACGAAATATGGCAAAACTCCAAAGGCAAACGAAAAAAACGTTGAACAACACCTGAAACAACGAGGTATAAGAAAGCAGTCCAACAATACGTAATTAAAGGGAGGGAATGGAGTGTATCCGCAGCGCCCTGAAAACGGACGTTCAGATAAGCCAACGTCCATTTTCCAGTGTGCTGCGTCTACACTCCATGCTGGGACATACCCAAGCAGAAACATTAGGGGTGGGACAAGGACTGCCCCACAGAGGGAGTATCCGCCACTGCACTCTGTAAGACCCTCCGTCCAAAGGACGCCTCTGCTGAGGCGTAAACATCAAGTTTATAGTGACGAACAAAGGGACACAAAGAAGTCCACATGGCCGCTCTGCAAATGTCTGAGCCTCAAGCCTGCGTCGACCAAGCCTCCGTAGTGGCTGCACTACGAGTCGAGTGAGGTAAAATCCTCCCCGGCGGAGAACGTGCATGAAGCTCATAAGCAGAAGAAATGCACGCCTTGAGCCAGCGTCCTACTGTAGCTGCGGAGACCTTTTGTCCCATGGACCCAGGATGAAAGGAGACTAAGAGCGCTTCGGTCTTGCGGAAAGACTCCGTTCGATGAATATACCGACGTAGTGCTCTGCGCACGTCCAAGGTATGCCAAAAGATTTCCTTATGATGTCTAGGATTCGGGCAGAAATCAGGAAGAATAATCTCCTGAGAGCGATGGAAATGCGAATTCACTTTGGGCAAAAAGGACGGGTCCAAGCGAAGAACCACTGTATTCTCTCAAAAAATACAGTGGTCCTTCCTGACGGACAGAGCTGAGAGTTCGGAGACCCTACGGGCCGAGGTAACCGCCAAAAGGAAAGCAACCTTAAAAGAGAGAAACCTTAACGATGCCGAACCCAAGGGTTCAAAGGGGGAAACAGTCAAGGCCTTTAACACAAGGGAGAGATCCCAAGAGGGATAGTGATGAACTGTAGGTGGAGACAAATTAGTAGCGCCATGGAGGAAATCCATTACCCAAGGATGTTGAGTCAAAGACCGGTAAGGCGGGCAAGAGAACACTGTCGAAAGCGCGGCAGCCTGCCGGCGTAGCATGGCAGGAGCCAGACCTTTCTTCAGGCCCGCTTGCAAGAAGTCCAGAATATCCTGTACTTCCGCCGAAGTAGGGTCCATGTGACGAGAAGAACACCAAGAGCAAAAGGACTTCCACGACGCCTCATAAATCCGCGTGGTTGATGGGCGACGAGCCGCCTGGATCGTTCCAATTACATCATCTGAAACCCGGTTCCTCTTGAGGATGAGGCGTTCAAAGACCACACGGCCAATTGGAGCCCCTGAGGCTCGGGATGATAAACGGCCCCTTGACGCAGGACGATCCGATGAGAGGGGATCCTCCACGGCTCCCTGACCGAGAACTCTACGAGATCGGAAAACCAAGGACGACGTGGCCAATAGGGAGCCACCATCAACAACGTTGCTTCCTCCGCTACCATCTTCCTGATCACCTGAGGAATGAGAGTCAGCGGGGGAAAGGCGTAAAGGAGGCCTCGCGGCCAACGACACCTGAGAGCATCTGAGTCCACCGCTCGAGGATCCGGGTAACGGGTCACAAAGGCCGGAAGCTGAGCATTGAGTGGACTTGCAAAAAGGTCAAGAATTGGGTCCCCGAAGCGGAGGGACAGCTCCCGAAAGAGTCGAGGGTGTAACTGCCACTCCGATGGGTCTATCAGTTCCCTGCTCAACCAATCCGCCGTTCGATTTTCTGACCCTGAGACATCGTCCGAGCGCAATGACAGCAGATGTCTCTCGGCCCAAGTGAACAGGTGCTCTGACTCTAACATCAGGAGGCGAGATCTTGTGCCGCCCTCCTTGTTCACATGGGCCATGGCTGTCGTGTTGTCTGTGTGCACGAGTACGTGCTGGCCCTGGACCGATGCACGGAAGTGGACCAATGCTAGTCGAATGGCCCTCAACTCCAACAGGTTTATGCTGGAGGAGCTCTCCGCCGGATACCACAGGCCCTTAGCCACCTGCGCACCCAAGTGGGCCCCCCAGCCCCGGAGACTGGCATCCGTCGTCAGAGTGACAGGTTCTTGCTCGAGGAACTGAGAGCCGCGCAGGATCGCCGGAGACCGCCACCACCTCAGAGAGAGACGGATCTGAGGGGGGACAAAGATCTTCATCGCAGTATGGGCGCAGCCCCTTCGTTGATAAGGCAGGAGCAGCCACTGTAATGGCCGGGAGTGACGCCTGGCCCAGGGAACAATCCGGAAACACGCCACCAGCTTGCCCAACAATTGCGAAAGCGTCATTAGAGGAACCGACCGGTGCCGTAGAATCTGAGCTACCATGTCCCGGATGCTGGAGATTCGGTCCGGCGATAAGGAGACCTTGCCCGAGGCGGAGTCGATCACAGCTCCCAAATGAAGAATGGACGTAGCTGGGATCAGATGATTCTTGTCCAGATTTATGGAAAACCCGTGGCTCCAAAAACACTCGAGCACCAGGTTCTGGTCCCGTAGCGCCCCCTCCTGTGTGGACGAAAGGATTAAAATGTCGTCCAGGTAGCACAGCAAGCAGACTGGGATCGACCTGAGGGAAGCTGCTATGACATCCACCAGCTTGGTAAAGGTTCTGGGCGCTGATGAAAGCCCAAAGGGCATAGCACGATATTGATAGTGCCTGCCCCCAAACTCGAACCTCAGAAACTGACGGTGGCTGGGATGGACCGGGACATGCAAATAGGCCTCCTTCAGGTCCACCAACTGAAGAAGGTCGCCCTTGCGCACAAAGGAGAGGATTGAAGCCAACGAGTGCATCTTGAAACGTCGGTACCTGACCAACAGATTCAAGCGCTTTAAGTTGAGGATCGCCCAAACTCCGCCAGAAGACTTGGGAACGAGGAAGAGGGTCGAGTAGAACCCTTTCCCCCACTGATCTTTGGGAACCAATTCGCATTGATGTCCCTGAGATGTTGAATCTCTGATTTCAACAGACACTTGAGCTGAGGAGAGCGAGGAGCAGGCGTCGAAACATATCGACTGGGAGGAGTTCCTGTAAATTCTATGAGTAGGCCTTGGGCGACTGTTCTTCTCGCCCAGACATCAGACGAGAGTTCCCACTGGCGGTGAAAGTCCTGCAAACGCCCGCCAATGGGAACTGCCGGCGGAAAGTCATTTGCCGCGTCTAAATGGACGAGACCCGGAGCCACGAAAGGAACGCTTTGGGTGTTGCTGAGATCTGCCCCTGTCCCGAAATTGTTGGCGATCGGAGAACCGCTCAGAATACTGGAAGGACTGACGGTAGGGAGCGGAACCCCTGGGGCCTGACGAGGAAGGGCGAAAGGATGGCCTCTGAAAGTAAGGTGTATAGCGTCTGTCGTGACGTCGAAAAGAAGACGGAAGGACTTTGCGTTTATCCTTGTCCTCTACAAGGAGGGGGTCCAAGGAGGCTCCAAATAAATTTGGAGACTTGTATGGGGCCGTGGCCAACTTCCATTTTGTCTTCGAGTCGGCCCTCCAATGTTTTAACCAAAGAAGCCAACGAGTCGCAATTGAGGAGGTGATTCCCCTAGCAGCGAATTTTACAGTATTTAGCGAAGCATCCGCAGAATACTCCATGGCAGCTATAATTTTATTGACATCTTGCTGCATTCTGGTCTCCTCCGGGGGGAGCCGTTCCTGCAGCTGCCGCAGCCAAATCAACGCCGCACGGTTAAAGAACGATGTTGCCGTTGCTGTCCTAACAGCCCAGCTGACCGCCTGGTGCGCCTTACGGAGAGCTAATTCAACTCTCCTGTCATCAGTTTTCAGGCCATCCAGCGGGTCAGGAGAAGCCAGAGAAGAGGACGCCAAGGATGAGATGGGAGGATCCACCACCGGCAACTCCAACAAAGCATCAAGCTCAGGCGCTGAACAATATAGTTTCCTGTCCAGATTACTTGGGGTGGTCAAGGACCCTGGTTGACCCCAAGGAGACTGTAAAACATCCGAGAACAGCTGAGGGCACGGCACAAAGTCTTTCTCTGGCTTGGACAGTCTGAACAAGGCATCGTGAGGACCCCCTTCAGGCTGGGCCGTTGGCGGCTGGGCCCCAACCGAACCCAGGTTTGTACTTAAGCGAGCCTTGTGAAGCAAGGATTTAAACAAAGCAGGTCTAAACAGACCAGTGACAGCAGGGGCATCTGGAGCGAGACCCTCGTCCTCGGAGAATTCCATATCCTCTGGGTAGTCCTCAAAGTGGTCTGAATCTTCCGAATAATCCAATTCTCGGTGGCGAGGAACACCTCGTCGTGTCGAAGCAGAAGGCTGCGGATGCACTGGAGCTGGAGGAACAGGCGAAACGTGCTTCATACCCGCAGCAAGGATGGTAGAAAGCGCCGTGTTGAGCATAGACTGGAAATCCAGTGGAGGAGGCGCTGACGCGGGGTCCACCCCACGTAAGCCGGCAGCCGTTGGCATATAGGTAGCCTCTGGAACCTTGCGGGGTGGCATTGGAGCCTGCTCCAGGCCTGCCGTGGACACATCCGGCATAGACTGCGAGATGGTTCTTGACAATAGGAGCAGTGCCTTAGGAAAGGGCTGGGTAGCCGAGGACTGATCAGCCGCATGAGGGGAGGAAGCCCGGGAAGCAGCAGCGGCTTGGCGGGCTTTATCGAACGGCCTCTCGAAAGCCTTATTTCTTCGCAAGGCATCCCTGTCCACTGCCAAAGAGGACCTGGTGCGAGAAGTAGAACGGCTAGAGAGAGACGGCCGCCTGCCTGCACCCTTTTTAGCAGCCTTAGGCTGGCAAGGGGGGCTGACCTCTTGCTCGAGGTCAGATGAAAGCAAGGAGTCCGCCATCTTGATCAGGCGCCCGCGAGCCAGAGGATGCACCAATCTCACGTCTGTCTTATTTCCCCCTTATTTCTTCTGTCCTTCCTTCCTTTCTTATTATTATTTCTTTCTTTCTTTTTTTTTTTGGTAGATTTTTTAAATTTTATAAATAGGCAGCAAACAAGTATATACAAACTAGCCCAAAGGCGCCCAAAACGGCCCAAGGGTCGAAATTGGGACAGATGAAATTAGCTCCTTAGGGGGTAAGAACGGCAATAATAACAAAATGGCGGCCGCAATTCCATAAACAAAATGGCGGCCGCAACTCAATAACCAAAATGGCGGCCACCTGACTGCAACCAAAATGGCGGCCGCAAGGAAAAACCGCTCCCCACAAGCAGGCTAGTCACGTCAAGGCTGGGAACTGCCTCAAAAATACCTCCTGGGCTAAGGGAAGCCCTCTGGAGTGCCGCAACCCCCCGCGGCGCTGCCCGCGGAACCCCGACAGGACAGCAACCGCCTGCGCTGAGCCGAGAGGAGCAGCCGTCCAAAGATCGGCCTGCGCTCCAAGCCGCCACTGTCAGTAACAAACAAAGGCAAAAGCGGCAAAGGAATCCGCACTTCAAGCGGATTGCCGCCAGCGGCTATCTCTTCAAGCCGGATCCGCCCCGCAGGGTCGGAATCCGGCGGCTGAGGCGCACGCGAAGCGCAGAGGCCCGGGACGGCCTGGGGCACCCAGACATGTCACCGACCACTCAGCTGGTAATCGGCAAGCGCGATAGGCAAGGATCACAAAAAAATCAAGAAAAAAGAGCCGTAGCCCTCTCCGAAAAGAAATACAATCAAAAATAAAGAAAAAAACCTAACGCAACAGCTAAAGACAAGGAAAAAGGCACAGAGAGCAAAATATTCCAACCCAGGCTATCAGCAACTGAGTGAAAGACTGAGGAATTATGGGACAGTGGGCGTGGCTAGCACAGAGAGAGTGGACAAGAGAAAAAAATTCATCAAATCTTTCACCCAGTTGCTGTTAGAACGTGAGGAAGTCTCCCAGCATGGAGTCTAGACGCAGCGCACTGGAAAATGTGGCTTTTTCTGTATGACACAGTTAGTCCCATGAAGCAAAACATCACTAAATTTTGAGTTGGGTTTTATGACGAGAATTTATTTCATAGGGCCATTAGATATTAAATAAAATCTGAAGAAAAATAAGCCTTGAAAGAAAATGTTATGTCATACTGCATATTCAGGAAAAGAGTAAAACATTCTGGAAGTCAGGGAGAGAAAAGGTCAGTGGTGCACCAGCAAAATCCCTTAAGGTTCTGAAGGCTTCTCTGGATGCATTTTTAAGTGCAGATAGAAGTGCATTAATAACTATGTAAAGATGTGGTCAGATGCTGGCCACCAGATCCAAAGCTCAACTGAAGAATTATTGACAGTTATATTGCTTATTGCTGTAGCGGTTAGGAAATGAAATGCTTTTTTCTAATCAAGTAATTGCGTTAAGGAACTACTGGGAACATTTGGTTGTTTTTCTTTAATATCTGAGAAGTCAAGAGTATTTCAATTTTGCAAACTGTCAAAATCATTTTTGTTCACATATAGCTGGCACTGAAGAAACATATTTTTCTTCTGCTGCTTTTCCCCGCTGCTAATGAAAACATACACAACATAAAAGCACATTTCAGTGAAAAGTTACAGGACATTTTATTTATTTTTTGAAATGTCAGCAGAATGGTATCTAACTCAACCAAACTAAAATAATGTATTCTGAGATTAAAATTATAGTTGTAGGCAATTTCTTTCACTTTTTGTGTGGTCAGGATTTTTATGTTCTAGCCAGTCCTTGTCATCAATTTGCTTTCCTCTCCTATTTATTAGATGTATATGCTTATGTTACTTATTACATATCGATAAGTAACTTGGCAGCAAATATATATAATAATCCCTCATCCTCCTGTTCTCCACAACAATCCTGTAATGTGGATTGGGCTAAGAAAGAGTGACTCACCCAAAATCACTGTATAAGGAGAAAAGATAATGTAATTTTAGAGAAGTTACTTTCCTATTTTGAGTTCCTTCTATCCAAGTGATGAAACTTTAATTTTAGTGCTCTATTAGGCCATTTTGCTCATATAATACAGTGCGTTGGTCATTTTCTCAATTGGTTGATGACTGAAAAACCTGCTGCTGATCACCACAATCAACTTGAATTATGTCTAGATTTACAATATAAACATTAGGTTGAATCTAAGATACTATGAGTGAATTTTACCATATTCAGCCAAAGTAAATACTCTTGTCAAAGAACTTATTTGTTATAGGATATAAAATAGACAGGGGCCAGAATAAAGTAACATTGCTGATTAAATGGACTAAATAACTTCTACATTTTTAATGTGTCTATTTAGAATCTAGCTTCACATTATCTGTGCCAGGATTTTTAGTTATGTTAACTTCAAGTACTATAATTCCCTGGCAGTATGCATGCTGGTTGTTTTTTCTGGAAGTATAGCATTTGTGCTCCAACTCATCTGAAAAGTCACTAGATTGTAGAACTCTGATCAACAATGAATGGTAGCTACATTTCAGGTTTCAGTCTTTTTTAGGACTACAGTATCTGGGTACATAATCTTGGCATAAGAATACTATATGTAAAGTAAAGAAAATGCAAACTCTTTACTTTCATATAATATGGTCCTGTTTGTTTGTTTGTTTCCAGATACTGCAATGCTAGTCCAGCTCCCCATTTTCTGATAAAGCATATAAAATGATAAATGTCTATCTTTAAGTTCATATATTGGGATATGAGACTGGGTATCATGGTGAAATGGTGGCAATATACTCCAAAACCTAAATATCAGAAGAATAGGGCTGGCTTGAGTCAAACAATATCACAATCAAATACAAATAAATTCTACTGTTTTATGGTTATAATAAGTGAGAGCATGATTCCATATCTGATTACTGAAAAAGAAATATATTTTGAATTTAAAGAACTTAATAATTAAAGTTAATACAGTTCTTAAAGTAATGGCATGTTTTATTCAGGCTTATATGAAATGTAAAATTTCCTTAATGAGTCAGAGGAAAAGGCTCCTCCTGTATGAGTTTTATAGAGTTTCTTCCATCACATTTTTGAAGTATGCACAATCCTAATATTTAATATGCGTTTATATTAGTGTACACTATATACACAGGAGAGGTAGATCTTGCAATTTTTGCTCTTTTTTCCAAATAGCTTATTAAACTTTTTTCCTAAAAATAATTATTTGTCTTTTTTAATGTTCATAGTTTTTTGCAAAGAATTTTTACCGAAATCAATTTTAGTGCAGAAAAAAATATAACAATTTGTACAATTTTTTTTGTAGAATACATTTAATAAATTTCTCATCTGCACTGCAAAATTGACAACCTATAATTTTCAAATAATAATTATATTTCAGTTTCTATGTTAATTGAAAATGAAAGATAATAATTTAGAATTCACATGGAATTAATTCAAATTTCCTTTACCTTAAGACATAATAAATTTATGATTTACCTTTGAGAGGAATGTAATTAATTTATTTACAGTTACTGGCTGCCCAGTTCCAATGGACTGAGAGTCATCAGCTATTTTTTAATTTTAATGCCTAAAATGTTACATGTATGGACGTTCCAACATCAATTGCAGCTATAATTAAACTGATGTGGGGATGACTAAGGCTAAATTTGGCCTCAGCTCTGATATATATGAAAGGATATTGAACGTTTATTGACAGTTCAGCCTTTACTACTGTACATGGGGTTAACCATGCATTGTTTCAAATTGTCTGGAAAATAGCCATCAGAGATAGAAAATACAGTAGGTGTTTAGAGAACATCTTCCTAGTCACTTGTATCTTTTTTACAGTATTAATAGTTTATTGTTGTTGGTTCTAGAGCTTCAAAAATGCAACTAATATTCAAGAGTGCTGTTAATTAAGCAATAATAAAGCACTTAAAATGGAATAAAACAGATTGTTCTTACAAGTCAGAAATCAGGAATCCCAATGCATTTCCTTGCATGTTGGTATACTACATCAAGGACTTTAATGATTAATTCTATTTCTATCATTGAGTTACTTCTTCTCAACAATAAGCTTCTTTGATGACTTTTTCTATGTTATTTAGAATACAACCACACCAGAAATGATGTGTCTCTTTCAGTGGCCACCCAGCATGATATACATCAGTACGACAGTCAAGATTTTAAAGAGCTTTTTTAGACTAAATAAATGAGAGATGGAGTGTATGGTATTGTCAATCAATCCAGGCATGCACTTCCATTTTCTAAGTTAACTCATGCTTTCTCTGAATATTAGAAAATTGTATTCTGGTTATACATTTGAATATAACAGCTCAAGGAAAAAAATAAACCAGTCAATATTTTAGGACATTTGTGAATTACCTCATTTAAGCCATGAAGTTGATAATGAAAAAGCTCATGTAGTCAATTTTTTTCTTTTTCTTTTCTTTTTATCTGGCACATGAAAAATACATGGATTGTTAAAAATCATTGCTCGCTATCAGTGAACCTAAATCTGACTGCCTATATATGCTTCCATGGGAGCAATCACGGTGCGCTTAACAGGACATTCTTATGATTCGATATGTATAAAATTGTGTTCTGTTCAGAATCTGCCTTGTCTGAAAAGGAAATTCAGTTTTTCATTTATCTCATATGCCTTTTGAAGTTCTATCTTCTGTGTTTATTTAATGGTTTACAGTTGAGTTTGTTTGATGAAAATACAGCATATTTTTGGAATTATCAAAGGAAAGCCTAACCAAGCATTTCTTGCTAAAATGTCCACATTACATTTATAAATTTGACTTTGTTACATCAGATCCCATACTTTATCATGGTGATATGTGAATTAAATAGCTTATATTTTCATTCATTTTCATCCTCATACGCACAAGGCAGGCCACCTTTATTTTATGGATGGGGAAATTAGGTTGAAAATGTGTGACAAGAACAGTGATCAGTCTAGGATTTTGCTGAAAAAACTTTTGGACGATATGGTTGCAAAATTAAGTGTTTATAGTTTGTTTAATTATAACTTGTTTTACCCCCAATTGGTTCTTTATATGTTCACAACTTCAAATTATTGCTTTGTAATAGTTTGTTCTAATCCAAAAGTATTTACTAAGCTTCATGGGTAAATGAAAATTTAAATCCTGACTATTGGTTTTAGTCTAACACTTTTTCATTACATTCTATTAGTCATCAATGAAGTCAAATGTTCTGGGTTAGGGATAGCACATTTCCATTTTCATCTTGAACACACACTAAATAAATAATGCACAATTCACTCTAGCCACAATACTATTTCCTTTGTGTAGAAAATGCTTTGCTTTTCTACTGTTTCAAGGATGATTGTTTTGGATCTGTGGGAATTATTAGGATTCAGCCAATATTTAAATACAAGCTTTTCCAACCCCTATTTCCACTCAGAAAAACAAAATAGAATATTAGGAATTTTAGAAAGAGACAGTACTTTTAAAGCAAGGTTAAACTTTCAACTTTTAACTATGAACTTACTATTGCTCATCAAGATCATCCAAGCAGGAAAAGATAAAAAAGAAAAAGAAAAACATGAAACAAGGACATATAGAAAAAGGAAATGAAAAGAGCTTTATTAGTCAGTTTCTTCTCCTGCCTGACTCAATTATCAGATTTTGCATTTAAACTTAAGACAGGAGATCAAACAGCAAGAACCACTTTGTACTTTTGCCAGGAGACCATATGATATCTTTCAGTGACTCTCCTGAATGCCAGGATTCAGAATAAGGAGCCATGCGTCTAACTTAGTATGTTTTACATTACATATGGTGTAATTTGTTAACTGAAGAGAAGGGGGAAGGGAAGAAAAGGAGGAAGGAAAAGAAAGGGAAAACTCATCAGTGGCAATTTTCATGGAAGAGAGCCAGGATTTATGGTGCAATTATCAATTAAGGCAAATTGAGAAAAGAAAAAAAATAAATAAAGAAATATTTGTCATAACTTTCCAGATAAAATATAAATAAAGGCAGTTCAAAAGGTTAGCATTAATCAACTATGTTCTGCCTATTATGAGCTTTTTGTCTGAGTTCTCAGTTGAACAGAAATCATAAATAAAAAAACCACAAATAATTGAATGATAGCTAACAATACCATACTGTATAGCTTGTATTTCATTGATTTTGCTATATAATATTTAGTAAAAATTTGGCAAATAAATTATAATTTAGTTATAATTATAATTTGAGATTATGGAGGATCGTTTTCATTTCAATATGAACCTGTGGTTATATGAGTTATTTTTGCATTATACTGTAATATTTTTTTATTAATATATGAATTGTAGAGTATGGGAGTAGAAAGATGTAATAGGTAAAGGTAAAGGTTCCTCTTGCACATATGTGCTAGTCATTCCCGACTCTAGGGGGTAGTGTTCATCTCTGTTTCAAAGCCAAAAGCCAGTGCTGACCAAAGACGTCTTTGTGGTCATGTGGCCGGCATGACTAAATGCCAAAGGCTCACGGAACGCTGTTACCTTCCCACCAAAGTGGTCCCTATTTTTCTACTTGCATTTTTTTACGTGCTTTCAAAGTGCTAGGTTGGCAGAATCTGGGACAAGTAATGGGAGCTCACCCCATTACGCAGCACTTGGGATTCGAACCGCTGAACTGCCGACTTTTGATCAAGAAGCTCAGAGTCTTAGCCACTGAGCCACAGGATCCCTTAGATGTAAGTAATAAATACAAATATTTTGATATCATCATAATCATTTCAACTCCTAACAGGTTACAAACATAAAAATACAAAACATTGTATCAAAAGTACCATAGCTGGAAAATCAACGAAAGCCATAAATATATATCATGTAATAATTTCAATGGTACCACTTTATAGTCACAAAATATGGCATCATATAACATTGCATCCTATAACCACATGTCTCAAATACCTCTAGCTGCTTACATTTCTGTTCCTAAATTTCCACTGGAAAACCAGAATTTTCAATGGTCAGGTTTTCTGGATATCAAGAGTAATGGTGCACATATGGAAAGCCTGAAGCGTACAGGCAAGAAAATGCTTGCCTCTCAGCCCCCTCTCTCTAGATTATCAGAGGCTGGAGCCTCTCTGGAAGCTCATTCTGCACGCACATATATTAAAAATACATTCAGATATGTACTTAAAAGAATTCCTCTGTTTAAACTTTTAATGTGTCACAAACAGATTGATAGGTTTGTAAAGAAACGTCTGACCTTCTAGATTTGATTTTGCCTAATAATAATTACTATTTAATATTGGGATTTAGCTTTTCTAACTTTTAGTTGGACATACATTCTGACTTCTATTTCTTTATATAATTCAAGTGAACAAGTCCAAAAATTGTTGCAGGCATAATTAGAAACTATAGCAGAAGCTTTTTCTTTTCAGTCAAGATTTGATTGTATTTCCAATGGTAAAGAATGCAATGCATATTTTGATGTTTGGACCAAAAGTACAATTTTTAATCTTTATACATATGATAAATAAATTCACGATTCATTTTCACTTTGGAATTATCCCAGTGTGAAAAATTCACATAATTTTCTAGGGGAGTATTGTAATTCATGGGTTAATATGGACATCAATAACTTGAAAAATAAATTTACATTATGTCAAACAGTGGAATGGCAGCACATTAAAACTTGATTTTAAATTTAGTCCTGATGTATCAGCAGTATTTAAAACTTCTGAACTACTGTCAAACTGAAATGTTTTCTGGACAATTCCAAATCTACAATATTTTGTTTAACATATAAAATTAAAAAGTAATTTTAATTGTTAAGGCTGGCATTAGTTATCGGTAGTGACTTTGGAATGAAAAGCTGGAATACACTGTATCAAAAAATCTATGGTTAAGCATTATTAAGCTTGTTTCTCATCATTTTAAGATTAATTCACCAATATTTTTTCATGCTTATTGAACATTTCAGACAATTATTAAAAAGGTCGGCTGTCAATTTCATTATCCCATAAATGTAAAAAGATGGAAGGCATCATACAATATTAATACATTTAGGAATATTAAACCAAAACAGACTGATAATGGAAGAACCCCATATAATATGGGATTGTCCCACTGTCATTCTATTTTGGCTTAATATTCCTAAACGTATTAACTTAAGAGTATTATTAAATTCAATACATATTGTTTTACATTTCAGGGGCAGCTACCCCAGTTTCTTTTCACTTGAATTCAAGGAAAAGACATTGCTATAATAAGACTGGATTAAAACAAAAAACAATCCATCCCTTAAAAGGGGATAAGAAAAATACTCATATCATGGGTGGAATTCAGAATAGGCTCCAGTGCTGGTTTTCAGTCCAAGGCACAGCACAATTTCACTTGTCTGTCTGTATCATTCTCAACAGCTTTGGCAATGACTTGGTTTTGGTAAAATGCTTTCATCTTGTAGATCAGTAATCTATTCATCATTTATCGATCATTTTGGTGAATGGCATCAGGCTAAGGAAACAGTATTTTAAAATAGATCTTGAAGTACAATTATAAATAGGCCAATGCTTTTGAGCCATAAGATGATAAAAATTATAGTCCTACTGTCTTAGATGCCTGGATGTCATGGATGTTACAGTTGTCAAGCTCCTAACTGTGAGTCACCAAGAAAATATAAAGAACATTTGTATATCTGTTCTGGAAAGCATAACTTCTAAATGATCAAGAAGGAGGCTGCTATCCAAAATAGCATTTTGTTTCAGTCAGATGTTCTCATCTAAGCCAACTCACAGTGTTCCAAAGGGAATATTTTCCCCTTGACTGGCAGAAATCTAGGCTCTCCTATAGCAAGGATTTCCCTTCTAGCAAACAAACAACAACAAAAAAAGCAAGTAAAGATATAGGATGAGATTATTTCATGCCAGAGAACAGAAACGAATAAGAACTCTCTTTGTTTTACATTCTAATAAAAGTTTAGACTGAAAGTCAAACTAAAAAAAATGGAAAATTTGGAATTATTGGCACAATAGACCTCCTTATTTCACAATGTACATCCTCTCTCTTTTAACTTCTTTCATCTAGTCTGGTTTTTTTTCTTTTCTTTTCCTGCTCCTTTTTCTATTCTGTTTCCTTCTCTCATTCATTTCTTTACACATTTTTTGTAAAGGAAGCCAATGCTTGAGTTGCCAGAAGAGCTATGATCTATGTATATCAAAGCAGCTATTAGATGATGTTCTTCTCTTATCAATTGTATAATTGTATAATAGTGCCTTACAAATTGTACTCTTCAAAACAGAAGGGATAATGATATCTCCAGTGTCTTAGGCACAGGGCATAGCATCTGTTTCAGGGTAGGATAGAGCTATTAAAGAATTGCTACTACACTGTACTGTTCTCGAAGGTTACACGTGCTCTTAAAATAATTTTTAGAAAAAGGTGCTTGAAAAGTTGCATTCATGGATTCCTTAAACACTTTTCCAGATCATTTTTGAGTGATTACAACTGTAATCACTGTACAACCATTCAGTGTAAATTATTTTAACTAGGATATAAAAATCAAAATTTTCATGCTTCTATTACATTAATATGATAATATTAACCCAAATCTGACTTAATGGTCTGAGTCAAAGCAGATTTAAGTCTTTTGGAGTATAAGTTGAATAGCAACAACAAGTAATATCTTGACTTCACAGCTTGAGATATGAATAAAACTCATTTACTTTCTTACAAAAATCATTTCCAAAGCAGAAAAAAAAAATGGGCAAAACAGCCAAATACTCATAAAAGCAATAGCACCAAAAATACCACAATCTATATCATCTCGACCCTGCATCTAGTTTTGCCTTTGAACTATAGCTGTGAAGAACTAGCACATTTGACCAGGGCTTTGCTCCTCCAATGTCTCCAGTGTCCTCCCTCCAACATATGGCTGTGAAAAGTCCAGGTCAGACACAGACAGATCTTTTTGCAGTGAATCACTCCCTATTATTATTTTTTTTGTTTAAATTAGATTTCAGTTTAGTCTACTTTAGAATAGAAATGTGTGCCTTTGTGGGAACACGAGTGTTTAACAAATTACCAAGGAAGAGGTAGACAATGACATGGAAAGTATATCGTGCTGACCAGGGAGGGGGATGCAGAAATTCGGCCTCTCTGAAGTGTGTAGCTAATGAAGTCAGCATGCATTCTGGTTATTAGTTCCAAAGACAGCTGCTGTTTCCTGACACCCTGCCTCAAAGAGGCATGTAGAAGAAAAGAGGGAGGAAAAATCCAATCCTTGGTAAATCAGATGAGGAAAGTTCAGAGAGTAGAACCTTTGGTTTAGGGCCAAAAATTACTTTCATGGAAGCAGTGAGTTAACTTCTGTGAATAAAAAGGAAATTTATGCACCAATGGGACTGCAGTATTTAGAATCAAAACTGCTTTTAATGATACGACCCCTGGAGATCTTTGCTGGCATCTGGTATTTATCTTATAGACATCAATTCCATTCATTGTTCGTGGTGCCCAACATATCAATAGTACAGAAGAGATACATCTTATATTGCAGAAATATTTGTGAATATGAATATATTTATGCCTAATTTGGGAAGTGTGAATATAGTATCAATCTGCGATAAAAAAATGTCTGCTCCCGTTATAATATTTTTCAGCCATGCAACAATTTTTTCCCCCTTGGGGAAGTATTTATGTTTTATGAGGCAAAAATGAAGAACCTGTGACCTTCACCATACAGTAAGTTAAAGTACTGGGAATTATGGTTGGTTCAGGAATATGAGAAGCAGAATAGAAAATTCTTGTCAGATTTTTGCGATTTGGTTAGCATCTCAAAAAAGGGAAAATACATTTTTCTAGAGAAGCATGCACAAAATGTATTATATTCTGGAAAATGTAAATTTCCGTTCTGGAAAATTTTAAAAAGTTTACTCATAAAGTGAGTGCATACAAAATTGATGATAAAAGAAGAAAGGAGCACTAAAATGCATATTAGTATTCATGTGGATTATGTTCCTTTTTCTTTAAATTTATAAACAAATGTTAAACAAACCATAATGAATTATTCATTAGAAAAATTGGTAATAGAGCAATTTGCAGAGTTTTCTATCCCTATTTATAGCTAGGTAATGAATGATCTGTGTACGAAGTCCCATGTTCCTGTCCATTCAGGAGAAACTTGCTTTATGCAGATTGAGAAAGAGGAGTGGATCAGAATCTTTAAAATCTAAACAGACCTCCCATTTCCTGTAATGGCCATAATGTTAGAATTTTCTCATAGGAAGAAACAGAGAAAACAGAGGTAATGAAAGTCCAGTGGGACTAGGTTGTGCCCTCAATAAATAAGCAAACATTTTTTTATGTATGTTCTTTTTCTATAGTTGTTTGGAACAAATCCATTGAGATTTACCGGTATTTAAGGCTGAGATTTCATTTACTCATTTACTCATGCAATAAAGAAGGATCGCACTCAGTAGTACTAAGAGAGGCAAAGCTTATTCTCTTTGCTTATTGTGTTTGGGACTTCCTGCCCATCAGCTCTCTTCATATTAGCCTGGAATCATTTAGGGAAATAAAGGATGAGGTAAGACACCAGAGAAATTTGCAGAGCTTTTGGTAGATAAAATAAAACTGGTTGGCTACCAATCGGGCAAAGAACAGAAACATGACTAAGGTATGTTGTATTTCAATGCGAACTTCTTTTGAGTATGTGAGAAATAAACTGGTGAATACAATCCCACCACCTGCAGACTAGATTCATACACTCCCTGGCTCATTTGGCCCCAGTATGTGTGGGGTTGGGTGGGTGCGGGAACACATGGAGTTGGATGCTTTTTTGAGGAAGGATGTGATGTTCTCTGCCTTGAAGGATGCAGTTGTGCACTCTCTTGAAGAAGCCATTTTCATATGGTCACCTCTGATGATTTTCACTCTATCTCCAACTTTTCTTTTATAGATAAGGTAGCACTGTAGAGGATGCTAGCTGGTATAGGATCAGTGTATTTGGCAGACTGTACCTTTACTTAGGTGATTGTATAAAATTATTACTTAGTATGTTTCTTTTCTTTCCCTTGTATATCCAGGCCTGGGGAATTTAATCAGAATTTAAAATGCTTGTTCTGAAATGAAGGGATTTCCCACATCTGATTCAGCAGAAAGTTGGAAGGAGCGACAAGGATCATGGAAAATTGTCTTATAAAAACATACATCTCAGTCTTCATATCCTGTTGGCTCAACAGAGCCTAGATATGCAATATATCAATGCCAAATTTCAAATATGCTCGTAAGTTAATATATCATTTTCAGAGATGCTTTTATTTAAAGACAGCTGTTTTAAAATGTTGGGTGTGGGAATAGCAGTCTGGTGTTTTAGAACTGTCTATGAAAAAAAGATGTTTTTCTATTAATCTTAAAAACAGGAGCAATGCAATCCATGTCTACACGATTTTAGCATCCAAACTGTGTATCATATCTTAACAGCTGGTACTGTATTCCCCAATAGAAGCAATTGAGGATGAATACTATATATTTGTTCAAACCAAACAAAATACAAATGAATTTGGTATGCGGATTTAAATTTGTACATCCTTGCTCGTTGCCCGGTGCCCTAACCACTTAATTGCACTGCAGGCATAACATTGAAGGCCTGTAATTAGCCATAGGGGCTGATATCAAGTAGAATAAGACAACCACCTCAGCTGGGAGTGCTTTTAGTTTTTAGTTCTAAACCTTTGAGTGGCAGACAGAGTTGCACTTAGTCTGATTTGAGCTCTTTATACTTATCTGACTACTCTTGGCACAATAGATGATTCCACCTCATTGTTAACAGTGAAGCAAATTACAAATGTCAACTTATTTAGTATTACATATAAAGAATAGGTTTCAATCCCGTTCTTTGCTTCAGGCACTAAAACTTTGCTACTGAGACCAAGTTCATTTATCTCACCATAAAGATAATAATAGGATTGTTTTTTAGAGTCACTGCACTGCACTGGCATATTCCATCATGGGTGAGGAGCCAGTGCCCTAAAGTTCCAAGTGCAATACATTATTTTAGTCACACATATGGCCGGTTGCTATTCTAGCTCTTGAATAGCAGCATATATGTCACAATCCACAAACTCAATAACTGGCATCTTCAACAGAAAATAGCACCTCAGAAACAAAGTAAGAAGAATATGACACAAGAAGTTGTGGGTGCTCCATCACTAGAGGTTTTTAAGGATTGCCACTTTGTCCATAATGGTATAGGGTCTCATTCTTGGGCAGGGGGTTGAACTAGAAGGACCCCCCCCCCCCCCGCCAAAGTCCTCTGTTATTCTGTTTTCTAAAAAATATTCTGCTTCTGATTGGGGCATTCTATGTAGACAGCGAGATGATCATTTATGGGCAGATACATATATAAAGAATAAATGTAAGTTTCTTCTAAAGCGATCTAAAATAGCGAGTTTCATCAATTATTCTGTAGTACATTTATTTTAGATATATGCATCATTTGGGCTGAAACCAGATTGTGAAGCAAAACAGGACAATTCAGAACAGATTTTTGTTTATTCAAGGTATAAGAAAAGATCTGAATTCATTCCAAACAGATTCTAGACTGCTATAAGCCCTGGTGCTTCTTTGAAATTCTGGTATGCTGCATAGAAGGACACTGTTGTATGAATTTATGGTGTCATTCAATTCACAGTACTCTTTACATCCATAGATCCAGAACAAATGAAAGAATCTATGACAGCAGTACTACACAACACACTTGCTTAGCCAAATACATTAAGATCAAAATACTCAAGATCATGGACGACATTGTCTTCTGCCTCACTACCTACTTTCAGTTTCATGGGAAAAATATGCCAACAAATCAGAGAAACACCCATGGGCTCACCATTCTTAGGATTTAAAGCAGAGGCCATCATGCTGCATCTAGAAACCACAGCACTCCACAAATTCAACCAAAAGTATGGCTCCAGTATGTACAGTAGCTGAGAACTTCACCATAATAAAAAAGGTACAAGAGGAGACACATGAAACAATCAATAGCATCTCCAAAGAAATAACATTCAAAAGGGAAGAAGACAACATACGTACTATCCTTCCTGCACATCTCCATCAAGAGAGAAACAACAGCAAATTAGAAATGCCAATCTATAGAAAACAACCTATATACAAGAGCTTATCAAGGTAACAACCTAACCTACCACAGGAGTAGCTGTGTTAGATGAGTACAAATACACTGCAGCAACCCAGAACACCACAAAAAGGAAACAGATCACCTATATACAACATCTTCCAACAAAATGATTACCCATGTAACTTTATCAAAAAGTGCCGGAGTTCTTAACCACTATAGCACAACCAACATAAGCAATAAAAAGGATAACACTACTGTACACTAGAAATATTGCAGAAACAGTCAACACATGATTGCAGCCATACTCATTGCCATAACTCACAAACCAATTAAAACCCTCCAAAATAACTTAGGTAAACTTAGAAACAGTAACAGTAACAGAGTTGGAAGGGACCTTGCAGGTCATCTAGTCCAACCACGCAGGAGACCTGTACTAGGGATTCGAACTGCCGAACTGCCGGCCTTTCTGATCAACAAGCTCAGTGTCTTAGCCACCCAATAGCCTAAGGAAGAAAAAAAACAGGACTCATCTACTACATACAACATAAGGTCTTTAACAGCCACTGTATAGGATAGATCAGCAAAAATACTAGCAGAACGCATCCATGAATATAGAGCCTGGTTTAGCTCTGCAGAATAAAGCACTGTAATTAACATCCAGCTGTCTGCATTTACACCAGTTCGAATCTCCCCAGGCTCAAAGTTGACTCAGCCTTCTATCCTTTCTAAGGTAGGTAAACTGAGGACCCAGTTTGTGGGGGCAATAAGCTGACTTTGTATAAATATACAAAAGTATGAAGGCTATTGCTTAATGCATTGTAAGCAGCCCTGAGTCTTCGGAGAAGGGCGGCATATAAATCAAATTTTTTAAAAAACCTACCGTGTTTCCACAAAAATAAGACCCTATCTTACAATTTTTGAACCCTGAAATAAGTGCTTGCCCTTATTGCCATGTACTCAAAAGCCCGATTGGACTTATTATCGGGATGTCTTATTTTGGAGGAAACAGGATAGCAGTCAGAAGACACAATGAAAATTCCTTACTCTTACAACACCTGGACAGACTCAAGCATGCTTTCAACTGGGAAACTGAGTATCATAGACCAAGCTTAATCCAAAAATTCTAAGAGGTTCTTGAAAACTTGATATTCAAACCAATCAGCCATCGATAAACACATAGAAATAAACCATATGGACATACCATTTAAAAGAGATGATACAAAAAGCTAAGAAGAAAATAAGAACACCAGAAAACATCCTCTCCAGCAGCCAACACTCAGATAAACAGGGGTGAACACCCAGCAAACAATCAAGCAGAAAACAATACTCTACGAAGTATTGGACAAAACCATATACTCCCACAGAAACTGGCAGACAAGCTACTGCATATAAATAGGAAACAAATCCCATACTGATAATGTTATCTCGTTGTGTAATGAAACATCTGCAAGCAACCAAGTTTAGAGAGCAGCAAAGGCTCCACAGTCCAACCCTGAGCTACATATATTCTCTTCTATTGGAAATATGTTAATGTATTTGAGTGATGAATAATATTTATAGTATAGTGGCTAGTTAGTTTATACTCTTTACCTCAATTCCTGGTAATTCACAATATTTAGAAAATTGTACAATCATTTCTTATTGCACCACTGCCTTTCTTATACTGTCTTCAGTCTAGATGTAAAAGCTACCAGTATTATAAATTTCATTATATCCAAACAAATTGTTAAAGAAACAGACTTTTAAAAAAATAAGATTTTAAAGAAGTGAAACTTGAAAAAGATTCTTTGGAATTTTACATTCTTCTGGCTCATTCTCAAAATATATAACTTAATAGTCTTAAAACAACCAATTTTGAGAATTTCAATTGGAAGACTTGTCTTTAACACTGCATTACCATATATTGTAATATATATATGGTAATGTAATATAATTGAAATCTGCAGTGTAAAAACATGCCTCTGAGTAGGTCCTTTATATAGACATGAAGATGACCATTTATGGATAGAATAATACATAAAAAGAGCTTATGTTTCTTTTAAAACCATCTAACATTTTGTAAATTTTGTCAATTATCAAATTATTTTGCAATAATTATCTTGCAAAATGCAAAATGCTTATACTTTTAGATATACATACTCATATATACATCCCCCTCAAGAAAATTAACATCCATCTTATTGAACAGGCACTCTAAAACAAAGATACAAAATGTTAGTTAATATGGAAAAATTATGCCATAGAACAGAAAAGATTCATGTCCTTTAAAGTTTTAGAGGATGTTTGATGTTAAGCTATCATAAAATACACTCTTGTTTTACATACTAAAATTATTAAACTTGAAATAGGAGGTCACTTCTGTTCCTGAGAAAGATCTAGCTTAATCCAAAAACTATACATACTGGGATGAAAAGAAAGATTCAATGTATTGTGTGGAGTAATTACACAAATGTGTAGGAGCTATTTCCTTCCTTACAGACACTGTTTTCTGATTTCATCTAGATATTTTAGGGTCCTTGTCCTTTATTTTTTGTTTATTTTTAGAGTATTAAGCCTAAATATTATTTTAAGGATTATTTTAAGACCTACATTTTAACATAGCAAAGTGATGAGGTCTAAGGGAGTTCCAGGGTCTGCAATAAAAGTATATTGACTAATGTAGCCCTGGGTTGTCTAATTGTGGTCCAAATTAATATACACTAACACAAATCTCCAAAATTTAAATGTGCATATGTACTGTATATATAGAGCAAATGTCTGAATCTCAGAGCTGCCAGACAGTTGGTAGTGAAATCATCAGTAGATAATGAGTCAGAATGAGGCAGAGAATGAGATAATAAGAAACTATCATTTTTGAGAATCTTAGCTCATTTTTGCACTGCTCTGCCAACATGATTTTATATTTTCACATAACTCAGTTGTGATTTGCATTTTCATTATGTGAAAATATGAAGGGGAAAAACGACTCATTCTCTGAACAAATTATTCATATCTCTCTTTTAAAGTTGTGAAGCAGTGACAATATATCATGTCACTGATTTATGCATAAGTACAAATACTTTGATTAAGAAGCAGTGGCTTTGCTATACATATAAGACCAGGCCTAATTCAAAAGATTTCCTCAGCATCAATTATAGAATGGTTAAGAAAGTGTGCCTCTTTCATAAAGCTACCATGATGTTACAGAACACTCTCTTTCCTGCTGCACACTGAACATCCTGATCTTTGCAAACATATATGTTGGCCCTAACCTTTCACATCCTGAAAGATGGATGACAATATGGTGATTCTAGACAAGGTACCAATTGTACCATTTCCGTGTCTTGCACAGAATTTTATAAGGAACTAGAGAAGATTGTCTTCCATTTGTCATTCTCCTATTGAGGATCTTCCAGCCAGAGATGAACCATGCTTGCCTGGCAAAGTTAAACCAAAGCAGAGCTGTCTCTCTTCAGTGCCTGTCTTCTCTTGTGCACCAGGGGGCAGGATTTAGCCATCTGCAGTCTTGGGGTCTCTCCCTCCCCACTCTCACTTGCTTGAGTTACCATTTTAGTTTTAAGAAAGGTCCCAGTAGTTTAGAGAGTAACTTCTTGGCTATTTAGTTTGGAGTGTATACAGTGAAATTATCTGTGGCTTCACTGGCAGAGCTCATTGTTGTCACTGGGTCTGACTCTTAAATAATGGACAGAGGAGTCTAGTTCTCCTGTATTTTTTGGGACAAAAAGGAAACTCTTTTAAGGATAATCTGCATGTAACAACCCATGAGATTGTCTCTGCATCTGCTAAATTCATTTCTTTACTGAAGCACAGCTGAGCATCTAACTCACCTTCCAAAAAGAACAAGCAAAGTCTTGATTATTCTAGGCAGTTATTACGCATATTTGCAGCCTAAAAGTTGTGCTTCTTTTATTTCTACATGGGTTCATGCTTGTCAGGCAGACTTGTAATATGATCACTTCTGAAAATGTAATCTCTCAGGGAACCTAATGAATTTTATAACAGTCTGTCTCAGTGTGTGTGGTTTATTCTTCTTTGATACAATCCTGTGCCAAAATAAGTAGACAGCTATTGCTAAGAATAATACAGCAAATTCTTGTCTTCCTCAGATGTCCCTTGTGTTGGGTCCTGAAGAAATCCAATACTGGTTTTAGTATGTTTACAATAGTCTACAACTGCTCTCTAACTCCTTTCCTCCCTAACAATGATGATGCAAAGAATAGATGTGGATTGATTCTTCTACTTTTGGTTCATGTCTTTTGAATCATTATTCCAGTTTTATACTTAGTCATAGATTTTTTTTATATTTTCAAAATGTATAATTAGGCTGCAAACCTGTACATGCTTTTAGTTATATCTATAAATTTATATGCTGCATTTTCATCCAAAATGTAAGAACAGATTCCGTTTTAGATTTTTTTAAAAAAGTAAGTAACAAAAATGCAAACTTTTTAGTTCAAAATAAGCAATTCATGATTTATTTTTGAATTCATAATTCTTTAAACCTATGAAAGCACACCAAAAACCTACATATTTTTAGCAGTGGCAGCACTTGGCTGACCTTATTTGAGTATGGAAGCTAATCAGGGGCTAGCCCACTTAGTATTTGAATAATAACAAAATCTGAAAGTCAGTTTGATCAAGTGATTAAGGCATCCGGCTAGAAACTGGAAGACTGGGAGTTCTAGTCCTGCCTTAGGCATAAAAACAGGTGGGTGACTTTGGGCAAGTCATTCTCTCTTAACTCAACCCACTTCATGGGGTTGTTGTTATAGGGAAAAGAGGAGGAAGAAGGATTATACGTACGTTCGCCACCTTATTTATAAAAATAACAAAGATGGGACATCAATTAACTAACTGACTAACTGACTAACTAACTAACTAACTAACTAACTAACTAACTAACTAACTAACTAACGCCATGGTGGAGCAGTGGTTAGAATACAGTATTTCAGGGCTAACTCATTGCTCATTCCAAAAGTTCGAGTGTCGTTGGCTTAAGGTTGACTCAGCCTTCCATCCTTCCGAGGTTGGTAAAATAAGGTCCCAGATTGTTGAGGACAATATGAGGACAGTAAACCGCTTAGAGAGGGCTATAAAGCACTGTGAAGCACTATATAAATCCAAGTGCTATTGCTAGTGGGTAGAGGTATCTGCACAATCTAATGCCTTTATTAAAATGATGGCATAGTGACATAAGTTCCCTCTTTTTATAAATGTGTGGCACAACACTGGTTTCATAATGTGAATGTTTCCAGCGGTGCTAGTTTCCCTTATTTACATATGTGCTATTGGAAGGTGCAGTTGGTTAGTTGATGCCAATTTGAGTAGTTGCTCAATGAAATTTATTATCTCTTCAAATATTTTCTATCAGGGGGGTTGGAGAATAATTTGTCTCTAACTCTTGTTCTAGAATTTGATAAACATATTGTTTTGGAACACAAGTAAACGAAATTAAGATGTATTTTCTGAATGGCCCTTAGTTAATTATTTTGCTGTTAGATTACTGAATACTAAATGGGCTATATTTTGCTATAGAGTACATTATATTGTGTATAAAACAATAAAAGGGTATTTATGTTTATGATTTATGTGATTTTCATTTATAAACAAGGAAGGAAAGATGTCTGTCTTTGTGTATGATTTTTATTGAAACTTAAAAAATAATACAGTCTAGTATAAAGTAAGCAGGTAAAAAGAATAAGAAGGAAAGCAAAGAAAAAGCAAAAATGCAAGAAAAGAAAAATAGAAAAGAAAGAAAAAAGGTACAAGGAAGTGTCTTCCGATTTTCTTCATAAATTGTAAGTACAATTACATTGTCTCCATTCTCTAAAATTGCCTCATAAGACTTTAATTACATGTATTCTATATTCTGTCTAATCTATATTCTGTCTAATCATCAAAGCCATAAATTACAAATATCTTTTTTACTAATCAACAAGAGGTTTCCATTAGATAATTTTTTTCTAATCAAAGGAAGCTGACTCTTTTATTGAACTAAAATTTGAATTAGTTTGTTTCAAATCTTATTGCCTTTAATTCTCAAATCTCAGATTCCAATTAATTTCTGCCATCTTTGAATACTGAATTTGAAGATGTTGGTGAACTGTACAAATTTAGTAAATAGCATATGAGAGCCAGTTTGGTGTAGTGGTTAAGACACCAGGTTAGAAACTAGTGAATTCTAGTCCCACCTTAGGAACAAACCAGCCAGGTGACCTGGACTAGTCACTCTCATCCCTAGGAAAGAGGCAATGGCGAACTACTTCTGAAAAAGCTTACCAAGAAAACATTAGGAACTTGTCCAGGCAGTGTCCAAAAATCAGTCATGATTAACCAGAAAGGGAGAAAAAATGGAGAGTATACTGTATGGCACTGATATATTTTTTAAAATGTATATGTAAAGATTCTGCTCAACTTGAGACTACATAGCAAAATGAGAATTAAATACAAAATCACCACCATCCCATTACAAAAGGCAGCTTTACATGGAAAAGCTTACACCCTGCCATGATACCTCTAACACCCTCAAACAACAACATCCGCCTTTCCCAGGTTCTTGGGAAGAATTCAATAGGTGGATAAAAATGCCAAATCCAGTCTAAACATCTGGCTGACTCTGCGACCAACCATAATAATAATAATAATAATTCAGTGCATGACATTCCCATTACACAGCAACAAAGAATTTAGCAGTGAACTTTCCCTCACATCATTATGGAATTTGAAGTCCGGCATATCTGGAGGGTACCACATTAAGTGAAATTTGGCACACACAATGTAAAAATAGATTATAGGCATCTGTTTTATTATCGTTCTATATATTGGAAACAAATAACTGGAAGCAAATTCCCATTAAGCCTATATATAGCAGTGTATGAATGTCTACTTTTTACCCATGAAGATGTACAAGACTGTAAGGGCTTTCCCCTTGTTATAAAAAAATAAATAAAATTACCCTGTAATGTGTGAAAGGCAGTCCCCAGAGAATTTTAAGTGATTTATAGCTTCTTGCTTGCATTCCTGTGGATACCTGAATATGATAAGAACTTAGTTCCTGATACCTGGTATACTTTTTGTGGTGCATTCTGAAGCACTCTTGCAGATATCTTTCCTCTTTCTCTTGCCTTTGATAACTTGGGATTCTCACTGTGATGACAGCTCACTGTTACCACCATCATGTGGCAGATAAACACAAAGGCTTGCAAAAATCCTCCCCCAGGAGATGATGTGTGTATTTTGGCGGCATTTTGCGCCAAACATTATTCAACTCTTTGGAAATCTTTCAGAAATTATTTATTCAGAAAGGTTTTAACCGTCTTTTAAGAGCAGCAGCTTGTCTGTAGTCCTGGAAATGCCATTAGGGATCTGTGTGACTCAATTTATGACTCAAAACAACTGACCATTTTATCCTTCAAAGCACATTTTTATTTCTATCCCTTGGTCAAAGAAAAATCCAAGCAAACTAGCTTCTGCCCCTCAGAAGAATTATTAGCCCATCTCTGCTACATTTAAACACCCAACATGTATTTGCTTTCACATGGTACACCAAAATAATATAATCTGCTTTTTTGTTACTGACAAATACTTCCTAGGAAAATTGATTTGGGAGAGGAGGATATTTTGCATAATTGCTACCATACCACAAACAGCAAATTTAGGGGGAAAGGAGAGAAAACTGAATATGTTGACTGTGCTTACATGCATTTGCTGGATCTTAGCATGGAAGAATGTAAAGGTAGGATATTTACATGTAGGGATGAAATATTTATACACATAAGGCCTATATAAATAATATCTATTTGCTATTTATTTATTCAATTTCTATCCTACTTTTCTATCCAAATGCTAAGGCAGCTAATACTTGTAAATGACACACAAATGACAACATACTTTGAAAAATAAATAAATTTGATGTTAAAAAGGGCTTAGGAATTAAATCTTTAAAGCCAAATAAAAGAGCTTTTGCAAGAGAAATGAAAATCAAGCCTACAAAATATAGATGATTGGGGTTTTTTAATGTTCATTTTTATTATGAATAGTAAAACATGTTTTAGAAGGATTTACAAATAGTTAAGTTACATACCAATGCTGGAGCCAGATTTGCTTACAGGCTTGGTCCTTGGACCATAGAGAGGTTCCCTTTGAATGGAGGAGAAGGAAGGCCAACATATATTTGGAGATTTCCAATTCTCTTCCACCTTTCATGTCTTATCTTTCACTCAGTGAATCAATCAGATTTCTTTTTCAGAAGGTATAAAGAGAGAAAAAAAGCAGGAACATGAAGTTCCTTCTCTACAGACTAAAAATCGTGAAATAAAAAATAAAGTTTGCAAAATAAATAAATAAATAAAATAAAGTCAAACTCAGTTTGTAGCAACTTTGTCCAAGCAACTATCTCTATCAATTATACCTGGCAATGGTATAAACCAGGGGTCGCCAACCTTTTGGACCTTAGGGACCACTAAATTTATAATTTAAAATTCCACGGACCACTAATACGATCTGCTTAATGACCGGCTGAGTGGGTGTGGCTAGGTGGTCATGTGACTGGGTGGGCATGGCCAATTCGATGTCACTTGCATCGAGGGGCCTTTACTTGCCCCTCTCCTCCCAGCCACTACTTGCCTGCCCGCCTAGGCTCCTTAGGGCCCCAACAGGAAGCAGTTGTTGGAGCTAAGCAGCCACCATGAGAAAGAGTTGGTAAAATAGCTGGCTCAGTTCAAACTGAACCTGATCGAGAAGAAGGTTCAGCAGAAGCACCTCACTGAGGACTACGAGCATAGGTTTTCCAAGCAGGGGGAAGACCTGTGGGAATGTAAGACGAGGTACCGGCGCCTGTTCCAGGTCATGATGCAGTCCCACTGGAACAAAGCCCTCCACCTCCTTGCCACCAGCGGTGCTTCCCTCCAGCTTTTGCCAAAGTCCTGCACCAGGAAACTGAAGCAGACCCGAAGTCAGAATTTCTTCCCCCCTCTGACCCACGCAAGAAGGGGGAGACTCTCTGCAGCAACACAAATGCTCATTGCATGTATCCTGCCCAGGGACCGTAGTTTGAGGACCCCTGATTTAGTGCAATATAAAAAATGCAAATCATTTTTCTGTGGACCACCAAAATTTTCTAATGGACCACCAGTGGTTCATGGACCACCAGTTGGTGACCGCTGGTATAAACTGTATAGAAATGGTTTGCCATTGTCTGCTTTAGTCCCACTAGAGCCCTTGATTACTCTCAGCCAACTCTTATCCAAGTATTAACCAAACTCAAATCTGTTGGTTTCTCTACTCAGATAATCAGCCAAGTGCTGCTGCTACCTACTAAGAAGCAACAAATAAAAATGAAGAAGCAACTTCCAATCTTTTCTTCATTCTGTATTGGAATAGAATGTCTGTGAAGGTTTGGAAAAAAAGATTGTGGGCAATTCTGCACTGCTTGGCTAAGCTGTTTGTCTCCTCTGCTCTTCCCTTCTGTTTCTTAGCCAACTTTAGAAATTCCAGTCCAGATTGCAGTGGGTTGGCAGCAGGGTTAGGCTGGTGCTTTAGCCACCACAAAACGTGATTGGTCATTCCTCTGCTTTTGCCTTTTTGTCCATACAAGGAAGGTACGCTTTGCAGGCTAGCCACTGGGTAGACTGGTCTATCAATATCTGCCTTTTCCTTTTAAGGTTGTAGCCTTCTCACTAGTCCTGGGCCTTTCCTTTTCTTGCCCAGATGTATGCCTACAATGATTCCTTCACTCCTCCTTCCCACATTGACTCTAAACAGGTCTCTTTTTTTGGTACTATGATGTTATAAATAACCAAATCAATAGAGAACAGGTTGTTGTTTTGTTCATCTGTAGGACAACACTGTAGCAAGCAAGAACTGATAATTCAGCTTCATAGAAACAAAATAGCAATGTTCTTATATTGGCACTTCAAGACGTTTTAAAAACAGAAAGAAAGGGGAAAGGAAGCTTTTCAAGGGGAGTAGGAAATTAAAGGGAACTTGCTTCACCCAATCTGGGCAGACACTGGAAGAAAATCCCCTGGGAGACTCTTTGAAAAAAGCATGAGTTTCTATGGTTGAGGATAGTTCAGTGTCTTCTTGGGCCCTTGTATCAATTGCAAGACCAGAAGGTTTAGCTCAGAAGATAGCAGTTTTGAATTTAAGTTGGAAAACAAGGGTGTATGATGCATTTGCAGTGGTCTGGGAGTGGGTGGAGAACATCCATCATCCATTCCTGTACTCAGGAAATAGTGAATGCTCTCACTGGTGATGGGCCAAAAAGAAAGAGCAGATCTGCCTTGTATATGAAACCTGAATGTGCCTTTCACATTGGACTAAATTAAAAATGAAGTAGCACTTCAATATCTAAGTATAAAATAGTTCATTTTAAGTTTTCCTGAGAACTCATTTTTTGAGAGATTATGTGAGCTGATGGAAGATTCTGTCCTGTATAAATCCTCATTTAATCCTGTATTTGTTTATACATATAAATGCCCATGCATACATCAAATGCAAAAGGAAGAAACCAGTGGTGAAATCCAAATTTCTTTACTATGGTTCTGTGGATGTGGCTTGGTGGATGTGGCAGGGGAAGGATACTGCAAAATCCCCATTCCCTCCCCACTCCTGGGGGAAGGATATTGCAAAATCTCCATTCCCATCCCACTCTGGGGCCAGCCAGAGGTGGTATTCGCCGTTCTCTGAACTACTCAAAATTTTCGCAACCGGTTCTCCGAACTGCTCAAAATTTCCGCTACCGGTTCTCCAGAACCTGTCAGAACCTGCTGGATTTCACCCTTGGAAGAAACCCATAGAATTAGGGATTGGTATTTGTTTATTAATTCATTCTACTTTTTAACTTAAAAGTGAACCCTTCTCCCCTGTACAGTATACTCCTACGTAATTTGAAAATATGATGCTTACACAAAATAATTTCCCATCTGGAATCAGGCCAAAGAAAAGTTGTATGTCAAAACATTGTAACAATTGGTGTATAATCTCATGCACCCCAAAATCATAATATTTCTCTCTTTGAAGATGAAGGAAGAATTTAGACTAGAAAACAACAGAAATCCCCCACCAATGTCTAGGCCTGAACCTTACAAAAGCCAAGGAACCTAGCACTGGAAAGTCTTAAAAAGAAATGTATTGTGCACAAACACGTGGAGTGAATTAGGAGACTCTGACAACTCTAAATGCAGCCTTTTTATTTTCAACTTGAATAAATTGAGAATTTACACATATTCCTTCTCATTTCCAACAATAGGAAAAACAGTCAACTCAGCCAGAAAGGAGATGGAGAAGATACAAATATCTCTCTGTTCTCACTTCCTTCTTGCTAGTCTATCAGTGATAGAGCATTGTAAATGTTGAAGTGTTCCCAGGCCTAGACACTAAATGGGGAGGGGAGTGCAAAAAGGATTTGCATGTTTTCATTGCAAAGTGGTGCTTTGCATCCAAGACAGTTCATTGCAACGTCACTAGTTCCACAGAATTAGAGAGAGTTGGAAAGAAATAATGTGTTATTTATATATATATATTTATATATGTTAGAACTGCTAAATTATTTGATCAAAGTATCAGGGCTGTGAGTACCATTTCCAGCTACTTCTAATAGAGCTGATGCGTTCCCTGAAGGCCACACCACTTTGAGTGAAAAAGAAATAAAAATAATCTCACTGTAACTTCCCCAACTGCCAGATAGATCACAATTAGGAAACTTGTATGGAAATCATACAGTTTTTCCTTATTGTTTCTATGTTTTTTACCAGCTTTTCCAGCTGCTTCATTCCCAGCACACAAATGCTGTCTGCTTGGAACAGAAAATATGGATGAAACAGAAGCAAAGGAACATTTAGATGAATTTTAAGAATATTTGCTAACCCAGCAGTCTACTTAGGCTATAGAGCAATCTCCACTGGGAGGTGGTGGGAAGCCCCAGTGGCTGACTCATTTAAAACTAGACAGGATAATACAATTGAGAACACACAGTAGGAAACTATCCTGCTTGGCAGAAACAGCTTGGATGACTGCATGTAATTTTTATACTGAATTTCCACAAGACTATGAAAATATGAGGAGATGAAAACACTAGACTTCCAGATTCTGGGGAAAAATAGTCCCTGAGAATTCTGGCAAAAAGCCATTCAGAGAAAACATCCAGGTCTTTCCTCTTTTGCTCTAGCTACAAACTAAGAAAAACATACATTTTGGGACTATTTTGTCATCAAATCAGTTGCATCAATCTTTTCCAAATTACAGCCTTTGCTGTAATTCAAATTCGCTGAATTTCTTTCCCATATGTAAAATGGGAATGGTGATATTTTATTTCCATTTCAATGGTATTTCTTTGACTTCCTTAGAATACATTTATTGTTTGCCACAGCAAAACATTACAAATTTCAAAGCCAGTCAAGTACAATGCCTGAAAGTGTTAGATGACTAAACAGCATTCCAAGACTCTTGACAAATGCAAACTTTCCATTCAGGAATATTTATTTTCTTATTTTCCATTTCTATTGCCATTTTTAGGGTAAGGAAGTAGAAGTGGTTTCTCCAGTCAGGCTCCCTGTCTAAGTGAATCTCTATAAAGATTCTCCTGGTCATTTTGAAGCTGCCATCTGTACTAATGGCCATCTATAGGGAGGGAGGGACATGATGGGCAGGGAGCCCATCATGTCAGATTGCTTATAAACTCTCTCTCATATGGGAGAACCTCAGTGAAAGAACTCCCACCAGGAGTAGAGAGCTACCACCATTTGCAAGGAAGTGTCCACCTCATGATCTCCAGAAAATGTATCCACTTGGAAACCATACAATCTCTAGATAGAACTGAAATTAAAGTCTGATTCAAGGCAGGTCAGATTCAAAGCACTGTGCTCATGTCAGATTAGTAGGGCTCCCTAAATATTTGTGGCTTCAACAGTAAATACGTCTACAGTATTTACCTTCAGTGTGATGCAGTGGCTCAGGTGATTGACTCAAGGATCTTGAGAATGTTATCTGGGATGAGTTTGACACTGTGACTCCCGAGGACGTGGACAGGATTCTAGGGAGGCTAAATGCTACTACGTGTTTATTGGACCCGTGTCCCTCTTGGCTGGTACTGGCCTCCCGGGAGGTTACATGAGGCTGGCTCCAGGGTATTACTAATGCTTCTTTGAGTGAGGGTGTCTTCCCGGCCGCCTTGAAAGAGGTGGTGGTGAGGCCCCTCCTCAAGAAGCCTTCCCTGGAAACAGGCTATATTAGGTAATTATCGTCCAGTCTCCAACCTTCGCTTCACGGCGAAGGTTGTTGAGCGTGTGGTAGCGCAACAGCTCCCTCGTTACCTGGATGAAGCTGTCTATTTGGATCCGTGCCAGTCGGGTTTCAGGGCGGGTTACAGCATGGAAACGGCATTGATCGCGTTGGTTGATGATCTCTGGAGGGCTCGTGACAGAGGATATTCCTCGGTCCTGGTCCTTCTTGATCTCTCAGTGGCTTTTGATACCATTGATCATGGTATCATGCTGCATCGGTTAGGGGGTTTGGGAGTGGGAGGCACCGTTATGCGGTGGTTCTCCTCCTTTCTCGCTGACCGTACGCAGTCTGTGTTGGTGGGGGGGCAGAGGTCGGCCTCGAGACACCTCACTTGTGGGATGCCACAGGGGTCTGTCCTCTCGCCCCTCCTGTTCAAGATTTATGTGAAGCCGCTGGGTGAGATCATCCGTGGTTTCGGGGTGGAGTGTCAACTGTATGCCGACGACACGCAGTTGTACATTTCTACCCCGGATCACCCCAACGATGCCCTTTCCGTGATGTCCCGCTGCCTGGAAGCCGTACGGATCTGGATGGGGAGGAACAGGCTCAGACTCAATCCTTCCAAGACAGAGTGGCTGTGGCTTCCGGCACCCCAATATAGCCAGTTGGTTCCATCACTGGCTATTGGGGAAGAGATCTTGCCCCCCTCAGAGAGGGTTCACAACTTGGGCGTCCTCCTGGATGCACGGCTGTCTTTAGACGATCATATGACAGCCATGGCCAGGGGAGCTTTCTATCAGGTTTGCCTGATCACCCAGTTGCATCCCTTTCTGGATCGGGATGCCCTACACACAGTCACCCACGCTCTCGTCACTTCCCATTTGGACTACTGTAATGCTCTCTACATGGGGCTCCCCTTGAGGAACACCCGGAGACTTCAGCTGGTCCAGAATGCGGCCGCGCAAGTGGTTATGGGAGCGACTCATTGCTCCCGGGTAACTCCCCTCTTGCGCGAGCTGCACTGGCTCCCGGTGGTCTTCCAGGTGCGTTTCAAGGTGCTAGTCATCATCTTCAAAGCGCTCCATGGCTTAGGACCGGGATATTTACAGGACCGTCTTCTGCCAATGAATATCTCCCACTGCCCGATACGCTCTCACAGAGAGGGCCTTCTCAGGGTGCCGTCGGCCAGACAATGCCGGCGGGCGGCCCCCAGGGGGAGAGCATTCTCTGTGGGAGCTCCAGCCCTATGGAATGAACTACCCCCGGATATAAGAAAGATTCCTGACCTCCGTGCCTTCTGACGAGCCCTGAAGACTCTACTGTTTCACCAAGCCAGTCTGACTTAAATTTGCGTTAAATTTTAATAGGGTTTTTAGTAGGGGTTTTAATTTTATGGCCAAACAGTTTAATTATTTTATTAGTTTTAATTTTTATACCTGATTGTTTTAACATGGCTGTAAGCCGCCCTGAGTTCCATTCGGGAGAAGGGCGGTATATAAATGCAATAAAACTCAAACTCAAACTTAGGAAAGACCTGCCCTGAAGGATCAAGCAGTTAAAAGTGAAGGCGGGAAGTTTGTGTCTTCAGATTTGCAAGAGTATGTTAACGTAGCCTTTGATTATCTTCTCATAAACTTCAACTCAACAATGAAATAATGTATATTTAAACCTCTTTTTGGCAAGAAGCTTCCAAGTCTTTCATTAGTCAGAGACTGGAGATTTCTAACATTTTTAGTCACATAATTGGATAAACTAAAGGTGATTTATCATTTCAATCATGAATTACTGCAGTTTGGCTGATCAGTTCTTCAAGTAATTCCTTTATATATGAATCTATAGAATAGCAATTTTAAGCAATCTTTAAGTACCCGGGAATTGTACTTCAGGAGATTTTGGCAGCCAAGAGATGCACTGCATCAAGTATAATGTTAATTGGCTTGGCAGAGCATAATATCAGCTCTAAAATAATACAATCAGATGTTTACTTTAATATATCCTTGATAGTATAATATTTTATACTTTAATTTTTGTATATTAAAGTAAGTTATTTAGTTTAATGTAGTAATAATAGTATATTAAATGTGTGTTGAGTTCTTTGGTAAAACTTCTCAGAGTCTTGGGAGTTCCAGCAGAAGATCTAGTGGAACTGCATGCAGCTTTTGCCCATTCATAGGTAAAATGAAGCAAAATTACACCTGAGTAGCAGTGGTGGGTTGCCCCCTGTTCGCACCAGTTCTATAGAACCGGAAGTAAAACCAGTGGGAGGCTCTGCCCACTGACCCCAACGTCATCAAAACGCGCATGCGCAGAAGCTTCTGTGCTTGGGCAGAAGAGTGCGCAGGCACACAAGCGGAGTAATCATGTGTGTGCGGCCCCGCTACAAACCAGTAGTAAAGGTAAGTAGAACCCACCCCTGCTGAGTAGCCAGGGGTTCTATTATGAAACAGAAATCAATCAGATCACTCATATCTTCCCAGGATTTACTGGATGATTTTCTCTTTCCTAAAGCCTCGTGACCTTCTACTGTCTTTACATTACTTGAGCCAGGTAACCCATTTACCAATTACAAGAAGAAATTGGATACTTCTCCGGAACTTGCATCCAAAATACTGCTCAAGAATAGAAAGCAATAAACACTGCACCTTGGTTACTTTGGTTAACAAGCACTAATGATATCATTAAGTTACATTGCACATGGCAGGGAAGTTTAGTCTGCTAAATCCTACTCTAGTGTGAATTTGACCACAGAGATTATTCTTTGATAATTGATGGTGTTGATCAGAGTAGGCTTGGATAGCAAGATAAAATTTCAGTATGTAAGGACATCAAACATGCACATGAATAATAAAAAAAGACCATTGGTCAGTGAGATTATAATTGAGGAGCAGATGTATAGCTTCTGCTAAGAAAGCAACCATGTGGATTTTGGTAACAGGCAATTTTCTGTGGTTTTAATGTTTTCCCTAAAGAATTTAAAGAGCATCAAATGGAAATGTGATATGAATATTTTTAAATTATGCCAAATTGCATGAATGAGATCTAATTTGGTTTCATGAAGGTTCTTATTTTAAAAATAAATATATTAAAATGAGAAAGTTTAGGAAGATATGAAATGATCTAGAACAAGAGTATATTTAACAATCAGCATTTCAGAGAAGAAGAACTATTAGAAATGTTTAACATTATTACGACAACAATATCTGTTTTGTGCATTTTGTAGCTATAATGAAAAAGATTCATCCAGACTTCAATAAAATAAATTTAAAAAATTGAATTAAAATCTTATCCTAGATTTCTTTTGGAATTTGTTTCTGCAAATTCCAAAGAATTTGGAAAGAAACCAGCAAAGAAACAAATTTCTGTTGGCTAACATAAGCATTAATAACAAATATTAAATAGATCAAAAGAATTTACTTAGACCCTTATACTTTAATGGCCCTGGCCCATTAAAAAAAAAAGAATAAAAGCAAACAGTGCAATTATTATGTGGACAATCAGGGAAAAAAGAATCTACACCTATTTCAAGGGTTTCCTTTCCCAGAGCTAACTCTACAATTAGGTGGAAGAAGATAGTTACTTCATGCAACAGATATGCATGAAAAGAATCACAGGGCCTTTCCTGCATGATTTAAGCCAGACTGCTGCCTTCAGATTTTGTGGAGGATGATATCCCCTTACAATTGCGGAAGAAAGACTCGACTGCCAGCAAAATCAACTTTGGTATTCAGAATGGGAGTCATGCCATCTTGTTCCTGAAGCAAGACATCATAGGCAGGCTTTGCGTTGATCCTCCACAACAGCTTTGTGGAACTTAATCTAGGGTTCTCACTGTTCTGGCTTTAACAGGAGATTTGACTGTGAAAGTCTCACAGAGGACAAGGTTCCCAGTCCTACTGAGCATGGGACATTTGCCTTTTGTGCACAGAGGAATCTAGTACTATTGAATTATTAAAGGGAAAAAAATGTTTGGACTAGTCCTTGACTTATAACCATTCATTCACTGACCAAAGTTACAATGGCACTGAAAAAAGTGACTTATGACTGTTTTTCACATTTACAATCATTTCTGCATCCTCATGGTCACATGATCAAAATTCAGACACTTGGCAACGGGCATGTATTTATGACAGTTGTGGCATCCCGAGGTCATGAGATCAACATTTGCAACCTTCTGACAAGCAAAAGCAATGATTCACTTAACAACCATATTACTAACTTAACAACTGCACTGATTCACTTAACAATTATCGCAAGAAAGGTCGTAAAATGGGGTAAAACTAATTTAACAACTGTCTTGCTTAATAACATAAATTTTGGGCTCAATTGTGGTTGTAAGTAGAAATAGCAAAAACTTGCTACCTTCTGCAAAATACTACATAACAATTGTCATTAAGTGAAAAAGAAAAAAAATGAGCACAGATGAAATCCTAGGTTTAATATAACTAAATTTTTCACTTACTGTTTTTATAAAAATGTATGTTTGGAACCAAAATTTAGACTTGTTCTCAGTATGTTAACAAACTAGCAAGTCCATTAAAGGTAATATTAGCTTGAAGTACATATAACTAGTCACAAAAGAGATCAGAACCAATTATTTCTGAAACAGAATGGATGTTTGCTAGCAGCTGGCTTGTAATATGAGAAATATTACAGCCTTGCTTTTATATCTTCTTCTACCAGTTGAAGAGCAGGTTATTGGATGTCCTCTGGCAGGTGCTGATGGATTAAGGTGGTCACTGATAAAGTCCAAAATTTGAATTAGAGGTTTTTGTGTGCACAGCTAGAATGAAAATGATCTGTAGGTTTAATTCCTCCGATTTAATACAAGGTTTAAAAGTATTGGTTTATATCCCACTTATGCATATTTGCAAAACTGTGTTGTAAACCAGTGGTTTCTTAGGAATATTTTATATGAACAACATACAGTGTATAGAAATTCAAATATATTTGCTTCTTGAGTACCCATAAGATTTGATAAATATATAGATTAGTATACATTGCTACAAATATTACTAAATATATTTCAGAAATAGATCCAAATGTTTTCATTTGAAAGTATAGTCTGGGGTTTTAATGTTTTGAAAGATTGTCATAGAACTGAATTTTTTTTCTTACAGTTTTACAGAAAGCAATTTTTAGACAGAAAACTTGTTATCAGGGTATAGTTGCCAAAAACAAATATATTCATATTCAGAAATAAATACTACTAAATTCTACACTTACAGGTAATTTTAGCCTAAATCTTCTCACAGTCCAAGTAATTGAACTTATCTCTAAGAAATGGGAAAATTCAGATGCATTAATTCAATTTAAATTTCTAAACCGAGTTTCTAAAAGAGTGTAAACCATAATCAAACTGGATAATTCGGAATTAATCTAGGGATTTGAAAAGATTTTGTCTATACATATATTTATCTCTCTAATCTGTTCCAGTATCTGAATCAGATTTGCTTAAGTTTCCGCATTAGTTTAAAAGTCAAAATCAAATTGAATTGAGAATTCTAAACAGGTCAGTTTTATCCACATGGTCCTCATATCATTTTGGCATTTCCTCTATGGTAAGGCAAAAGATCTTCTCTTAAATGGAATTCAGCACTATAGCACCCACCACACTACCAATAGAAATCTCACAGGATTGCTAAACTATTTAAGTAAGAGAGATTTCAGATCATCGTTGAAGGATACCTATGTCATGGCATATATGAAATTATGGTGCCCAGGCAAGAAAAGTTGGATAAATTCCAACATAAATAACCAAAGTGCCAAGTCTGGTTTCCACATAATGAAAACAATGATTTACAAAGTACATATCTTTGAGATGCTATGCCAACATCACATAAAACCCACCATGGCGTAGTACAAATAAGCGAAGCCCATCTAGTAAACTGTGCTAAATTAGGTAATGGAGAGCCAGGACAAAACCTATAGTGATATATGTTCTCATCCTTGCACACCTGTTGTCATGGTGTTAGCTTGACACACTTAGCAGTTAACCAAGCTGTGACATATGCAAACATTTTCAGTCTAGTTTTGTAGCTGCTGCTTATCTTTTTTAAAAATATACTTCAAAGAAACCCATACGTGCATTCCTGCCTACTTCCTATCTGTTGAAGAAGAAAGCTTTTACTTTACCTGTAAGTATATCTGGGCACAACTGCTCAGAAAACAATTTTCCAGCACTGAAATTCTGGTAATTACTGAGAATGTTCACTTTCAGACTCTATTTGAACTGATTAAAAAAAAAAACTGCTGTAACATAAATTTGAAAAATATCCCCATTTAATGTTCAGATTGTTGATAAGGATGTATTGTATTAGTCATAACTGTGGATCCACTTAATCATGTAAATCTTTACCATGAGGAAAGAAATGTGCCCATATTCTTCTTGTAGGCACTCTCCGTTTTAGGTACCCAGTATACATCCATATATGCAAAATTTATCATAAAATATATTTTATTGTGGTTTTTTTGTCTCCTTCAATTATTGAGATGTTTACCTAACTTGCTCTTCAAGGACAAAATTTAGTGAAAAGGATAGAAATTTTGGAAAAGTAGGCATTGGTCACACTAGTTGGGCTAATAGGATCTACAATTTTAAAACAATCAGTGTCAGACATCAAGGAACTTATTCAGTTTGAAAGTAACTGTTGGAAACTTTTGTTAAACATCCCCTCTCATTTTTAGAAGTTGCACAGCACGTACAGTGTCTTTTTTCTTGCTGAAAAGCATTGTAAAACTGGCAGTAATTTATTTCATTTTAGAGTAGCATTCTAATTAATAAGCTAAGTAATGCTCAAGTATATCTCTGCAGGGGGAAAAGTCTAATTTTCCCCTTCTATTAAAATAAGCTGTAAGAATGTGAGTTCTTGGATGAAGAACTCAAATAGAAATATCACAAATCTGATGGCAGCCAATGAAATAAATATTTTTGGAAAATAAAAACATAATTTTGATCAGTCTGATAGAACTATGAGCCATTTTATTTATAAATCACCAAACACACAAATCAGCAGCATTTTTATTTCATAGCCAAAAAGTGTCTACAAATTTCTAAAGACTGGTATCATTTGAATTACATATTTAACCAAATGGACTCTCACGTATACTTGATATTTGTGAATAGAAATCTAACCCTATTTGAAAGCTTTGTCCAAAACCAGATCAGCTTCCTAATCACAGGAATGAAGGAGGGGTGCAGAGTGCTGCAAGAGGAATCTCTCCAGTTACTTGCTCAGTTTTTTCCTGGTGCTTTCTCCATTGTTGAGGAGGAGATGGCTAGAATCATTAGAATAGCTCAGATGGTGAAGCAAGTGAGAAAAAAAAGAGGGCTAGAAGATTATGAAGAATAAACAATAGTTAGAAATGCACAAGGCTTAGTTAATACTTGGCCTGAAAGGGAATTCCAGCCATGGGGCAGCGAGCATGGGTTTTCCAGCGACCGCAGGGACAACTTGGATAAAAGTCAATTTAGAACCTTCTCCGGGGCAGCTTGCCAATTGCTCTTTCCTCTATCCTTAGTTACCACTTCCCTTCCCTTCACTGCAATCTCTCTCTCAGTTTGGAGAGAAAGCAAAATAAGATATAATCCTTCATTCCGAGGTTGACAATCTATGTGGATATTGACAGATGAGACTCTACTGAGCATAGAAAGATAGTGATTCCCAGTCATTCCCTTACTCAAGGCAAAATTTTTCTTCAGTCTCATTCAATTCCCTGCTCTGGAGTTTGGTATTTCTGTTTTCTGCAGTTTATTGAATGGAAGAAACTCTCTGCCACTAGATCACACAGCAAAAAGTGAAATGAGAATGAACGAATGAATCCATGCATACAATTGCCACTGTTAGAGCAATTACAGAGCAGCTATGTTTCTGTTTCTCTGCCTAAAGGTATCACTCCCTTTTCAGCACAGATGTAGGGAGAATTAGAAGAAACCAAGATCTCAAAAAATTCTTTGTTGAGGGTTTTATTTTAATTCAGCCAATTTTGAAATGTATAGTGGGAGCATCTCTCTTTTTTGCAGTAGAAGGACTAGCAGGCCAGGACTTTTTAAAGAAACACAGGTCTTGGATCTTGCAATAGAGCACTAAACCTGCATAGCTAAGTAATCTGCAGAAGACCTAACAAGCTATTTGGAAGTGATGGAGCAGCAAAGGCCATCTCTCCAGAAATACCACTAGATAGCAGTACGTCGTAACTGGAGGGGAAAGAAAATCTCTTAGTAGCCTAAGGTAGCTAATAGGAGATGGGAATATTCCAGTCGCATTGAAATGGCACATCTAAAAGCACTCTAGATTATATCCAAAGTAACAATTGTGTTGGGAGAAGGAAAACAAAATGTTTAAAGTTGATTTTTAAGATACCTCAACCATGAACTGGGAAGAAGGCAACAGCACAGTCATGAAAATATGAAGTATCATTAGTACATATCTGTGTCAAAATTAGGGAATGTGAGGGAAGGATAAATTAATAGCACTGATAGCCTTTCTGTTGTCTCCTTGTACTGTAGCTCACTGGCCCAAGTAGGACAATTGTCAAAAGTCACTTCAAGAAAATATCATAAAACGAACTACTTTTTTCTTATTCTTCATTTCTGATATACCTAGTTAAGTTACAGCTAGTCCTCAGGTTACAACCATTCATTCAAAGTTATGATGACATTGAAAGAATGGTACTTATGACAAGCTCTCATATTTCAGGCCATTGCAACATCTCTGCAGTCTTGTAATTGTGATCCAAATGCTCAGTGTTCAGTTTGCAATTATGACATCATAATAAGATGCAGTTACATAAGCATGTTTTCTAATGTTCCCTGCTTCCCTAAAGCAAAGTCAATGGGAAATCCAGCAGGAAGTCAGAAGTCACAGTCATGTGAGATCTTTGCTTAACAATGGTAACAGGGACTGTCAGGATTGCTGTCGCTAAGCAGCATGGTCCCAGTTGCCATAACCTGAGTACTTCCTGTACGTAATATAAAGGAACTTTGATTATGTCTGCCAGCAAAGAAACAAACCAGATCAACTTTCTGATATAGGTTTTTTTTATGATTCTGTATTTCATTATCTTCCCCCCTATGCCTATAATTGAATTTGGGGGCTGCTATAGATTCTGTTGCATCATTAAGAGGTTGGGTCTTCTACAACCAAATAGTGTCTTCTAAACCTTGCCTTTCCAAAATAAGAAGAAAAAGTATGTTAGTTATTTATTGTGTTGTTTAACTTTTGTGTCTACTGGCATACCACAGAAGGGATAAACCTCTTCTCACATTATATGTCCCATTTAAGAGACACATATATGTAGAATGATTTAATTTTACAGTTATAAATCTTTGCGCCAAAATGCATCAAGTACCAAATTCGACCGAGTTTTGAAGCAGTTGAATACCGAAGTACTACTGTAATACTGTGTAACATGCAGATGGGCTCACATATAGTAAAAAACATATTGTCATTTGTATGGTTTTGGCTTAGCCTAGTGTCAGATTGTGGCTATTGGAATTTATACCATGGTTTATGGCTTCCTGTATTGCACAGAAATAGCAACTATAATTTATTCTATACCCCATGGTTAAAACATACACAGGTTAATGGAATCATAGAGTAGTTCTATTTTGCTTTTTTATCATTGATTTATATACTAGTTTTCTTACCCAATTCTTTTTAAGCAGAAGGTTAAGACATGCTAAACAAAAACCACCATATATCTGAACATATTCTAAATATACTAAAAAAAGAACAGTAAAACCAATTATTAAAAGCAGAGTCAGCCAAGATTTTAAAGTCATTTATTAAACCAGCAGTAAAAACATACTAAAAACTTTGAGCAACTAAAAATGATCGTTGCTGAAAAAAAAAATTGGCCCCAATCACTCCTACCTGGAAAGGTGTTCCAGAGAGAGAATCTTTTGGATGGTGGAGCCTGTTCCATGGTCATTATAAACTCTCTTGAGGAGTTATAACACTGATACCTTTTTCCGTCTGTTGTGCTGCAGTCAGGATTGGAAGCTGAAACCAAATGGGTGAGCCAGTGGTATAAATCATCCTGATTTGATCCTGGCCAAAGAGGTGTAGGTAACATTAGGATCTTCCTATCCATGTGATTTGAGCTTTCCATGCAGTGAAACTAAAGGAAGGATACTTATGCATATGAAAAAGGTAGTTGTGCATGAAAAGGAAAGCTGGATAATTATATTTTTTAAAAGATATAAGTTATTTTTAAATTTGAAAGGTTTACTAAAGGAATCAAATTATTCTTCATACTGGGATGAAAGAAACCAAATTAATGCAAAACCTGTCTATGTTTTGCAGAATAGCCGTTCAAAGTACACATTAATTTTCTTATGTAATCATATCAACTGCTATAGTTCTTGATGGCATCCCCTCCCAATCCCAACAGAAAACAGAGCCTCTAAGAAAAAGGAAGGACAATTAACTGTTTTTATAATAAGAGCACTGGCAGGTTTCAGAAGGTGAAGGAAACAAGAGGATGAAAATCTAAAAAAACATTATAGCATTATTGATCAATATACATTTTATTTTAGAAGAATGGAAAGCAAAACTAGGTCTGAAGATTTGCAAAAGGCTGGTCTTTTTGAAATGGCAAGTGAAGAGCAACTGATAGATGAGTCAAAATGTAGGTTATGAACATGATGGATGAGAGCATAACTGAAAAAAGCATTGCAGAACTTAGCAGCATGAAATAGCAGGCTAAAAACATGAAACAGGAAAGAACCAGTGACAATGAAGCACATTTTCATCTGTATTTGTAGGGACGGAACTTCTGCAAAAGCTGCCGAGGCCTGTTATCAGCTCAGCTCAGAAGGCTGCGGTTTTCTCACTCTTACAAGCTTGCTCTAACTGACACTTGTTTTTCACTGAACAGGATGCTTGACTCTGAGGTGTCTGCTTCCCTAAAACTTTGCCCCCCCCCCAAGAAAAAGGCAGTGCAGCTCCACCTCACGCGCAACTCTCAATTGACTCTTGATTGCAAAAAAAAATTTCATGATAAGCAGCAAACAAATTTAAAATGCAATGAAATAGCCCATTCACTTATTTATTAAGAGTAGAGGAGGAAAAAAACGTTTGCAGTGCTCTTTTAATAAAGAATGGCCAACAAAAAAAAATACCATTAGTCTAAATTAGAGAAATATAATTGGGTCTCCGTGGGTTTTCTGCACAGAAACAGACATCCCCAGTGAACTGACTCTGTGTAGGATTTTATTTGGAAGAATCTGGGTTTGCACTGTCAGAATGGAATCCAGTTTAGATACTCAGAGTCATGACACTTTCAAGCGCAGCAATCTATTTTCCAATTTACAAATAAACATTTATGTACAAGTAAAAGGGCTCCTCTTTAAATCACCGATAAATGCAATAAAACTACAAAACTACAAACTACCGAGTACTGAGAACAAAATGTGAACCCAGACATCAAGAATCCCGCTTTTACAGCATTCTGTTTCTTGGTCTTATTAAGAAGACCAAGTAAGTGGTCTGATAATTTTCTTGACAAAACAGCAGAGGCTGGTTTTTGCATGTCCAACAAACTGCAGAGCAAGTTACGGGTACTAATTAAAAAATATATAGACTAGACTAAAGATCCAATCAAACTAAGGCCCATGAAAACTGCACTTTTTCACTTAATCTATGGTAATCTTACCCTAAGTAAATCAATTATGCAATTAATACCACCTCTTTCGAATAGTTGTGACTAAAGCCAAGCTGATTCAATTTTAATTCAATGTGTAGAAAGTGACCATAGCTAGTATACATAAAACAATGCACATCTCTTATTATGCGCACATTTTGTGCCAACATTAAGTTGGCACATTTTTAAATGAAAAACTTAAGTCAGAGAAGCAAACAAGGGAGATGAGATTGTGCATGGAATAGGAGGAAAATATGCTTTTGCTGCATGTTTATGAACATAATCATTTTCAGAAGAATCACTCCAAAAACAGATGGTGTCCGTCATTTGAAGAAGTGCGGTTTTAGACTAATATATTATCAAATATACAGTGCAGTATTGATAAGAAAAATATGAGATAATGAGTCAAAAAATTATTATGATAGGCAGAGGATATGACAAATATCCCCTAATAGCCCAGTGCTATCCAGTAGTCAAGAATCTTCTTAATTTCAAATAAATCCTATTTGTTATTTTTTCATCTTGTTATGTGTGGTACATGCTATCTGGAAATGCAGAGATTTTCTAAATTATGTAGCCCTAAAGAAAAGCTATATTTGAATATGTCAAGATTTGAATTCTGATCACTGTCAAATCAGTAAGAAACCATGTTCAGAAGCTGTGAGGGGGAAAAGAATCTTACATTTATATTGTACTCACATAAAGCACAATAAAAGGCATAACATGAATTCCGTATAAAGGACAAGAAAGGTATGCCATATGTACCACCTTGAACTCTTGAATGAAAGGTAGGAAATAATTGAACAATCCTTTAAATTAACTTGCCTCTAACCACATCTCTAGCAACACTGAACATTCCCAAATCACATGTAAATCTCCAGAACCTTAACAATGATCAGCAGTCAACATAGCATACACCAAAAACAAGAATAGGCACCAGATGATGAGATTAATGCTTTTTTTCACAACAGAAAAGGAAAACCCCATTATCAGCTGTTCTCTGGTTTTAAAATTGTAGACTTTGCACACAAACCATTTGAAGCATGAATCTGTTGCATTTCCTAATTTCACCAGTATAAATGGTTGATGGATTTGTTTGTTTGTTCTCTGAAGCTGAAACAGCAAAGTGAAAGTGTCTGAAGATAAGAAAAGCACAGAATATCTTCTTCTAAAGTGATTTCAGACTAGGGTAGCCCCTGGAAATACGGCTTCATAAGCTGTTGGACACAGATGAGAAAAGCCCTATGACAGAAGGTGATTTTGTTGTCAAGAAGGAAACAGAGGGATTCAGTGAAAGAAAGAATAAAGACAAATATAATAAGTCAGCAGGCTGCCAGGAACATGATCAGCAGTTTATACAAGGGAATTTGAATTTAATAGCTTGTGCCAAAAAGGGGTGGGAGGAAACGTACATAGGATTAAGGGTGAAAGGGTGGTAAATTTTATTAACAAAGGCAATTAGGTAATATAGAGTGTTTATGTTCCTCTTTTCAACCTCATACAGGTGTGTGAAGTAAAACAGCCATAAGCTTTGTACCTTTTAGAAGAATAAACAAAAAAGCCTTTGAAATCAACCTTTTTTTTTTGTAGCCTGCTCAGTATCATGTCCTCCCTTAGGGATCATTCAGAGACCACAGAAATAGGTATAGTATTATTGATATACATAAGAGGGTACTAGTTAAAGTGACCTGTTAAGTGGTTGCTCAATCATACGTAGTCACAAAATGACAAATTAGACAATTTTTAGCAAAATCTTTAAGGTGGATTTTCTCTTTTTAAAGTAAAGCAATAAAACAAAAACAGGCAATTCTTCCAACTTCTTCAGGATTTAGAAATAAGCAAGCAAGCCTTTAACTGCAGCCCAGATATGACCACAGAACATAGGAAGCTACCAGTTCCCATTTGCTATACGTATGCGAGAGGTAGGGAATGCTGCCTTTCAGATATATTTATTGATTTATGTATTTTATTTATGTGACTTGTATGATCACCCATCATATCTACACAAGCTCTGACCAGCTTTTGAACTTTAGCTTCCATGGCCCTTGTCATTGGCCTTACTACCTTGCTACCAGCCTCTGATGGAAGTTGTAAATCAACAGAGAACATCAGATTGTTCAGCCTTTTTCAACTCTGGCTGGCAGAAACTGTTCCGAATCTCCGAAAATCATTTCCATATCTCAACCAACCAGAGCTTGAAATGCAGATTCTTTGCATGTAGAGCATAAGCTCTATCATATACAGTATATGATTTCTTCACTGAAAGAAGAAATTGGAAATATGATTCACCATTTAATAACTCTATGACTGCAATACTTTGAACTGCAGAACATTGAGTAACACCTGATTCTAATATAATTATTGTCCCCAAGATTAATGGAGAGAGAGGTTTAAATTTATGTTTCAGACAGGCATGTTATTTCATGCAATGGATGGATCATTGCGTACTTTATCAAAAATTATCCTCTGGTTTGCCTCCATATAAATTTCTGTCCGACTTCTCTTCTTGTTGTGTTCATACATTAAACCGAGTCATATTATAGTTTTGTTCAGTCTGGTTTTCTGTGTTGTTTGAACTATTATGATTTATTTGATTTTTATCTTGCCTTATTATTTATAAATAACTTGAGGCAGCAAACATATCTAATATTTTTTTGTCCTCTAAAAAAAGGAAGAATAGCCATAATAACTCTGTGAGTTGGGTTGGGCTGAAAGAGAGTGAGTGGCTTAAAGTCACCCCGCTGGATTTCATGCCTAAAATGGGACTAGAATTCATATTTCTTGGTTTTTAGGTCAGCACCTTAACAGTTTCACCATGAAAAATCAAGGTGTTTTAGTTTATGAGATCACTAGGTTATAGACACTCTTCTAGCTATTGAAAAACAGCACTGAATGTTCAAGCATGAATCTGAAAAAGATGACATGAGGAGATCAAGCTGCAAGAAAGTCTGTTCACTGACAGTATTGTGTTGAAAGAATTTTCTGTTTTACATTTAGAATATGATGTGTGATAATTAGTGAATAAAAGAAAATTTGAAACTTGAAAGCAGAAATGTACCGTAAGAATTAGGAATAACTGAACTTAATGGGCATCACAATCGGCTATTGCAGTATAGCTATGATAAACTGTTCAGGCCATATAAAGGAATAGAATGTAATGACAGTAAAACAGGCACTTCTAAGTTCTAAATAAGCTCTAGCTAAATAAATGTGAAAAATCATCACATCCAATGAGCCTCAGTGTTGTGCAAATGAATGCATCAATTACAACTATAATCAATCAATATTATAAGACACTCAGAAATTCTATACCAAATTGCAACAGATGCTAAATGTGACACCTAGAAAGAATCATCAGAATGAATGAATCACTGAGAAAATGGAGGAACATGAAATCAGAGAAAATTTGGCTTGGGCCTAATAAAATATAGCAATACAGTTAATAGAGTTTTGCAAAGATAATTCTTTGTTGATTACCAACATTACTTGGATAACCTGAATGAAATAAATATATGAAATAAATATGAAATAAATGGGAAACACTCAGTGGTGGGTTCCTCTCGGTTCCGCCCAGCTGGTAGCAGTGATGATATGAAGTCATCAAACTGGTTCTCTCCACCCCACCCCCCATGTTATTCTTACTTTTTATTTGGCCCCACCCCCAATCTATTGCTGCCCCGAGTTCCAGCTGATGGGCTATAAGGAAAAAAACTGTTTAAACTCTTGCCACAGGGCTTCAAACGGCCGTCCTACAGCTGATCAGTGATAAAAGGCAGTTTGGTGGTAGACTGGTGGCTGCAAAAATACATGAGTAGACCAGTGGCTGCAAAAATACATGAGTAGACCGGTACAGCTCTGCAAGCAGTTAAAAGCCTGGTAGACCAGTACCTCTGCTAAATCCTAAAGAATTGTCACATGACCATCAAGCCACGCCCACAAAATAAGTCATGCCCACAGAACCAGTAGTAGAAAATTTTAGAACCCACCCCTGGAAACACTGGAGAAATGCAATGTTGGAATTTTCAGTATTACTTTGCTGCCATCGAGTCATCATCCAGATTTTTTCAACTGATAATAGGTAGTCCTTATGTAGAATATTTGTAATTGCATGTTGTAGTATAGCTTTACTTTCCAACAAAATAAAGTTAGGTTGTGTTTTATTTTAGGTCCCATCCAGTGTTTATTGGGTAGATGGGTGGCTCTAAGAATTTGTTAAATAAACAAATAAACAAAAATGCTTCTGTGTAGAGTTTCATCATCATAGTCATTTATGTCCTTTACAAGGAGGCTGTATCTAAGGGAAGGAGGAAGCCCAGCTTCTTTCAAACATCCACTTCTGTCATCCCCAGCTAAGGGATGGTTGAAGCTTTAGTACAAAAAACCTGGACCGCATCACCTGCCTGCTTCTCTTGTAAAGAATTTAAGCATTTATTCATCATCCTTCCCCCACCCCCACAATCATCATTTAGCATTAGTAGCCAGTTACAGGTTCTACACTGCTTTTAATTTTTTTATGAGTGAGCATTGTGTATCATTACAAAGAGTTCTTTCAGACAGACTGATACCTTCATATGTTTTTTAAATATCCACTCTGAGCAACACTCACTATCCAAGTGTGTAATTGGGGAGACAATTTCACTGTAAATAAAGTTTTGAACAGTTAGATCGATTAGCGTATTTTATTGAAAGGAAAGTACTGTTAATGGAACAGGTCACAATGCCAGCTCTTTTCGCATGAATAGATGTAAATTATAAATTGATCTAAAGTGTGATCAAGATATATGATGACTATATTTTAGAACATGCAATATATTTATCATTATGGATAAGAGTTGCATTTTTGCACCTTGTGGCATTTATACTTCCAGCTTTGCTGCAACAAGTGGGTAATTTTCTCCTTTAAAAAAATGTAAAGAAGAATATTGACAGGCTCATGTGGCTATATGTTTTACTTTCTGTCACCATCAAAAGACCAAAAGGAAAAGTGGCTTATGTTTTACAAGTAAAGACAATTAAAATTATGAAAGTATTAGCTAAAGATATTGATCTTTTGTTCTTAAGAGAGTGTTAGAATTTGAGGGGAAAATTCAAAGATAAATCAGTATTATTCTTTGCTTCGAGACCAGGGGGATTTTAAAAAAAATCTGTCTCTCCAGTTTCTATGAAACAAATAGTTATGTTTCAGATAAATTCCCTTTCACGATGTGTAATAGTCACTATATGCAGAACAAAGGATACATTCTCAGCATATTCAGTATTTGCAGATGTTTTTCTGCTTTAGCAGACATTCTAAATCATGCAGATATTATTTTAAACTTAATTTCCTTTGTGGAATATTGATCAGTTGCTTCTCTAAAACCTGTCTGGGGATAGGATGGAGGGACAAATTTGTATTTGCACATCACATTTTAACGTCATTTCAATTCCAATTATAAACCCCTTAACAGAGCAGGTCAGAAGTACTTATAAGTGTCTTGCTAGTGATTTCAAGCAAAGCAGAATGAAAAAAGGTAGACATTTGTAGTAGACGGCCATTCAAAGACAACCTAATGACATCAACCACAGGAATGTAAATATGCAGCTTAGGATCTTCATATGATCCAGTTGGATGTGTTCCATGGCTTGCAACACTCTCTCCTACTTTCCATGTATGGATTCTATATATGTAATAATGACAAATAGCTCAATCAAGTTTTGAAGATATAAGTATATATTGTGTCAGGCAAAATGAGAAACATTTGTATTGTTTTTGTAATGGGGGGAAATACAAAACTCCAAAAAAAAAAAAAAAGTCCCATTTAAAAGTAATTCAGCCTGCTTCAGAGTACCGTTTCAATATGCTCTTCAATATCTAATGCAATATCTAATGCAATACTCAGTTTGTGTATATTTGCTATAGAAGCATAGATGCAGATAAGCAGTAAAGGAAATTAATGGTTCTGGAGGATCACAGGTCCTGAGGAAAGCAAAAGTCAACTAAAATTGAAGAAAAGCAGGGGAAAGAGTGTCCAGGGTATCTGGATTTGGACCCAAAACTGGAAATCAATTGCCTACTGTACATAAATTCTTATCTAAATCAATTTTGCAGTGCCATTTGGTTAATGAAGCCTATTATTAAAATCTAAACCTAGCCAATATTCAGCTCCCTTGAACCCTTGCCACCATAATCAGGATTGTACGTTTTAGATCTAAATGAATCAGAGGACCCCAGTTTGTTTATACCTATCTTAAGTAATAGAAATAGACCTGTATTTAAAAGCAATAAAATGACAGAGCCATATATCATCTTGGCAAATGCAGGCTTTTCCTGAATGTGATTTTATCTCTTAAGCGGAAAAAACCTCATTTAATGTTTAGAATATTAACATTAAGGGATCAGGGACTAGCAACATTTTTTGGACTCTGAGGACCAGCCAAAGTGAAGATTTAATTTCCCTTTCTGGAATATAAGACCAGCATTTCAGCAGATCTAACCAAGTTTTATAGGTCTTGTGGAAATCTTATTAAATTGTATGTAAGACTGTCAACATCTTGTGAGATTTTCATAATATTTCATAACATTTCTATGCAAAATCTCAAGAGAATTCATTTTACCATTATGTGATTTTTAGTAAATAAAATTATGCAATTTTATATTGGAGATTGATGCCTTCAGAGGCATTAAGGCTTAAGAAAGAAGGAGATTTTGTGCTTGGATGACCAAATGAACTCATTGTTTTATTTTTGGTTTTTCATCCAGTTTCAGTAACTCTTTTCCTAGATTTGTTTGCTTTAAACAACCACTCTTTTTCAAATATGATAGGCCTTTCATGAGGTTCTCTTGTGGATTTACTTTCTTTAATATTCAGCTACTGTTTTACTGAAAAGTTCTGTCAGATGTTTAACATCATAAAAGAGGAATAATATGGCTTGTAACAAAATTTTTCTTAAATAATCAACAATGTAGTACTTCCAAAGAAAGCAAAAGAAATTGTGGCTTTTTTTTTTGTCTGAGAACTTTGATAAAGCACTTACTCTCTTACAGGCTTTCAGAATTATCTGAGATGCGCCATTTAATTCCTAAGATTCATTCTGGTGGTTCTAATATGAATTCAACAGCATTTCTGAATTTTCAGATTTTATGTCAGTTAGGAGCAGAAATTTACAAAGACCAAGTTAAATAAACATTTCAGACGATGACAAAATTATCCATGCCAAGACATTTGCAAAGCTGCATACATAAAACTCCTGCTATGCAGTTAAAGTGTTCAACAATGCTATTCATTGCAATAGATCTAGTAACTCTTCTAGAACTATCTGGACATCTGTCAGTTAAGAACAGGAGAATAGTTTCTTCCTTGCAACTGGTATGGAAACAGGAAAAGTGTTATTAAATCAACTCACTACATTGTATAGAGCCGTGATGGTGAACCTATGGCACGAATGCACAGGTGGCACACAGAGCCATATCTATGGGCATGCAAGTGTTGCCCTAGCCCAGCTCCAGCATGCATGCACATGCCGGCCAGCTGATTTTCGGGCCTTCCCGGCCCACTGGAAATCAGAAAACGGGCCGTTTCCGGCCTCCGGAGAGCCTCTGGGGGTGGGAAAGGCTATTTTTGCCCTCGCCAGGCGCCAAGAAAGCCTCTGGAGCCTGGGGAGGGTGTAAAACGGGCTTACCGGTAACCTTTATGCCATTGCATGCCAAAAACGGGGGGAGTGCAGGGGGGTCGCGTGCGCATGTGCGGGGGCGGGCATGGGGGCATTGAATTATGGGTGTAGGCACATGCGTGCATGACGCCCTGTGTTCTCCCCACTTTTGGCAAAAAGGTTAGCCATCACTGTTATAGAGGGTAGCACAAAGGCAGAAAAAATATTGTTTTTTATTCCATCAGGAATGTTATATTTACTTTCCAGCAGTGAAAATGGAAAAATGTTGTCTAACAGTCAAGAGTAAATCTGTAAAATGGGCAGAGAATATTTGCCAATCATTTCAAGTAGGACAGTGGCTTCACAATCAGATCTTCTCTGAACACTGGTCTGGATTTACTTTTCTTTATGGATCAGTGTCAAAGGCCCTGGCTTTGGTTTGGATCAGGCTCTGTCAGGATTCAGCATTCTGGCAGTTTGGTAATATTACTAGAAATATGTGTGGATGCCAGACAGTTATGAGATACAAATTTGTCTTGCAGGATCATGGAGACTAAAGGGTTACAAATTTCAGTAAGTATTTCACATATCCAAGCTTATTCCACATCTCAAGGAAAACAAGGCAGTTGGAGGCAATTTGATTTTAGAAGATGTTAAAGACCAGCATGGAATTGTGGGCCCCAGTCTGGGCATCCTTGTTCACCAACACAGACTCCACATTACAGAGTCTGATAAACTGGAACAGCTTCATCACTATTCCAATACATCAAAGAAGATAAAGGAAAGATCCAGCTAATTTCCATCGCAAGAGTTTGTTGAGTGAAGTTAGCAAGTGTATGCTAGGCACTTCTATGGGGAAAACACAGGTTACATATAATGCAAGATATAATCTTGGCAGAGGAACAAACTGCAAGAAGGGACATTTGGCCTTTGATCACTGTTTTATCCTTCCCGATTTAGGTGAAAAATACATCAATCCCCATCTAATTTATTGACCTAAGACAGCCCTTGATATGTTCCTTTGAACCAGGCTTTGGAAAATTTAGCTGCCTCTTCCATTGACTTATGCCTGTTATTGATGATTACAATAATTATCAATCATCAAGTTAATGTAATCAACTTAAACAGTAAAGAAGCATTCCTTAAAGATTGTTTGTAAAATTAATCAATAATAATTCAGAAATATTCAGAAATAATCTAGAGCATTTCTCAAATTGGCAAAACACCAGGAATGATACAGGCCTCTCAATGTTTACAAACCGAATTGTAACGTATCAAAATACTGACAAATAATAATATTAAAGAGATTATACAGGCAGGGTTAGTATTGCAAATATTGTGGTAAATATCATAATTCATTTTTCACAGTTCTCTTTTGTGTTTATATTAAAAATCTTTATATAAACAGAATAAAAGTATGATAATGAATAAATTAGGGGTAGCTAAGAAAGCATTAGTTTTTGTCCAAATAAAAGATCATCCGAGCTACATTCACAGGATTTTGTACAGGTTTAAGCAGTTATCTTCCTATTTGTATTTTTATTTATTCTATGTTTTTTATTACCACAAAACTGAATCAAATTGCTCAGGCTGAAAAACATAGTTCTACAAAATATTTCATTTGATAGTGCCAGGTTATCTATTTGTAAGCATTGTAATTTTCAGTAAAAAAATAGATATGGTACTTTTCTTATTTATGATTCTATCATTGCACTCAGGGAAAGTTTTAGGCTGAAGAAATATTCTAATTATAGGAAGAGTAGAATGGGAACACAACAGACTTTTTAAAGGAAAAAGGATATGGCTACATCTTCAGCTCTATATTTCTAGGATTTTCAAGAGAATTGAGAAAGTTATATTAAGATACTTAGGAGAAATTCTATGTGGTTAATTATACATGAGTCACCTCTGTAACAACAGAATTGGGAAGGTCTTTGTAATGTGTGCTGTGGGGATTTTGGAGGACATTGAATACCATTACTGACTAAATATTCTGTAGACAAATGTTGCTATGAGTGGGCTGGACACTGCATACTTAGAAAACTCACTGAGTGACTCACATTTATAGGAATTTCTAGGATGGATTTCAGTATGTGTAACAAGAAATATTACCCTTATATTTTAATTGATCTGAACTTTTAGAACATGATAATGTTATTAATTTGTTGAGGTATATTCTGTGAAACCTTTTGAACAAACATGCAAAATGGAAGTATAAGAAAAAGCCAATATCTTTAACATCATATAATGTCTTTTGTTCTCCATATAATTCTTAAATCAAGGAGCAGTGGCCATCTTTGAAATGTTAAGAGTATGTTATAGATATTCTCACAAAATGGCTGCCATGAGGATTTTTTATATTCATTAAATGGGACTTATAGATGACTCATGTACTAAGAAAGTAACAGCTGAGAAGATTCCCTGCCATCTCTTTCAAGTGTTCAAAATGATCATGAAATTCAATGTGATTTTTGTCTTCCAGATATAGCAGTAGATTGCAACTACTATAATTTTTATTTTCCAAGCGTGCCCATGATGGCTGTATATGTCCTGTAAGAATTCTTGGAAATAAAGGTATTAGAGATTGGCATTGGCATTAGAGATTGACTTTGCTTTATTGTATATCCATTTTAAGCTTTTTTAGGAGTTTAAATTGACGAGCTTATATCTGTGGCTATATACATTCTTCTCCTGCCACTGGCCAACAAATGAAAGGACAAGAGTTGTTCCTATCCATGTAAATATACACCAGTCAACTGAATATTAATACTGGAAAAGTTCTGGAACAGGTTATTAAGAAGCCAGTTTGCAAATATTTAGAAAGAATACATTACATGTCAGGAGCCCATCTCAGTTTATCAAAAACAAACTCATCATTTTTTGATAGAGTTGACCATAGGAATGTAGTGTGGCACAACTGTATCACCCCTTTCACCCTGCTTCCCACTAAAAATTAATATAATCAGAATTGTCAAACATTCTGGCAGCTCCAGTTATTCCAGGAATCCCATAATTTAACATGGAGCTTTGGTGGCGCAGCGGACTAAGGTGCTGTTAAGGTAGCACTTAGCTGCCAGCTGTCAGCTGCCTGCAATTACTGTGAGCTCAAATCTCACCAACCTCAAGGTTGACTCAGTCTTCCATCCTTCCGAGGTAGGTAAAATGAGGACCCGGATTGTGGGGGCAATAAGATGACTTTGTATAAAAAAGAACACCGCTTAGGGGGGCCAAAAGCCCTACTAAGCAGGTATATACAAAAGTATGAAGACTATTGCTTAACGCATTGTAAGCTGCCCTGAGTCTCCGGAGAAGGGTGGCATATAAATTGAACCAATACATACATACATACATACATACATACATACATACATACATACATACATACATACAACATAGCCATAATATTTTCCTTAGAGGAAAGTAGTATTTTGATCCACAAGTGTTCTTCAATCTATACTTTTAATAAATAAATGTCAAAATATTACTGATACTTAGAAAAAATAACTGTTGGACAGTAACTAGTAGACTTATACACTTTCATCTTCTACAAATGCTTATTTAAAAGCCCTGCAGCAATTACTAAAGTCTGTTTCCAGGTAAATGTGTCTAAAAGTGCAGCTTTAACTAATCTCTAGGTACATGCTTTTTTAAGGACATAGTGAAGCGTTAATGATAGGATGATGTTTTATTAACTGTTGTTACTATGGTATGTTGCTAAGGAATTATTAGTTCTGTTACTTTTAGTTTCAGTGCTGTATTTATAGTATTTCAGCACTCTTTCTGCTGGGGAGAAAAGCTTCTTCTTTTTTTGCAAGAAATTACAGCAGTTAATTTCTATTTGCTTTCTCTTTTTGTTTTTCCACCTAATTTTGTCATTATGAAGTTTAGCTGTAAAAAATTGTGTAATTTCTTTTCCATTGAATTCAAGGTTCCAAATATAGAGTTCCCCATACATTTTTGCATCATGAAGATAAAACGGTATTTTGATTTAACAACTGCTGTATCATGTACTTCCAGGTCATCTACTGAATAGTTCAAAGACAAAATAAACGCTTATAGCCCATCTGATCATAAATAATCTGGTCACAATTTTGCAAACCTTAACACATGTAAATTCTATTAATGAGAAAGAACTACATAATAGGATCCCCTGGTTTATGGCTATGTATTTTTCTAAAAAATTCTAAATATTTATTTCTAAAAAGAATTAAAAAGTTCCTGATAATGGCATTAATCAAAAGAGGAAGAAGTAATCAAACTTTAAAACTGCAATCTGTACTGAATACGCTACATGTAAACTTCTTTGGACTCAATGGAACTTTACTTTAAATGTAAGTTAGGTATTACACCTCAGATTTCTAAAAATGTATAGCTTTGAATTAGTATCTGAAACAGAATTGCTAAATGCATATAATTATATGTGTGCACATGCATACATATTCACAAAGTAGTCTAGGAAAGAAGCCTGAGTAGTCTAGGCTTCCAAAAAAGAGCAAAAAAGGTTCAGCAGAATCTGTTCATTACCTAGTAGTATAAGGGAGAACCTGGTGTGGTGTGATAGAAAACAGGTCATATCCTTTGTGGTGTACCACATTCAATTAATATGGCAAGCTTTGTGATCCTGTCAGTTCTCATTGAGGGTGGAACCAATGTTTGTTTTCCCACTCCTCTTTTTTTTCCAAATTTTCAGAGGGTATCGCACTACAAAAGAATAATGGATTTCCGTCCAAGAGGACTGCATGGTCTGATAAAGTAAAATCTACAACAGAAAACAACTTGTTTTTTTCCCATCCATTAGGCTATAATTTCACTTATGAAAGAAAGTGTAATAAATTTTGGCGGGAAAAATAACCTAACTATTTTGGACATTCCTAATGACCGGCCTGTATAAACACTACTGAAAAATGGGGGTGAGAACAATTTAACCAAGGGAATGATTATTTTTCTTGCATTGTAACCTAGGTATTTGTCAGGTCAACTTGTTTAGAATCATCTTAAGCTCAGTGAAAGAAGGAAGCAGACTCACAGAAAGAGAAACCTTTTAAAGGTCTTTGGGTCTCATGTAATTAAGCTCTAGAGTAATAGACAAAAACAGTATTTACAAAATTATCTACTAAAAATGTCACTTCAATTAAACTTTCCCCTTGATACACATGCTAAATAGGATAAAATTTATAGCTCTGGTTCTGGAATTAAGATCTGCTCAATCCCCATATGCAGCTGATTGAATTGGCTTCTTCATTAGAGGACAGGATGAGTTAATTCTTCTATTTAAAATGAAATTAATTTTTAACTGAAATCTAATATCCTTCATGTTTCACATTGTGCATATTTCCCCAATTTATCCTCTCAAATTGCTTGGCAAATGAAAACTAGTAAAGCTGTGACTAAGGAACTAGAGATATACTTAGGTTTATTATAATAAAAATGCAAAGAAGGCTTAAGTTTTTTGAGAAAAAAAAATTCTAATGGAGAGTTATAGTTCTAGTCATATTCTTCCAAAATCCCTTTCCATGTATTTCCTCATTTATGGGCCTCACTGTTAGATCTCTGGAGACTCTATATTGCCATGTCAACTAAAGAAGTAGTTTTCATCTTTATTACATTCTATAAAAATAAAATTTCCTCAAGAAACCATTCCTTTTCTGTAGACAAAAAATAAAAACAAACATTTGGATGGGCAAAAGAACCCCCCCCCCCAAAAAAAACTAAAGCCAACTGTATACAGGAAGATGCTTGTTATTCTACTAATATTGCTTCCTTTCCTTGTTAGCAATTCAGGGGATATGAGTCGGGGAAGATTTAGGGATTTCTCACTCCATTTTTGTCTTGTTCTTACTAAGAGACATTCCCTACTGCCTCAAAATATGTGACTCATACGATTCATGGTGATTCAAATCAACTAAACTCCCTGCTAATGCCAGTAAAACGGTAGTTGAAACTTTTATAATTGAGCACAAAGGCATGCTTTTCTTAAATGTTCATTCTGGTTTTCAATCTATTCTTGAAACAGCAATAAGGTGGCTTATTATGAGAAAAATGTGATTTTTCTTTCTTCATTAAAATGTTTATTAATACCAATAAATTACTTATATTGACATTCATACAAATAGAGGATTCTGGAATATTTTTCTCTCCATCCAACATCTCATGAACATAGCAAGCATGTATTAATTAAAAAGAAGTCTTGTCTTTTCTTTCCTTATCCATTACATGGCTTGGAGGGCAAATTAAATCCTGATCATATACTACTGAGGAAAATCTAAGTTTCCTAAAATAATATTTCCAGAGCATTTCTGCTTCAGAGTTTAAGCCAATTTTCTCCAATCTGTAATCATCCAGATGTGTTGGGCAATTCCTTCTATCAGAGACAGTAGTGTTGTCTGAGAGTTTGGACACTGCAGTCCAACATATCTAGGGAAGATCTTTTATATCTCAATTAAGTCCTGCGCCTTTCTCTACCCTTGTCTAAATCTCCTGTTTATGAATCTGAACTACATAAAGTATTTCCTTGGGCTATGCATTCCTGGAAACTTCTTTCTAAAAGAGAACAGCTGATTAGCCTGATGATATATTATATTAATTCAAAAGTAAATCTGGAAATTTAATTCTAGGTCACCCATACAGTAATGGGTATTTGTAAGCTTCTTCCAGTTTGGACTGATGCATTAAGTGGGAAAAAAACAGCATATACAACCAGCTTGACACTCAGTCTTACTCTTTGCTCAGGGTTATATTTGTGTTTATCAACAATGCTTAAAATAAGTCTATTTTGGCAATCTAATGGCAGCTGTTCCAAACCCAGTCTCTGCCAGAACTGCTAAACACTCTTGTTTTTGTGCTTCTGCTGTTGCCTGCAGGTCCTATGATTTATAAAAGCCACATTTACAAAACAGGACAGTGATGACTTTGTGCTGGAAACTTGAACAACTGAAACAAATCCTCCAATAAAGTTGCTCAATAGGAGCAGCAAGATGTTAAACCATTTACATTTCAGACTGTGTTAAAATCCAAAAAGATAATCATGGAAAAATGCGCTACTAAGAGTTTCTGAAAAGTGCAAACATGCATTTTCTTAAAGATGTGAGTCAAACGTATATTTAAAAGTTTGAGTGACACTTACCTCGAACGAAGCACTGCTGGTAAGAAGGAAATGACTCAAATATGCTGTTTGAAGCCATGGTTTCCTCTTTAAAAACTTATTCTCTCTTTTATAAGAGTTTGGTATATGATTTCCTTCACCTTAGGAAGTAAAAAATCAAGAATGGCCATTATAAGCAACTTCTTGTCTGTCAATGCACTTTGCATCTTTTTGTCTGCAAAGCACATAAATTCAGTTTCTCTCACACAAACCCTGAAAGTGTTTTGTAAGAAAAAAAGTCAGAGAAAGAAAGGGAGAAAGAAATAGCAGATCACTTGTGGTTTCATGATGCTTACCACTCTATGAAACTCTTGTGGTTTGCAGTCAAAATGATTCGCCCTGCCTGCTGACCAATATCCCGGACCCACTGTTGTGTGACTGCCTCTGTACCCAACTTGTGGTTCTGTGGTTGTTTATGAGGCCCAAAGAAGTGTTTCACACAACCAATATTACAAATTTAACTGTTCCCCTTTCCAGAGCCTGCTGCAATTGGTCTTTGAAAATCACATGGTTTCAATGATGTCAACCTAACACAGACACACACAATATTCTGAGCTACATACTTCCCACACCACCTGCCCTCCCTTAGATTCAGAGGAGACAGAAAGAGACTGTGCCTGACTCACAGCGCTAGCTCCACAAATGTTCTTTGCTGATTAAGGACAACTCTGCCTTCTTGTTGCCTGTGGTTTCTGGAAGTACTAGTTATTTTCATAGATATTTTATTGCTGCTTATTCAATAGTAATTTAAGCCTTGCTATTAGTCTTTTGCTGAAAGAGGATGTTTAGGGCATCCTCTAACTTGAGGATCACTTTTCGAAAAAGCTAAGCAGGTGAGGAAGAGGTTTTTTTTCCACAGTACAAAATCAAAAGAGGATAAAGTAGATTGTTCAAGTGCACCTTTATAAAAAGAGTTTAAAAACAAATGAATTTTGATAAATCAAAGACTGGCATAGCCTTGAAATGTTAATTTGTTAATTTGTAAGCAGTACTGTAATCATATATACACATGTATCTTTGGACACTTAAGTGCCAAAGAGAGCCGAGGTGGCACAATGGTTAGAGTACTGTACTGCAGCTACTTCAGCTGACTGCTAGTTCAGCAAATCAGCGGATCAAATCTCACCGGCTCAAGGTTGATCCAGCCTTCCCTCCTTCCGAGGTGGGTAAAATGAGGACCCAGTGGGGGCAATATTTTATTTATTTATTTATTTATTAGATTTCTATACCGCCCTTCTCCTAACGGACTCAGGGCGGTGAACAGCCAATTAAAAACCAGTACACAAACGTTAAAAAGATACTAAAACCAATATAAGTTAGGCTGAAAGTACAAAACCGAATAAAAACTCTAAAAAGTCAAAATTTAAAAATATTTAAAAAATAGAAGGGATCAGGCAAGTCCGGCAAGTTGAAAAAGATGAGTCTTCAGAGCCCGACGAAAAGTCCGGAGGTCAGCAATTGTTCTCAGTTCTGGAGGAAGATCGTTCCAGAGGGTGGGGGCTACCACAGAGAACGCTCTCCCCCTGGGGGTCGCCAGCCGGCATTGTCTGGCTGACGGCACCCTGAGGAGGCCCTCTCTGTGGGAGCGAACCGGCCGGTGGGAGGCAATTGGTGGCAGAAGGCGGTCCCGTAAGTACCCTGGTCCTAAGCCATGGAGCGCTTTAAAGGTGATTACCAACACCTTGAAACGCACCCGGAAGTCAACCGGCAACCAATGCAGCTCACGCAGGAGAGGTGTCACGTGGGAGCGCCCCGTCGCTCCCATAATCCCCCGCGCGGCCGCATTCTGCACCAGCTGAAGCCTCCGGGTGCATCCCAAGGGGAGCCCCATGTAGAGAGCATTACAGTAGTCCAAGCGAGACGTGACGAGCGCCTGAGTGACTGTGCGTAGGGAGTCCCGATCTAGAAAGGGCTACAACTGGCGTATCAGGTGAACCTGATAGAAAGCCCCCCTGGCCACGGCCGTCGTATGATCCTCTAAAGACAGCTGTGGGTCCAGGAGGACACCCAAGTTGCGTACCCTCTCCGTGGGGGCCAATGATTCGCCCCCAATAACCAACGATGGAGTCAGTTGGCTATATCGGGACGCCGGCAGCCACAGCCACTCGGTCTTGGAGGGGTTGAGTCGAAGCCTGTTTCTCCCCATCCAGACCCGCACAGCTTCAAGGCACTGGGACATCACTTCCACGGCATCATTGGGGTGGTCTGGGGTGGAGATGTACAGCTGAGTGTCATCAGCATACTGATGGAATTCCACCCCAAAACCACGGATGATCTCACCCAGCGGCTTTACATAAATGTTGAACAGAAGGGGCGAGAGGACCGACCCTTGTGGCACCCCACACACTAGGCGCCTCGGGGTCAACCGCTGCCCCCCTGTCAACACAGATTGCGACCGGTCGGAGAGGTAGGAGGAGAACCACCATAGAACGGTGCCCCCCACCCCCAATCCCTCCAACCGGCGCAACATGATACCATGGTCGATGGTATCAAAAGCCGCTGAGAGGTCTAACAGCACCAGGATAGAGGAGTACCCCCTACCCCGGGCCCTCCAGAGATCATCCACCAATGCGACCAATGCCGTTTCGGTGCTGTAACCAGACCTGAAGCCAGACTGGAGCGGGTCTAAATAGACAGCTTCATCCAGGTACCGGGGGAGCTGCCACGCCACCACACTCTCAACAACCTTCGCTAGAAAGGGAAGGTTGGAGACTGGACGGTAATTTGCCAAAACAGCTGGGTCCAGGGAGGGCTTCTTGAGGAGGGGCCTCACCACCGCCTCCTTCAAAGCGGTCGGTAGGGCACCCTCACTCAAAGAAGCGTTTATGATCTCCTGGAGCCAGCCTCGTGTAACCTCCCGGGAGGCCAGCACCAACCAGGAGGGACACGGGTCCAATAAACATGTGGTAGCATTCAGTCTTCCCAGGATCCTGTCCATGTCCTCGGGAGCCACAGGATGCACATGTATCTTTATGTGCATCCTTTATGTGCATCCTTTATGTGCATCTTTATGTGCATGCTATTTAGTATACTGTTGATTGTTGTAAGCTGCCCAGAGTCCTTGGAGAGTGGGCGGCATAGAAATATGATTAATAATAATAAATAAAATAATAATAATAAAAAATAAATACATTATTTATTATAATCAATCTCACTACACAACTCTTTTTATTGGGCCAGATCAAATGTGAAGTGAACCCTCCATAACCTGGCAGAATTTATTTTAATCTTATTCAGAAGAAGATACCGATCAAAGAATTTGGTTTTCTAATACAAATCTTTCTTGTGGTAGTTTATGCCACTCTCTGTGGTTTGAGCACCAATTACAAACAGTAAAGAAGAAAAGGCACCATTAAAAAACAAAGAAGTGATTGTCATGCCATCTTTTAACTTATTTAGTCAATATTCTATATGCCCTTTCTCTAATTCAGTATGAAATCAAAAATATTTCTCTTACTCTTGTGAATCTGATGCAGAGGAATATTTTAACTCATTAAACATTTGCCAAATACAGCCACAAACCATGAATGTCAAAATATTGCTCATTCTGGATGAGCATGCTGTTCCTGCTTTATGTTTTCTACGTCTGGTTAAAAGAAAGGGGATTGTTAATCTAGGGCTACCATATTTGGGCTGCAAAAATCCAGTTATCCACTAGAGTTACACTTTGCATGTTTGGCATCCATATGAGTTGATTAAATAAATAAGTAAAAATAAATCCATCTTTCTTTGCTACCATCTAGCAGTCAACCCATTTTTTTCCAACCAGGTACGGTAGCCCTATAATCTTTCATATGGGATTTTCTGGTTGTGTGTCCAGAAAAGTCATCAGCTGATCAAGAAGATTCAGTCATTGCATTTTTTCTCAAGGCTATTTTGCTTTTATGTATTGGTCTTCCAGCACTGAATGCCTTTACCTAGTGCTGAGCTTACAACAGATAATTATATCTCCACCCCATATTTATTTATTTATTTATTAGAATTTGTCAAACAAAAATGAGAACAAGAATAAAAGAAAAAAAATACAATGACAGGGACGATAGGCAAGTTAGTGCACTTATCTATGGAAGTCAATTTGTGACTGAAACTGTGAAAATCTGTAGCTGAGACAACTGGATCAGGTAGACCATTCCAGACTTTGACAACTCTATTACAGAAATCATGTTTTTTAGAGTCAAGTTTAGAATAATTTAAATTGACTTTAAAGCGGTTGTTCGTACACGTATTATTGCGATTAAAACAGAAAAAGTCATTTTGTTCTGCTTAATATTTTCTTTGCTTGAGCTGCTGCTGTTTCTGCTTGAAAACCATGGCTTGATAGTTGATTCAAAGAAATACAATATCAGTACTGAAAATTCCTCACCTGATTGGCAGAGAATTTCATTGCCTTATGACAATCAAGTACCTATATTTTATTTTAGATGGCTCACCATATCATGCGGATTATAATTATTGTTTTTCTTTTCTGTCAAGGAAAGAGAAAATGGACATGTGATATTTGTGTGTGTGTGTGTGTGTAAAAAACACTAATATAATTTCTCCATGAACAGATCAGTATAATTATAGATATTTTAGATCTAATTCAGAGTATGGCTCCTATAAATTATAGATCTCAGTATTTGCTTGATAATAATCTCTTGGAGATTTTTCTGATGTTATGTCTACAAAGTATTGCAGTTAGGGATTCATTCTGTTTCATAGAATTGCAGCTGTTTTCTTTTTTTAGAAGTTAATTTTTGTGGCTTGTGCAAATTTAAATCTACCATAAACCCAGCTCATGAATAGTAAATATTATATGCAGGGCCGGATTTTCCTATAGGCTAACTAGGCTTCAGAGGGGCCTACATTCAAATTGTTAGCAAAATTAAAATTACACTATTCTAAAAACAGTGAACACTAAAACACTGAACCGAAAAAATGGAGGTGAAAGGGCCTCATAAGTGGAATAGCCTAGGGCCTCTTTTCATCTAAATCCGGCCCTGATTATATGATAGATAATATGATAGATTTTTAGATGCCTGTCTCAGTCATGCTAGAATCATTGAATGGTCATTAATGAGGAGGCAGACCTGGATGGTATATTTTTTTAATAAGTAGTGCTGAAACATAAACAATAAATGAAGCTCAGCACAACTTTTAATGAAAAATTATATAACTACTTGCGATTGTACCTATTATTTTAGTAATATCAGACTACTTATATATAATTTTGCAAATCTGTTTCATTGTTAATGGCAGAGAAATTTTGCTAATTTCTATTATTGGCAGGAGAAATCAACTCCAGTCCTATGTGCTGCATAACGTTTCCCATCTCCCACATTTTGGGGTCTCCAGGGCTAAAACTGAACTTCTATGGAAGCATATAGAATCTTGGTGCTGTTACTTATTCACAAACGAATACTCAAAATAGCTTCCCAGAATTATTTTTAGCAAATGTTACAGCAAATGCCAGCCCTATTTCCTAAATAACATTCTACTGCCCAGGGAGAAAAGAAAGGAAGGAGTTACAACTTCTGACAAAATCTGACTTTCCTGTCCATGTTCTAATGCAAGTACTGCACCATGTTTTTGTTGGAAGAGACAATTCTAAATGAGAATGTTATTGGAAACATTTTTAGTTTGAGGCTATGAAATATATCTTTTTCCAGCACTTTCACAGATGTACATTTCTAGTTCAACATCCCATTTTGTTTCTTTTTTCTCCCATTATAATACCTAAGCCATAGTTCAAAAGTGGCTAATACAACAATCTTTCATATGTCCCTAACTGATGGCGCCATCTCTGTTTTCAATCATTTAAAGTTTAGGCTGTAGAAATAAGTAAAATCCCAAACCAAATAATTTCAAGATTTTGCAGGTGTTCATATGTCTGAAAAAGTGTTTATACCACCACAGACGCTAAAGAAGTTCCCAATTATTGCACTTAGTAAGTTTGACAACTTCAGCTTTGAAGAAACAGGTTTGTTCATTGGTTTTTTTCCCCATTATGAGTCAACAATGGTAGGAGGAGCAGCTGCTACCAATATACTGTTACAGAGACCTGGTGAGCAGAATAAATGGAATGAAGGATTGATTTATTACTCCCCAAACTATAATTCTAAATATTCATCATTCTAAAAGTTCCTGTCATTTCTCATACATTAGACAGCATTCCAAAAGCTGCTTTACATATACTCAAGCTTTGGCACACCCCAAGGACTGTTTTTTTTTTTTTAAATATTGAATGGCAGAATCCAACTCCATCATTATTCATGGCTTGGAAATATCCAGAAGAGATGACGACGATGATGATCCTTCAAATTTATAAGGCTGCTCATTTATCCAATGAAGCAATGAATATAGAATAAATATTTTTATAAAATAAAAAATATTAAGAACAAAAATTCAGGTTGACCTTCTCATTTAAAGATAAAGCACAACATTTCCCAAATTAACAGCCTGGCCTCAAAATCTGAGGAAAAAGTAAGTCCTTATAATATTTGGGGGAAGAAGTAGATCTTTATGGTAGACGTACCATGACCTAAAAAGTCTGCTTAGTAGGCCTTATCAGGTGACATTGCCTCACAGAAAGGACGTGGAGCAAAACCACTTAGCCAGATCTGGTGGGACAGGCAAAAACTATTGGGCAAAAGTAACGTTACCCCATGCCATGTAAGGCTTTAAGGATAACAACTAGCATCTTGAATTGCAAGATCTTGCATTGGCTTGACTACTGCAAGCCAATGTAGTTCATGCACCATGGTTGTTGAATCATGGTTAATTGGATAAACCATAATTGGATGAATTTACCTAAAATGTTAAATCGAAAACAACAAAATCCAGATTTTAGTTGGTGCAATGTGACATGAATGTGTAAGTGTGACATTCACATTGAAGCCACACACTTGAAAGAACATGAAAGTGGCAGTGCAGGGCATACATCTTCAAAATTGTATCACTGTAATTGACTCTCTGTATATTGTTTTAAAAACCAAAAGCCTTAAATACTTCAATCAGTTTGGGAATATCCAGAACACCCTAGATAAGGTCAACTTCAGGAGGACAAGTAATTAAATGTATATTGCAGCATCATGAAGTGAAGTCCACCCTGTTATCACATACAAGTAGTCCAAAAGGGCCAAATATTTTTTGCTTCTGTCTATTACATCTGAAGAATCCTTCCTATCTATTACTTCTGAAAATCCTTCAGGACTTGATTATGCCAGCAGGTCTGGGGACCATTGGGGAATGACAAACTAGTGTGGTGGCTCCATTACTATTATTAACATCCCTTCATTTATTGCTTCTTGTTTTAGCTTTGTTTTTTTAGTTTTTAATTTAAAAAATAATGATGATGATAATTCTTTTAGGTATTTCTTAATTGTTTTAATTTTATTGCATGCCAGCCAGAGCCATATGTTTTATGATATGGGTGACTATACAAATTTTGGTTGTCTTCAAATGCATCAAATAAACTACCAACTTTATAAAGAAATATATAATTAGTAATATGAAGGTTAAAGTTAACAAAAGACTAAGGAGAATCAATGATCAAATAAATGAAATAACATGCAGCAGGATCCCTTCCAATCCTATCAGCCGTGGATCTAACTGAATATATGTTGGAGACATTTCTACTGTAATGGTTTTCAACTTAGTCATCTTCCAAAGTGTAACTATATTACGTGCAGAGCAACAGTTGAGCTGCTTTTATCGTCTCCATTCTTCTGGAGATGATGCAAGCCATTCTTGAATTTTTTTGACATGCCTCATATAATTTTTCCCCTGATCTGTCAAATCCTTGACTGCTATTGTGCATAAATAATGAAAGAAAATCTTAAGCAAAGAGCTTTTTAAAACAAAGTCTCAAGATTATAATATAATACTTTCACATATGTATAAAACGTTTGCTGGACATGATCCAGATTTATCTAGTCTAGCATGAATGTCTATGGAAATTCTCAGTCATCCTGGTTATGGTTGTCCCAAAGGTGCTTTTTTCAAAAGGCAACTGGACTTTCTTTGTCTTTCCTTGAAGAAGTTTTGCTTCTCATCCAAGAAGCTTCTGGCAGTTCTTCAGTTCTCAGTTCAGTCAGAATTGAAGAAGCTTCTTGGATGAGAAGCAAAACTTCTTCAAGGAAAGACAAAAAAAAAGGTGCAGATGCCTTGTCCAGCAACTTTGGATAGTCCAGTATTAAATTTCCATCCATAGGAAGATTGCAAGTAGGGCACAATCACAGCAGCTGACCAACTCCTTGCTGCTCCAGAGCAATTAGGTTTCAGAAGAATATAATCTCCAACATCAAAAATAATCAAAGTGAATACCTATTAATAGTCTTATGTGATTTGAATTTATTTAGACCACCTTACCATTAGGCTGATCAAGGCATCTGCTTCAGAGAGGCAATCTGTTGATACTTTTCCTGTCATAAGAGAGGAAATTGTATACATATGTGACTCCCTTTTCTTCAAACTAGCTTATTGTCTTCCTGCACATGGCACTGAATCTATTCCTTTGTTTCAAAATGCCTTTGGCCCAGTGGTGAAATCCAATTTTTTTTACTACCGGTTCTATGGGCGTGGCTTGGTGGGTGTAGTGTGGCTTGGTGGGCGTGGCAGGGGAAGGATACTGCAAAATCTCCATTCCCACCCCGCTCCAGGGGGAAGGATACTACAAAATCTCCATTCCTTCCCCACCCTTGGGGAAAGGATATTGCAAAATCTCGATTCCCTCCCCACTCTGGGGCCAGCCAGAGGTGGTATTTGAACTACTCAAAATTTCCGCTACTAGTTCTCCAAACTGCTCAAAATTTCTGCTACCGGTTGTCCAGAACCTATCAGAACCTGTGGATTTCACTTCTGCTTTGGCCCCACATTCCATATTAATATGGCTATAGTTTAGAATGTTAAGATAATTGCCGAAGCAATGTGAAATGCACCACAATAAAAGGAAAATACTTCTTGCTATATTGTTATCTTTAGTAAAGATCCTTCAGGGCATCTGAGCTTCACCCCCAGCAATGTGTTTTGTAGCATAGAGATATCTTTAATCAATGCTGTGAGATGTAGTTTTCCTTATTTGAATTGCTTCATATTTCCTCAAAGGCTCTTCCACACCTCCATTAACTGGACAAGTTAAGAGTATGCATTACAGAGATACAGAAGTATCCCTTGATAGTATCTAGTCATTTATTGGAAGCTGTAGCATAGGCTTCTTTAAAAATATGCAGCAGAGTCATATAAGCTCAACTATTGGAGCTGCTGGGGAAGGCAATCTGAACAGGCAAATAATAATAGTAAAAAAGAGAGGCCGTGAAGCAACTTGTTAGTGATTATTTACTCAAAATGTTAATCAGAATGAAATGCCACTGACAGCTTTGCACAGGGTTAATCTTCAAGGACCAACATTATAATAGCTATTTTTTTTTAAAAAAAAGATAAAATGCAGTACTGTGATTTTTAAATTGTTGTTTATAACTTTTATGGCCCCCAGAATCACTGTAGTGAGATGGGCAATCTATAAATAATTTAGATAATTAAATTCATAAATAATTTTTTATGTATTTATGCTGCTGACTTCAAATGACGTAATTCCATATAAGCGTATATATAATTGAAGCCTAAAGCCAAACTGAGTAATACAAATTGTGGTTATGTTATATTTTCTTTCTTTCTCTGGTTGTTAACGTATTTGTTTAGAAATCTATTGATGCTGAAGAATCATTTTTCCCACTATTATTCTAGAAATAATGAATTTTTTAAAGCTGAATTCATTAGCTGGAAATGAACTTCATTAATTATGTCTTGATAACAGTAAATGTAAGACCATTTGGATTAAAAATATAATAGTTTACTTTTATATCGTAATTCTGTATTCTAAGAAGTATATTAAATTCAAAAGTTATGTCAGCCTAAGTAAGTGAAAAAAGTGAAAAGAAAACAACAGAATAGGGCAAGGAGTCTGAGTGGCGTAGGAGGCTAATGCCTCCTACTAAGAGCAGCATTTAACATCCAGCTGCCTACAATTACTGTGAGTTCAACCCTAGCCAGGCTCAAAGTCGACTCAGCCTTCCATCCTTTCTAAGGTGGGTAAATTGAGGACCCAGTTTGTGGGGGCAATAAGCTGACTTTGTATAAAAATATACAAAAAAGTATGAAGGCTATTGCTTAATGCATTGTAAGCAGCCCTGAGTCTCCGGAGAAGGGCGGCATATAAATCAAATTTAAAAAAAAAAGTCAAGGCGGTTTCTCAGGTATTCTGCCATTGAATAATCAGAATTAGTATAGTCCTCCTTTTCAATGACAGGTTCATTGGATTAGATCATCTTCTTGAAGATATTATTTTCCATTAAATAGAATGTGAGTCATAATCTTAAGTTTTCTGAGAGCATCAGGTTGTGGAAGGTTTTTAAAGATTTAAATAAATAAATTCCATGTTAATTATTTCTAGGTATGGAAGATAAAGAGTATTCAATTTGCTAATATTTGTATATCTCACTCTAATGCAAATAGTAGCACATCAGCAGATCTTGAATTTGATGGGTAAAGAATGAGAGCCCCTGAACTATTAGTTACTCATCATAATTCATTTCATGCCAATTCATATTTTCCTGGTCCCTCTCTTCTTTTATACCACAAAAAGTGGCTTATGTTTTAAATATTCTAATGTAACAATATTTAATATAATAATTGCAATGATTAAAAACAGCATGATCAATTAAAACTTCCATTCTGTATTTGAATATATGCTCATCATCCACAAACTTTTACAAAATAAATTTACCTTGTTTAAGAACTTGGGCAGAGCGCATGGATATTTCTCATCTCTCTTTTTTAAAAAACAAACAAAGTCCTCGGAGTTTTTACTTTCTATATTCAATATTGAATAATCATAAAAATTTCTCATTCTCACCCTTCATTTTCCCTTAACACAATTATTAGGAGTTATATTTTGGACGATTATGTTCTGTTTCACCTCTGAACTACCTAAGTTTATTTTGTACTCATCTGCAAGAAGTTTTAATAGCATAGAAGAATCAAAGGACAGATGTTATTACCAAATCCAGTTACATAATTTGGAAATAGCTACATACAACTCCAAGTGTAGAAGTTCATGTCTAACTTTTTTGAGGTCCCAGAAAATTAAGGATTTATTTGTGGTCTAAAATTTATTTCTTCTGCATTTTACTTCTCATACAGTTAAAGGATGTATTAAATGATTATCCTGATGTATAAACCAGGATTGCATTCAGAATTTAAATCACTGCTTACAGGTTTTAAAAAGGGAACCACTGCATTAAGAGAAAGGAAAAGGAAGAATGTGTCAGCATAGCCTCATAATCCACAAAACCAAATGTTATAGTTTCAATTGTCGTGTCTGTCTTGGGACAGTGAGAATTGAATAAATTATTTGGCCCGCTAGCAATAAAAATAAACAGGGTCTGAATCAGTGGAAATAAAAACACAACCAACCAACTGATGGTAGTTGTACTTTGCTTTCTCTGTCTCAGCCACTGAGCTAGCCAATAGCTGTAGTTGGCAGAAGGGCAGCCTTTGAAAATGAATGACTGGCTCTGCTAGTAATTATTCCCAGGCTTTCTGATGGCTTCTTTCCATTGAGGATGAAGATCACTATAATTTTTTAAAAAGAAATTGTCTGTAGTCTGAATGTTCTGCAGCATCTTGTGCGTGACTTTGTTTAGGCTAAATGGGAATTCAGCCACAAAGAACATTTGCCAAAGAAAATATAATGCTTTTATGTCTTGCCTGGGCATTTTGGGTCATCCTTCCCGATTATAGACAGCTTGTTTTAGAACTAAAGAAGAGAATAGTTGGTGATGTGTTTGATCTTTTTTGTTTGTTTGTTTGTTTTGTTTTGCTACGTCTATATGGAAATATTTCCATTACAAGAAATTACTGATTTGTATAAACTAACAGAATAAACTTTGAATGTTAGGGAAGGTAGGTTTTCTATAAGAATGAAAATTAGTAATTTTATTATAATTTGAATAGTTATTTCTCACAATGCAGCTGGACATCCTGCAATGGTTTACTGCCTAGAAGTAAAGGAAAGAATTGTGGTCTTCTGCCTTTCAGAAAGTAACTGTACTCAAACTGAAATATGTTTGGATGTTAGTGATGGGACAGAATTCTTTCTCTCTCTGGTATAGTTCTGTAGACCAGATATTACGTAAATAATTCCAGGGCAGTATGGTATATGGTAAGAAAGAATGAAGACTATAGTTCAGAAAAACTGGAGGAACATTCAATACTTCACTAAACCAGTTATAATATTCCAGTAAGAACAACTCATATTTTAAAAGAGCTGTCAGCAAATGCTGCAAGAGGAGAGTCGTATTGGTCTATAATAGCCAAAAATCAGAAGGTGTCTGCTTGGTATCCATACTAATAAGGTTTATTAAAAAGGCAAAACCATTCATGAGTTACAGTCACATCATGAGATAAAGCAGAATGACTTACGTAGGATTTTAATTGGGATGAGAAATGGAGTGGTGATGTTAGACAGAAAGGAGGAAAGAACAAAGTTCTTATGCAGATGGAGGTTAGAGCAAGACAGATTAAAATAGCTTGCCAAATAGCAACTGCAATGTTGTTAAAATCTATTGTGTTGACAACTTCATAGAGATAATCCTCCTTTAGCAACCAAAATTGGAACCAAGAAATCAGTTGTTAAGTGAAAAATTGAAAAATCATATGACTGCACCTGTGCTTATGATTCCACAGCGTGCTTTTGCTTTACAGTGTCAGAATGATATGACTCCAAGCAGCTAGGTGAGCCTAAACAAAATGTATCTTAGTGATCACTAAGCATCAGCACCAATCTGATGGCAGTTATTAAAGCAACTGGCTTAAGTCGCTCCATTTGTTAATATGAACTTTAGTGTAGTCATGTCTCCCATTGCTGCTACAAGGGACAATATATTCTAGCTATTTGTTTTTCTTTATTTGTGGATATAATCTGGTAACTGCTGGAAATGCAAAATGTGTCCTTTCCTTAGAGCTCTTGACTGTTAAGTGATTTATCCTTTGGCTTCTTCCATTTCCTCAGTGACATGTGAAATAGGGACTTGCCTCTGGAATGATAATAGTAATTCTTTAAAAACTGTAACATATATTAAACTTCATGAATCTCTACGTGAAAGACAACAAGCAGCTTCTTTAATCTGTGCATTCATATCCTGTGGCATCAATGGAGTAGTTCATTTTTTCCTTCATTTGACTTTAAACAGTAAAGTTTGAGATACACAATCCATTCTCTTTATTTCTGTTTATATCAGTTCAGTGCTGTAAATTTACTACTATTATAATTAAGTGCATGTCCGTGTAATCATATTTTTCTGTCTATTTTCTGCCAGTACAGCTACTTTTTTGTATACATTTTCAGAGCTTGAGCAAAAAAAACCAACATGAAAATAAACTCTTACTTACTTTGGGCTCTTGGTTTTTAAATAAAATGGCTATAACTATACATTGTAAAAGTGATCATTAATTTCTGAACTGAAAAAAGAAAACTGAATAAGTAGGATACCATCCAGTTTCATATATTAGGACATATAAGCAATTTGGAAAATAGTATTTGGAAACAAAACACTAAATAATTTAAAAATCATTTATAGCTTTTATATGAAGTGCTAAAAAAATTAGTTTCAGGTAATTTAATTTTTCAAATTCAGATTTCTTTATTATAGCCCTAAGACCAGATACAAGCAAGATATTGAATAAAAGAAGCATTGCATCTGTCTATATGTATATGTGTATAAGAAAAAAAAGTACAATGGAATCTAAAAATAATTAAGGGCATAGTTACTAAAATAAATCCAAATAAAATACTATTTTAAGATGTTCCAGTAGTTTTAGTTATGTTTCTTATGCTGTTCAACTTATAAATGACAACTGTTTTTACAGATAAGTCCAGTATTTATGTGCAGTGGCTTGCAGATTCAGTACATCCATATGATCTAAAATATGCATTTAAACACATTTTATGTCTATTTATCTAAACATGCTTATTTTTAGCAGGTGTGAAATAGGCAAAAATTGTCTTTCTTCTGTCTCTTCTACTGGATTACAAAGCAACAGGCTGCTTTTTGGGGAACTGAATTTGGTAAATCTAGTTTAATGGACAAAGATGGTATTGTGGAAATATTCTTCCAATAATTTTTAGGTTCTGCAACTTGTTTACATTTTGTTTTACACACACACACACACACACACACACACACACACACACCAGTATCTTTTTTTAAAAAAAAATAATCTATTTACATTTTCAGTTAAAAACAAACAATGATCAGACAGACAAACATCGTACAATACAGTACAATACAAAAAAAAACCAATGTGTATAAGAGTGACCTTATACACCCCTATACCCCCTTATCCAAATATCCTACATTTTGGTTGGTATTATAGTCCAGAGGAGACAGAACAACTTACATCTCTTCATACATAAATCTAATCTTTTCTACTTCATTACATACGTATACTATATATTATATTATTTTACATATTCTATGTTATATTCCTATTAAAGTATATGTTTTCTCATCTATTTTACCATTGTTTTCTTTTTCTCGATCCATCTATAAAATTTTTCCCATGATAAACATATTGGCGTTTGATCTTTGTCTTTCAATTTTTTAGTTAATTTATCCGCCTCTGTGCATTCTAAAATCTTCTGAATAATAAGTTCTTCTGGTGTGCTATTTTGGTTTTTCCAGAATTGACCATATGCCAGTCGCTGCTATAATCACATGCAGAGCAAGATACCATATATCCTTTCCCATTTTCTCTGGCCTAAATCCGAGCAGGCATGTCTCTGGGCACCACTCAATTTTGGTGTCTAGAATTTCATTTAGCCATCCTTTATCCTCCCCCAAAATTCCATTGCTTTCGGGCATGTCCACCATTGGTGGTAGTGTTGTGGCTCCATTGCCTGAGCCTGTGTCATCATCAGGAGAGGACTCCGAGAGTGAAAGGGAGGAATTGGCAAGACCTCCCTCTCCAGGACCCTCCTCTCTGGCAATGCCCCTGGAGGACACCGAAGGGCAAGAGATAGGCCCAGAGCCAAGCACATCCCCGCAGCCACAGGTGGACAGCGACGAGGGAGATAAGTGCTGGCTGGATCCTCACCAGCGACGCAGGGAGAAACATGCCCAACAGAAGGCACGGCATGCTCGTGATTAGCTGACTCACTGGACCACACCCCACAGCCTATAAAAGAGAGTGAGTCAGCATGCACTTTTGTGATGAACAAAAACAAATATTCCTGCATCTCAGCTTTGGCTATTCTGGACACTTGTGGTGTGTATTTTTCTGTTACGTTAATAAAGGTTTTGGCACGCAGCTCCTGGGATTGCTGCCAAGCTTCTTATCAGACTACTTGGTTGCCTGCCAGCTTATTTTAACCTCTGACTGTCTGAATTGGGTGTATTCCTGGGGAGCGGGGACAGAACAGGTAGTATGTACCTCTTTCCTTCCTACACTTCCAACATTCTGCTGTTTGTCCCTTGAACATTTTCGCTAGTCTATCTGGAGAAAGGTGCCACCTATATACCATTTTATATATGTTCTCCTTGTAGGCTGAGGACACAACTAACTTCATATTATCCCACCATATTTCCTGCCATTTTTTAAAATAGATTCCAAAATTTTTTCCCCAGGCGATCATTGTATCTTTGATTATTTCCTCACCTATCTCTAATTCCATCAGTAATTTAAATATTTTGGAAATCATACCTTTTTCTTGTCCTATTAAAATTTTATCTAATTCTTGAAGTTCATTGTTAATGCCCCTCTCTTTATCTTTATCGTATTTAGATTTAATCTGGGTATATGTCCACCAATTAATGTGTATTCCTTGGGAGTCCAGTTCCTGTTTTGACACACCAGTATCAGGTAACACTAGTTTAAAATATTGCAAAGCTCCCCTGTTACTCCACTTCCTTAACTTTCAAGTAGAATGATGGTTTGATAGTCTGGCAGCTTCACCCAGATATAAATGGTCTTTCTTTCTTTCTTTCTTTTTTAACCCCAAATGACTGACAAATATAAATAAAGTGAACATGGAATATTGGTATGCCTTTCTGTTTTCTCTGTTTTGCATTTTATTCCCATAATAAATATATATTAAAAAATATTGCTTGGGAGAGAGGATGGATGGTGGATGGGAAAGGCAGCCACAGTTCTTTTCTATGGGGAGTGGGATGAAGGAACAATAACATCTGGGAGGAGAGTGTTAAAAAGTCCAACTGGTGCTCATGGCAGTGCAATCAAAGACCCAGCCATTTATTTACTTATTAAATCTATATCAGTCAAGTGAGACTTGATGGTTTCCAAGCTATGCAATACAATAGCAGTTACAACATCCACTATAAACATGTCAACATAATGGGCAGAAAATAAAAATAATAACGTGGTAAATAAAAAATGTGTTCTACAAGATACCTGCAAAACACAAAAAGGGTTGGATTCTGACAATTGCTGCAATTGCCATTGTCCCTTTTTAAACCAATTCCACCTTCCCTGATGACACTGTGAGGGGATATTATATTTGTCCAGGATTGCAGGAGTTTGAGTAGGACTCTGATTGGAGGAATTTTTTGCAGGCATCTGAAATCACCTGGAGAAAGAGCAGCGACTTTCCCATTGTGTTTCAGTTTTGTCAGCATTCCAGGATTCGCAGGATCAATTCTATTGATTCCTGGATCTAGTCTAAGCATCATTACATCTAAATCCTGTTTTTACTAGACAGAAAAAACATTTATACTTCCCACAGTGTTTTACTAAAATATGATACGTTTCTTTTTTCACTTTTTTCCTTAAAATTCTCCAAGAATAAAATCCTGTTGAATAGAAGAAGGATTCTAAAATTCAGGATACAAATAATTTGAAATATAGGGTTTTTTTTCAATTTCTAATAACACAGAAGAAACAATAAACGTACATTAAGGCGTACATTGGAAATTTTTCAAAATTGTCCACTATCCTTCTCAATTACATGACTGAATCTTATTAATGAAGTCCCTCATTAAACCAGAATGCGAGGCTGCTGCCAAAGAGTTTAATCTGTCAGAACAAATGAAGAAGACAGAAGCAGCATGTTATTAATGTGGAGAATATAGATAGCTTTTTTAAAAAGCACAAGACCCATATATGCAACCTTTGTTTAAAAAATGGATTCCTCTGAGGAATATTATCGAGATAGACATATTTCTTACCAAATAAAGGATTTAGATGGTTCTTTATTAAAAGATCTTAACTAGAGCACATTTTTTTCTCTCACTGAACCTGCTAATTTCCTTCGTTACTACACTCTCCCCTGCAGACTTGGATGGGTTTATTCAACATAAAGCTGAAGTAAGAAAAAAATGACAGGGATAGTGCCCAAACCTCTAGGGTTTTTTTCTCTCTCCAAATTTAAGAAGAAAAAAATTGGGGCTAAGCAGGTAGGGACAAATGGTTAAGATTATTCTGTCCAGATCAGGATTTAACAGATTAGTTATGGAACATTTTTTGAACCAATTCCATGACTTCTCTGGAATAATTATAGTTTAGAGAAGGTGTGGGTAGCTTTTAATCATGCACTATTTGACATCCTCACTTCTTCCTTATAGAAATTAACAACTAAATTAATTTAATCATGTTATGATTTCCACAAGAAGGGATAGGTCATTAAACATAGCTATTCAGAATAATTTATATAATAAAACTAATCAATTTTGGCTTGAGAAATTGTTCAATTAATTTTAAAAAGTTAAAGTTAAAGCTACCAACTCTATATTTGTCCATAATGCTAAAGATTTTTTTTTCTTTTGTTCAATCATATCCAGTTCTCAGAGAGCTCCTAGAGAAATCTCTGCAAGTTTTCAGAAGTGGTTTGCCATTTCTTCCTTCCTTCCTAGGGTAGAGAGAGAAAGTGACTGGCCCAAGGTCAATCAGATAGCTTTGTGCTGGATAATGGTCTCCTGGCCTTAACCTGATGCTTTCTTTTAGAAAAATAGTTTCATTTTCATTCATTTGATTGAAAAATATTGTAGCACAAGGAAGGGATTTCTTTTTTGAAAACAAATCTCCTATCAATCCTGATTCCCTATCAGGGAAATTAGGAGATCCAGGCAGTTCAAATGGGTAAAATCAGTGGTGGGATTCGGTTGTTAACTTTCTGTGCAGTTTGGCAAACTGGTTGTTGGAAGAAATCATTAGGGCAGAGAACTGGTTGTTAAATTACTTGAATCCCACCACTGGGTAAAATCATTTATTGGAAGGCTGTAGAGATTCTCAATCATCCAAGTCATGGTTGTCCCAAAGGTACTTTTTCAGGAGGCAACTGGACTTTCTTGTTTTTTCTTTAAAGACATTTCGCTTCTCATCTATCATCTTCAAAGAAAAAACAAGAAAGTCCAGTTGCCTCCTGAAAAAGCACCTTTGGGATTTGTTGGAAGCTTAAGCATTCTACAACTGGGGTCCACAACACCCTGGCGATGGGGCCATGACCAATTTGCAATCAGGCCGTGCGAGCACAGCCCTGTTCCCCTCTCCTCCCCACCCCACACACAGCTGGGCCACCAAGCTGCAAAGCTTCGGGACCGTTGCTCTACAAGAATCTGAACTACTAACAGTCAAAGAAAATTTTTGACAGATAAGGGTAGAAGGAATTCAAGATAAACTGTATTTAGATCTCTTGTGAGTATAAAGGGTTTGACCCTCAGGCTCAGCCTGATTATTTCCTACATTTCCTTTTTCTACTCATGTTAAAAAAATGTGTGAAGTGCACAGACTAACCCTATTGCTCCATTAACAAAGAATGCTGACAATGCTTATAGCAGAAATGCTTTTCTATTCTTAAAGATAAATCCATAAATTTGAACACCATAGGAAGATGTTTATCCCCTGCTAGACTAGGACAGCGTCCTCTCTTGCATAAGATTTGTGGGGATCAGGATCCACTCATTAATGTCAGTTAGAATTTGTTCATTTGTACACAATTGCAGCAGAAGTAGTTAGACTCATTCTGTGAGCCTCCTGACATGTGGAAATATGTGGTTGGTCATCTATACCTGCATCTATGTTTGTAAGTAATGGAAGTAATGGGAAAAATGTAAAGAAAACATTCTGATGCAAATCTTGAGTAACAGTTTATTTAACTAAGTTCATGGGGTTGGTCCTTCTCCTTCTCTTCCTCTTTTACCACTTTGAGCATCAAGGGAGATACAAAGTTCTGCTTCTTTGGTGTTGTCTCTCAATCTTCTTCTGGATCTCGACCTTTGAAAATTTTTATTTATTGCTCAACAATAATTACTAATAATTATTTTTTCTTCGAATGACCCTGCAATTCCTTGCTTCAGCATAGGGTCAGGGCAACTGATCGGAATTTCGGTGTTTACTGGCTGCCTGCCTTCCTGATACCTACGTGGAGTTCACAGCAGACAACTACTCAGTGCATGCAGAGAGAGAAATATCTGCCGCTACCTAGGATTGAACTCACAGCCTCCTGATTATGAGGCGAGAGGTCCACCTCTAGGTGCCCATGCCATTCAATAATTACTAATAATTTACTTTTGCTTATTGTTCAATAATCAGATCAATAACCAACTTTTTCTTGATAATATATTTTATTTGAAAAAAGTTTGCGTAATAACTTTTTGTGCATCTTGTGAATTTTTTTAATGACAGAACTGTGTAAATTTATGCTAAAATATGTTTTCCACAAATTATGTAATATGTACCTTTAGTAAATCATAATATTTTTTCTAAACAATTTAAATTTACTCAATAAAATTATATTCTTTTACTGTGAATATTTACAGTAATATTGAATTAATATAATTTTAACTAATGTACCACACATATTCATTTAAGTCTGAATTTATACATATATGATCATTCTGTGATTTAGGATGAAACAAAATTAAAATTCTGGTATTTGTAAGGGTGAGAACAGCCTTTCCTTCATGGACAATGAACTATTAACTACATTTAGGGCTAAACGTCTCATTTTGGATGTGTATATGTTTTTCAGTTGAGAAACAACAGCTATAACTATCCAATTTGGAAACACTTAATTTTGATAGATTGTAATTTTTTTTTGATTAGGTATGATTGCATTTAAGTTAATTTTGAAATGATTCTAAATTGTACTGTAGTTAAATATTAGCTACTAATCATTCTATATACATATGCAAATAATCAAAAAGTATATTATGTCTCTGCTTATCTATATATTCTACATATCAAACAAGTTATTACTCACTTACTTAAAGTAATACCATATTTCCAATTTCTAAGCATCATTTGGCATCTTGTCTAGATACCTTTCTTATCTAGTGAACAAACTCCTACAATTCTCAGCTAGGAAATTAGTCATGCTGGTGGAAAATGTAATCTGTAGTCTCAATACATTTTAGATTATTGGGACTATATTTCATGTACAATAGATTTTTGACCAGTTCCCTACATATCTGGGAGAATAATATCTGATTTTTTTTCCAGAAAGAAACTTGTTATCCATTATCTTGATTAAAGACAACAGAATATGATAATTTTCCCTTCTCCTTGCCATCTTCTATTTATTTTTCTATAATTATGACTAAGATTCTTGTTGTGCTCATAGTTAATTAGTGAGTCAGTAGCCCACAGGCATTCTGGATGGAACCAGACCTGATCAGCAATATTTTTTGATCACCTGTCCCAAAATATTTCCTGTATGAACATTCAGATTATATCCATTTGTATGAATTGTTGGCTTTACTTTATAGCCTGCAGAATCACAAGTGCGTTGTATTAAATTCAACTTGACTGATTGCAGACTGGCTCAAGGATGATCCAGCCTAAGTGATTTCTATACAGTCACCCTTGTGTGCTAAAATCAACATTGTTACAGCTACAACATTCCAACATTCATAATAAAAGTTGATTGCATGTTGGGTTTTGGTGGAACCAATTCATCAGTGAAAAAATGAATCACACTGAAACAACTGTAAAGCCTAATACATTGATTTGAATGTATGATCAGCCTTAGAGGAACATTTTGTATTTTTGGCAAGTGCTAATGGCTTGTTTTCAGACCTGGACAATACAATGAGGTAGACCAATCTTAGTCATTCCTAGAGAAGTCTTTTAAACTAACTTTCTATACTAATGATTCTACCCTAAGACTAATCTAGTTTGGAACAACCCATTGCTGTTCAGCATTTTTGTTGTTTTGCTTTCTGAAATGGTAGCAACAAAACACTAAATTAGAACTGTTATATGATGAGACCATTCTTTCACGAATGAGATTGCCTGCTAATAATTATTAATGCTCATCTTGTTAAATATTAGGTACCCTTGTTGGCCACAGTTGGGCAGATTTTTGGAACACAATGAGACAAAAATTCAATTCTTCAAATCTTTTCCTGTTGGTAATATCTATGAATACATGAATACATTATGTGCAGGCATTCCAACTTTGTGATCCCTAAACAATTGTATATCTACAGATAAGCAGCTGCATGTACTATTTTTTCTATATGATTAGTATACAAAGATACAAAAATGAGTTATACTGTAATACCACTGCCATTATTGTACATAATAGGCTGTAATGGGGGAGAGGTCTTTCTGACCTATGGTTGAATGAGCATGGTTTTCATAGTTGCTGATAAACAGTTTCCTATGAGCTAGAAAAACTTGAAAACTAATCTATGAGCCATCTAAATTTGAAAGTTTTCAAGATGGAGAATCATTTGTGTACAAATCATCACTAGACTAAACCTAATCAGATAATAATCTTTCTGTGACAAGTGCTACACTTTACAAAAATTAATCATTTTATTGTATTGTTAGCCACCGAATTTCATGGTTTATTCTTATATGGACAATGGGTGGAGACAACTTTAAACAGCTGTTTGGTCATATCCAAAAAACTATTCCCTCATGTACTATCCCTGAACGTTTTCTTCTGCCTGATTTCAAAGAATGTTCTTATAGCTACATAAATATGATGTTTCTATTGTTTATATTAAGCACAAAGATATGTTTAAAGTAGTGTGACATGATTTCCAGGATTGCAGTGAACAGCCCACAAAATGACATGAAAGTTCTACTGAAAAAGAAAATAATTTATAAGTGTCAAAAATGAGCTGGTAGCTGTTCAATTTTGCTGGAGACAACAATGCTATATAAGGTTTATCAGAAGGAAACATATTCCAACTGGCCTACAGACATATTGGTCTTTGCCAGAACAAATTCAGAAGAAATGATGATAGACCCCAATCTCATAATTTGTCAGGAAACTAAAAATGAAATGCTAAAATTCATAGCTAAGCTAGGTACCAATGATTAGCTCAAGATGAAAATTAAGCACTGAATTCATTCATTAAGCAATGAATATCCAGCTGTACAATATGCAGTTGTTCCATCCCTAGAGGCAAAGAAAGTCTACATTGTTTCAGGAGAACCTTCAGCCAGGACATCTTGGTTTTCAAAACTTGTTCCTTCCTTATAGCCATGGATTCCACTTCAAGGTATCCAAAGACTTTACAACTTTATCACAAGAAAGCTGCTGCCTCTATAGCCAAGATGAAGGTTATTTTTGCTCACAGCAGCATTCTAGAAGAATATAGTATATAGAAAATATTTGTGAATATTTTCTATATACTATCTACTATCTAGGCTACATATAGGTTTTCTGATCCATATGATTTCATCCTTATATCTACATTCAGAACCAAATGAACTGGAAGAATGCAGTATAGTCAATAAAATATATAAGAGGGCACTAAAAGACTGCATAGACCTCTGTTGATTTTTTATACCTTAAAGACATTTCAGGCATAGGTTGTTATTTCACATCTGTATATCTACTTATGGATGGCTTTTGTAAAGCATGTTACTAGCTGCAACTGTGTTCAAATGCAAACCAGAGTGGAATGGGCCTCAACAGGAAACAAGCTCACACTATATTGATAAAGAGACCCATGCAATAAACGCATAGCACTACAATCAGTAGCTTCCTCCTTTTTGTCTATCTCATTGTCACTTACTCCCTCTCTTACAACTTTCACAAATTAAAAGAGCCACAAAGGCATCTGCAAGGGTCATTGAGGGCAAAATGAAGCAGCATTGCAATTTTGTGACATTAGTACCATTCTGTTTTACACATATCGTGTCAATGCACACACATATGAAAAGGGCCAATCTTGTATAATGTGACATAGAGCTGGAATGCAGCTTGCTTCATTCTGATGAAGATATAAAGCTCCCATGGACACTCATGGGGGTGGATAACTTCTACAGCAGCTTTCCAGGATTCTGAACTTTTTGGAGAACTACCAGAATCCACTCAGCCTGCACGGCACATGGTCAATCCAGTGTGGAGAAGAAATGGAAACTGGTGCAGCAGAAAAAGAAAAATCAACACTCATCTCTTCATACAATTCTAAATTTGGAGCCTCAGGGAACTAAATTTGTCAGCAATGTCTGATTTTTCTGCTAATCAAAATCATTGTCCAAGCAATAAAAATAATAAATAATAAATTCCTTGCTTGTCATATTGTACATATGTCAGTGGCTCAGTCTTCAGTTTATGAGTCTTCAGAGCACATCATAGGATCTTCCAGTGGGTTTCATTAGTCAGTTATTTATTTCTTTATTATATTTAATTCTTACCTTTCCTCAGAATATGGGTGTTTTATCCTATCTTTTCCTCAGACCACAACCGTAATATATAGTGAACTGAGAGATGTTGACTTTCCCAAATCACTCAGTGAGTTCCAGGGTTGCATAAGGACTTGAACCTGGTTTTTTTTTTAATTCACCTGATAGTTTAACCACTGCACCACAGTGCCATAGTGCCTCCATTTCCTGAATTTAGATCAAGCGGTTAATATGAAACTTATTTTAGTGTAAGGCTAATTACACTAAATCAAGTTAGTGTAATTAGAACTAATTTTAATCAAGTTCCAATAATCTGATAATTTGCAGAAAGCTATATGATAAAATATTCTGAAAATTCAGTACTGTCAACTCAGCATCTTTAAAGAAGTACTGTAGATATGTTCAAGATAATTTACTTCATCTGCCTATGTATGTACTTTAGCAATAGTAGACTTGGGGTTAATCATCATTCACTTTTCCTAGTTTTCAACAACTGTATGTTCATTAATCTCACTGGGATCACACCAGTGTAAAAAGTCAACTGGCAGTATGTATCATTTGTACATTTGTATTAGATTTATTTTAGCATGACTAACTGCATATCTTTGTATTAAAAGATGGAAACAGGGAAGAGTTCATTATAGCATGCCTTTGGGAAATTACAGTATTGCATTTCAGAGGCTGAAGTAATTTTGAAATGAGTTCTTCAGAGTGAGGATGGGAAAGTCTTGGGAGATTCTCATCAGTTAACTTTATTGAACTACCAAGTATTTCATGAGAAATTCAGGCATCCAACAGTAGGCACTAACAACATTAGTTTTATTGGTAAATTTATTTATTTATTTATTAGTCATATTTCTATGCCGCCCACTCTCCGAGGACTCTGGGCGGCTTACACCAAAGACAGTATACTAAATAGCATATTGCCCACAACAATCTGGGTCCTCATTTTACCCACCTCAGAAGGATGGAAGGCTGAGACAACCTTGAGCCAGTGAGATTTGATCCACTGATCTGCTGAACTAGCAGTCAGCTGAAGTAGCTGCAGTACTGCACTCTAACCACTGCGCCACCTTGGCTCTCTAGATCTTGCTAAAAATTAAAGGGGTGGACACACACAATGTGCTGTACAAAAGTTGTCTGAATTTTTAGCTGAAAATATATCTTGAAAATAAAGCTGAATCATTCTAGATTCTTGCTATTCTTTATTGATACTCAAGAAAACACCCTTGGGAAATGTAGATAGAAAAATTTGGAAGAGATCTAATTAGGAAACTAAATATTATGCTGTACTCTGCCATGGCCAGGTCTCACTTGTGTTCAGTTCCACACATCCCAGTAAAAGAAAAGACACCAAAATGTGGAACCAGTCTGGAGAGGTGCCACTGGGATGGTGACTCAAAGTCAAATCATATAAGGAACAGTTGAAAGGATCAGTCCTAAGTATCTTTAACTTGCAGCAGAAAAGGTTGAGAGGGGACATGAAGCTGATTTCAAATTTTTGAAAGGCTGTCACATTGGGGATTCAGAATGATTCTCATTTGTGAACCATGGTGAAGCAGTGGTTAGAATGCACTATTGAAGACTAACTCTGAGACTGCCAACAGGGTTGACCGGCTCAAGGTTGACTCAGTCTTCCATCCTTGTTGAGGGCAATTTGCTGACTTTGTAAACCCCTTAGAGAGGATTGTAAAGCACTGTGAAGCAGTATATAAGTTACTATATATAAGTCTAAGTGCTAGTGCTATTGTTTCAGAGTACAAGACTAGAACTAATGAGATGAAATTTCAAGGATGTAGATACAGATTAAGCAATAGAAAGACTTTCTTGATAGTAAGAACTGCCAAACAGTGAAATAGGATAACCTTATTGCACTGAGTAGTTTATTTCTTTCACTGGAGATTTCAGGCAGAGGCTGGTAGCCACTTAACAGAGTCTTCCTAGTCTTTTGTTGCAAGTGATTCATCTCGATAATCCTCCATTCCTTCCTTGGACCATAACCTTCAGGTGGAGGTATGAATTAAAGTCTTTCAGAAAAGTGCATATTTCCCACTTTTGGGGCAATGGGAAAAGTGGATGGGGCTGTAATGTATACATAGGAGAAGTTGGAATTTTCTGGGTCTTTTAATCAAAAAGTTTGGCTTCAAAAAAGTATTTTTGAAATTATTTTAGGTTTACTTTATACTTTTCATTACTATGGCAAGAAATCATGCTGTTGAACTATGGATAGAATGGGCTGCAAAGTTGCCTGGATGCTTAAAGACTTGGGTTGAGAGTCACCAGTTCCTGACTTTAGAACTAGTTTTAGTGATTAGCAATTGGGGGGTGGGATGGGTGGGCATTACTTACCTGTATCTTCCTCTATCATCCAGTAATGCTGAACCCATCAGAAACCTTCATTTGCATGGTCTTTGTTCTGGGTATCCATGTGAAGGTCACAAGATTGAGGAAAGTTGCTTTAATCAACACTTTCTCTGGTTGCAAACATAGTGGTCTAGTTTTAACACAGGATGTTTTGGCACTTTGGAATAAATTTACATAATTTATAGCATATTCTTATCAATTCTTTGAAGTTTTAGGATTGGCTGTATCATGTATCTCAGCTTAAATAAAAACATCCTTGGGAAGAAAGTTTTCATGTAGTTTTGTATTTCTGCCTGTAACTTGTGAGGCAAAGTGCTCTGCACCCTATTATTTTTCTCTTTATGTTGGTAGTGCAGGTTATTGTCAATCTTCTGCATTTCAAAGTCTGCATTTCCATCCATCCATCCATCCATCCATCCATCCATTCATGTTGCAGACAATAATGACAGCAGAAAACTTTGAGAGAAGGTGCATTTCGTTTAAGACAAATCATATTTGTGGTCAAACTTATTTCTTTTGGTCCAGTCATATTTTTAAATATCAGCAGCTCAAGCAGAGGTCTAAAGTACAATGTAAAATAGAATGACAATTAACACTCCTATCCATGTTGACTTTGATGTAAATTACACTTATATAAACACAGATATATGCTTAAGTGTAATATATATGTGAAAACATTCAACTTTTCAAATTTTCTTCTAAAAACCAGGAAACAGGAGGATGCTTATTAAAGAAATACCTTTTTATTGCAGCTTATTGACTACTTGTAAAAAAAAGTCTGAAAATTTTAGGGTTCAAATACATACAGTAATACAAAGAATTTTAAAGAGTAATATTCAGCTGAAACCAGAGCTTTACTTAATGGCACTGATGGACAAACAGATAGAAAAGACTTATAGATGACCTTTTTTTGATATGATAACCACAACAAGATAATTATATGCGCAAAGATGGAAAGAATCTCAAATATATACATTGGAGAGATGGTTGATGAAGTTTTGTCAAAATGGCAAAACTGACTTGTTTAATCAGAGAAAAGGCAATAACTACATTTGTTAGAAACTGGAAACACTTTATGGACTTTCTGTTGAAAATGTGTGATTTATGGGTTTTATGAATAGAAAGGATAGATTATGGACAGAAGGGAGTTATTAGAGAAGCTAAAATTTGAATGCTGAGTTCTTTACAGTAACTACTGTAAAGAAGATTAGAAGTCATTTCTTTATATTTTTTCTTTCATTTCTTTTTATTGTTGTAGTTGGGAGCCACCTAGATTTAACTTGTGTAAGATGAGAAGCCATAAAAGTCTTTTAATAAATAAATAAGTATTTAATAAATACATTTCCATCTGCTAGTCCTAAGAAATATGATTGGTTTAAAATTATGAAAACCCCAACTGTGGCATGTATAAGAACATTGTATGCATTAAATGAGAGACTTGCATTACTATCACGGTACACAAATATTTAAGTCATTCTTACATGTCACTAACTTCCTTTATTGCACACAGGATTACTTTAAAGGGATGTTAACTTATCCTAGAATACTAATCTCATATATAGCCAGATCATTTAACAGCATCAAAATGACAGCAGCCTTGTGCTAGACCTACTTCATTAAGTTAAGTATTAGTGTTTCTGGAGTTGATTAATTCATAATGAAAAATGAGAAACAAGCCAAATTAATGAGCTGAACTTTAAACATTGATATGAAAGCGGTACCCTTTCTTTCTTTGGAGATGACTATGACACTTTGAAACATAAGGAAAAATATAGGGGCCTGCCACAAAGAGTTTACAATCTAACATTTGACAGTGAGGAGAAAATGGGTTTGTGTTAAGAGAGAGGGAAGAGAGAAGAGAGATAGGCAAGAAAAACAGAGAATAGATTTGTTTTATGCATATTACTTGTCCCAAAGGTGTTTTTTTCAAATGACAATTGGATTTTGTTTTTCCTTGAAGACATTTTGCTTCTCATCCAAGAAGCTTCTTTAGTTCTGGAAAAAAATAAAAGCACCTTTAGGACAACCATGACCTGGATGACCAAGACTCTCCATAGACATGCATATTACTTGTTATGAATTATCCTCTCATAGAAAGTATATGAGATGCTCTTGTACTGACTTCAAATCAAGAATGGCTATGTGAATATTTGATTTAGAAAACTGATTTGAAGGTGATTCAATCAAAACAAATTTTTAATTGAAGTTTCATCTCTAAAATTGATTCCAACATTTGGTCATGTGTAGAAACATAATATAGCTGATCTAATTTCCCTCCACAAATCAGGATAAACAAGTAAGCTGTCCCTCAGCCATCTTTTTTATTTGTAACATCCAGCTGTAGTGTTGCATTTCTTTTCTTCTTCCATTTTTTTAAAAAAAATGTTATTCTGCTAGAATACAAAATATAAATCAGTAATGGCATAACCAGAGTGTCGTATGAAAATTTCATCTAATTTCCCTGCTAACATGAAATGTTAAATCATCACCCCAATGAGCCTATTAAGTATGGTGCACACACAGGATTATTAAATGATTCAGTATTAATCACTATCTCCTTATTCAACATGCCTCATAAAGTTGATGTTCTGAGGATAAAATAAATAAATATCTCCATATGTGCCACTTTGTACTCCCAGAGGACAAACGGTATAGAAAGGTAATAAAAATAAATAAATAATCCGGGGTAATTATATTTACAATTTACAAGCATGAAAATAGGGTTTGAGATCATGTTAATTAGAGAGGAATATTTTATTTCTTAGTTTGAAAAGCCTTGGAATGGAATCATATTTAAAAACATGAATGAAAACATTACAACAAACCATCAGAAAATATATAAAACGAAAAATAAAGCCAAGAAGATAAGATAAGGTTTATTAAATTTGTCAAGGATAAGACTGAGCAGAATTGTCCAGTGTTGTTCCATAAGACAAAGCAAGAAACAAAGACTAAATTACAAGGAAGTAAATTATATGGAACATTATGGAAAAAAATCCTAATTGTAAAGGCCGTTTAAAAATGGAACAGGCTGTTTCTGGAAATGATGGAATTTCTGCTCTGGAGGTCTCCAAAAGGAAGCTGTATGGCCACTGTCAGAGATGCTGGAGTAGTGAATTTTTGCAGTGGGCAGAAGTTTCAGCTAGATGATCCCCAGGATGTTTTCCAACCTCACATTCTATTATTCTAAATTCAGAATTCCTTTGGAATGCTTGGAAAGGTATTTCTAAATAGTATCCTTTGTCATTGTAGAATGATTGCCATTAAATTCAAACTTTCAACTATAAGAAATTGTGCCCAATACCATGAGGATTATAAGCAGACATATTAAAACCAATTTGACTTGCTAGCTTTCCTGGTCTGAGCCATATAAGCAGCACCAGCTTTACAAAGACAAGATGCGTTCATGAGAAAATACAGAAAATTTATGAACAATTCACTCCTACTGGTGCATGCCAACCTTCCTCATTTATCAGCCAGAAGACTCAAATCCAGGAAGGCCCCGTTGGCATTTGCACAACATCTGCTCAACAACTTTAACATTAATTCCTAATGGAAAGCCAAATAGGTTGCTGAACATCCAGACATAGGAAAACATAAATGACCCCACAAAAAAGGCACCAGGTTTTGTACCATCACACCAGCAGTGGACCTTCCTGAATAGAATTTGCATGTCACACAGCGTTGGCTGGGATTCATTGCATAAACAGGTTACAGTATCCTCCCTCAATATGACTGTGGGGTTTCATTTATTTTTTTTATTTTTTATTTTTAATTTGATTTATATGCCGCCCTTCTCCAGAGACACAGGGCGGCTTACAATGCGTTAAGCAATAGCCTTCATACTTTTGTATATTTATACAAAGTCAGCTTATTGCCCCCACAAACTGGGTCCTCAATTTACCCACCTTAGAAAGGATGGAAGGCTGAGTCGACCTTGAGCCTGGCTAGGATTGAACTCAGAGAAATTACAGGCAGCTGGTGTTAATTGCTGCCTTTAGTAGGAGGCATTAGCCCCCTACGCTACACAGGCTCCTGTGTAGCGTAGGGGGCTCATGTCAAATTGTAGATCACATCATAACTGGATATAAGATAAGGGCATATACCTGTCTAGTACCTGATTTTTTTTCATATAAACAATGCTGTGCTTCAATGGTTAGATGGCTGAGACATTGGTATTTGATTTTTTTAACATTTAGATTTTATTGTGTTTTATTAATCTAGGTGAAATGTAAATAATAAGAGCCTTGGTGGTGCAGGAGACTAAAGTGCTGTTAAAGTAGCACTTAGCTACCAGCTGTCTGCAATTATTGTGAGTTCAAATCTCACCAGGCTCAAGGTTGACTCAGCCTTCCATCCTCCCGAGGTAGGTAAAACGAAGACCCGGATTGTGGGGGCAATAAGCTGACTTTGTATAAAAAAGAACACTGCTTGGGGAGGGGGAGCAAAAGCCCTACTAAACAGGTATATATAAAAGTTGAAGGCTATTGCTTAATGCATTGTAAGCCGCCGTGAGTCTCCGGAGAAGTGTGGCATATAAATCGAACCAATAAATAATAAATAAATAAATAAATATACATTGTAAGTCCATGTATGATATGTCATATACTAAATAAATATATGGCCAACTTGCAATTTTTTTTTCAACTTCAGTTTTTGCCAGTTCTCATTAACCTCTCCCAGGATAAAGCTTTCTAATTTGTTTTGGCATGGTTCTTTCTTCCGACTTCTAATAAGAGAAATTTTAGTAGATCTGATCAAAAGCTTTTTTGGGATTTATGTGTGGCAACATGTTAATGTTACAATGAGCAACCTAATGCTATAACAAAGGAGCCCATGAATATGGATTGCAGCAGTGGTGGGTTGCTCCTGGTTCGCACCGGATCGCAAGAACCGGTAGTAAAAAAATGTAATAGTTCAGAGAACCGGTAATAAGATTGGCTGGCCACGCCTCTGAATCGGTTCCCAGTCAGTCGCCGTTCGCTTACCCCGCCCACTCCCAATCTATTACTGCCGCCTGAGTCCCAGCTGATGGCTAGAGGCAAAAAAACCTGTTTAAACTCTTGTCGCAGGGCTTCAAAGGGCCGCCCTACAGCTGATCAGTGTTAAAAGAAAACAAATGCGTAGACCGGTGCCTGAAAAAATAGAAAAAACAGCCTCTTTCAGCTTCAGCATAGGTTAGCACAAGTTGATTAGATCGACTTCCTGACTCTCAGCTGATTTGCTCTCAGCTGTTTTGCTCAGGGCTCTGTTGCTAGCTGCAAAGAGTGGAGCAGATTTTTTCCCCCTTAGCTATGCTGAAAAAACGAAACTGAAAGTAAAGCAGAGTCTTTGCTGTACCGTGACAAAATGAGGCAGAGAGAGATTTCTTTTTCTTTTTCCTCACCAAAAAAGGTAGGTGCAAAACTGCAAACAATGGGAAATTTAGGGCAAAAAAGGAGAGTTCAAGATTTTAAAACACAAAAGAAAAAAAGTTCTATTTAACTAGGGAATTGTAATAATTGAGATACTATTAATTGTATAGTGCGTTGAAAACCGAAATGGTTAAGTTGTGCTTTGGAGGAATATATGGGGGAAATTATTTGCTTTATTATTATTGGTAAATATAATTAATTGATTTGTAAGAAATTGGATTGCATGGAAATAATTGGAATATTCATGTTCATATTGATTAATATACAAAAAAGGTAGTTATATAATTAATTGATTTATATTAAAATGTTGAATTTGTATTCAACAACTGTAATATTACATAATTAACCAATGTGAGGATGGATATAAAAATAGATGACAATGGGAAGGAGTATAATATAGAATAGAAGGGAAAAATTGAATTTGATTAAGATTAGAAATGAGGATGAAGGGTAATATTCATTTTTTAAAAAAATAGATGAGGAATAAATATGGCAAAAAGGAAATATAGAAATTGTAAATTTAATGGAAATGACTAAACACTGTTTAAATTTGTGAATCGGCCAAATACTCTGTTCAAAGAAAATACTTTGTATGTTTGTATGTGTGTTTCTAATTATTGCTATTTATTCATATTTATTCTCTTTTATTCTTTAAAGTTTAACAATTCATTCTTTATCTTAATATCTTTATATTTGTTTGGGATTGGCTTTCTTCCCTTTCATCTTTTTTATTGTATAGCAATCTTTCTCTTCAAACCTACCACCTCTCTCTTTTCTTTCCTTCTTACTTTCTCTTCCCCCCTCTTCTTCTCCTCCCTACTTCGTCTTCCTTTCTCTTTCTCCTCCTCTCTTCCTCCCTCTCTTACCCTCACTCCCACTCTAATTTCCCTTCCCTTCCTTCATCCCTCTCTATTGCTGTATCCTTTTATGCATATGGACTACTCAGAGGGCTGAAAAAGTTATTTTTGACTGGTCCTTGCACTTTTGACCAGTCCTTGAACTTTTGACTGTCCTCATATTTTGCGTTTTTTGCCCTATCTTATCACCACAGTGAAGAGAAGCAGTTGTGAAATGTGTGACATGGTTGTTAAGAATGCTGCACGGGCATAAATGTGAGGATGGTCATAAGTGTGAGGACCAGTCAAAAGTGCGAGGACCTGTCAGAAATGATTTTTTTCAGCCCTCTGAGTAGTTCTTATACACAGTGCCACAGCCCCTCAGTCACATGACCTCCAAGCCATGCCCCCAAAATAAGCCACGCCCACAGAACCAGTAATAAAAAAATTTAGAACCCACCCCTGGATTGCAGAGAAAGAACCTTTCTATCTCACTGTTATGCCATCACACCTCTTCTTAAATTGGATCTTCATTAACAGCTTATTCAGATTTGTAACCTTTCTTTTTAAAATATTCTGTCATTCTGCCAATGAATGGTTGCTTTAAAATTATAAGGCAGTTGCAATCATGAGAAAGGCAGTCAAGTTGAGTGATGTATGTTTGAATCATATAATCTGTATTTAACCCCATTTGTGATTGGTTGAAGAAGGCTAGTAAAACATCTGACGAATAGTTATTACTGACAAATGACAATGAGGGTGAAGCCTCCACTTTAGACTTCTCAATTCTTTGTAGGCATTCACTTCAATAATCCTGAGTCTTTCACATCACTTTGAGAAAAAAATGTGTCCATAGACAATTGACTCATATAATAATATCACAATGCAAACTCCTCAATTTTGTTCTTTTATCCAGATATCATCCACAAATAAGTCACAAACTTTGCACTGTCATTTTGTACTCTTACTTTTCCTACAGATAGTACAATTCTTACCACATATCTTGCTAAGCCAGGAAACCTTTATGGACCCTTTTCTTTCCTCTGAACGGTTAACTGCAATATGAATACACTTGTGCACAGTGGACATGTTTAGGCTTTAAGTTGCTGAAAAAGGATGTTTTTCTGTGTACATTTTTAATGCCCTATTATTCAGGATTTTTGAAAAATTATACACACACACACACACACACACGTGTGTGTGTGTGTGTGTGTGTGATTCCTTTAAACCAGATTTTTCCTACGTAGCCAAGATTTTTCTGGAACCACAATTAAGCGAAATCACATTCACTACATTCTGGGTTCTTTCTCCATCTTTTCACTCTGGCAGCAAACAGAATCTTGTGCTGCATTCTGGGAGACCTAAATAGCTATTTCTGGTCATTAGCCATCATCAGTAGACCACACCCACATCTCATGTTCCTCCCTGTAAAAGCCCAATGTCTATTTCTTACTTTTCATAGGTTTAATGTGTGTTTTTTCTTTAAGACAGGTTTTTCCTACGTAGCCAAGATTTTTCTGGAACCACAATTGAGCAAAATCACATTCACTACTTTCTGGGTTCTTTCGCCATCTTTTCACTCCACAAGATGGAGAAAGAACCCTGAATGTAGTGAATGTGATTTCACTCAGTTGTGGTTCCAGAAAAATCTTGGCTACGAAGGAAAAACCTGGCTTAAAGGAAAAACACACATTAAACTACGAAAAGTAAGAATATATATATATATATATATATATATATATATATATATATATATATATATATATATATATATATATATATATATATATATATTCTTACTATATATATATATATATATGTGTGTGTGTGTGTGTGTGTGTGTGTGTGTGTGTGTGTGTGTGTGTGTGTGATTTATATGCCGCCCTTCTCCAAAGACTCAGGGCAGATTACAATGCATTAAGCAATCAGACAAACTTATCAGACAAGAATAACTTTAATACAGAAAGATAAAGGACATTGTCTGTTTTCCAAATCTAAATCCACACTTGCCTTATAAGTAGGAGCTTTAAAGAAAAGAAATATCCCCGCTCCCATAACTTTAGTTCAAATGTAGATATTTTAATAAATGAAACAAATATTATTATTGAAATTAGTTTTGTCACAAGATTTTATCTCCCTACATTCATCACTATTATCTACAAGTTCTGACAATGAAGTACAAGTTTCTCTAAGTCTCATGAAAGAACTCTCACTTTTCAACCAGGTCCCTTTCCACTGTGTTCATCGGAGATTAACAGATACTCATAAAAATATTTCCTGATTTTGGAAAAAAGGTGAAAATTTCATGGTGTCAAGTCTGGACTACGTGGCGGATGAGATAAGATGGCAATATCCAACTTGTCTTTTGTGTGGCTCATATTAGACCTAGTGTCATCATATTGTAATAAATTTTCCTTCTTGCACTTCAAAAGTCTGCTTAATTTTGGTGCATTTCAATTGGACAGACTCCTTTGGAATTAAAAATTCAATCATGGCACATTGTTTAAAGTGTACTGAAGAGTATTCGTTGTAAACCTCCATTTCACAAACAATAACAACAATAGCAAACTTTTCAACCAACTAAGGGAAAATCAGATGCTAAACACATCAGAGCTTCTGGCATGTCAGTATTATATTTATTAGTGTTATTTATATAACATTGAAGGGACAGCTTTTCAATCACTCCTACAATTAGTTAATCTGTCAGGAAGGTGCTGAGACTGAGTGTTAGGCTACCAGGAAAAACCAGAGGGTAAAGGACAGAGAAGAGGCTATTAAATACAAGCTTTGCTCAATAAGTGCCATGGATAAAATTAGTGACAATACTGGCAGAATGTTATAACAGTAACATGAAAAATGTCACTGTTTTTACAAAATAATTTGCATAATACCAAGTTAGTGCTGTGATTTGGCAAGCAGTTCTGCCTATAAATGAACATACTCAGGTAGACAACAGCTATTCTACTTATCAATGATAATTGATAAATATCAATTATCAATGATAAATGAAAATGAGATATAGTAACTTATAGGGTACCATGGATGGGATAAATGAATATTTGTATACCGAATGTATAAAAAATATACTTGTGCATCAATGTAATAATGTAACAACAGCATTGAACAGCAAAGAATCACCACAGCTTGGTTTTTCTGGCAAAATAGTAGATGATTGAAATAGCACTAACTTCTGATAAGAGCCAGGGAGGTATATGCAACAGTATAATACTTAAATATCAAGCTGACACTGTAGTGATATTAAATATACACCAAGGGTGGGTTCTAAAATTGTTTACTACTGGTTCTGTGGCGTGGCTTACTTTGTGGGTGTGGCTTGGTGGGGGGGTAATGTGACTGGGTGGGCGTGGCCAACTTTTTTTTTTTTTTACTTTTAAAAGCATACAACCTTAAGAGGTTGCAGAAAAAAATGCTTTTAAAAGCGTCTGGCGATCAGGCAACTCAACTGAGATCACCAGAGACTTTTAAAGGCATTTTTTTTTCTACAACCTCTTTTCTGCAACCTCTTCGGGTGGAGAGGTTGCAGAAAAAAATGCCTTTAGAAGCCTCTGACGATCCCAGCTGAGCCACACCATCATCAGAGGCTTTTTTTTAACTTTTAAAAGCATTTTTTCGACCAAAGAGGTTGTAGAAAAAATGCTTTTAAACATTAAAAAAAAGCCTCTGATGAGGTGGGCAGGGTAAGCGAGTGGCAACCGGGTGGGGACCGGTTCTGGGGCATGGTCAGCCAATGTTATTAGGTTCTCTGAACTACTACAAATTTTTACTACCAGTTCTTGCGAACCGGTGTGAACTGGGAGCAACTCACCACTGATATACACCATACACTGACCCTTGAAATTATATTTTTTGCATGGAAAGTAATTTAAAATGATATTACGACTTCAAATGGAAAACTATGTAAGCATAATTATGAAGTATTATGGCATAAAATACAGACAGAAATGGATAATTGGAAAAAATTACAACTGTCTTTGTTGGGAAGAATAGCAGTAGTAAAAATGAATGTTTTTTCTAAGTTTTTATTCCTCTTTCAAATGATACCAATAATTAAAAAGGATGCGAATTTGGATGAATGGCAGAGGGGCATTAATAATTATGTTTGGGCAGGGAAGAAACCAAGGATAAAATTAAAAATAATGCAAGATATACATGAAAGAAGAGGTTTGAAAATGCCCAATTTAAAATTATATCATGAAGCAGTTGTTTTATCAATAATTAGTGATTGGATTAATTTAACAAATGAAAGAATATTGTATATTGAGGGGTATGACTTGATATATGGTTGGCATGCTTATGTAGTGTATGATAAGAAAGTGGATAGGACGTTTAAAAGTCATATATTGAGGAATGCTTTATTGCGTGTCTGGAAGAAATATCATTATAAATTGAAATGAAAAAATACCAATATGGACAGTACCCAGACACACGATAGAGAACATAAGTATAGAACAAAGACAGGATATAATTACATACAAAGAAATTCTTAACATAGAGGAAGGTATATTAAAGTTAAAGCCTTTGAATGTATTAAAAGAAGAAAGGGTAATTCAAACTTGGTTTCAGTATGTACAATTACAAGCTAGATGGAGAAGAGATCAGAAAATTGGTATTACACAATGCGAGGAAAATTTGGTAAAACAAATTAGGGACCAGAGTCAAATGCATATAAAAAGGTTGTATAATATATTGGTAGAAATAGACTCGGAAATAGAGTTAGTTAAAGATTGTATGATAAAATGGGCACAAAATTTTGAACAACTAATAATGATGGAAACGTGGGAAAAAATATGGGTAAGAAATGTAAAATTTACACAAGCGCAAAATTTGAGAGAAAATTTTTATAAAATGTTTTATAGATAGCATTTAGATCCTAAAAAGCTAGCTTGTATGTATCCGAATTTACAGTCTAAATGTTGGAGATGTGATTGTGATGATGCTACTTATTTTCATATATGGTGGACTTGTAAAAAGGTTAAAGCATTTTGGATAAAAATATGGTGGATTATCCAAAATATTCTTAAAAAGAAGATAAAGTTTACTCCATAGTTGTTTTTGTTGGGTATAATTACAGAGTGTACAGCTATAGAGACTAATTTGATCCTGAAATTAATAACTGCAGCAAGATTGTTGGTGGCACAGTATTGGAAGAAGGAAGACTTGCCTACTATTCAAGAATGGACACTAAAAGTAGCAAATTTAGCAGAAATGGCAAAAATTTCAGCATATTTGAAGGATTGTTCAAATGAGAAATACAGGTTGGAATGGAGAAGATGGATTGATTATATTCAGAGTAAAGATCGGACTAAAAAATTTCAGATAGTTTATGAATAAATAAAGAGATGTTATTAAATATGTAAATTTAGTTTAGTAAAAGGGGAGTTAAAGTACAAGAGGGATGTAGGAGGCTATAGTTAATTAGATTATGTTAGAATATGATTGTTGAATGTTATACCCTGTATTTTGTTCTGGGAAGTAGGGAGCGGGGAGGGTGGGGTGAGGGGGGAGGGAGGGAAAGGGGATATATCTGTAAACTTTTAAAAACTTTTCAATAAAAAAGAAAGAAAGTAATTTAAAATGCAGGGAACTTTTTCAGAATTTTCTTCCAATCTATCCAGTGGAATTGATCTTTATTTAACAGAATGGCCTGTTAAAATTACTATTTGCCATAGTAATTTCCTATTGAGTTTATGTAATATAGGAATCTATTTTGAATGTTTAGTGATAGAGAAACAACATAGAAGTTCAAAATATGTAAAAGCCTTCATTCTACATTAATAATCAAAGCTATATTTTTTAAAATTTCAAGCAAAAATATTTTTGACACATGAAAGACACACATCAGGAAGTGTAAAGAAATCCAAAACACATTTCAAGTAAAATGAGAAACTGTAAAGTTTTCCATATGTCTGTTTAATTAATCTCATGCTTCTATAATCCTGAGAATTATTTGTTTAGATGCCAATCTGACAGTCCACTAAGCTTACAACTATTTTCTAAAACTCTAGTTGTCCAAGTAAAGTTGCAACCACTGTGGATTTTGAATGTTAGTTTGGGGTGACTTTAATTTTAATTTAATTGTATATACAGTATATACAGCTGAGATCTGTATCATTCCTGCTCTTTCTTTTACATGTTTCTTTTATAGCTTAACTGTGCTATTCTGAAGAAACCTGTGTTAGAGGACACTGCAACAGAATTTCTGCAGTTATGAACATTTCTAGGGTTTCTTAGGAAGAAAAGATTTATTAGTAGGTTCTTCATGTAGATATAGCTAATAAAGACAACAGGGAAAGGAAACATATATCTGAGAAGAGAATAACTATGAATATATATACTCCTTAATAATGAATTCACTATATATATTTCAATAAAACAAAGGGAGAGATAGCTAGGTCATACAGTTAAAAATAATGAGACAGTATAAATATTGAATATGAGAAAGGATTTGTACCTAATAAAGCCTGACTGAAAATAATATTTAGTATAATTTTCTATGAACAAGCAAAAACTAACTTGTATTTTAGCCCATAGAACTCAACTGGGATTTACACGAAGCTTGGTTTGGGAAGATGCAATTGGATTCACTAAGTCTAATTTGACTTTGAAGTAAGTGCCAGTAAGTGACTCTACCTATTGTGCAATATGGTAGGTTTGGTTCTGACACTTCTCATAGGTATTTGATATTGAGAGACAAATATGAAAGGCCAAGGTTTGTGTTCTGATATTAAGGGACATATTTTTATCATTTTTACATCACTGAGATTTGTCCCAGATGCCTATGCATGTTTAATAAACCACACAGAGCTTGATGTAGTGTTTAATTCTCACTGATGAGTCTGATGGAACTTATGCCAAAGTTAACTTTGCCCAGGACTATGATTTTAATATTGACATCTTTAACTCAGTCAAGCCTATTGCCTAGAAAAATATCAAGCTCGTATTTGGAAACAATCTTTTTCAGTAAAATTAAGATTACCCTGTGTTGCATTTTACAATATGCTTTGCTTGTTTGTTTTTTGAGTTCAAGAAACAAAAGGAGGGGAGGGGAGAGAGAGAAACAGAGAAGAGAGAGTGAGAGACGGAGACAGAGAGAGAGTGTGTCAGTTGAGACCTCATAGAATTATAAATTTCTCACTTTCTCTATTAAGGCTTGGGGCTGACACAGTATTCAGTTACTCTTGTTTGATGTTTTTCTACAGTGTCCCGTGCCAATAGAAGATTTTGCTTTTCCTAGTCTCTTCAACTGGCAAAAGACATCTTGCACTCCGCATTTAGTTATGCTAATCAGTTCCAGCCTATTCGTACTCATCTCAGTTTGTGCTCTGTCTTTCATATTTATGCCTGAAGAATTCCTGTTAACATACAGTAAGGATTGCAACTGCCCTCACCATTACTCTAGCTGTTACATAGTTTGATTTACCTATTTAAAGATCAGCTAAAGCTCAGTGGTGAGAATCAGTTGAAAATGGAGCACCTTAAAAGCAACAAACAATGGGAGATAATTTAATTTGATTGCTACAATTTATAATTCTCAAAGGACAGTTGTCTTTGGATTGCCCAAAATTTGCAATGCAATTTTAGCTCAAATATCTTTCATAAATATGAGTACAAATATGTATACATTGTTAGAATGTGTTTTGCAAAAAAAAAAATTTGCCTACATGTGCATTTTAGAGAGAAAATTGTGTACAAAATCAATGCAGTTTTTCTGCAGGATTTTCAGTTAGAAAAATCCTTGGATTTGAAATTGGATAAAACTGACTTAAAACTGAACACATGTGACAGCAATATCAACTGGAAAGACAGATTTATTTGTCTTATAAGCAACAGAAAGCAGATTGTTAGGTGTTTTCCTCCCAACCACATAATGTATTTCCCTAAGGAACAGCAAAAATCTTTGGGAATATTGAGGTACTTTCTACTTTGTATGTTTAAATAAGCCCTCATTTTAAATGATTTTAAAAATTGTTATCAACAAAATACATCACACATATCTTCAGTCAGTGAAATTAAAAACAATAAAGGAATAGTCAAGAAAACCATAACTTTGTGGGAGTAGGGAAATTATTTTCTCATTATTCGTAAGTATTTTAAATCTCATTCCAAAATCTGAAGTTGAATTTCTCATATTAAAGTAGGGTACATTAAGTTTGCATTTTTAGTATGAATTTATTGGACGATTTATTCCAGTTAATTTTTGTCCTTGCAAGAGTTCTGGCACTTTTCATAAAGGCTTGCCTTTCTTTCTCTGATGCCTCCAGGAATGCTCATGGAACAGGTGATATTTCTTCATTTGATAGTTGTATTAAACTTTATTGGATTCCTTTGGGGCAAAACTGCCAGGCTTGTTCCAAAGAGAATTTGTGGCAGATTCCCTTTATATTCCCCCATTTATATTTTATGTGTTTTCTTTATCAGCTCAAGGTAGCATATATAGCATCTCCTCTTCTGATATACATTCACAACAGTGTTGATAGGTGTTGGATCAACAGAAAATTATAGGCTCAGAACCATCTGATGAGCCTCCCCATTTGTGGTCAAACTTCTTTCTTTTGGTCCTAATCCAGCACCTTAATCACTATATCATATTGAGTATCATTGTTTTATATTTCTTGTATAACCTTTCTGGTTAGGAATGTATAATAGTTGATCAAACCCAGAAATTCACATTTAAGCAATAATTCTAAGTATGCTTATTAGGACATAGGTTTTACTGAATTCAGGGGATTTTTACTTTTCCTGAGTTAACATGCTTATTTAATTAGCCTTCCAATGTAACGCCTGCATTTGAGATGTTCATGCTCAGCTGTGTTACTTATATTTGCCTAACTATTGAAAGTAATGTCCCTTTAATATGATTTGTTGCAGAAGCTATAGTGTTATGAGCTTATGTGTGCCATAAAATGTCCGGATCTCAAAAAAATAATGATGATTAAATTATGTATAAGGATCATCAACCAGCTAGTGTTCTGGTTCAAATTTGATTGGATTGAGCTGTGACAAAAAAAAATTCTGGCTCAGACCATTTATGAATCAGTGCTGGTATTTGTCCTGATTTGGCTGCATTTTTAAAGATTTTGTGGAAACTGTGCAGTTTTAGATATAAAGGACCCAATATAACCTATTATTTCAGAATGACCAACAACATGGTTTACTGACAACATTTGATAAACACTGAAGGATACTCAGTTTTCAATTCTTTCTTGGTGAATCCCATTTAAGGAAATGTTTGATTTAAATGTTTTAAATGAAATATTGTAAACAAATGCTTAAAATAGGCTCATAAAAACCAGAACAGAATTACCCCATTGTTAATGGCCATCTTAGTTCATACCAGTAGCTAAAAAGAAAGTAATGCACAGAATACTATCACATCTAGTGTTTAAATAAACTCCTGTGTATTCCCACTTGGTTTATAGGCATTCTTGTCTCTTTCCATACATAACATGTAATGGGATTGGGGAGAAAGGTCCAAAGTCACCATATCAGTACAATGCCAGACTAAGGCCAAATTGAATTAAATCACATGTCTTTTTTTCTATGCTCCATTTATTTCTCTGCCTTCCTCATTCCTGCTTTTTCAGTATGGTCCTTCACGTAGTGTGCATGATCCAACTGTGGCCTTCTCAAACAGTCTGTCAGTTTTAAAAGATGGGCTTTCAGCAATGCAGAAAAGTTGTGATAGAGCCTGTCCTTTAGATCTGCTTGACTTTTATTGAATTAGTCTATGTGTGAAATCCCTTGAAGATAAGAATTTTGTTTTCTTTCCTCTCATTTTTAAAATTCTGTTCTTAGGTTGATACAGGTTATAATTTATGGGAGATTTTTAAATTTGTTTTGTCCAAGACAGAACTCTTGGCCTAACGCAAGTTAGGTCCTTTTGATCTTGTTCCGCAAACATGAAGTTTTCAAAATATCAGTGCTTCAGACTGTTTTAATCATTTCAAGATAACATGACAAATCAATTGTCTTCAGCTAACTGTCTTCTGCTTTGAAGTTCTCAATATGAACAAATTAGGTTGAAATGAAATTGATTCATAGGCACAGGAGTTCAAGGAGGTTTTTTGAGGGAGGCATTTCAGTTCTAGGCATGTTTCATTGAGCTAATCTGCTTAGCATCTAAATGCCCTTTTGAATATGCCACAATTCTCAAATATGTTATTTACCACATGATTTCTATTTTCACAAACATATTTTTCCAGTATAAACCTATTTTGAGGGGTTTTTTTTCTGAGTTCATGACTTCAAATGAACAGATGACGGCACATATAATGTATTTGTTTTAAATAAATGTGATTATATTCAAAATTCTAGAATGGCTTGCAGAAAATATAATATGAAACTAAATGCAGCAGATCTTGGTGTGGGTAGAGGTCAGCAAATCCTTTCTTTTGATTCAGCTGAGTGCCAGAAGTTCTCTCTCTTTTAAGGTTCAGTTATCCTTTACATTCCTGTACCAAATCCGTATACTGAGCTTAACTTACTGGAACAAGTTTAAAGTAACAAAATCGAAACCATTCAAATTTAATGTACTGTTTTTGGCATTGACTTAATGGCAAGGAAGAATTCTTCTTCCTGTATTTAATTTAATCCATGTGTTGTATTGCATGTGCTGGAAGAGCTGGGTTTTAATTAGAGCTGTTAGCAACCCATTTGGACTACAGGAGTTGGAACAAACTTTGTTTTCCAAAGTAAGGTAAGTGTTTCAGGACATTTCTTTTGGATAGGTAACTGTCTATCATCTATAAGGGCTTTAATAATTTTTTAAATATATATTATCAATTCTATTTCTAAAAGTGAATCATTCCAAATGATGACAGTGCTGGACAGTACCTCCTAGGCACTTTGGCAAGATATCTGTAGATATCTTCCAGCTTCCTTCCACTCTGAAGCTGCCGATGTTCTTTCTGGGCAAATAGCCACTGCTGTGATGTTAGCTTAGATAGGCTGCAGCTGGGTTGAGTGGGTGTTTCAGGCAGACTTTATAGAGCAAGTATGTCTTCCACCTCTGTTCTTGGTAAAAGAACTTCCTGGTTCCTATTAATTACAGATACTTTTTCTAGAATGAGTGTGTAACTTAATATCTAAAAAGCAATAGACCAGACAGGAGTCAGGCATTAATCACCAGCACTGGCTAGTTCAGGGAGATGCAGTTCCCATCATTTTCACTAAAATCATATCAAAAGTAGTGATTTCCCATGAAGCTGACATGTGGGTGTGAGAAATTATTAGGCTTGAAGCTGAATTCCTGTGAAAGATGGAAATTTATGTTGATGAGGACATTCTCAAGGGAGTTATTCATGGAAACACTTTCATATTTTGTTATTTAAATGTTCAGCCAATATATCAAGAAAAGCTGGTAGTTGGTATTTAGTCTACATTAGGGTATTTTCTTGCTCCATGAAAGTCTAGGGAACTACTTGAATGAGAGGGAAGGTTCATCTACATCAGGAGTGTCAAACTCACGACAACACGTTGTTGTCATGTGATGTATCACAACTTTTTTCTCCTTTGCTAAAACACAGGTGGGCATGGCGATTGTGTGATGCATTTGGCCTGTGGGCCATGAGTTTGACATCCCTAATCTACATCATCACACTGTTCTGGACAGAGAGCTCTGATATTGTTCCTGGGAGCCACTTTCCCAGTTTAGGAATCACAGCCCTGAATGCTTCTACCACTCACACTATTTTGGCCTTTACTTTCTGTATCCTTTCTATTTCCTCTTTCAGGTCTTTGTACTTCTCCAGCTTCTCATACTCCTTGAAGTTGCTGTCCCTTAACACTGTTACTTCTCTCACTACTGCTGTCTTGGTCTACTATAATGATGACTAGTTGATTGGCAGTACCTGCCTATCTGTCTGGATCAGGAAGTTCCACAGGATTTAGCACTCTTATTTTTCATAATCTTCTGTGGAATCTCTTATCTAGACTTGAGAGGAATTAGTCCATACCTTGTATAGATGTTAACACTCAAATCACGCTACTGGTTCCTTGTGGTCAGTATATCATGAGCTGCTAAATAATGGAGTTGCCACTGGAGTCACATCCAACAAGTGTGAAATACATGAGGTACTTCAACTGTCTTCAGTTCTATAGTTTTGTCTCAACTGCTTTTCTTAGTCCATATTTAATACTATTAATATGTTATCAATAAATAGAACCTACATTTTCCTAGAATGACCAGGCTAAAAGTTTATGAAAGTTTCAGAAAGTGAGTGCAGACTAAATCATTATGTACCAGGAAGATAGGGGTGTGAGCCTTTCTGTATTAAAGAATGCATCTGGTGATCTGTTGGGGTGCATTTCCCTCTTCCTCAAATGATCTTCAAGAGTTGCTTGAAGGGAAAGGAATTAATCTTGCCTCTTCGCCTGCTTCTCCTTCTCCTGCTAGTAGTAGTAGCTACTACTAACCCATGTTAAGGACACTCTCTACAAAGAATAGTAAAGAATATGTATCCTTAAGGGATATATTTTCATGCCATTTGTTGTGTTGTGCACCTGTATATGAACAACCTTATTCACAGCCACACTAATGTGCATTTTTCCATTTGAATCGGCAGAAAAGTATGTCAGCATAATTTACACTCCCCGACAGCCAGGCTCTAATTTGCTTCTCTAACAAGGTTTAAGAATGTTCCTGTGGGACAGTTTAATTGCAGCAGTTAGTGAATTTCTCTGGCGTCATTTCCCCTCCCTTCAAGACTTACTCACCAGTAGGAAAAGCTACCACCAATCACTTTCCTTAAGTAAGGTCTGATGGGACAGGCTTTTGGCAAAGTGTGTGAGTGGTGCCAGGAATGGGGGGCCTTGCTACCTTTCAACATGTCTGAGTTATAAGTTGAATGGGGTTTTTTACCAGTGTGTCTAAATAAATGTCCACAGTGCATAGAGGGAAAGTGAAGATTGAAGTAAGCAGTTCCAAGAAGGCTCCACACCCATTTGCACTACTCAGGTTACTTTGAGGACATAGATAAACCTCCAAGTGGTCACAACAACTCTCTAAAAGAATGCAAATGACCAGCTGCCTACAACGAATATCAATCCTTCCATTCCCTACCATCCAGTCAGAGCTGAAGAAGCTTCTTAGATGAGAAGCAAAATGTCTTCAAAGAAAAACAAAGTTCATTTTCCTCTTGAAAAAGCACCTTTGGGATAATAGAAATTATCATTATTATCAACACTAATTATCCAGAATTTCAGAAGCCTTTTGAATTTGGGACTTTTTATACAGAAAATGTGTGCTCTGTTATTGAGTCAATGATACTGAATGATGAAAAGCAAACTTATTGCTCCTGGACACTTCTAGAGAAGTTTTACACACTTCTGGAAATACAGATGAAAGTAGGAAGCAGAAAAAAAGCATAAGTACCTAACATGTTGAAGCAAAGGATAACGTTTTTAGAACCAGGTCAAGCTTGTTGTTTTGATTTGCAGTGGGTAGCTGAATCATGTCTCCTGAAGTTCTTTTCTCAGCAGATTTTGATCTTCCATTGTATTCAGGACCCCAAGGAAGAGTGGAAAAAATGAAAAAAAGATCAGACACAAAATGCTTACTTTCCATTATGATGCCCCTGTGCAATTCTCTTTGCCTAGCCTTCATAATGGATTTTACAGGAAGGTTTATTGTATATTGTGTAACATATACTATATGTATGTTTCAAAGGAAAATAATGTCCAGTAATTTCCCTGAAGACTGACCTCAGAACAGAATCCACACATTTTTACCTCTTTTTTTTGCTGATTGTTGTAGACTGTCTTATTTCCTAAACTGATAAGGCAATGGGATATTCTCCCTGAGATCTTTATAAGGGAAGGAGATATCAAAAAGAATATAAACACTATGCCAATTTCATCAGGTAATAAAGCAGGTGTTAGAGGTTGGTTGTTAGGGGAAAGCAGTTATTTAGCAGAGCATCTTACTGCACTAAATGTATTGTTCATGTGCTTTATATAATTTCTTATTGGGAAGTGGGAAGGTGAGATCACCTCAGGAGGAAAAATTTGAGGTAGCATGAGTATTTCTTCTCAGCATTTTCATTTATGCTCACAAAGCTTTCAGAGGAAAAGATTTAAAAACTGTGCAGGCAGACACTCCCTTTACTACAGCTTCACCAGGATAGCATCCTCCATGTTGTGGTCTTATTACTTCTACCCTGTACACCCAGGATGGCTTTTATATTTTATTACATATTAAATTTATATGCTGTCCATCTCTCCCAGAGGTGACTTACAAAAGAGTAAAACCAACACTATAGAACAGGGGTGTCAAACATGTGGCCTATGGGCGGATCTGGCCCATGATAGGCAGTGGAGTTGGCCCATGGGCTGACCTGGAGATGGTGAGGGACTGGCCCCTGCTGCTCTGGTCCCAGCCATACCCACCCAGTTGGCCACGATGACCAGGCCATGCCTAACCCGGCCCCCCAAGAGCAAACAAAATCCTGATGTGATCTGTGACAGGATTGAGTTTGACACCCCTGGTGTAGAACAAAAAAACATTAGAATAATAAATATTAGCAATAGGATTAAAAGTTAGAGAAGGGAACAAGATACAAATAGGATCAAGGTAGAATAATCTCTCAGTGCATTAATCATCTCCAGCTATAGCTCAATGAAGGGGTGTAGGCTAACACAGCCAACGTTGTAGGTGCTTCATCACTGGAGGTTTTTAAGAAAAGACTGGACAGCCACCTGCCTGAAATGGTATAGAGTCTCCTGCTTGAGAAGGGATTGGACTAGAAGACCTCCAAGGTCCCTTCCAGCTCTGATTCATTGATCTACAGGTTCTGAATGCAAGCCTTTCTACTGGTTAATTGTTCTCACAGTTAGGAAATTTCTCCTTAATTCTCAGTTGCTTCTTTCCTGGATTAGTTTCCATCCTTTGTTTCTTGTCTTGCCTTCTGGTATTTTGGAAAATAGGTTGACTCCTTCTTTGTAGCAGCCCCTCAAATATTGGAACACTGCTATCATGTCACCCCTAGTCCTTCTTTTCTCTAGACTAGCCATATCCTCTTCCTGATACCTCTTTTACTCTCAGAAATCAGCCTCGGTAGCGGTATCCTAGAATTATGTAAATACAATAAATGCTAATAGGCAATTCTATCTCATCTCCCTTTACAATCCTAAGAAATGTAGTATAGTTGCTCTGGGTAATCTGGGTTGGGTCACCGTTCTGGTAATGAGACATTAAATATTGAAGACAAGGAAAAGTAAATCCCCTAACCCTCTTCAGGAAACAACTGATGGGTTCTATGGAAACTGTCTAATAAGATTCATGTTCAGTCTCTAAAGATGGATCAGGTGAAAATCTTAGAAGCTTTGGCTGTTTCTTGGTATAGTTCCTCAGAGCCCAGAAATGTGCATGGGGGATCCTGCTTCTGTATAAACACGTGCTTAGTTGGACTTCATGAAAAGTAATAGTGGGCAGATGTGGGAGGAAATGAACTGCAGACAACATTAAAAAAATGCAATGTAAGCAGAGAGAACCAGAAGTTCACCAGAAGGAAGTGAGGTAATGTGGTATGAATAAATGCCTTACATGCAGTATACAGTCTCCATCTAGGTTGGTCCTATCCATGAAACTGTTAACTAATATATTTCTTTCCTCAGGCTTAATAAAAGTTAGAAATTACCTCAGCAATTCTCCCTCCACCCCCCTTCTCCCCCCTCACATAACTCATGATAGAAAATACGGTCTCTGATCTTTCATTTGTTTTCACTTAAAAAATTGTCTAGAATGGGCTGCAGCTTTAGCTTCTCAATTTGACCTTAAAGAGAACAAATTTTATTTCCACACCAAGGTGTCACCTTGTAACAAACTTGACATGTACCAGGATGCTTAAAGGCAGGCAATCATTTCTCACAGAGCAATGTTTACCTAATTAAGAGCTTCACTGTGAGTCCCCAGTTAGTTAATTGTGTCATTAACAGCAGTTTTGACATGAAGAACAACTTGTGTCTTGAGTATTAGGCTGGCCCCTGTTACTGAAGCCCAATGGAGTTGCTCCCAAGAGAGCTGGCAGCCAACTGCTGGAGTTTGTTCAGTGCAGAATAGAATAATTGGTCCCCTGGGAAAAGTCCTTTCAGCTGCCAATAGGGCTTGTTTTTCCCGGTGAATAAAAAAAAGCCAAGCTGCCATGACTTCTTGCTGCATATTAACTTGTGGCTTATACAGATGAGGCCTCCTGTGGGTGGGTGGATAGAATGAGATATCTAAGCAGATATTACAGTTGTCCTCTTAGCAGCTCTACAGCTCTGATAGCATTTATCTGACAATCCTGATCAAAGAAGTGTGGTGGCTCAGACTGTAAGAACGTAGCTAGTTTCAGATGGAACAGATTGTATTGGCTAGTAGCCAATGGGGGCATGAATATAAGAGTTAAGCTACTGTAATACCAATACATATAGTCTTCAACTCGGACAAACAAAACTGGCAAAGATGCATAATGCTTGTAGGTGACAATTTTGTTTTTAAAAAACCAAAGCCCTTGTTTGTCTTATTTGATAAACTTGAGGAGTACTTCCTGGTTATTTGTAAGGGAGTAGTTCTTCTAATTCTTCTTGCTAGTTTGCCTTGTTCATATAGGAATTTCATGCCTTCAGAGGTGTGGAACTTCAGCTTCTACAGTCCCTAGTTAATACAGTAAATAAGGTTGGAGAAAGCTTCAGATGTTCAAAGTATTTCATAAATCCACATATTAGTTGGTAGTCACATGGTGCCTAAGTCTAAACATGGTTTAACATTCTTAACATTAAGAACGACCTTAGATATTGTCTTAAATAGCAAATTTGGGCAATATGTAATTTCATAGGGCACTTGAAGATTTTGTGGCAGAGAAAAGTGAAATTCCCATTTAGGAATTTGTGGCTGAATGTGAGCAGCCTGACTTCAATCACAGCTTATCACTGGCTCTTTAGTCACTCTTCCAAAAGTTTGTATTTGCTTTGCTGATAAAGAACTGAGGTTGCATATTAGTTTTGATTCCTGTGGAATGAAGGAGAGCTGTACATGTGCTGATAATCAGTATCAGATACCACATTGGAGTTAAAAAACAACAGAGAAGATTTCTGGAAAAGAAAAGCAAAAAATGGAAAGGGAGGTATGATTTGGAACTAACTATGGGATATTTTCAATTTACCCAGAATCACAAGGACAAATGAGATAGAAGAACACTAGTATATTTACTAAATTATAGTAAAGATGGAGGATGACAACATCCCTCGATGTTGGCCCTCAAAAAGAAATCTAGAGGAAGAAAGGGTCTACAAATAACAAGCAGGTTCCAGGAGGCTGCATCTGGCACACACTTCTGAAGTTCTAAGGAAGTAAACCAACTTCCAACTGGTGTTTGATGTTGTTCAATGTTTGTAACATCAGCTTTTTGGCCTGAACGTAGTCCAAAGGTAATAAGAAATCTGCAGGCATTCCAGATGTTCTTAGTTTCTGCTCTAGTTGCTTTGTCCACAGTGAGAGATAAGTGTAAACTAAGACTAATGTTACTAATCCTGAAGGGAAAAAAAGTCTGAATCTTCAGTGCCCTTTCTTTTATTTGGGGCATCCCAGACCCAAGCTTGCATACTACACTGGGATTGCCTTGAGCTTAATTACATCAATTGAACATCTCTGCAAGAGGCTCAGAACACATGCAATTGTAGTGTAAAACCTTATTATAGAAGATAGATTGGGTGATGTGTTCCAGGTGAAAGTTGAAAGCAGGTAGGTATGCATGGCAATCTGTAGGTTGCCTGTATGATGTGGTGTTTATGTGTTTCTTGTGCAGCTTTACTGTGATGTCAAGAATGTGGACTTCAATAGATAGAACAAGGCTGATGGTAATAATAGGGTGGAAGTTGTTGACATTATGATGGAATTTGATGAATTCACTTCCATCAATCTCAAATATTATTATTCCAGGTCAGTCATGAAGATGTTGCCATGTTAAGAAACCTTTTTGCTACCTTGGACTAACACAGTTCTCCTCCTGCAATAGAGAGGAATACAAATAGAGTAGCTTGGTACACACGTTCATGTCTATTGATTGGAACTGAAAATTGGCCAAAAAAACAATATTCACATGTGAACTTTTAAAATATTGCCTTACCTGAAGGGAATGAGAAACATTTTTCCAGTTGATACATAGAGCAGGATACATTAGCTGGTGTAACTGTACTTGCAAAGCTTAAAATTGAAGAATGCAATAACTCGTGCTATTTTATTGGTAGATTGGATAAGGAAAGTTTTAAAAACTGGAATGTGTTTTAATTATCTCTTTGGACCTTTAGATGTGCCTTGTGACAATGAGATTTGGCTAATGATCTTGCTGCTACATACATTATGTCTTGTATGAGTGTGGTACTTTTAAGTTACATAGCAAGTTAAAAAACAAACTTCTTCCAAGAACTCAGTCCCATCTTATGATATGGCTCTAATCTATGTTATGTTCCTCAGCCTGCAAAAATAATTAAGAATGGTCTTAGCCATCCAACGCTTGGCTAAGTGTTGGATGACTGCCTTAAGGATTCTGCCTTAAGTTATGATATTGGAGAAAGATTCCAGAATGACACATCAATGGCCCACAGTTCAAATTATGTTTTTTCCACTTTCTCTCTTTTGCTCGTGTGAATGTGTTTGAGGTTTGCATAAAACAACAATGCTGTAACTCTACACACATTATTCATTAAAAAGCTTCACTGAACTAAAAGGAAACTATTTCAGATTTACTTAGAAAACCTAAAATATGACCTTCAGCTACTTCAGTATTCTGGATACCTGCACTTTTCAGGTCTTGGTCTCTGTGTTATGGCAGATAGAATATGGTACTCATGCTTTATCAAATGATTTTATTTCTGTGATTTGGCAGTATGTATTATAGGTTTGTTTTTACTTTAAAGTATCCCCTCTGCTAATATTTGTTTCTCATGCTTGCTGAAGGCTTTTTCATCATTCAGTGCTACAATTGCCAAGCAGTCTAGTGAAGATCACAGGGTATAGAAATCCCAGAGCATTTTCAGTATTTAGATGCATAAAGTGTCTGGCATGGCAGTCTGAGAACCTCATTTATTGAAGATAGGCTGAGCTCATACTGCTGATCTGACTGATCATTATATGCTTGACTTCCAGAGAACTAATTCTGATACTCCATCTTCTTATTTGCTTATCTCATAATTACATTGTATGTAACCATGGACATGCTGTTGTCAGTTCATTTCCTTTTCTTGCTGATTAGCTTTCACAGCATTTCTTAACCCATCACACAGAAGAAAACTTAAGATATTTCCAAATATTGCATTTTGGAAGTTCTTCATGATCAGTTGTGCATTTTTCTACCACACAAGTGAACACTCTGCAATGACATTTGTGTCTCGCACTTGCATTGCAAATGAAGTGCAGTTCCTGATTGTTTAAAGAGGCTTAAAAAAAGCCCTACAGTTTTGCAGAGTTCCCAGGCTTGAAACACATGTGCTTAAACATAGAACAGAAATCAACCAGATATAATAGCAATGGAAGAGATAATTTGGCAGCTAAAACTATCAACAAGGAAATGCAGAACAATTTTAAGAAGATAGTATATTAAGCATTCATTACACATATTGTTTCCATTCAAATGTTAAAGAATTGATGGGGATTAACCCCAATATCCTGAACTGCATTATGAATGCTGTTTCATATCATAACCATCTGTATCGGTGCCAAAGTTGAGAGGATGAGAAAGAGACAGGAAGGATGGATGGAGTCTTTTCACCTATGCCACAAATGAAAATGAGGATAGAAGTCATTATTGCATGCTTACCAAGTATCTGCAGAAACAGGATTGGGGCAAGCAGAAACTCAATTTAACACAATACCAGTAATTGCACTAGACATACATTGATGATGTATTGTGAAAACTTGCTATCTGCCATCTGTCTTTTTCCCTTATCTGCAGTCACGGATGGGATAGTAGCAACCAGTACCAATCTGCACTGAACATGCTAAAATCTTGACTAGGATCTTAAAGTAAATCAATGAATTAGTTATTTAGTTGCTCCCAAATATAATTCATTATAACTGAGGATTATATTCAAGAAGCTTCTTTATTTGTTAGTGTAGTCTTTTTTGGTAAATATTTGTTAGACTTCATTTTACAATACCCAGTTGCAAAAAAGAATTCAAAATAAAATTCCATTAGCCAAGAACATTTAATCCTACCTTTATTGGCTGAAAACAAGGCAGATCAGCTTAAAGGATCAACATTAAGGATGGTAGTGCAAATGTTTTTGTGTTGTCACTGGATAAAAAATCTACTCTGTTCATGATTTCACTTCCGCAACAATTGTATATAAGTTTTAATTCCCAAATAACATTTTTCTCTAGACTGACATCTAGTGGTTCTCATGTTTATATTATTAAATAGGTACTCTGAGGAATAACCAGTAGATAAAATTTAGAAGGATGCTCAATTATGAATGCAGACTCTTTTGAAATTGCTTTATGAAGCAACTTGGCTCCTTACTTTCAAAAGAAAAGTGAATCTAATGTACTGTTTTGCAAGTGAACCAAGAGACTTCACATCAGTTGAAGTCTCTTGCTTATCAGTCAGAGAAGAAGCTCAGAGTGAGGTAAAACATATTACTGAGAAGAACTTCATTACTGCTATGGTGCAAAATCAATAGAAAACAGGTCCAACTTGCATAAGCTTAGTGCAAAATTCTTTGTCTTTTTCAGGGGGGAGGCACTGACTTGCTACATCTAGTCCAGTGGTGAAATTCAATTTTTTTTACTACTGGTCCTGTGGCCATGGCTTGGTGGGCGTGGCAGGGGAAGGATACTGTAAAATCCCCATTCCCACCCCACTCTGGGGCCAGCCAAAGGCGATATTTGCCAGTTCTCTGAACTACTCAAAATTTCCGCTACTGGTTCTCCGAACTACTCAAAATTTCCATTACCGGTTTTCCAGAACCTGTCAGAATTCACCCCTGATCTAGTCTATATTGGTTTCACATGTACGCAGACAAACATCTGTTTTGTCATATTTCCATATCTTCTTGCAATTAAAAAGATGCATTCCATTATTATAAACAATTTTCTTTTACTTTATTTTTGGACTTCATTTTTTCCAAATACTCAATCTATATATTTTCAACCTGCTATTCAGATCTTTTGAAGTTAATTTTGGGTTGAGGAGGTTATTTAGAGATAGATGGTATAGGAAGAATACTCATGTTCTAATCTAAACATTAACCTGGAAAGGGCAGCCTAGGTCACTTTATGAATTATATTCATCTGCATCTCTTGCAAAATTGCATAGAAGTTGGAATGCAACAAGTCATTAGTCATCACTGTAATAAAGTGGAATAATATAGTTATTACTTAAGATTGTTAATGACAGAATTTAAAAAGAAAATTCTACTTAGGCATTTGTGGAACTGGGCTCTACTTGTGAAATGTTAATTGAGCAATATTGTGGGCCTGGTGCCTTCCCAATTATGTCATGAAGCCCCTGGAGCCAATTTCAAAAGTGCAGTTGTATTGCAGTAAAGTGTTTAAGTAATATATTATAACCACAAAAAACTAAATAACTTATAATTGACTTCGGGAGGAAGAGAGATGTACATCTACCATTGTACATAAATGGTGAGGAGGTGGAGAGGGTGGGTAGTTTTAAATTTCTGGGCATTTATATCTTGGAGGACCTCTCAAGGACTATGAAAACTAACATGCTTGTGAAGAAGGCACAGAAAAGGCTGTACTTCCTGAGACATAGATAACTCTATGTCAGCATCTACTTCTGTCCTACTATCACAGCACCATTGAGAGTGTCCTGACATACAGCATTCTTGCATGGTATGGGAGCAGCTCTGTAGCGGACAAAAAAGCTCTACAGAGAATCATTAAAACTGCCCAGAATATCATCGGACTCCAGCTACCAACCTGGATGACATCTTCAAATCTCACTGTTCAAGAAAGTTGCATAACATTCTCAGAGACTCTTCCCATCCTGCTTACAATCTTTTTGGACTGTTGCTTTCTGGCAGAAGCTACAGAACAATTAAAACTTGGACCTCACGTTTTCTGAATAGTTTTTATTCCAGAACTATAATTGCACTCAACAATGAACTAAAGGGCCACCGACAGTGAGCTGTTGGACAGTATTACTTGGTCTGTTGTGTGGATGTTTGGGTGGTTTAGGGGTGGAGAATTGTGGTGGGTGGGAGTGTGTTTGGGGATTGTTAGGTGTATTGGACCTGGTCTTTGGGTGTTAAGTGAATTTCATTGTATGGGTATACTGTGTATACATGTACAATGACAATCAAGTTATTTACAATTTTAAATTTATATAGGCAATAATATAAGTTAACAACAACAGAGGCCAATAACAAATCCTGCATACACAATTCTACCTTCAGCCAGTTGTGTTTTGGCTTGCTTTTAATCATGATTGCTTTCATGATTTGTCTAGAAAAATATCAAATGAAAATATGTTATAAAAAAGTTTCTTAATATTCTACTTAATTTGCTAAATAAAAGAGCCTGCTTTATAGATGCCATGTGTGTTTGTACTGTAAGACTGAACAATCTGCAATTTTAAATTGATCATTTGTTCTGGGTTGAAGTTGTCTCTAATCATAAATACGTTTATTTGGAAGAAATATTTCAGGTCATTTTCAGTGGAATATTTTTTACACAAGCTAATCAAGAACAATTTCAGCAGATATATCCATTCTGATCATATTACTTAGAGACAGGCACTTTGATTTTATTGGAATCTGGCTAAATTATCTTCATTACATCATCATTGTGTCATCATATCATCACGTAATCATCCTGAGCACAGAAAAGTATTTTTTTCTTAAAAATATCATATTAATGAATAAAAATGATTTGAGTGGTATTTAGCTAAATATGCACGTAACATTTAAATGTTAGTCATATTTACACCAGTTCTATGGATGTCTACTCAGAATGAAAGATCCAGAATTTCCAATGAGTTTGTTCCCAATAAATTGACATGTTAATTATTGTAAAATCAGACATTAATCTGAAAATGTTCTTAAATACCAGGAACAAAGAGACAAAAAATGCAATTTCAAACAGTTTCTAAGAAGCCAGAATCATTACTACACAATTTTTAGAGTTTTCTTGATTGTGGCAAGATGCAAAATTAAGTCAATAAATCAATCAAATAATTTTAGCCTACAGAATGTTATAAGAAACAAAATATCTTTTTTTAATACTATAGCTGATAAGAGGGAGAGAGAGAAAAACATTCCAGTCACACTAATTTATAATGACAGATATGTAGATAGGAGCCAGAAACAATATGGCTTGGATTTTAAAAGAGAAATGAAAAATAATCTAACCAAGCTTCAACAGAAAATGTATCTCCTTGCATCAAAATAAGTGAGAAATTACCACAAATCTTTAAATTATTAAATCTCAGTGAATTCTTTTTAAAAAAAGTATTAGGGCAGAAGACTACCAACAACTAAATCCCAAAGCTCACAAAAAAATTCAGATAATCTCTACTGTAATTGGTCAAAAGAACAAGAACCAGCATTTAAGTGAGCCTACAAAAAAGGAGGACTTTTAAATCTGCACCGCCTTGGCCTCAACCCTGAAAGCCCTTTATTTTCAGCTTAATGTGTCTATTGATCTTGAATCTAAAACTAAGTAAGCTCACCTTTTTTGAACTTGACTTACTGAAAAAAACCTATCATCTTTCCATTTATAAGCCACATGTTAAAAAGTCATTTTCAAAACATTCAACTTGCGATGACATGACTATCTCAAGAAAGATATGAATGGCCCTACTGTTATTCCAAGTACTCCAGCAGCTGCTTCTATTTGAATTTCTGATTGCTGTGCTCACAGGGCAGGAAGAAGATGCCCTCAAAAATTTTCCTGCAAATTGAGATTCATAAAGCTGATAGATCAAATTTATGAGCAATATATTATCAACAGTTATCAACTTAACAGTAAACCTCTCATAGTAAGCTAAATTCTTCTAAAATTGTGGATAGTTTCCCTTAAGCATGTTGTGGCTCAACATGACTCATGACCATAAGGCTAAACACTTTAACTCCATCAGTTCCATTTGCTGTGCTTTGGGAAGTTTCTGAACAGCTGCCTCGTTCCATTGCCAAATCCTGCCTGGAAATATAGCCATTTTTGACTTAAATACTAAAAGGGAACGACAAAATAATTGTAAACCAGCTACATAGCATCAAATTCATCCACTGCCACCCCTGATGCATATTTGGGTTAATTAGAGGCTGAATAAAGTGGAAAAAATGAATTGGGAAAGAAGGTTCTTTTTCCTCCTTATTCTAATCCTTCTATTATATTGCCACTTTAACTCATGATAAAGCTTGAGCTGAAAGAAGAGAGCTAATTCTATAGGATGATTTGGGTTTGGGGCTGGCTATGCAAATTACTTTATAGTTTGTTGATATTGTTCATTTTCTAGAGGACACTTGAAACAATAGCAGTAGAAGACAACCGAGCAAAGGATAAGATAAGAATAGACTCTTAAAGTCCAGTGGAAGAAGAAACTGGTTCAAATAGTGCTGTGGAAAATATATTCACGTTAATGATATATAATGATATAGCTCCTTCCTCTACTGTATGGTTTGAATTTACAGGCCTGTGTTGTGCAGGCCTTTCCTTCTGAGGAGGCCCTCTAGGACTGTGATGGCAAACCTATGGCACGCGGAGCCATATCTGTGGACACGTGATCATTGCCCTAGCTCAGCTCCAGCGCGCATGCACGTGCTGACCAGCTGATTTTCAGACCTTCTGGGCCCACCGGAAGTCAGGAAATGCCCCATTTCCGCCCTCCAGAGGGCCTCTGGGAGGGTGAGGGAGTCCGTTTTCACCATCCCCAGGCTCCAAGAAAGAATCTGGAGCCTGGGGAGGGCAAAAAATGGGCCTACTGGGCCCACTGGTAACCTTTTTGCCATTCAGTGCCAAAAGTGGGGGGAGCAGGGGGGTCGCACATGCATGCACGGGGGTGGGTGGGGTGCAGGGGGGTATTGAATTATGGGTTTGGGCATGAGCATGCGCGACCCCCCTGCCCCCACGCTTCCCCTGCTTTTGGCACGCGACAGCAAGGTTAGCCATCACTGCTCCAGGAAATGCACAGTAGCCAGGGCTAATGCTAGATTTACAACAGGGTAATAATCATAACAAGATATGATTTTTGACTTTTGCTTTTCTTCCTTTTCAATCATCCTTTTATAAGTCTTGATACATTATTTTGTTTTGATGTAATATTTCCACTCTATTAATTGAATTTTATTAACATCCTGTTTTTGGATAATAACAATTGGTTTCTACTTAAAGGGCTATAATACAATCACATAGGTCAGGGGTGGGCAAATGTGGCTCTTTTACAATCTGTGGACTTCAACTCCCAGAATTCCTGAGCCAGCTTGGCTGTCTCAGGAATTCTGGGAATTGAAGTTCACAGGTTGTAAAAGAGACACATTTGCCCACCCCTGACATAGGTTATATCCATGGGTGTATAAGTAGTTCTTGCTGTTTCCATCACTGAGTGTTCCACTCACTCATTGCCTAGGGATGTTGCAGTGACTGAGATCAGCCTGTAAAAGAATAACTTATGTCTAGGGTTAAGCACTCTCTACCTCCATTTGGGACTATACGTCCCATGGGCCTCAATCAGCCTTTCTTTGGCCAGAAATTAGGAAAGTTACAATTCAGGGCTGCAAAAGTTCAGAGTGTTTATTGCTACCAAATCTATTAACCCATGATAATCATACTGATACTTTCCTCATTAAAAGAGATCAAAAGAGAAGCTATGTGACATTCATTTTTTATCTGTCACTCCAACAAGACTAAGTGGTGCTTCTACGTGGCCTCACATTTACCTTTCCAGCCCTTTGGAGAAAACAAAGGTCATATAGTTGCAACTCCCAGCCTAAGAGCAGCAACCTTTGGAATACACCAGTCATCTCAGGAAAAGATGCCAATCTTATGAAGGAAAGAATAGTAATTACAATGTTTGTTCTGGCGCCAACTGCATCATAGGTCAAGGGCTACGTATATCATTCTGTTCTTGAATTACAGAAGGTATATTATATGATGAATATCCTTGCATTATGGAATGTTATGGAATTATGGAATTGTTTATTTATTAAATGTATATACTGCCCATCTTGCTATCCAGAACAATTATGCAATTATGTAATATTATGGATTTGAAGGTTGATCACTGAATGCGATAAGAGTGAAGAGAAGCAAAACATATACATATACATATACATATACATATACATATACATATACATATACATATACATATATAAACTATATACTATAGCATATAAACTATGTTTAGTAAGTGGTTAAACAATAGAGGACAAGGCAAAGTTTTGTTCTGCTCCCTTGATTGTCCAGGATATAAATGTTGTTATGAATACATTTATCCATAAGGCTCAGTAACAATCGTGATGAGTGCACCATTGGGAGACTCAAAAAAACTGATTAGGGATAGATTATTATAAAGAAAATCTATATTGTCACCACAAGTCAAAAACAACTTGAGAGCACATGATTCAGTTATTCCTATGAAACATTTGTGGTAACATTAAAGGTCTTTTGGCTAGGATTCTGAAGGAGTGTTCAATTGAATGAAGGTTGAAATAATTTCTATCATGGCTTACTGAGGCTGTTTGATGCAATGGGAATCTGAAATATGGATCTGAAAATTAATGGATCAAAAACTAAAGACCTTAGGTTTGACAAGGATATTGGAATTAATGATTGACATAGATGGCAAAAAATATATTAATTTGTGTGGAATGTGGAAAATGGATGGAGAATTTTTAAGATTTGCAAACATTTAAACAAGGCAGTGAATAGGATGTGGAATCTTGAGAATTAATGTTTGCTGAAAAAAGCAAAAATTGTTTTGTGCAAGAGTGAACTTTTATTCTATTACATTGAAGTGAGCATTCAGTATGTCAACAGTGATGGAAAATTACTATGGATAATTTCCAGTTCAATTTTCACCAACATGTTCCCAGTCAATTCCTATATTAAAGTTAGAGTAAGCACACATCTCACTCAGTTCAACTGGCAAAAAAGAATGTTTCTTTATTAAACATCAGCAAACATCAAAATAGTTAACTATAAAAAAACCAAGGCCAAAGACAGGCAAAAACAGGAAGAGAGGGAGGGAGACATGAAAAGGCAAGAAATAAAAAGAGTGGAGAATTTAGTATCAACACTCAGTATGATTTATATATTTATATCAATATTAAAAGAAATATCCAGAATGTATATGAAAAAGATCTGGAAATTATATGATCCCGCCTCTATTTTTCAGCATGAAGAAAACAATTTGGTGGATAGAGATGATGTCATTAACAAGAAGAAACATAAAAGGAGACAATGGGAATGAATGAATGTAGTGGGAATAAGTTCCTTCACAAGTATGGATGGTAGAACCAGAAATAAACTCAAGAATAAATGGATGCTGAATTAATGTGGACCAAATATACTGAAATCAGTCATCATCAGAAAAAGAGGAAAGTTCTATTTTATACACAAAATGAATGAGATTTGAATTGCAAAACAAGAAAGTGAATGGGTTCAAAGGGAAGAGAATACAAGAAATATATCTTTATGGAGCTGATGGAATATTTGAAGAAAAGAAAATTAAGAAGTTTAAAAAATCAAAAGCAAAATATGAAGTGACATATGGGCATGATGGAAATAAGAAAGATTTGCAAGGATTGAAAGGTATGGAGAGGTACAATGAGTGGTATTGGTGTAAACTAAATTTAAACGTATTTACTTTTCTTCTTTTTACATCATGCCTTAAACATTATGGCTTATAATTCTTGCCTGCTCCCAAGAAAATACTGTAATGATACTGTGTTTATGTATACATGTACTTTCAAATACACATATTCTGGGAGGCCTTTGAAATGGTGCCAATACTTAAAGTTTTCCTGGTGTTTTTCCTCTCTTATTCCTTTTAAAAGTTCCCTGCATTTCATGTTTCTTTTACTGAATTGCGGTTGTTTACCTTTTTCTATTTCTTTCTCTTTTTTTACAGGGCAATATCATCCAGCCAGCCTTTGCTGCCAATAGCTCCAGTGACTTTGAGCCAAATAGCAGGCGGTTGTCAGTTATTCCACCACCATAATATCTTGGAAACAGAGGAATTGATCAGGTTATATTTTGCTTAATTTTGCAATTTTATTGTCTCACATGTTTAATACTATTGTGCAATTATTGTGTGACTTTGGAAAGCTTCATCTAATATAAATATGTACAATAATAAAGAAGACTTACAGTGTATTTGTCTAAAATGCATACATTTTTATCCACATTTCACCAACTCAATGACATTTGCACATGCATTTTTTCAGTTACAAACTGAACTACAAAATTTGGAAAATTGTGGGTCTCAATTACTGAGCATTAATCTGTCTATAGGTTAGTAAGAAGGCAAAAATATTTGCCTTCAAATGTGAACCTACTAATTTTCTCTCCTACCTCTTTATAAACAAATGATAAGAATAGCAAAATGAATCAAAAGAAAAATCCCAACAATCATGTAAAGGATCATATTGTTAAGAAAAGTGTCAAAATTGTCTTAATTTCAAAAGAGCAGTTCATCTTTTCTGAAAATGGGCTTGAGAACCAGGTAACAGAATCAGTAGAATCAGGGAAGGAAAATCAGTATATCAGTAATATTACATTATTGTGGGGATCTGAATCACAGGACATTGAAGATATGTAAATACATTTTCTTAGATTATTTATATATGTTGCTTGGACAGAAACTGTAAATCTACTTCACTGTCCAAAAGCCACAGAAACTTAAAACAAAAATTTCAGATCCTGTTGAAAGATAATATGGGGTCAGCTAACTTCTATTTTAAACCAGAAAAATAAACAAATTTTGTTCATTTTGAAAAGACACTAAAATAGGAAAAAGGGATGGTGATTTCACACTCCCTATGAAACATTCAGTGGATTCTTCACAAATCCCAGAAGTAAAAATTTGGTGACAAGTAAATAGAAAAAAAATGCCAACTACTAGAAGTTTGTATAAGAAATAATTAAAATAGGAAGAAAGCTGACTTATCAATCATCAGATCTGTAATGCGAAGCAGATGAATTTTGCATTTGAGAATTTATGAAGAACAAATGAGAAGCTTCTGCTTGCTATTTCATTCTAATGCTCCTTTTTTAATTAAGATGGCTGCTGGAAAAAAATCATGGAAAGCATTCTTTTTCAATGATCCAGAAGTTATAAGGGGTTTTTATTTTCTGGAATGTTTTAATTCAGTTTCTTAGAGGAGAGTTCTTTGACACAAATATAAATTTTGACAAAAAAAAAATAAAAAAAATCAACCTACAGTCCCAAATTTTCAGAGAAAGTGACATAAAGCTTTTCAGTACATTCTATCATTATCACCAAGAGTCAGTTTGGTTTAGTGATTAAGGCATCAGGCCAGAAACCAGGAGACTGTGAGATCTAGTGCTGCCTTAGGCATGAAAGCCGGCTGGGTAATCTTCAGACAGTTGCTCTCTCTCTCAGCCCCATCCACCTCACTGAGGTGTTTTTGTGGAGAAACTAGGAGGAGGAAGGAGTACAGGTAGCCCTCAACTTACAGCAGTTCATTTAGTGACCGTTCAAATCTATAATGGCACTGAAAAAAGTGACTTATGGCCATTTTTCACACTCACGAAAATTTCAGCGCCCCCATGGTCACATGATCAAAATTAAGATGCTTGGCAATTGACTCATATTTATGATGGGTGCAGTGTCCTGGGATCATGTGATCAACTATTGCAACCTTTTACTGGAAAGTCAATGGGGAACCCAGATTCACTTAACAACTGTGTTACTAACTTAACAATGATTCACAACGGTGGCAAAAAAGGTCATAAAATGGAGCAAAATTCACTTAACAAATATTTCACTTAGCAACAGAAATTTTGGGTTCAATTGTGATCGTAAGTCAAGAACTACCCGTATGAATTATTTATAAAAATAATAAAAGATATACGTATACAACTGTTTAAAAAAATTATTTTAATATTTCTATTTAACAAAATACCTAGAAATCACAGAAATGATGATCCAGCAGCCTTCCACAATTTGGGTATCTGGATTTCAACTCTCAGAATTCTGCAGTACTCATATAATTCATTCTTCATCTGGAGGATATCTGGGTTAGGACAGGCTTTTATACAATATGCATATTTAAGCACAACTGTTTATATTATAGAAATAAATGTGGGTTTGCTCAGTGGGAGTTCAATAAGTTTTGGCAAACCATTCCTGATTTATACAGGATTCTGTGACATTAACCATATTGTCAAAGCAACTGGGAATTCAACTGAACACTGGGTTCAAGATTGCTCATTAGATGTGAAGTTTTAGGTCAAACTAGTATTTTTTTGGATCAAAGATATATTTCAAATTCTGCATGAATTTGCATGAATGGGTACCAAGCTAATACTTACAGATACTTTCCCAAACATTTACTGTAATTAAAGGGAAGGATATTAAAGCTCCTTTCTCTATGATATAATTTCAATATCATTGTATTTGAATCAGGGATGTCCTGTAAGGACAGTTCAATCTTGCCATGTAACACTGCCAGTCCTCCTGGCATATCAAAATACTGATCAGACAGAAAATCAAAACTATTCAAGAAAAAAATCTAGAAAAGAGTTATTTTTAAAAATATCAACTTTCAAAAAACTGTTTTAAATTGGAGCATGACTCTTTCTGCCTTATTTCAGCATAGTTGAGGTTCTTCGTTAACTTTTTTTAAAGCTGCTATGTTATTCTTTCATCCTTGCTATCTGCCCTAAAATGTACATTGTAAGAGAAAATATTTCAAAAATGTATTGGTGTTATGTAGCCAAAACTGTTATGGCAGTTTTCTAGAAGTGGTAAAATAATTACAATTTTCACTGTGTTTCATTCCCAAATGAAGCAGCTGCCAGTATTTTAATACTCATCAAATTAATTTTTTCTCAGCCCAATCTTGAAACTTGAAATAGTTTGAATGGAATTGGTTCAAACCTCAGACCAAAAATTCTAATAAAACCTCAAAATCAAATGCTTTTAGGGCTGATTTATATAGCCCTATTGCTGGAATATTAAATCTGCTTCCTTTCCTTCACTAGAATAATTAAAAATCTAGCTTCCCAGACATAAATCCACTAGATGTTTATCACCAGCACAGATGCTTGTCAACCACAGGAAGTAACCATGTACATAAACAATATTAAATATAAGCTGGAACCATGCGGCTTACAGCAGCTGCTGTTACTTCTGTTTTCTCTAACACAAAGTAAGTTTCACAACTCATTAACACAGCTGACATTACACATTTTCTTGGGATATTCTTCACATGAAGAAAGATCCTATTTAAAAGACTATGAGATGCCAGGGTTCTGATGTTTTACACTGTCCATTTAGGAGGCAACCTGTAGCATAGACAACACTGAGATGACGGGACACTGTTGCAGCAGATCTTACTATGTTTCTTTTTTAAAAAAATAAATTTTATTAAAACTTTTACAAAAAGCATAAAAGTTAACACAAGAGTAATAGGAGAAAAGAAAGAAACAGTGAAGAAAGGGAGAACAAAAAAAACTTACGGTGGTTCTTATAAGCTTATAAACTCTTATTCTTTATGATATGAAGAAGAATCCTACTGTTTCCAATTGTTCAACTTTTAATGAAACTTTTAATGCAGCAACTTTTAATGAAATAAACATGTTTCCTTTAAGTAACCCTTGTCAACCACTGTATAATTGTATGAAATATTTTGGTGGCTAGTGAAATTACTACTATTATCATTGCTTTGTATTTTTAAGAAATTTTATACATGTAGGAGAAGATGGGTCTCATTATTTCATCAGTATTTGCAACTTATTTCTTTAACTTTGTGAGAGGATGGTTGGCCAAGAAACTTCGGGGGCTGGATGGCTTTTATTCTCCCCCTCCACAGCTGTGAGAGAGCAATGGTGGCCTGTTGCCTAGGCCTTGGACCGGAATTTACCTCTGTATTATAACAACATGATGGTCCCCCCGACCATGAACTTCTTTCACCCCTAATGATTTGATGTATTCAGTGTCGCAACTCCTTGCCCTGCGAGATTCCCCCCTCTCGCAGGTTTGGCCCTCTACTTTATCAAGGGCCTATCTCGATGACGGATTTTGGAATCCTGAGAGATGGCATCATGCGAGGAAGGGGTTATGGGGCTTCTTGGATAAATTTTTAAATAAAGTTTTAAAAGGTTCTGGGAGGGGGGTGGGTTTTATAGGTTCGGGGGAGAACCTATTAGGGAGGAGGCCAAGGCCAGCTGAAGAGCGCGGCACCAGAGATACAAGTACTAGGGTCGAGGAGGGGGTTAGAGCTTGTGTGGTTGATGGTTATAATATCGGTACTGTAGTGGGAGGGGCAGATATGGCGGGAGCAGGGGGCCACATCAGGTTATGGGAGTGCGTCCCCGCTGTTTACAAGCAGTGGCGCGCTCCGGCCCCCAATGCTCTTCCAGTTCCCTTGGTTGCACAGACTCTCGGGCCCAGGGCCTTTGGCTGATGCTGTGCAACGCCAGGTCGGTGGTAAATAAAGCCCCCCTCATTTGTGATCTTATTCAGGAGGGGGGCGCGGACCTGGCGGGTATTACGGAGACCTGGTTGGGCCAAGAGGGGGGGGTCCCCCTTGTTGATATGTGCCCACCAGGGTTTCATGCATTTCATCAGCCAAGGCCACAGGGGAGGGGCGGGGGAGTGTCGGTTGTTATAAACGAGGGCCTTGCCCCGAGGGAGACCATTGTTCCTCAGATGGCTGGCTGTGAGTCCCTCCTTGTGAAGTGGGGTCATAAGGTGCAGTTGGGTCTGCTAGTCACGTACCTGGCTCCCTGCCACGTGGCAGCGGCCCTGCCCGAGCTGCTCGATGTTATTGCCGCAGTGGCGGTTGAGACCCCCAGGCTTATGGTCATGGGGGATTTTAACCTGCAATCAGTCGGTGAGACGTCTGAGATGGCTCAGGAGTTCATGCCCTCCATGACGGCTATGGACCTGACCCAGTTAATTCATGGCCCTACTCACGTGGGGGGGAACACGCTGGACCTGGTTTTTGTCTCTGGACAATGGTTGAGTGATCTTGAGATAGGGGATATAGCGATTGAACCCTTGTCATGGTCAGATCACTCTCTCCTTCGGCTAGACCTTCGAACCGCCGCACCTCACTGCAGGGAGGCGGAACCGGTGAGGTGGTTCCGCCCCAGGCGCCTGATGGATCCTGATAGGTTCCAGATGGAGCTTGGGCCATTTCCCGAGTCTCTGGCACACGGCTCGGCCGAAGACTTGGTGGCCACCTGGGATGAGGTGGCTGCCGGGGCTTTGAACCGGGTCGTGCCTTTGCGGCCTCTGACCCGGCGCCAATCTCACCTGGCTCCTTGGTATACTGAGGAGCTGAGGGAGATGAAGCGCCGGAAAAGACGCCTAGAGAGCAGTTGGAGGGTCAGTCGTTCTGAATCTGACCGGACACTGGTAAGAGCTCATATTAAGACTTACCTAGTGGCGATAAAAGCGGAGAAGAGGAGTTACTTCTCCGCTCTTATTGCATCATCAGATAATCGCCCAGCCGCCCTGTTTAGGGTGACCCGCTCCTTGCTACAACAAGAGGCGCGGGAGGACCCCTTGGAGGGTAGAGCTGAGGATTTTGTTCAATATCTGTATGACAAAACCGCCCAGATTCGGGAACAGCTGGACTCTAACCCTGAATGGGTAGATCCAGGGGAGGTGACTGGGACAGGTCTTGAGACTATTATATGGGAAGAGTTTGACTCTGTGACTCCAGAAAACGTGGACAGGATACTGAGCAGTCTGAGTGCAGCCATATGTTTATTGGACCCGTGTCCCTCCTGGTTGGTGCTGGCCTCCCGGGAGGTGGCACGAGGCTGGCTCCAGGGGATTATAAATGCTTCTTTGAGTGAGGATGTCTTCCCCGCCGCTTTGAAGGAAGCGGTGGTGAGACCCCTCCTCAAGAAGCCTTCCCTGGACCCGGCAATGTTGGTAAATTATCATCCCGTCTCCAACCTTCGCTTTGTTGCGAAGGTTGTTGAGAGTGTGGTGGCGCGACAACTGCCTCAGTACCTGGATGAATCAACCTATCTAGATCCGTTCCAGTCGGGCTTCAGGTCTGGGTACAGCACGGAGACGGCATTGGTCGTGTTGGTAGATGATCTCTGGAGGGCTCGGGACAGGGGTTGCTCCTCTGTCCTGGTCCTATTAGACCTCTCAGTGGCTTTTGATACCATCGACCATGGTATCATGCTGCACCGGTTGGAGGGGCTGGGAGTGGGGGGCACTGTGTTGCGGTGGTTCTCCTCCTTTCTCTCCAACCGGTCGCAGTCTGTGTTGTCAGGGGGGCAGAGGTCGACCCCGAGGCCCCTTGTATGTGGGGTGCCGCAAGGATCGGTCCTCTCACCCCTTCTGTTCAACATTTATATGAAGCCGCTGGGTGAGATCATCCGTGGTTTTGGGGTGAAGTACCATCAGTACGCTGACGACACTCAGTTGTACATCTCCACCCCAAACCACCCCAATGATGCCCTCGAAGTGATGTCCCGGTGCCTGGAGGCCGTACGGATCTGGATGGGGAGGAACAGACTCAGGCTCAACCCTTCCAAGACCGAGTGGCTGTGGTTTCCGACATCCCAATATAGTCAGTTGGTGCCATCTCTGACTATTGGGGGCGAGTCATTAGCCCCCACAGATGGGGTTCGCAACTTGGGCGTCCTCCTGGACTCACGGCTGTCTTTAGAAGGGCATATGGCGGCCGTGGCTGGGAGGAGTTTTTATCAGGTTCGCCTGATTCGCCAGTTGCGTCCCTTTCTAGATCGGGATGCGTTACGCATGGTCACTCATGCCCTCGTCACCTCACGCCTGGACTACTGTAATGCTCTCTACATGGGGCTCCCCTTGAGGAGCACCCGGAGGCTCCAACTGGTCCAGAATGCGGCCGCGCGGGTGGTGATGGGAGCGACGTGGCGCTCCCATGTGACTCCCCTCCTGCGCGAGCTGCACTGGCTTCCAGTGGTCTTCCGGGTGCGGTTCAAGGTTTTGGTTACCATCTTCAAAGCGCTCCATGGCTTAGGACCAGGGTATCTTCGGGACCGCCTTCTGCCACAAACAGCCTCTCACCGACCAGTCCGCTCCCATAGAGAGGGTCTCCTCAGGGTGCCGTCGGTCAAACAGTGTCGACTGGCGGCCCCCAGGGGGAGAGCCTTCTCTGTGGGGGCACCTACCATCTGGAACGAGCTCCCCCCCGAGATAAGGAACCTACATGACCTGGGTACTTTTCGCCGCGCCTTGAAAACATTTTTATTTGAACAAGCTGGGCTGGCTTAACCTCCTTTTTTGGGTTTTTAAATTTTATAATCATAATTGGACTTTTAAACTGTTGAGCCAAATTATTTAATTTGTTTTTAATGATTTTTTAACTTTTGTATTTATTATATCTTATTCTGGCTGTTCACCGCCCTGAGTCCCGTCCGGGAGTAGGGCGGTATATAAATTTAATAAATAAATAAATAAATAAATAAATAAATAAATAAATAACTTTGTAAAGGCTCCCTGACACAAAAAAAAGCTTCTACCAATGTCGAAACAAACATTCAAAGAGACCCTTTTAAACCTTCCTAATCAAGCCAGGATGCTGGGAATGAAGATCCTGGGCTGGCGCACCTAGGACAAATTGAAATGGGGTAGAGTATATACCTTGTGTGCACTACATGTTTTTGGTTCCTGTTCAAGCATGAACAGAGATAAGATCTGATGGGAAATTATTCTAGACAAATCAATATCAGATCTAGCTAGTTGCATCTGCTGCATGCATTTAATGAGAAGCAGCTGCAATAATACAAATCTAGAGTCAATATTAAAAGGATGCATGTTGATCAAACATGAAGGAAGTCAGAACTGGAAAGCTTCCTCCTTCCTGAGATATTAAGATCTGCTCAAAACATGCACAACTGAACTATTTCAATTATTTTTGAACAAACTTGCAGTAAGAGTTCCTGAGGATAAAAATCTATCAGAGTTAGTAATCTTGGCACAGGCCCAAATTAGGAGGCGGGGGCATGTTTTTAAAAGCATGCTTTACTCAAAGTATCTGCTTATACAAAGTCTTGTCTGTCTGTCTGTCTGTCTATACCTGCTTCTAGTCTACCTAAGAATATCAATTTTGTAGGAACTGAAAACATCAACATATGAAATCACATTATGGAAATACTAGTAAAATAGGATAAAAGAAATGGGACAAAAGAAAACCAGTAGTGAATGGTATACAGAAGGCATTGTTCTGTTAAAAATAGAATTCTAAATGTTTCTCCAACTATGGAATCTAAGAGAGGTCCATCTGGCACTAAGGTTTATGATCTTTAGATGCTGGGAGACTTTTTCTGAGGATTGAAGTTGTGCAAATAGAGATACCACTGAAAATGGCTTCTTGTAACTATTTCCCTCCCCTTGTTTTGTGGAAGCCATTGGCCAGTGAGTTGAAGGTCTGAGAAGCTAGGTGGAAAAGAGAAATTCGTCTCAATAACCTGATCATCAAGTACACTTTAAAGCTGAAAACCAGTAGGACAATGCAAATCTTGAAATCCAGCACTTATTGAAAAGTTGCTTAGTGGCTTTTTCTGTATATGTTTTGCATATAACCACTTTGTTTTGTAGAATAAAGGTGACAGCCAGTATACAAGTGAAGGAAAGTGGTTGCCTACCCATATATATATGTGGGGATAGCTGGACCAACTTTCCAATCGCTACCTGAGTCTGCAAAAAAAAAAAAAAAATACAGCTGATTTAGTGATTCGCTGAGTGCTAAATTGCAGGCATTGTGGCACATTGAACAACACTTTTTAAGTACACCCTGCATTGCTCAAAAGAGCAACACCTATTGAATTAGGCCCAGATACGAACCTACAAATTGCATGGGTGGCAAATTGTGATCATAACAACCAATGTCTCATTTTTATCCTATTTAAACAGTCTAGAAAGTTGCCTAGTCCCTGACATTTTTTAATTGTCTAAAAATAATTTGAGAATAAATAAATCAGAAAAAGGGAAGAGATAAGAAGTGATTTTCTTCACTTGCCTGTTATGCGGCTAAAGAGTAAATAACATGAGTACTATCAGATTTATTCCTGAAATGAAAAGTCAATATTAATAGCCTGTGGTGGTGTTCACTATACTAAATCTGCCAAGTGATGTAAAAACAAGCTAAAGAAAGTGATAATCGGAGATCATTTTCTCATATCAAAAGCCGCTGAGAGGTCTAACAGGACCAGGACAGAGGAGCAACCCTTGTCCCGAGTCCTCCAGAGATCATCAACCAACGCGACCAATGCCGTTTCCATGCTGTACCCAGGCCTGAAGCCCGACTGGAACGGATCTTCATACACCAATTCATCCAGGTACTGAGGCAGCTGTCACGCAACCACACTCTCAACAACCTTCACAACAAAGCGAAGGTTGGAGACTGGCGATAATTTGCCAACATTTCCGGGTCCAGGGAACTCTTCTTGAGGAGAGGCCTCACCACTGCCTCTTTTGTGCATACATGGAATTTAGGTTATGCACACAAAACCATTCCCCCACCACCACTGTTGTGGGCCACACAACAGTAGACTCAGACAGTGAGGAGGTTGGAGAGGACCTTGGGCCAGTACTGGACTCTGGGGAAGTCTCTGATGGATGCCCTGCATTGGATGTCTGACATTTCCTAGCCTTCCTGTTGTCTGACATTTCCTAGCCACCAGAGAGGCAGCTGCATTTGGAGCCTGAGATAAATGGGGAGGAAGAACAGCTGGGGTCTGTTCCATATACGTATGCGCAGAGCTGTTAGGAGAGGAGAACAACTGAGGACAAGGAGTCAACTCAGGAAACAAGGCACATGTGGATGCTGAATGGCCCTCCCTGAGTAGACCGGTGCCTGCAAAAATAGTAAAAACAGCCCCTTTCAGCTTCAGCATAGGTTAATTAGCACAACTTGATTAGATCCACCTCCCGCCTCTCAGCTGATATACTCTCAGCTATTTTGTGCAGGGCTCTGTTGCTACCTGCAAAGAGTGATAGAGCAGTTTTTTTCCCCCCTAGCTATGCTGAAAAAAATGAAACTGAAAGTAAAGCAGGTTCTTTGCTGCAATGTGACAAAATGAAACAGAGATTTCTTTTTCCTCACCAAAAAAGGTACGTGCAAACAATGGGAAATTTAAGGCAAAAGAGGAGAGTTCAAGATTTTAAAACATAAAAGAAAAAAAGCTCTATTTAACTAGGGAATTGTAATAATTGAGATACTATTAATTGTATATTGTGTTGAAAACAGAAATGGTTAAGTTGTGGTTTAGAGGAATATATGGGGGAAATTCTTTGGTTTATTATTATTGGTAAATATAATTAATTTGATTTGTAAGAAATTGGATTGCATGAAAATAATTGGAATATTCATGTTCATATTGATTAATATACAAAAAGATAGTTATATAACTAATTGATTTATACTAAAATGTTGAATTTGTATTAAACAACTGTAATATATAATTAACTAATGTAAGGATGGATATAAAAATAGATGACAATGGGAAGGGGTATAATATACAATAGAAGGGAAAAATTGAATTTGATTAAGATTAGAGATGAGGATGAAGGGTAATATTCATTTAAAAAAAATAGATGAGGAATAAATATGGCAAAAAGGAAATATAGAAATTATAAATTTAATTGAAATGACTAAACACTGTTTAAATTTGTGAACCGGCCAAATACTCTGTTCAAAGAAAATACATTGTATGTTTGTATGTGTGTTTCTAATTATTGCTATTTATTCATATTAATTCTCTTTTATTCTTTAAAGTTTAACAATTCATTCTTTATCTTAATATCTTTATATTTGTTTGGGGTTGGCTTTCTTCCCTTTCATCTTTTTTATTGTACACCAATCTTTCTCCTCAAACCTACCACCTCTCTCTTTTCTTTCCTTCTTACTTTCTCTTCCCCCCTCTTCTTCTCCTCCCTACTTCCTCTTCCTTTCTCCTTCTCCTTCTCTCTTCCTCCCTCTCTTACACTCACTCCTACTCTAATTTCCATTCCCTTCCATCTCTCTTCTCCTTCCTTCATCCCTCTCTATTGCTGTATCCTTTTGTGCATATGGACTACTCAGAGGGCTGAAAAAGTTATTTTTGACTGGTCCTCGCACTTTTGACCAATCCTCGAACTTACGAGTGTCCTCACATTTTACATTTTTGCCCTATTTTGTCACCATGGTGAAGAGAAGCAGTTGTGAAATGAGTAACACAGTTGTTAAGAATGCTGTCGAGCCCCGAATGGGTATACAATAAGCATAAACGATGACCAGTCATAAGTGCAAAGACCTGTCAAAAGTGCGAGGACCTGTCAGAAATCACTTTTTTCAACCCTCTGGATAGTCCTTTTGTACATATGAACTACTCAGTGCGAGGACCTGTCAGAAATGACTTTTTTCAGACCTCTGAGTAGTTCCTATACACATAGCCATGGCCACCCAGTCACATGACCAGCTAGCCACACCTACCCAGTCACATGACCTCCAAGCCACACCCACAAAATAAGCCACGCCCACATAACCAGTAGTAAAAAGATTTAGTACCCACCCCTGATCCCTTCTATCCTGGCTACTTTTTACAGAGGCATGAGTGAGAGCATTTTAGCAAACTGCATCACTGTTTGGTTTGGTGGCAGCAGTGCCGCAGATAGAAAGTACATACAGAGAGTGGTAAGGACAGCTGAGAAGATTATAGGAAGCTCACTTCCTGTTATTCAGGATAATGCTTATAAGTGCTACGTGCTTAGATCTCAAAGCATTGTTAGAGACCCCACACACCCACTTAACAGTCTGTTTCTGTTGCTCCCTTCTGGGAGGAGGTTTCAAAGTATTTCTAGCAGGAGTTCCAAATTCTGTCATAGTTTTGTTCCCTATGCCATCTGTCTGGAAAACTTGCAAGATTTGTTCCTCTTTCCATACATCTGAACTATACTGTGTTGTTTCTCCGTGTCATATAATATATGTGGCTACATGCATAATTTTGTATTTATTTGTTTGTTTGTTTATCTTGTCATGTTTATGTAGTGTATATTAGAAATGGAGATCCTTTGAGAGCTGTATGCAATGAATTTCATTTTAATGTATACCAAATAGTGTACATTCAAAGTGACAATAAAGTTATTCTAAGTTCTAAATTCTAAGATGTGGTTGTAATACTCTTCCTTATTTATTTTAATAGCTCTCTGAGACTTTTAGCTAAATTCCTTCCTGAATATTTATCTTTCTTGGCTTTGGATTCTCTTTTCTTGACAATTTCCAGTTTGTTCTGTTCAACAGCTTTCTTCTGTTTCTTCACATTTGTCAGTTTCTTTTCACATTCATCTTTAATAACCTCTTTAAATTCATTTCACAGTTCTTCTGGTTGCTTATTAAATATGTTTAGGACTCTGAAGGTATTTCTGATGTCTTTGAAAATGGTGGATAGATATACTCAAATTCATATAATAGAAATCAGTGATATTTTTTAGCTTACTGTGGAACTTGCACATGAGCAGGTCATGATGCTTCACAGTCAGAACCTCTCCCTATCTTTGATGTTATAACTTTTGCTTTGGAAAAAGGAAAAAAACATGGACTCGGAAATGGATGACAGCATGTGAGAAGTTTTAAGAAGGCTTTGTTTGTTCACAAACGTTTTGGCCTGGAGAAAAAAAAAGAGGATTATAAGGTAACTTCAATTGGAACAATATCAATTTAGAAAGAACAAAATGGCACAAGAACTGAAGGAAATGATGATAACAATGTACCTATCACTGAAAATAGAAAAAGGGAGAGGACCACAACGTTGTATGGAAAATTGAAACTTGATGACCAAAAAATTGACAGGATATATTCAAGCTGACAAAGAAACAACCAATGAGAAGCAAGGAAAAGAGACTGATAATAAAGAAGAAGACAAAGACAAGGAGATTGATTTTGGAAAATTAAATGATTATAATTGGATATTTTTAATTAATGTTGGGGATTGTAATAAATGAAATATTCTTAATTATATATTTTGAATTTAACTAAATAAGAAAAGAAAGCTGAAATGATATTGGATTAGGAATTACTTAGATATATTTAACTGGTTTTGATAAAAATGTTGAAGTGTACTATTTGGAACAATTGATAAAGAAAAAGCTATTTGAGAGTGGAACAAGAGAATTTAAGAAAATAATTGGGAATTGTATTATGTTATATGAATTTACATGTAGAGGTATTGGAGTAAGATTGATACTTAGTTGATTTTTTATTGACTATGTTTAATTGTTGAAATGTAGTATTTGGAATAGTTGATAAAAGAATAATTGGTGATTGGAATAAGGTAACAATTGGGGATCATATTATGTTATGTGAATTTAAATTTAGGGGTTCAAATTTTAAGGAGGGAAAAGAAAAATTGAACTATATTAGGATGAGAAGTTAAGATGAAGGGTAATATTGGTCTCTTAAAATTAGAGAGAATGGATGATATGAGAAAATTTGAATATATAAAATTGTGTTAAAGATGAACAAAAACGTGTATAGATCTAAAACCAGGCCAATATTCTGTTCAGAAAAGATGTTTGTTTGTGTGTTTAAAAAAAAAAAAAACTTTACTACAAAAAAAAGAAAAGAAAAAAGAAAAGAAAAGAAGCTGAAGAACATGATCAAGAAATCTCATCAAAAAATAAAAAGATCAAGAAAACACTAGACATAATAAAGTACCAAATCACAGCTATAGCTAAGAAGATCAGCAAATACAAAGCTCGAGTTGTACGCCATATGCAGAATCTTCAAATTCAGTCAAATGAGAAACATTTCTATCAATTCCCCAATGGAGAGATTGCAATAAACCAGTCAACAGCTGACAAAGAAGAAACAGTGCAGTGCTGGGTGCAGGTATGGGACAACTCCCTCCCCAAATAACAACAAAATGCATCTTGGATAGGGTAGATAGATAAAATAAAAAAGAAGCAGACAAGAAAGAACATGTAACAGCTGAAATGGTGGAGAAAAGGGAAAAGAGGTTCAAGAATTTGTCAGCACTGGGTGAAGATGAGCTGCATGGTTCTTATTTGAAACATCTGACTGGTCTATATCCACTCATTGCCAAGCAATTTAACAACATGCTGCAAGGAGGTGAAACTGAAGATTATTTAACATGTTGCAAAGCCTACCTGATAATGAAAGATTCAACCATCAGGAAACTACAGGTCAATTGCTTGCTTACCAACAATTTTCAAATTGCTAACTGGTATTGTATCTTTGATCAACGGCTGCAGCAAAATTTCATATACTGACTATCAGCAGTGTTATGGCCAAGTTACAAGAATTACTAATTGGAATCTTTGACAGAGGATTGGGTTTGAATGCAGTAAAATTACTATTCACATTGAGAAGGTTTTAGAAAATGGTAGGTTAAGATCTTATGGGACTTTAAGATCCAAAAGACAGGCATCTAGTTCACAACATTGCTGATAAACCAGTTTTTAAATGAAGAAAGTCTGGTTCGTTTATGTTGCTATACTGGGTGATGCCAGGATTAAGGAAAAGCAATTGGTAAAGTTTCCACCAGTCTTAAGCTCTGAACCTATCTATAGATTATCCACACGTTATAATAAAAACAATATTACAACATCCTAGGTTCTGGGAAAGAACCTGATGCATGTGAAGGCCAACATCAGCTAAAGAACTAGGAGCTGATAATAGATAACTATTATCTATATGTAGATAATAATAAGGTCCATGAGGTCATGTAGAATTGGACTTGGCTTAGCAACTGAACAACCAAAAGATAATAATGCAAGCTTTATGTTGCTGAATAGACATAAGGGGTGGGTGATACATCATAGTATTACGGCCACCATCTTCCCTGTTATGACCCCCCCTCCCAAGATAGTTGCTGTTTATAAAATTTCTATTAAACTTATTCAAACTTAATTTATTATTCTAATTTAAAATATCAATTTGCACAGATTTATATAAATACCCGTACACTCTTACTTTTTCTTGATAGTAAATGTTATATCCCTTCTCTTTTTCCGCAGTGCTACAAATCAATACCAGACAGAAGTAATGACTTTAATGTAAACATTAAGACTGGAGCATAATGCTATTCCAGTTGATGCAAAATAGTGGTTGAGATGAAGGAGCATCATCAGTGGTAAACAGTGACTCTTGGTTTCCACAACTACTGTTAAGAGAATTTATTCTCCCAGCCTCCTACAAAGATGGGGTGGAATGTGCCAAATTCTCTCTCCCACTTTTGTGCCCATCAATGTTTAAGAGATTATTTGCATACAGCCCCAATCCATACCATATCCTGCAAACTTTTCCCAGTTATTCCCTACATGTCAATGAAGAACCAGAGAAGACAATAGGGGTTTTTTTTATTACAACCTCTCCATGACACCAGTAATTGACTATCCTGTAGTGGTGTAATTAATCACACAAGCAGACACAGGATTTCATGATAAATGCAACTGAGTAATATATAGATGCAAAAAGGAACTTCCTTTTCATAGACCATAATAAGCAAAGAGAATGATTTTGGAAAGAATACTGTTTATTAAAGCAACCTATGGTTTCTAATTGCTTTTTAAAAGCTAACATCTGGAGATTAATTAATTTCCGATATTTTAGATCTGTGATTGAATACTCTCTGAAGCTTCTGAACTTCTGCCCACAATTTAATTTGTCACTGAAGCTAGCTTAGGTAGCTAAGCCCAATATCATACTTTGTTGGGTTCATTTCAGAATCACCTGACAATAATTATACATAGGTAGCTTTAATTTGGCTGACTGCAGATGAAAACAAGGATTTGCAATGCATGGAACAAAAGCAACAGAGGTGGGAGAAACTGTCTGATGCTTGCCTTTCTTTAAGCCAAGGTCCCCTGCCACATCAAAGTTTGTAGTGCACAATACCTTGCTGTATTTGTATATCAGCTTCCTAGCTCAGTGTCTGCACTTTTTTTCTTCTAATCTAGAGTCAAACAATGTGCTTATTATTATCCTGTTTCATAGGATAATAAGAGACGCTAATTATCTCAACTGCCAGCCAGGTGCTAACAGTAAGTTTTCCAGTACCAATTACAATGTGGTAAAACGGCTAGACAGTTTCAAGAGGTTGTGTTGAAGCCTGTCAGTTTAAAATGTTGTGGGACATAATGAACATAGCAAAGTGTTGCTGTGAATACTGATACAAATGATGGGTAACTGGCTGGGTGGCAAATATACACACTTGGAATAAGAACTCTTTCCAGGGCTAGCTACTAATTTGCTATTAATGATTTATCAAGACAATCCTCCAATGAAATCATTACTTAGCTCTCAGAGATTCTAACAATTTATTTATTTATATCCTGCCTTTATTGTTTTTATAAATAACTCATCCCTAATACTCCTCCCTCCTCCTATTTTCTGTGCAACAATTTTGTGGAGTGAGTTGGACTGAGAAAAAATGACTGGACTAAGATTACCCAGCTAGCTTTCATGCCTACAGTGGACCTGGGTGAAGACTATCAGGCTATATGGCAGAAGAAGCAAAAATATGGAATCAACAGCAACTAGTGATGATGAATTTGTACAGCATTCTCTTGATCTAGAGGTAAAGAACAAAACCCATAAAGGTAGATGAACCAACCTGATTTGTTCAATGAAATGGAATGTGGAAGACATCCATTTTCCTATTCCATAGTCAACCTGGAAATAAACCGAAATCAATAGAAATTCAGGGCTGTAAGTCTCATACATTAGAGAAGACACCTGAACTGAACTGAATTGAACTGAATGATGAACTGAACTAGACTTTACTTAGAAATTGCTCTCTGCTTGTTTTATTGCATTGTCATTTGACAAGTAAATGTTTAGGTAGCCATATCATAATATTGTTGTGTTGTCTTAATTAAAATCTAGAGTTGCAAGCCCCACTAATTTCAGCTGGAATTATTCCAAGTTAAATGCTATTATCATTCCAGCATTAAACTTAGGAGGAAGCCCCTATGACCTCAGGTGGACTTACTTCTGAATCAACATGCAAGTTACTCTAAAAATCATGCTTGAAGAGTAGCTGTCAATCAGAACCAACAATATTAGAAAAAATGAACCAATGGTCTAACTTGATATAATGCATTTTTTAAAAAAATGTTTCAAATAGCAGTACTCTGTCCTCTTTCTTTCGTGCACTTTTACTCTTTTTCTTTTCTGATTTTTTGATTTTTTTTAAATCAGTAAAAGTATATTTGAAAAAAAAACAAATATCAGAAAACTTAGCATTTTAAGCAAGATTGGAAAAGCACAGTTTATAGATGCTAACAAGTATAAATGGAGACTTCATAAGTTTACCATGGTTTCCCATATGCTGTATTTTAACAGTTAGTATCCTAAATCTAAGGCAAAAATATGAGAGGAAGGGGTTTCAATTATTTCCTTTTCTTGCAAGGAGTTATAAAGGTTCTTGTAAATGACTGATGCAAATACTGGAAACCCAGTTAAAACAACTGGATAACAGATGGCAAAAGGAAAGTGGTTTACAGTAAAGTGTTATAGAGCAAAGATCATTTACAAGAAGCAATTACAGAAAGAGCCCTATGCATCCTGATCCCATAAAAGGAGGACTAGGATGGGAGCGCTATTTTAATAGCAGATTTTTTTCTCTCTTGAGCAAAAGTAAAATCTTTATTATTTTTAAAAATCTCTTTTGATTCTCTCCTACTTCTTTCTACAATCCTCTTTAACTGCAGTTGTCCATCAATTTATCTTTTAGGAATATCATATATTGTAACTGCACTTAGAATGTTGGCAATATTCTGAGTTCAAAATAAACTGAAAAGTTTCTGCTTTAAAAAGAAATATTAATCTGTGGTAATAGTAATAAAATAAAAATAAAATGTGTTTAAAGGTATGTGTGTGTGTGTGTCTCCACACTTAGTTATTAATATGATATGATAGGACTGACCTGAGAACGATGCCATTCCTTTTTCCTGCTTCTAGCCTTTCAAAAATCTTATTACTTTTAAAATTATAGGTCATTAAATACTAAGAAACATGTTGCCTGATACAGAGATATAAATACACTTATTATAGGTTAAACCACTAAAGTAACACTCTTGATGTCAGAGTGGAGAACAAAGAGTTTTGTAGATGATGGTCATGATCATATTGTCTCATAATATGTTTTGCTGCATCTCCTCCTTTACTTCTTTTTACATTTGCTGTATTTCAATTTTCAGTTTTCCAGCCTACTTCCTCATGAACTAATAAAGATGCTGTTGTCTGCCTGAAATAAATCTGTGTAAAAAAAGCAGTTATTGTGGAAAAGCCACCATCATCAAAATAACTCTCCCCACCCCCCACCCCCTCCCTACAATCATACAAATTTGCAGTTGGGTAAAGTATTCCTCCAGATAGGACACATTCTATGTACACACTACTAAACACGCATGAAAAACAAGTTGCATTTACATACCAGGAAGACATTCCATCAATCTATGTAATCTATTTCCTGCTTCCCCTCAGCTATTATGGTTATAAAATCAAAATATATGGGATATACGTTATTCTTGGACTGCAGTTCTTTCTAGAAAAGGAATTTGTTCTTTTATAAAAATGATTGCAATCCAAGAAATCCTATGCTATAGCTACTTTTTGTTGGTCCTTATAGCTCTACTTAAATTTAAGTCTACACTTTTAGAAATCAGGCAATGAAGATGACAATTCAACTGCTGTTCCTTTTATAATTCCATGGAGAAACCTTTCTGTCCTTGAGTGATCGTATCTTCATAGGGTTTCCATCCATCCATTCGTCCATCCATCCATCTATAACAGTGTTTTTCACCTTATCAACATTAATATGTGTGGATTTCAACTTATAGAATTCCCCAAACTGATTGAGAATCACTGCTCTGTAACATAATTAAAAATAAATGATAGATTTCTTTTTCAGCAGGTGACTGTTTCTACCCAGTTTGCTATCTAAATATTAGAGTTTCTGCATTATGGTTCTTTAGTCATAAAGTGGCTGTATATGTATATGTATATGTATATGTATATGTATATGTATATGTATATGTATATGTATATGTATATGTATATGTATATGTATATGTATATATGTTTATGTGTATATATGTATAACAGGGGTAGGTTCTACTTACCTTTACTTACCACAATGGGGCCATGCGTGCATGCACAGAAGCTTCCTGATGACATCAGGGTCAGTGGATGGAGCCTACTGCCGGTTTTACTATTAGTTCTTGCGAACCGGTCCAAACCGGGGGCAATCCACCACTGATGTATATGTATTACTTGAATTGGGCAACTTTAAATAGTCAGAAGTAGTCCATAAAATTATATTACTTAAGCCTAGTACATCTGTACATCAAGAGTTTGGGGAAAAAATCCTACATTAGAGTATAAGGGAAAATATGAATCCTGGCTGAGTGATTTTCCTTGTTTCCACATAACAATATCTAAAATGACTAATTAAAATATTATTTAGTGAGCTATTAAACTCTATTTGATAACTAGTAATTTAACTAATCTATCTGGTAAACAAATGTTTTATTAAATCAAAGTGAGATTCAGGGATAGTATAATTTAGATAGTCATATTTTGAACAGTTGTTTATGCCACATGGGAATCTTGTTCCAAGTTCTTCAGCTGTTCGGATGCAGCTGTTTATATTTTCTTAGTCATCTAGGAAGGCAAAGTTGCTACAACATATTTCTACTATTGAAATAAAATTAATGATAGTAATTGCAACATAGACTTATCTGCTCTGTTTAACATATACAGCAATGATTTATTTATATTTATTTATTTATTTTTATCCCACTTTTTCATTTTTATAATTCAAGGTGCATAGTACTCCTTCCTCTTCCTATTTTTCTAACAACAACCCTCTGAGGTGAGTTAGGCTGAGAGAGTGACTGTTCCAAAGCCACCACTGGCTTTCATGCCAATGGCAGGTCTAGAACTGACAGTCTTCTGATGGTTAAGGCCAAAACCTTAACCATTACACCACATTTCAAACCAAACCTTTAAACTTAAACCTATACAAACCTTCTTTGTAGCTTTTCTTTAGTAAATTACCTTTTAACTGAATTCTTCAGAAATTGCTTTCCAAATTTTGAATTAAAAAGTATACTTTAGCAAATAGCAGCAGAATATTGGGAGAACATTGTAGAGGTGTGGATTATTACAAAATATTTCTAGTGAATCCAAATTGCTACTTTTACATTTATTCTTTGCTGCTGTAAAATTATTTCTGACTAAAAAGAAATACCTCAATATGAAATGTGTTGATTATAATTTTTAAAAATTAAAATGGAACACCTGTAATGGTCACCCATGCCTTAATCATGCCTCAAATTGACTATTGTAATTTGTTTTAGATGGGTCTGCCTTTGAAAATTACCTGGAAATTAAAGAATGTAGCAGCTTATTTGATGACGGCTAAAAGTCACCTGTGCTACAAAGCTACAACTCTATGGGCACTGCATTGATTATTAAGAGTTCTCTGAGTACAATTCAAAATGCTGGGTTTAACCTATAAAGCTTTTTATCACTTGACACCCAGGATTTACTATGTGGCTTACCACAAATCCACTTTACTCAGCCAGAATGATGACACTCTCAAATAAGATCAGGAGGAGTTCAATGATTTTCATGTCTGTCCCAGAAATACAAAACACATTCCCAGACATCTGAATGGTGCTTTTTCTAATGATTTTTCAGAGACTGTAAAAACATAGCTCTTCTGCAAGAATATCCCTTAGGTATACCTAGATATGGTAATCAGCCCAGTGTAGCCCAACAAAGCAAATGTTCATAATGGATAGTTTGACAATGGTAGAAGCCAGGGGTGGGTTCTACTTAACGTTTACTACTGGTTCGCAATGGGATCACGCATGTAAGCCTTGCTTCTGCACATGCACAGAAGCATGCGCAGATCACCATCTGTGGTGGTGGGCAGGGCCTCCCACCAGTTTTACTACTGGTTCTTGCAAACCAGTTCGAACCAGGGGCAACCTACCACTGGTAGAAGCATAGCAAAAATCCCCAAACCAGAATAGCAGTTACACATATGTTCATCATTTTATTAAGGAATTGAACATTTGGAAGATATAGGTATTCCTCAACATACAACCAGACTAGAATTTTGGTCAAAACCCGTATCATTTGTCAAATCACAATTTGTGGGTTTCAATTTTTTAATGACCATTTTGGTTGTTAAGTGTTTTATGAGGTCATAAATGCCCAGAAAATGGCAAAAAGTCACAAAATATAACCATGTGACATGGGATGTTGCAATTTATCATAAATGCCAGCCAGTTGCCCAGCGATCACATGACTCCAGGAGTGGTCCAGCAGTTGTAATTTCAAGAATGGATTGAGATGGTTGAGGTTTTTCAAGTCTGTTGTGACTTCAAATGGTTATTCAGCAACTGTTCAAAAAGTGAGGACTACCTGTACAAGTAATTGTACAGCAGGACAGCTTATGTTGACAGTGTTTGTTCTATTAGTATGGTGTCTAAATAAACACACAGAAGTTAAAACTTTGCAAATTAGCTTTCATGTAGAAGTGCAATCTATAGTATCACAGACATTTTCCAAACAAGAACTCAATATTGATCAAAATGAGTTTATGGTATATACAGTAATTTTGGAGCAGAAGTCTGAAGCTTTTGCTGTTTTTAAATGAAGACAAGAAACCCATCAGAAACCTCCTTAGCTCCACTAGATCGCTAGGCAGTCTGGAAATAGGGTTCTTAACTAGATCTGCAACAATATTTTCACTTGCTCCTTTATTCTTTTGCTATTTGTTTCAGATGTTCTAACACTGTCTGATAAATCAGAAGCAAACAGATAACAAAAGAGAGATTAGAACTTTAATTTTGAAAAGTTGCTAACGATCCAGTTGGATTTTAAATAAATTTTGGAATTAATTACAAAAATCCTTACTGTGGGAAAATGATGTCATTTTGAATTCTTTTTTTAAAAAAACTTGATAGTATGAGACGTTGAAGGTTGGGCACTAGAGGGAACTAGATGGAACTAAAGACTACAATTAAAGGAGAAGAACAGTTAAATGTGACTTAGTAATACAGACTGCAGCAAAATATTTTAACCTTGGACATATTAAAGCATATTTATGAACAATAAACCTAGAACTTAATTTAAAGACTGCCTGCCTCTGTGGATGGACTTTGTTTCAAAGATATTGTAGAAGAGGAACAAGTTTTACTGGGAAAGACTGAGACTGATCTGAAAGTTGATTTAAAAATGACAGCTCGAGGAATGTTATTGAAAAAGATGCTAAACTGGACATACATATTAAATTGGCTAATGTGTTCATAAATAAAAGAGATATACAAATAACAAATTGAGGAAGTGACCTGTATTACTTTTATATATTAGATTTACAAAAAAAAAAAAAAAACTTGTTAAAGCTTTGAAGAATTTTCTGAGAAGGGACAAAGAAAAAATGAAAAGAAATCAAGTGCTAGGAAAAAAAGAATATAAAGTTGGGGGTGGTATTATCAAGAATAAAATATATATGCTATTATCTCTGGTAATTCTTAATGGACTTTGGTTGACCAGGACTGAATAATAAGAGTTAAGGATTTATTTATAGGTAATGGAAGAATTTTTGAAGTATTTAAAAAGTATGTGTTTATACATTTCTTTTCTTTTTCTTTATTAAGTTTATAATCTTTCTTTTTTACTTTGGTTTCTATTTTTCTTTTCTGTACATTCTATTTTTTTATTCTTTTACTCATTAATTTGTATTACAAATTACAATTTTGCATTATAATCTATATTGTATACTATATACAATTTTGCATTGTAATCTATACTTTTTTCTGTATACTGATAAAACATTCATTCCCATAACCTTTAATTGGGTGAAACATGCATGATAGGGCAACAGCTTTTAAACCAAGATACTTCAAATGGGCTAACTTACAAAATGTGGCCAATGTCCTGGACGTGGTAATTTTGCAAATTTTATAAAACATTTTATGATATAACATTATCATCAGTTTATGACACAATTCAAATATCATACAATATTTCCTGTACTAATGTTTGTATACAATTGAACAGAGGCTATTTCCATCTTGTCCAGTGATAGCAGTACATTAGAAGCTCTGTCACTGTGCAATCACCATTACTTAAATTAGCCAGGTCTCACATACAGTCTGAAGATCGCAAACCATTTGTGTTTCTTTGCTGTATTTTCCTTTAAGCACATTGCTGGACCTAGAAAGAACAACAGGTGAAACATAAAGAATTTAATTTAAATAATTTAAAGTCTGCCACCTGGATAATGAACAAATATCCTTGTTATGTCATTAGTAGCACTACAAGGAATCAGGATGCTTTGAATATTCAGTTGCCAAAGGGAAAAATTTCATCTTCAGCCAAGTAGTTGGTGCATAATATTAATTCTGTCCCCTTTGTCTTCCTTCATTCCTTCCTTTTTCTTTCTTTCTTTTTTTCATCTATGTGTATGTGTGCACGTATGTGTATCAGCCTGTGAGGTTTGTTTTGAGCAACGTTTATCATATAACATATAAAAAATGATAATACTGTTCATGTTGCTTTTTTCAGTGTGCATAGAGTGATCTTTCATTGTGTGGGAATCCTGGGAATTAAAGTCCAACACACAAATAATGGAGATTAAGAAGGCTATGATAGATGTCCTTAAAGTATGTAACATAACAACTTGTTCATAGCAACAAATGTATCATTAATGTGTATGAAATTGACTATGCCATGAAATCTTGAGAGGACTAATTGCTCTAACATCCATATTTCTTAAAAAAATAGAATAGGTAGGCTTACCATTTACTGTAAGTGTAGTTCACTCCTCCTTTGACATAGTTCTGTCTGCTTCAGACTAATTGTTTGACAAATGTCAAACAATACTTTATGTCAAGATGATTGATAGTAATACAAATAGAATCCATTTTCCAGGTATCACTAAAACTTGGATTTGTGATTCTGTCACTTTCAATTTCTGATTCACCTAATCCTTATAAGTCTAGTGGGCCTTTTCCAAATCTCTTGTATTTCTAACAAAGCTCCTATGAACCACACCTAAATGGGCTTAAAGTATTCTTATGCTATTTGCATTCTTTGTAATAAGCCAATTGTCCGAAAGTAAACCAACTGCAACTATTCATCCAAAGCAGTTGCCCTTATAGTATATAAAGATTTAAGGGGAAGAAACTTCTTTCCTATTTTTGAACTAATGTTAAATTCAACCTTCAAAAAAACCCCAAGTTTGAAATTCTTCTTTGTGTAAATTAGGATGTGATGATGAATGTAAAACTAGTCTGAAAGCAGGGACATCTTCAAAAGATCTTCTCCATCAGATCTTAACAGAAAGACAGGCTGAAAGCAGGAGAGCCAGAACTGTTTGGACTTTAAAGACAATTTTCAATATTTGATCATACCTAGCAAGCAAATGGTAAACAGTGCAGACCTATATAATCATACACTAAGTAATTATAAAAAGATGTACTATAACCATGGTAATAGACATATCCAAAAGTTTACCTGAGTAATAAATATTGTTTCACCTCATTGCAACAGGAAATTTTAAGGAAAAATATGTTTTTCTATATTTGTCACCAATGGTTTCTATATTTTAATAAGTGTGAATCTAAATATAAGTATAGTAATAGTGCCTTAAGTTCTTTTCTCACATTTGGGCTATGAAACATTATTTTTAAACTTAATTTGTGTCACTCATGAAATTAAATTCCTGCATCATAATCTATTATTACTACAAATCACTTCTGTCACTTAGTTTGAAAAGGGTATGATATATGTCTTGTGGGGTGATGACATATACATGTAACCACTCAAGTGTTTGAAAATAGTCAAGAGGTGATCCATATTGATATGAGTAATTAAACACTTAGGCAGCCTGATATTAGACAGTATATCACAGCCATCTATCCATGACTTTTCTGCTTGTTCTTCTTTAAGCATGGAGAATATTAGAAGAAATTGTTTTTTGTAAACTGGATTGAACATTCTTAGATAATATTTCTAAGGGAGGGGGGAAATCTGAGGTTCTGGTTACTTCCCCCAGAAAAAGATGTATTCATTTCTTTTAAATAATGTCCATCTCTTTTCTCTGTAAACTGTTATGTCACCCAAAATGGAATTCCAACCATGAAAGTATTGGAGAACTGGAAAGAATTCAGGAGGATTTTTATATTTATTTTATATATTGTATTTATTTGTCAAGCATATATAAGATAACAGGTAAAAGTATAAACATTATTTGAACACATGAAAAGAGTAAGAGTAAAAAGGAATATTAGTGTCAGCCTCCGCCTTTCCCTGCTTTGGCTATCATAGTAATGGAGGGAGGGGGTTTTAGGTAGCTGGGCTATGGATGAATCTAAGAAACGAAACCAATTCCTAAGCTGTTATCAGGCCAACGGACACTGCATTCCTGGATGCTGACACGGCCAGACGTGTGCTCCCACCTGACTTCTGGGAGATCTTTGGATTGGATGATTTACAGTGGACATTGGGAGGGGATGCTTTCTATATGTAACTTTCGCGCTTTTTGCCTCAGAATCCTGCTTTCCATGGTTGCGTTCATTTCATATCTAGTAAAAGTACCATACTTTAATCTATGATGAAGTCTGGGTTTTCCTTTCCTGGATACTGAAGGAAGCATACCCGACCTTAAGCAGGATTCTCACACTCAGCCATCCTGGACAACACCAAGGGGGCTGAAATCCACAGAATGTCTGATCAAGAAAGTGATTTAGATCAGTTGGGGGCATATGGCTCAGCAATGTTTTCATGCCAGCCGGGAGAAGAGACCGCGGTGTGGATGGAGAATTTACAACTGAGAGAGGAGCCAGACGAAGCCCGATGGTCGAAGGGAATGGGAAGGTTGCCGGACCTGGGGAGGACCCCCCACGGAGGAACCAGCTCCAGACCCCGAAAAGGAGAGGCAGTGTGGCTGCAAGAGCAAAAGGAAAGCCTCATGATGGCACAAGCACTACAACTCATCCACAATGTTGAAGAAAGCCAAAAAAACCGTGAGTTTTATGCAACCCCTGCAGGGAAGGGAAGAGAACACTCCAAAGTAAATCCAGAGGAAGGGGCTTGTGGGGGAGAGGAAGAGGGAGCTGGTGAAGATACATCCCAGGCTTTGGGTGGTCAAGCGAGGGATGCAGCAGTCCAGGGACCCCCAGCCTTGCAGGCCCCACCCCGCAGATGCAAGAAATCAAAAATCCCCCCCCCCTGCCTGGAAAATATGGAGGAGACCCGAAAATCCTGGGACTTTTCTTAACCCAAGTGTGGAATCACATGCAAGACTGGGGTGAGGACTACCTGTTGGACGCAGCTCGAGTGAGATGTGAAACTAGCGCCTTAGAGGGAGTGGCAGCTGAATGGATGGTGGTCCTCCACAATAATAATTCCCCCCTGCTGCGTAATTACAACCAGTTCATGGCAGCTCTTAGGAGGTGTTTTGAGGACCACCTAGCTGAGCGGAAGGCGAGACTCTGAATGAAGGGTATCCAGCAGGGCCGGAGATCGGTAGCGGAATACACCCAAGAATTTCGGGAGCTGGCACCATACATGACAGGGTGGTCAGAAATGGCTCTGCTGGAGAGTTTCAAAGATGGACTGAATGAGGAAATCTACAAAGACTGTAGAGCATGGGGGGTCCCCGAAGATTTGCACAGTTGGTACATAGCAGCTGAGGATGTGGAAATCCAGATAGCCCGAAGTCGACTCCAAAGAGGGCGTGCTGGGGAGCCTTCATCCTCCTACTACCACAAGGAAGCCCCAAAGATGGCCAGTGGGAGGGCGGAGTCCAAACCCAAGCCAAAACCCTTCACGTGTTTCAAGTGTGGCATGGAAGGTTACCGGGCTGCTGAGTGTTCCTCCAAGCCAGTGCCAAAACCTACTAGCAGGGGGCCTAAGAAGACAGACAAAACATCCAAAAAGTTCGTGAAACCGCACTGGAAGGGGAAATCATTGAGTTCGCTCCCCAGGCCAAGGGTAAGTTGGGAACTCCGACCGACACGGACGACAGCGAGACCGACTCCGACTCTGATGATTTGGTGAGTCATACTGAGGGCCCCATGCTCATCCCCGTAGAATTAAGGGTGCCGTCCACAGGGGCCCACGCACAGATACCAGCCTGGGACAGGGACGGTAGGCACACTGGTGCACTTATGCATGCCTCTTACAGACCACTTAGGAATGGGGTGAGGTCAACAGTAGACAGTTTAAGGTTAAAGTTTTGGGGGTTTGGGGAAGAAACCACAGAGTCAGGTAGTGCATTCCAGGCATTGACCACTCTATTACTGAAGCCATATTTTCTACAACCGGGTTTGGAGCAGTTTACCTTGAGTTTGTATCTATTATTTGCTCATTTATTGTTGTGGTTGACAGACTTTCCTTGCAGATATAAATTTAGGAAGCTTAGCCATCTCACGACTGGGCTATTATAACATGCTTTACATGCAGCTACCCCTGAAGAGCATTCAGAAGCTACAACTGGGGCAGAGTGCAATAGTATGGGTAGTTTTGGGCCGCCAAGAATGGCCCCTGTAACACCACTGCTCCATGAGCTGCATTGGTTACCAGTCTGCTTCCACAGGCAATTCAAGATGTTGGTGATTTCCTTTAAAGCCCTTCATGGCATGGGTTCAGATTACTTGAAGGACTGTCTACCACCACTAGGATTGGCCCATACCACTTGTGCCAGCAGAGGAGGGATACTGCGGGTCCCATCAGCCTGATTATTTCAGCTGGCAGGATCCAGGAGGAGGGATGGATAGATTGATAGATATATAGATGATAGACAGACAGACAGACAGACAGACAGACAGACAGACAGACAGATAAAGACTTCAGCTCTAATCTTCTCCATCCCACCTGGCCAATGGAAAGGTAACATCCAGACCTTGCTCTTCTACATGTTGAAAAGCAATTTCTTCAATCTTTGTCTGGCTTATGGAAACTATAATACTCGCTATTCCCCCCCCCCACGCACACACACACAATTATGCAATGACTTTTCTTGAGGATGTGGCCAATTTGATGTTTTGCACACTAATTTAGAAATTAAAACATGATCTTAATAATTCTCATAAGCCTTTTGTTTAATGCTAGAAATTAACATTACCATGTCCTTTGAAAATTATTTTACCATAATTTAAAATAGAAAAACCAGGCTTTGGATGAACAGTTGATTCCCAAGTTTCCTAAAGTCACCATGTAATTTTTAAGTGAATGTAGAAATAGATGGTCTGCCAATTTTATTAGAATGGAAGCTTTTATCAGCATATTGAAAGAGAAAACTGGTAAGGATAAAAGAAAATGTCAAATTCTATTTTATAATAAGCTATATACCTCCCATTAAACTGAGGCCTTATTCACATTGAGGTTTGTCCATCAGCAGAATGGGCCAGTAGCCAATTTGGAGGACTGGAGTTGACAGTCCTGGCTTGCACTCACCCTCTATCCACTCTAAATGTGGCCTTTTTCTGCTTCTCTTTCAAAGCAGTGTTTTCCTGCTTCTGTCAGCTCAGGCTTTGCTATTCTATTTGCTCATTGCTCTTTGCTTTCTTCTCTGCCAAGTATTGCAAGTCGAAGTGTGGATATGCCCTTACTAAAATCTGTATCTTGAGATAGAAAATAGGATGCCATGGTTGGTTAGTAAAAGGACTGCTCTCAAGTGGCCAGTTTAGAAGAACCAATGAGAAAAGATGAGAATATCAAAGATTATCCAGGTCCATCTACACAGACAATCAATGTTATTCACTGAGAAATTGGTGAGGCAGGATTAGGGGAGGATATTATGATGGGACCAAGGATGAGGAAAAGGAGGGAAAAAAGACAGAGCGGGAGAGTGAAAGATGAAGTAGTCCAAGCTTCAGTGGATTCAACTGCATGCTTTTAAAACCTGAATGAAAAAGGAAAGGAAATGCAGAATGTCTGTCGTGCCAAATTCTTTTAGATAGCAATCTTTGTATACAGAAACAAGAAATCAGATGCTTTAGCAAGGGCTCCTCTATCAGTTGCATTTTTCCAAACACAACCCCCCCCCCACAAATTTTCTAAAACAAGTTATACAAAAGTGAACGTAAAAGTAAAATTAATTACACAAATGCTTGTGAAAAGTGAATTGTGGCTCTCTTCCCCACAGAGGTTTAAAAAACAAAGAACTTGCTGGAGACTTAAAGAAGGCTTTGGTATGTCTGGATACTAATTGTTTAGTAGTCTAGACGGTGATGATATTATTACCAAGTTATGTACAGATACTTTGTCAGTGTTTCCAGCACTGCCTAATGATTGCTTCACTCTATTCTGTTGACATGTGCAAAAGCTCCCCTGATATTCATTTTTATCATCTTGGCACAAATATTGCAGGATCATTTTAAAACCTATAATACAATAAACCATATATTAAAAGTGCAATATGGATTTAAATGAAGAAAGCAACTGAATAATGTAGCAAGAAAAAAATGGCTGCGAAATAATGGCATCACATTGCTGAAACAGTCTTACTTTTTAAGAATTGGCATGTTATGTCTCCAAGGTCACCAGGACATACTTTAATTCACTTAACGGTATACAAGCTACAACATGGGCTAGGCTGCCTATTTAAGCTTTAAAAAAACCCCAGAAGAACAGTGAAACAATGGTTGCACAATCTTGTTTTTAGTCTAAGGCCCTCATAGGCTTTGGAGTAGGAGGTGGAGTAGGAGGTCATATTATTTTTAAAAAATGGTGAGTAGAGCCATGATAAAATTCTTTAAATATAAATAATAGTAGATAAAATTATATTTAATTCAAATATAATTTACAATAAATGACCCTAAATACAGTTATTATGACCCATTTATTTAATAAACTTCTCTTTCTGTTACATTAAAAAGTGCAGTTTGGCAGCAATTTCTGGACAGGCTTTAAAGTTTTAGAGAGACTGCATATGGGTTTGGAACGGTAACTTGTGCTATGTAGCTTAGTTGACTTTGGCTTGGGGTGATACTGTATATGAATTCAGCTATAGTGTCTTGTAAACTATAGTTTAGATTTTAATGTTAGGTCTGAATCAGGCCATTATTCAAGAAATCATGATTCAGAAATCATAAATTTCAATCTCAATAGATCAGAATAAGCAATATCTGGTTCAAAAGAACAAATTAAAATAGGGTAATTGATGTATATATTATGGAAGACATTACAACTACTATATCCGTGATGGTAAAACTATGGCACAGGTGCCATAGGTGGCACACAGAGCCATATTGGTGGGCACGCGAGTGTTGCCCTAGCTCAGCTCCAGCACGCATATGTGCACCAGCCAACTGATTTTCAGGCCTTCTGGTCCCACTGGAAGTCAGGAAACTGGCTGTTTCCAGCCTCTGGAAGGCCTCCGGGGGGGATGGGGAAGGCTGTTTTTGCCCTCCCCAGGCTTCTAGAAAGCTCTGGAGCCTGGAGAGGGGGAAAATGGGCCTACCGAGCCCACCGTGCCATCGTGTGCCAAAAGTAAGGGGAAGTGTGGGGGGGTCACGTGCGCATGCATGGGAGAACAGGGTGCATTGAATTATGGATGTGGGCACATGCACCCGTGACCCCCCACGCTCCCCTCGCTTTTGGCACGCGACAGCAAAAAGGTTAGCCATCACTGTACTATATAATCCATAGCACTGCTTATTCCATATGTAATCTAAATTATAGGAGGACCGATATGACACAACATGTGGTATCATGGTGCGCTTGTATGCCTTTCAGTCATTGTGGACACCTGGCAACAGCCTGGACAAGTCCCTGCGGTTTTCTTGGCAAGGTTTTCAGAAGTGGTTTTCCACTGGTCTCGTGGTACAGTGGTTAAAGTGTAGTATTACAGGCAAACTCTGCCCACAGCCTGAAGTTTGATACTGACAGGGTTCAAGGTTGACTCATTTTTCCACCCTTCCAAGGTCAGTAAAATGAGGACCCAGATTGTTGGGGGAAATATGCAAATAATGCTTACATTGAGCTGTGGTGGTGCAGTGGTTAGAATGCAGTACTGCAGGCTACTTCTGCTGACTGCCGGCTGCCTGCAATTTGGCAGTTTGAATCTCACCAGGCTCAAGTCTGACTCAGCCTTCCATCCTTCTGAGGTTGGTAAAATGAGGACCCAATTTGTTAGGGGCAATATATTGACTCTGTAAACTGCTTAGAGAGGACTGTAAAGCTCTGTGAAGTGGTATATAAGTTTAAATGCTATTGCTATTGCTATTGTAACATTGTAAAAGACCCAACTGTAAAGTGGGACAGTATATAAGTCTAAATGCTGTTGCTTTTGCTTGCTTCTTAGGACTGAGAAAGTGACTGGCCCAAACTCACCCAGCTGGCTTTGTGCCTAAAACTGAACTTATCCTGGTGCCTTAACCACTACACCAAACTGGATCTCTGGCCAATCTCTAAGACTTATGTCCATATGGTCAATAAGATTTGTAAATTGTATATACTTTTTTTTAACCTAAGGAAAAAAAGTTTATATACTTTTTTTCTACCTAAGAACTACCAACTTTCCCAAAAGTGCCCAGTAAGTACCAACATTGGATAAGGACTTGAATGTGATCCCATACTACCCTAGGTCAGTTCAACATTTGAATAATGTTGGCAATTATGCAACAATATTGAGAAATTACTATAGAAAAGTTATTTAAAAGAAACGTTATAGTAACATTCTTTTGTGTAGATTTACATTTTCATCTCAGTCAGCCTTAGTACTATACAGTCATCAACAAATCATAATCCTTTGATTCTTGCAAATACTTAAATATTGTTATAATTGTTGATGAGCAGGGAAACAATAGAATTGTTGAATAAGCAAAGGATTTTTCTATGTTGAATATATTTACTGTAACTAAACTAAAATAGTTATCTGTATTTTTATACAATAATCAAAGCAATCTAGTATTTTTATTTGTTGCTCCTCCTTTCATTTTGATTACCAGCTACCACCAACATAGTTATGTTTGGAACATATTTGTGATCTATTTTCCCACTCTTTATCACAGTTTGTACTTTAATGGGTGTCTCTTTTTATATTTCCATTTCTTCTTTTTCTTCTTGCTTTTTCTCTATATTAATGATGCATTGTCTCTCCTATCGTAAGTTCGAGGACTGGTCAAAAGTGCGAGAACTAGTCAAAAATAACTTTTTCAGCCCTCTGAGTAGTCCATATGCATAAAAGGATACAGCAATAGAGAAGGATGAAGGAAGGGAAGGGAAATTAGAGTAGGAGTGAGGGTAAGAGAGGGAGGAAGAGAGGAGGAGAAGGAGAAAGGAAGAGGAAGTAGGGAGGAAAAGAAGGGTGGAAGAGAAAGTAAGAAGGAAAGAAAAGAGAGAGGTGGTAGGTTTGAAGATTGCTGTACAATAAAAAAGATGAAAGGGAAGAAAGCCAAACCCAAACAAATATAAAGATATTAAGATAAAGAATGAATTGTTAAGCTTTAAAGAATAAAAGAGAACAAATATGAATAAATAGCAATAATTAGAAACACATATACAAACATACAATGTGTTTTCTTTGAACAGAGTATTTGGCTGATTCACAAATTTAAACAGTGTTTAGTCATTTCAATTAAATTTACAATTTCTATATTTCCTTTTTGCCATATTTATTCCTCATCTATTTTTTTAAAAAACCAATATTACCCTTCATCCTCATCTCTAATCTTAATCAAATTCAATTTTTCCCTTCCATTCTATATTATACCCCTTACCATTGTCATCTATTTTTATATCCATCCTCACATTGGTTAATTATGTAATATTACAGTTGTTTAATACAAATTCAACATTCTAATATAAATCAATTAGTTATATAACTATCTTTTTTGTATATTAATCAATATGAACATGAATATTCCAATTATTTCCATGCAATCCAATTTCTTACAAATCAATTAATTATATTTACCAATAATAATAAAGCAAATAATTTCCCCCATATATTCCTCCAAAGCACAACTTAACCATTTCTGCTTTCAACACAATGTACAATTAATAGTATCTCAATTATTACAATTCCCTAGTTAAATAGAGCTTTTTTTCTTTTGTGTTTTAAAATCTTGAACTCTCCTTTTTTGCCCTAAATTTCCCATTGTTTGCAGTTTTGCACCTACCTTTTTTGGTGAGGAAAAAGAAAAAGAAATCTCTCTCTGCCTCATTTTCTCACGTTGTAGCAAAGACCCTGCTTTACTTTCAGTTTCGCTTTTAAGCATAGCTAGGGGGAAAGAAAACTGCTCCAGCTCTCTCTGCAGCTACAGAGCCCTGAACAAAACAGCTAAGAGCAAATCAGCTGAGAGTCAGGACGCCGATCTAATCAATTTGTGGTAATTAACCTGAAGCTGAAAGGGGCTGGTTTTTTTCTATTTTTGCAGGCACTGGTTTACTCATTTGTTTTCTTTTAACACTGATCAGCTATAGGGAGGCCCTTTGAAGCCCTGCGGCAAGAGTTTAAACAGTTTTTTTTCCCTCTAGCCATCAGCTGGGACTCAGGAAGCAGCAATAGATTGGGAGTGGGTGGGATAAGAGAATGGCGACTGGGCCGGGAACCAGTTTGGGGGCGTGGCGAGCCAATCTTATTACCGGTTCTCCGAACTATTACATTTTTTACTACCGGTTCTTGCGATCCGGTGCGAACCGGGAGCAACCCACCTCTGGATGAGTGGTTATATCTTGCAGCGTCATGAGAAATTTTGCCCAGTATTAGAGCATGTTAATAGAAATTAGTCATTAGTTTTTCATACAGTCACAGGAAACTAGTCATCATAATCATTACCACCACCATCATAATCAAGAACCAGGAGTAATTATTTTTATTAAAGATGTATACCTTTGGTAAATAAACAAATATACACAACCACCATGATTTCCTACTCTTCACATCTCTGTTAAATTGCAAAGAAAGATCTCATGAGAAATGACTCAGTTCTAACTTTTTTAAATTGGGCAACTGGACACACTGCAATAGAGTATAACCAAACCCAAAAAACCAGCACTCTCTTCCATTCTGCAAAATTTAGTAAGCTTAAAAAACATCTGAGAATGAGCTAGAAAAATAGAAGTCCTTTTTGCAAGGGAAAATTGCTGCGGGTATAACAGAACAATACTCAATTAATAACATGGAAAGCCATTTTCATTTAGTGGTTAAGGCAAGAGGCAAAAAACCAGGAGACTGTGAATTCTAGTCCTGCTTTAGTCATTAAATCCAGCTGGGTGAACTTGATGTCACTCTCTTTCAACCCTACCTCACAAGTTTGTTGAAGTGGGGTAAATAGAAAAAGGAAAGTGTCTTGGATGTGTTAGCTGCCTTGAGTTATTTGTTATTAAACTAATAAATGCAGGATATAAATAAATGAGTAAATAATCTGACAACCATCAAATTATGGGGTCATAAGAAATATTTTAGTTTATTGTTGTCTACTATATGTATACATACCAAAAATGTGTTTTGAATTGTTCATGGAAAACATACAATTTAAAATTCACATGTGCAAAGTCATGGTATAGTAATTATTTGGGTTTAATTTTTCCCCTCATGTGTTTTAGTAGAAAACAGCTCCACTTCTTAAAAAATGGTTCTGAAAACTAGAATCATTCCCCTAGGCTAATATTTAAATATTGTGGTTGAAATCAATTGGCTGTTACTGTGACAAGACAGTGCCCTCTAGACAACCATGTATGCAAAAGGTATTTATTCACCGTAATTCACTTTTTACAGTGGTTTGTTTTGTGGTTGGGTTTATTCAGTTTCAAAGAAGGGAGGACAACTTTCTACATTTGACCTTTTGTTGGCCTTTCTTTTTAGAATACTGGAAAAGTTCTGCAGGATGAAGCATGAGAGTATAGAATCAGTAATTAACACAGGCAGACTTAATATCAAAACAGGAAGCTAGCATGAATATTGTTTTAAGTTTAGAGAATAATGTAAGACCACAGAAGTCTGAATCATTGTATTAACACTGATTTCTTACAGAGATAATTACAATAAGTTACATTAATCTTGTGTAGATCTTACTTTACCTCCTGATGTCCCATTAAATGTATAGATTTCTCAGGGGGGGGGACCATCCCATCCCATCCCATCCCATCCCATCCCATCCCATCCCATCCCATCCCATCCCATCCCATCCCATCCCATCCCATCCCATCCCATCCCATTCTATTCTATTCTATTCTATTCTATTCTATTCTATTCTATTCTATTCTATATTGCATGAGCCTGAAAAGAATAAGTGCCTTCCAGCTATTTTTTTCTTCTTCTTTTAATCCTGGCAACTGCTTGGATAAGCTACTGCAGTTTTATTGGCAAGGTTTGTCTGAAGTAGTTTGCCATTGCCTCCTTCCAGGGCTAAGAGAGAATGACTGGTCCAAGGTCATCCAGCTGCCTTTGTTCCCAAGGAAGGACTCAAATTCATAGTCTCCTGGTTTCTAGGCTGTTGCCTTAACCAATACACCAACAGGACTGTTTTTTACATATACATTGTGGATTGTTGTTTTTTTTTTAAAGCAAGCCTTCTATGCCCAGTTGAATTTTTTAAACCACCCCTTAAGAGTCCTTTGCCCTGATATTTAGCATGGCTGATTCTGAATAGATACATCTTGTACAGGTAATCCTTGATTTACAACAGTTCATTTAGTGACCATTCAAAGTTACAATGGCCCTGAGAAAAATGATTCATGACCGTTTTTCACATTTATCACCTTTGTAGCATCCCCCTGATCATGTGATCAAAATTCAAATGCCTGGCAACTGACTCATGCTTATTGTGTTGCTGTGTCCCAAGGCCATGTAGTCACCTTTTGCAACCTTTTGACAAGCAGAATAATGGGAGAGTCTGATTTATTTAACAACTGTGTTACTTGCTTATCAACTGTGGTGATTCACTTAACAACTCTGGCAGGAAAGGTTGTAAAATGGGACAAAACTCATTTAACTAATGTCTCACTTAACAACAGAAAATTTGAGCTCAATTGTGGTTGTAAGTCAGGGACTACCTGTATTGCACTTTTGACATTACTGAAAAGATCTTAAAATATAATTAAAATTAAAATCAGTTATTTGAAAACAAGCTCACTTTACTTTATTCAAACATTTATGTAACATTTTAGTTTGTAACACCTTTTATGGGAAGATGAAATCTATCTATCAACAATATGGAATTCCTGCTGTCATCAAGACCTGTTTTACTGAAGGTCTCAGAAGCAAGCTTGGCCTGACATCTAAAATGCCTAGAGCAACTTACCTCAAATGGTGCCTTTCACACATGTTGGATTACAGTGCCCTTGAATTAGCTGTACACATGTATCTTCCCACTGACACCAGAAACCGTGTCTTTGTATTTGTTAGGCCTATAATTACAGCACATAAGGTTTTTCTGCCCCTCATCACCCAAGTTATGATGCTCCATTGGTTTGTGGTTTCCCAGCTGAAACTTTAGCTACCTCCTGGCTAAAAGTGACACGTGTTAATGAAGTGCGTTTATCACACATTGCTTACCTTTGTGGATTTCATTTTATTGAATAAGCATGGCAAGGTGAACATTAGAGTATATGAGTCATTTTCTTTTATCTTTTGCCAACTATGTGGGGGGGGGGATGATAATTAAGTTAGTAAAGCTGCCACCTGATTACTGCCCACTATTGATGTATGTCAAATGGCAAGCAATCTGTCCCCCAAATAGCTAAAATCCACATATTTAAAAAAACTGAGTAGCTTGGCCTGACATCTAAAATATCTAAAGCATCTTAGATGCTTTTGTGCAGAGGTTTTCAAATTTGGCAGCTTTAAGACTTGTGGACTTCAACTCCCTTCTCTTCAGCTATGCTGGCTGGAGAATTCTGGCAGTCTTAAAGCTGCCAAGTTTGAAGACCTCTGCTTTAGTGTCCCTTCTATGTGTGTTTGATTATAGTCTCCTTGAATTAACAACCTTCTTAGCCAAAAGCTTCATACCCATTCTGGGTTTGGTCATCTGAAACATCTGGAAGATGACAAACCAGATAAGGTTGGCTAGGAAAGGTTGGTTTGAAGCATGAAGAAATATGGAAAATATTTTTTACCATATTTCCATAAGAAATATGGAAAATATTTTTTACCACTAATACACAGTATGGATTTTCTCTGCATGCTGGCATTATCCTAAAGCAGCTTCCAAGACAGAGAACATCACTTCTACAACATCACTTCTATCAAAGATGTCTTCAGTTTTCATGAGTTTAAACACTGAAAACATGCAGGGATCTCAGTGAGCCAATCAACATTCACTGACAGCCGACTAATCAAGACAATGAAAGAAGCATCATCTGAGTCTGCAAATCATAGAGCACAAAAAATGTTCTCATCCAACTTTGTACAAAAAAGAAATAAATACCAACTTTCCTTGAAATGCTCCTTTCATCAATTCCATACATCTTCCTTTTGATGTGGTGGAAAAAATTATATATAAATATATCATTCGTATCATTCATATATATATATATATGAATGATATATATATAGGCTTGCACTCTAGATTATCTCCAGTTTCCTCTATCTGTTTAGAGGCAAAGACATACTGCTTTGATTCTTTGTCCTCTGAATAAAAAAAGATGGTTTCTCCCTGTCAGAATATGTTCATGTGCAGGATGGATACCCTGATCTCAATCTCCTTAGTGCAGAGAAGAAAGATCAGAATATTCTACACAACACCAAAAGCAGTTTTCCTAATAGGCGTGCCACTTAGACAGCACTGCACAAAGCAGACAATCACAGCTAGGCATGTATTGCATTAGTCATGCATAATTTTGCCCATATCCCATGAACCAGAGAGTCATTTCCCATTTGTAAAAAACTTCCAAAATAACGCAGTGGGTTTGATGCTGCACACCACAATGCTTATATTACATGCCTTGCCAGGTCCTATTTGCTTTACTGCCAGGTTATGAAAAGCTACCCTATTCTGTTTAAATAGCTTAAATGGCATCTATTCAGCCAGCCCAATGTCTAGCATTTGAGGTTTGGCACCCACAATGTTTCTGCCTCTCAGGAGTTGTGTCAAGAGTGCTATGAGTCCTAGAGTGGTAATCCCATGAGTATTCCTTTGATTTTCTACAGATGTTAGTATCTTTGTCCCTCAAAGTGGGTAGTGAGGGAGAGATTGATGAGATCTATGATTCTGGGTATTTTAATTATAGTGTATTTGGTATGTTGTGTATTACTGCTGCCATGGATTCTTTCATTACTTCCATATTTATGGACATAAAGGATGCTGTGATATCGAATAAAACCGTAATTTCATCTTCTTCTATTTTTAAATCTTAAAGCCTTTTCTGAAGGCTTTTTTATTGTCAAAAGTTCTTATGTGGAAAAAAAAAGCCTAACAAGGGACAAAATGATCAGAACGCATCCTCTCCAGCACTCTACACCCAGATAAGCAGGGATAACATCAGACAATTAAGCAGAAAATAATGCCCTAATCAAGGAACCACCAGAGAAAATCACACGCCAGCCAACACTGGCATGACAAGTTATTGTCTATAAACAAGAAGTAAACCCCACACTCACTAACATTGATGATGCTAGTCAGGTAATGAAACATCAGCAAGCAAGCAATCAACCAACCTGAGAACTACATATATTCTCTTCTATTGAAACTGTCTGCTTCATTTCAATATTATACCAAGCATCCTTTTTCATACATGCCATTAGTTCAACTAATCTTTGTGGTGCTTTGTAAAAGAATTCTTTTCATTTCATTTCAAACAGCTTCCACATCTTCTTTCCTTACATCCCCTTTTATCCTTCACTTAGTCTTTCTATATTTCATCATAAATAAATAAATTATGCATTTAGATTTAGATGCATTCCTTTTCCATATGTACAGATGAACAGACATACTTAAACCATATCTTGAAAACAGACTTTTTGTCCTAAGAAATCACTATACCATGCTTATTCATTCTTGGCTATCCAATGAGCCAACTGCTTAAATTGTTTCATTTCCATTCACATATATGTATCATTAGCAGAATACAATTTTGTCCTTAGTTACATTAACTCAGAATTTTTCCCAAACCAATTTCTGATTCTTCCATTATCACTTTTTTCCTGAATCATAGCATGTAAATATCACAAATCTATGAATTTATATCTTTATGCATAGCACAACAACAAACATGATCTCATCTATAAGAGCCAGTTTGGTATATTGATGAAGGTGCTGGCCTAAAAACCAGGAAACTAAGTTCTAAGGCTTCTTTAAGTCAGTCACTCTCTCACAGACCAACCCACCTCACAGGGTTGTTTTGGGGAAAATTGTATTAGATATGTTCACCACCTTGAATTATATATATATAAGGTGGATAAAAATCTAATAATAATATGAATAAGAAGGTTAGAAGTGAATAGTTCATTATCTCAAGAGCTGAAATAAATCTTAAAGTCCAAACCCAGTGGACGAAATGCCATTAAGGCAATTAACACCTGGGCAATCCCAGTTGTTAGATACAGAGCTGGAACAGACTCTACCCTAACAAACAGGAAGCAGCAGGTGAAGCGAGGCAAAATCACATCAGATACCTGTACAATTAGCACAGGGGGCCCCCAGGGCTGTGTGGTCTCTCCACTTCTCTTCTCTCTATATACCAATGACTGCATCTCAAAAGATCCTTCTGTTAAAGTATTGAAGTTTGCAGATGATACAACATCGATTGGTCTCATTCGAGACAAATCTACAAACATACAGGAGGTTGAACAGCTAGCCTTGTGCTATGACTGGAACAATCTTGAACTAAATACACTCAAAACTGTAGAAATGGTGGTACAGTTTAGGAGAAACCCTCCTATATTACCACTTCTTACAATACTAGACAACACAGTATCAACAGTAGAGACCTTCAAGTTTCTAGGTCAGTGATGGCTAAACTTTTTGCCATCATGTGCCAAAAGCAGGGAGAGTGGGGGGGAGTGAGCATGCATGCCCACACCCATAATGCAATGCCCACCATGCACCCCACCACCATGCGCCCCACTACCATGCGCATGTGCACATGACCCCCCCACACTACCACCACCACCCCACTCCCCCTGCACATGCGTGCAGGACACCCTGCACTCCCCAGCCCTGTGAATGCACATATGACCCCCGTGCTCCCCCCGCCCCCACGCATGCACACCACACACCCCACCACCCATTTTGGCCCTGACAAGCCTCCCTGAAGCCTCCTGGGACCAAAAATGGGCCACAGAGAGGGACTGCTGGAACCTGCTGACACCAAGAACCAGCAGCACTGCCTCTACTGCTCTCCTGGGGTGGTGGGACTTTGCAGGAGATGCACAGCAGTTCTCATCCTGCTGTTTCCAGCTGGGATTCTGGAGGACAACTGCTGACCCCCCTCCCCCCCACCAAGCAGCACTGCTGCTGTTGCTTTTCTGGGGCAGCTGAGCCGGCCAGGCACCCTGGACCACGGACACACATTGCCGTGGGCTGGAGGGCTGGGGCCATTCAAGAAGCCTGCTCAGGCAGGGAGGGAGAAAAGCCCTGACCCACTAGTCCTGGCTGACAGCTCTGCTCCCCTGGAAGTGACCACCAGGATTCTGTTCCCACGTCTTTGGGTACGCTGCCTGTTCTTTGTGCAGCATGTGCGCCAAAAACCAGAAGACCAGGTAGCCAGCATCCATGCACATGCCAAAAACCGGAATATCATCTTCCTGGTGCGCACATGTGCACCGGGCAACTGCTCTTTTGGTTTCTGGCACTCCTGCATGCGTGAAGACCAGTTGGCTGGCAAGCTGGAATCCAGAAGAGGAATGGGCGATGGCTTTGTGTGCCCAGAGAGATGGCTCTGTGTGTCACTTCTGGCACTTGTCTAGGTTCTATCATATCTCAATTGCCACCACAGTTCTAGGTTCTATAATATCTCAAGACTTAAAATGGACATGTCACATCAAAAACGCCATCAAAAAAGTACAACAAAGAATGTTCTTCCTGTGCCAACTCAGAAAGCTCAGAATGCCCAAGGATCTGCTGATTCAATTCTACAGAGGAATTATTGAGTCTGTCATCTGCATTTTTATAACTGTCTGGTTTGGCTCTGCAACCAAACAAGACAGATACAGACTTTAACAGATAATTAGAACTGCAGAAAAAACAATTGCTACCAACCTGCCTTCCACTGAGGAATTGTATACTGCACGAATCAAAAAGAGAGCTGTGAAAATATCTACAGACCCTTCACATCCTGGACATAAATTGTTTCAACTTCTACCCTCAAAACGACGTTACAGAGCATTGCACACCAGAACAACTAGACACAAGGACAGTTTTTCCCGTATACCATCACTCTACTAAACAACTAATTCCCACAACACTGTCAAATGATTTACTAAGACTGTATTACTATTATTCTTCTCATCCTTCCTATTACCTATCTTCTCCTACTTATGACTATAATCTTGTTGCTTGTATCTTTATGATTTATATTGTTTTCTTTAGTTTCCTAGTATGATTTTATTACTTATTTAGTACCCTGTGGCTATTACTAAGTGTTGTATCTTATGATTCTTGATGAATGTTTTTTATGCACACTGATTGTGTGTCCAATAACACTTGGCCATTAAAGAATTCTATTCTATTCTATTCTATTCTATTCTATTCTATTCTATTCTATTCTATTCTATTCTATTCTATTCTATTCTATTCTATTCTATTCTAGGAGCAGTGATGGACATAGAATGTTGAATGTAAACTGAAAGTTCAAGAAGGAAAAGGTCACTGGAAGAATATCTGAAGGACAGTGAAGCATACCATGTAGGCTTGCTAAAGGTCAGAAAGACCAAACTGGCTTACCAGAAATATGAAATGAAGAATAGAAAAGAGATATGGCAAGGGAAAATATTATATAGCCACTACATTTAAAAAAACTAACAGCCTAAGCAGATAATGACAAGAGCTGGCAGTGGCTAAGAGCAGGAAAGTTGAAGAAAGAGGCAGAGGCACAAATTCTGGCTGCACAGGATGAAGCCTTAAGAACAAATGTATATAAAGCCAGAATTGAGAAGACAGCAACAGACAGCAAACGCCTTCTCTGAAAAGAAGCTGAAGAAAATGTGGACTACCTAGTAAGCTGCTGCAAAAAGATTGCACAGACTGTTTACAAACAATGGCATGACAAATCAGTAACAATTGAGCAGTGGAATATCTGCAAGAAATACTACTTGTCTGCAAGCAAGAACTGGTTGGACCACAAAACTGATAAAATAATAGCAAATGAAGAAGCTAAACTGTCCTGAGACTTTAGAATTCAAACAAACAAGTAGCTGCCATATAAGTCCCAAATTTAATCATTGTTGAAAAGAAAGGGGAAAAAATATCTGAATACGAGATGTTTCAGTACCTGAAGAAGGCACAGAATGCAACAGAAAGAACTGGAGAAAGATAACAAAATACAAAGATAAAAAAAGAGCAAAAAATAGTACCAATAGAAATAGGATCTTAGGTAATCTCAAAACAACTGGAGCATTACTTAAACATCATCAGCATTGACATTACCATCAGACAATTGCAAAAGGCAGCTTTATTTGGAACAGCTTTCAAATAGTCCTTGATTTACAAATGGTTGGATTTTCTACTGGTTGTAGCAACAATCACATGATTGTTTTGCAAAAACTTAGCAAAAAAATGTCCATTGAATAAGCTGGATTCAGGCTTACAGCCCCATGATTCATTGAATGTCCATGTGATTCACTTAACAACTGTAGTGATTTATTTAACAATTATCATAAAAATGATAAAAAATTGTGTTTGGTCATATGGTAACCTGTCTTACAATGGCTGAATTGTGGTTATAAGATGAGGAGTATTTGTACCTCTTGCAATGATACCTTTAACACCATCAAACAACATCTCTTTATTCCAGTCCATGGAAAGGATTTGACACATGGATAAAAATGCCAAATGAAGTCTAAACATCTGGCTGACTATATGACCAACCAGAATAATAACAACATAGTTTCTGATATACAATAATTGCATTTTATTCATAATTAAACATACATTTTTCCTCTCTGCATACACATCAATTCCACTTCACAAAATCAGTTCATATTCATGTTCAGGTTTATTACAACATCTTTGCCCTTAGTTTCACAGATACATAATGCACCTATGTAAGTTGGATGGATGGATGGATGGAATTTACATTTTATATATTACTTCTTGTTCTTTTCCTGTTACTATTACTATTTTCTTATTCCTATTATATCACAAGTCACTATCCTCCATATTCCATCATGAGCACATGGGCCCTCAATTATTGCTTCCTATTATCTGTTCAGGCTTTGATCCATCAAGATTTTCACTAGTTTTTAATAAGATAGAATATGTGTAACCAGACTTTGTTGCACCTGTGCATTCATTGTGTACCAACAATAAGAATAGTACTGATTTATTTTGCCATAACATCAACCAAAAAACCAACATCACTTCAGGTGTTTTCAGGCTACTCTATGCAAGCTAGCATCTCTAATCTACATATATCTGTTGCCTACATTCCACCAAATGCTACATATATTGTACATTGGCACTTCTGAAATTCCTGAAGGATCTAGTGGTGGCACAGTGGTCAGAATGCAGTATTGCAGGCTAATTCTGCTAACCGCCAGCTGCCAGCAGTTCAGTCCTCATAGGCTCAAGACTGACTCAGTCTTCCTTCCTTCTGAGTTCGGTAAAATGAGGAGCCAGATTGAGGAGTGAGGGCAACATGCTGACTCTGTAAACTGCTTAGAGGGGGCTGTAAAGCACTGTGAAGCGGTATATAAGCCTAAGTGCTATTGCTATTTATTACTCCATTAGTCATTAGTAAATTAGTAAAGCTTGGAATTTGTTATACCAAGGGCTCAATAGCAACATGCTCAAACCCAACAATGGACCATTCTTTAAATTGTGGCAAACACATAACTGCCTGATCCTACCTCTTCTCAGCTGCTGTGGCCTAGAGGGAGAGCTCTTGCCTCACAATCAGGAGGTTGTGAATTTGATCCTAGGTAGATGCAGATGTAGGGTCTCCTGCTTGGACAGGGGGTTGGACTCGATGACCTGCAAGGTCCCTTCCAACTCTGTTAATCTGTTAGCATAGGTTTTGACAGGGCAAAAGAAGGATTTAGTATAAATATATATCAAAAGAAGTTAATAAAAAGAAAATGTGACTCAAAAATGCAGACCCTTTCTAAACTTAGCTTTTCTGCATCATCAACTGTGTCAGATACCAGAAATCTGATTCCAGGGAGCCACTCAAGGCTGAACTCTTAAAGAATGTCTTTCATCCTAATCATTGCTTTAGTGAGGAGGCTTGTTTACAGTCTGGAATCACTCCACCCTATTCTCTGTCTGACTTGTCATACATTACCTTTCTCTTCAAATGCCCAAGGTTTTTTAAGGAGCAATGCACAAAGCAATGTAATCCCTTCTTTTTTGCTGTCAATGATTTTCTCAAGGAGGATCATACTAGAAATTCTGCTTGGGATCACTGTTATTATAATTCTAGGGAGATGTCCAAAAGTGTTTCTTTCTTTTAAAAAGGAAATTTCACCATTGGCTCTTTGCCCTGAACTAGGAGAAGATGTGCCAAAAATGGGATGTCATGAAAATCCAAGCAGTATTAGTTTTCGTCATTAAACTTGAAATGGTGCATTCATGTTTAGTTTGTTTTGTTTTTTCTCATTAGTTGATTCCTTGTAAGACTTGACAAATAATGTGAGGTAAGACTAATGAGAAGTGATACATGCAGAATAAGTATAGGACTGTTAACATTTACTTTATTTATATTCAAAAGAGATTTTTTAAAAAAAAAGAATTCATGGATTGTGAAGCATTTACCTACCAGAATAAAGTTTTTCTTTAAGTTTATCCCCCAGAATAAGCAGTTCTTATGTTAACAGATACATAATGATAAAATCCATTGAATGCAGCTTTTGTATATAAAACCACATCAGGGATACCCACAGTACTCCTGGAAATATAAGGGTATTATCCAGTCAGAGATTGTATTGGATACAAACCACACATGATAAATAACTAGAAGAAGTAAAATATGATGATAGGGACGTATCTTTAGTACCCATAACACCTTTCTCTCACCAATGACTTGTGCATAATATACAGTCAATTAACTCCTATAGTTTAATCAGCAATCTACTATGAAATCTCCAACTATCCAGAACCTTGCTATCAATGTTCCTGACAACTATTGTTTTAAAGCACCACAGAGAAAAACAAGGTATATCACACAAAAAGCAGATGTATAACTCTTAGGATAGGATTCTGAAACCATAAGAACATTTACTCTTTCTGGCAAAAGACTTCCAGAACTATCAGGAAACAAACATTCTTTTGCCTGGCAACCAAAGAGCCCAGGATCAAATACAGGACAGCAGCAGCAACAGCAGTCTCCAGAGGAAGGAGAGAATGCTACAGATCTTAATGCAATTGTAAACAATAAAAGTAATTGTCTTATCATTTCCCCCAAAAGTAGTCTGGAATCCATATCTTATGCCAAGTTCCATTAAGGGTGGACAAAATGTAACATTTTGTCATAGATGGCAAAAATAGCTTTCCTCTGATTTGTTAGCTTAATTTATTTTTACTTGGTGAATGATCGTAATCTGAATCCAAAATACTCCAACACCAAAAGATTTTAGATAGTTCTAAGTCCTGACTTTTACATATCCTATTATCGCATCTAGTAGATCCTTCTATAGTTGCCTGTGTTTTGGCCCTCTATAACTAGCTAATATCATACCAAGCCTAAATTTTCTTCTCCCCTATTATTGACTGACTGTCTCAAATTTCCGAGCAGCAGTGTTGTACCAGTTGTAGGAGATATTGCTTCCATATTATGAACCTATGATCTAAGAAGAGGCCTTTCCCAGCACAAATTATGAGGAGACTCTCTCTCCTACCTCCATGCCTTCCGGGGGAGGAGGTTTGCATAGGAGCTCTACTGGCACTCACTTGAATGCCTGGGCAGGTGTCAGCATAATTCAAAAATCCTGAAGTCCCATTCCGTTTTCATGCTAAGCTCTTCATATCCTCAACCAATTCCTGAAAGGGATTGCTGCACTACTTAGTTGAGAAAAAAAGTAATCTGAGGGGTCCTTGGTGCTCTCTGAGGGTGGTTATTTTCTTGCAAACATTTCATTAGCAAAAGTAAAAAATATCGTAGTGTTAGTGGTAGAAGGGTTCCTACAGGCTATTTTTTCCCTATTTGCATGCAACATTTGACCACCATATTGGTACCAATAAAGGAGAATATTGTAGTTCATGGTTGAAATGAGGAGTTATTGGTGTTCCCTGAAATTGGTTGTTTTCTTGCAGATTGTTCATTATCCAAGCTAGGTAACATCATCAGTGCTAGTGATCTGCATATCCACTTATCCAGGGGTGGGTTCTAAATTTTTTTACTATCGGTTCTGTGGGCATGGCTTATTTTGTGGGCATGGCTTGATGGTCATGTGACAATTATTTAGGATTTAGCAGAGGTACTGGTCTACCAGGCTTTTAACTGCTTGCAGAGCTGTACCAATCTAACCATTTATTTTTTGCAGGCACCGGTCTACTCATTTGTTTTCTTTTAACACTAATCAGCTGTAGGGTGGTCCTTTGAAGCCCGGCAGCAAGAGTTTAAAGTATTTTTCCCTCCAGCCATCAGCTGGGACTCAAGAGGCAGCAATAGATTGGGGGGGGGGCAAATAAAAAGTAATAATAACACGGGGGTGGGGGTGGGTCCGGGGGGGACACGGGGGGGGGGCCTGGGGGCAGAACCGATTTGGTGACCAGGCTGAATTGGGCTGAACCAGGCTAAACCGGGAGGAACCCACCACTGCACTTATCAAAACCAATGGAAAGGGAAAGACATAAAGTAGGAAAACAGCACTCATAAATGATACAATATTGGATTCTTCAGCAAAACACTGACTACAGGGTGTTTTGATATGTATCCTGAAGTGAGATAATTACTAGACAACTAATCAGACAAGCATGTTTTATTAGTGTACTTTCTGGGAACAAGACATTTTATGCAAAGTGTCCACTTTATCTTCAGTTATTCCTTTCTCCATGGTGTCCATAATGGGAATTTCTCCATGTGTCTAAAGGTACATGAAAGGGAATCAGAATGTTATATTGTCATGCTTTACCATCAAAGTTAAGACACTCCAGGTGAAGTTTCTATAACGCTATGCTATAATAACTGTTGATTTATAATACAGCCTATTGTCAATTAAAACAAAATAAATTGCTTGTGGGAAATGTAAACAACATTTTTAATTGAAAAAATATTTAATCAATTTAATCAATTTAAGCCAATTAAAAGGAAATAGTGATTTCCCCCCTGTGGTTGGTGGGTTGTTTATTTTTGTTGTTGTTATTTTTGTATTTAAGGAATTTCAGAGTTGTACTATAGTAGGCATTGTAGTAGAATATAACATAGAAATATGTTTCTATTATAGCCATAGCTGTATATTAGAGGAGATGTAGACAGAGAACGGGGCAGCAGCAGCCGCTAGCATTGAAGGGAGAGTGCCACACAGAAATGGGAGTATACAGAAACACCACCCCCTTCTCCCCCTCCATCTCCATTGATGGGCAATCCCATGTGAAGAAGGGGGTTAGCAGAGTGGGGAAGAGTGCGAGGTTGCTGCTTCTGGGACAAGGGGACCCGGGATACATCTAGGTCCAGCTCACCCGGTATCTCTTCCTTTTGCAGCCAGCATTTTTGGGCTGTTTTCCAGGCCAATTTTGGCCCAAAAAATGGCCTGGAAAATGGCCTGACAAACGGCCTGAAAATGGCCCACAAAACAGGCAGGGGTGGGGCCAGAGAGTGGTCCAATTTGCCGGTTCTCTGAACAGCACAGAATTAGAACAATTGGTTTGGGAGAACAGGTCCAAACTGGCAGCAGCCTACCTCTGGTTTAGGTGGCAGTTTTAGGAGGTTTTTACCCCATCAATAATAGGATCTTCCATCAAGTCCTACAGTTTAATGCCAGGAGCCTCCAGAGCTGCAGGATTGTGGCAATTATAGAGGCCATTTCAATGCAGGAACCCAGGTTTTTTTTTCTAATTTTCTTTTCTTTTCTGTTGAGGGCTAGTTTTTAACTGGTAAAAATGCATATTAGGTACAGTGGATTCTAAATGCAACCACCTAACCACATTTTAATTTTAAAAAGCAAACATATTTTCTGCTGAAATTCTGTGGTTTGCCATTGAATTTCGAAGTGTTGAGCTTCAGGGGTTGAAAAATGGAGCTGGAAGAGGCCCAGTCAGCCCATAAAACAGCTACCATTGCTCATATCTGTTATGGCTTTGCTGTCGGTGGATCTTGAGTGCTTTTGCACTTGTACAAAGTATAGCAGCTGAAAGTAATAATATACAGATAATCCTTGAGTTACGACCATTTAGTTAATAATGGTTCAATGTTATAATAGCCTTTGAAAAAGTGATGTACAACCTGTACTTGCACTTTCGACACCTTTAGTTACATGATTGCAATTTGGGCACCAGTCAACCAACCCACCTTACAACCAGTTGCAATGTATTGCAGTCATGATTTGTGATCTTTTCTTGCTGATTTACAGCAAAAAAATGCCCATTGGGAAAGCTGGATTTGCTTAACAACCACAGTATTCACTTAACAACTGCATGATTGGCTTAACAACCAGAGTGATTTGCTTAACAACTGCTGTAAAAATTGTAAAATTGGATCTGATTCAACTTACAACTATTTACAATTAAAATTCCACTCCCAATTGTGGATGTAAATCGAGGATTATCAGTAGAACTGTTTTTTTACGGAATATTTCTACCTACAAACATAAAAAGAAATAAAGGTAAAAGTCCATCTTCTTGTTATTAAAAAGTAATATCGCAAATAAGGAGATCGTATTGGAGTCCTTGGTGATCTCTGAGCTTGCTTGTTTGGTTGCAGATATTTCATCACTAACTATGTAATGAAGCATCTACAGGCAAACAATCAAGCTCAGAAAGCACCAGGGATTCCACAGTTCAGCCCTGAGCTCTATATATATCTTCCCTTCCATTAGGAACATACTTTTCAGCTAACCACTGTAGTACAATATTGAAATATTAATTAATGATATTGAAGAAATATAAGAGACAAATGCAGAAAATTAATAATTGTTTTACAATTGGTAAAGTGTAAAAAATGCTCCCTACACCTCATGCTAAAGCAAAATGTGGAAGTATAGACATTATTATGGACAGTAGCCCAATGTACAGCGATATTGAATTTTTTTAGCTATGTTTGAAATAGCTCCAACCCTCAGGGACTTTAACCTCACACCCTTATATTAAATATATTAAAGTAATAAGACATCCCCTGCTAATAAGCCCAATCAGGCTTTTGAGTACATGGCAATAAAGCCAAACACTTATTTCAGGGTTCAAAAAAATATAAGACAGGGTCTTATTTTTGGGGAAACACAGTAGTTATTTTACAAGTAATGGATCATAGTCTAATGTTCCTTAAAGTATGTTTGTGTGTGCGTGAGTGTGTGGGTGTGTGGGTGAGTTCATGCAGCATTTGAGGTTTGTTTTGAGCAACATTTATCACATATCATATAAAAATGTGTGAGTGAATGTGAGAGGGAGAGAAAGAGAAGGAGGGAAAGGGAACAATAGACCTAGACACTGTTGTGATTTAGGGAGATGTCTATAACAACCAGCTAACGAGATCTCAGAAATGTCTTGATGATCTGCTCTAATTGCTCTGTATAATTGGAGACTGTTTGGTCCACTCTCCACTCACCAAGTGGAGTATTTCAAAACTGCCAATCTGCCAACTACACAAATGCTGCTCTAATTGGATTATATTGTTCCTATTTATTTATTTAAATATTAATTATTAAAAGATTATAGAAGTCAGAATGCTGATTATCAAAAAGCTGACATTGAAATGGCAGAAAAGGTGAAGGTTATACAATTTATTAGTGGCTTTATTAGAGGTAATACCATTTGATTATTTTATATTTTCACATTTAATTCTTGTCAAGGAGTGTTTCAAATTATCTTCAAACCATTCTTTTAAAGAATTGTATATTTGTATATTTAACCATTTTTCCAGCTCCTTTGAACTATAAGACAGAATGGGAAAAATTTTACTTTTCTAAAATGAATACTCGTCCACTTCTGTTTTATTTTCTCCTGGAAAATCTTTGAGTGGAGTTCTCAAGGCATTCTCAAGCAAAAGAGCAATTCTGCATCACACTCTTTTAGAATGGAAAAGTACTTGGGAAGGATGTGGAGTGCAAGTAATCAACATTCTTAATCCTTCCTGCCTTTTCCCACTGTGCTTCTGTTGCAATTTCTCCTCTCATCGCTTAGTAACTACTGTATTGCATTCAAAATGAGGTTCAATTGTTTAAATATTAGCAATCCATTTCATCTCTTCTCTAGACTCTGTCCCACTTATTAGCTTTCTTTTGCTTGTTGCTAGAGAAGGTAAAGGGGATGGAACCTCTTTAGTTTTATCAACATTGACAGGAATGATCTGGAACTGATTCTTTTGCTCTAGCCAGAGAGGCCTGTGTTGGATTTTTTGAGAATTAAAAGCAAAGATGATGTTTCTAAGCATGCACAGTAATGACATTCCTTCAAAGAGTTCATTAATTCTTTGATTATTAGTAGCTCCCTCTTTTATCTCTTGTCATATCACAGAATTTTGAATCCCAATTGAAGAGGATCTTAGTTGTTTCTTTGTGCCTTTGCACCCTCAGCTCCTACAGTAAGTACCTGATAAGATATTGACTGACAAGGAGCCTGTTTCCCAGGCTTCAGTCATTTCTCTGGCTATTTTTGTCCCTGTTCAACCATCAATTGTAGTAGCTGAAAAATTGAATGCACATCATTGTTCAACTGAAGTGTAAGACTATCAATGACTTGGGTCTTTTCATCTAACCACTCACTTGTGTTCTCACAATATGGTTTCTTTCACCAGGAAACAACAATCAGTGGCTTAACAGGCAGCCATCAACAGTCTAATTAACAACCAAAAAGCTACACACAACCAGGCACCTATAACTACAACATGTAGAATAGCCCAGTGCACATATTCTGGAGAGAGATAAGTTCCCTGATCGTGGGCTCCAGCATGAGCCCGAAAGCTTGAAAGAATAAATCTTTGGTCCCAGTGACTGACTCGGATTGGATCCTGCAACATATTTACTTGTTTTGGGGTGGGGAATTAACAGATGAAATAGTAGTTTAAACCTCGCAAAAGCTTACTGTTAAATTATTATGATTAATAGTAATCATAAATGTTATGATTATTGTTTTTTTAATTGAAAAAGTTTTACAAACACAAGTTTCCCCCCCCCACTCTCTCCCCTCCAACCCCCCTCCCCCCCCACGACTTCCCAAGGTGAAATCCAAATCATACCATATCATATAGTACCCTCCTACAACTCTAACCCCTATCTACACTATAAATTTCTACATAACATTCAATTGAAAGCTATCTGATACTTCCTTGTTTGATATTTGTTCCACCCGAAATCTATCCATTTCTTCCAGTTTCTTGAGTCCGGTCTTTTAAGTATGCTGATATCTTCGCCATTTCTGCAAAACTGGCCACCTTCAAAGTCCATTCTTCTATAGTAGGCATAAAGTCTTTTTTCCAATATTGACCAATCAATAATCTAGCTGCTGTGACCATATATAATATCATTTTTATTTCAGTCATTGAGGAATCCTTAACTATGCCCAGTAAAAACAATTGAGGAGAAAATTGCAGTTTTTTCTTCAAAACATTTTGCATAACCCACCATATTTTAATCCAAAAAACCTTCACTTTCTTGCATGTCCACCATATATGATAATATGTAGCATCTAAACATTCACATCTCCAATATTTTGCCTGGACATTAAGATACATACACGTAATTTCTTGGGATCTAGATGCCACCTATAAAACATTTTATAAAAATTTTCCCTCAAGTTCTGTGACTGCGTAAATTTAACATTCTGAACCCATATTTTTTCCCATGTTTCCATCATAACTGGTTCCGCCTTTATCTTTTATCTGTCTTACCAAATCTTCATGCAACATTAAACCAGTTTTTTGATCTTCCCTCCATCTCAATTGAAGTTGATTATACTGTAACCAAGTTAAAAATATCCCGTCTTCCAACAGAGTATTTAATGTCTTTAATTGTAATGCTATGATTATTGTTGATATACTGGTGTCTAAAATGAAGATGTAAATAAATGTAAATGTTCATCCCAATCAAATAATAAAGGAATTTTTCAGTATCAAAAATATAACATTGTAGAGCGTGGCAGTTTAATTACTTTCCTTGTACTGGTCATTAGATCTCCAATTTTCTAAAGTTGTTCTCTTGAGCTGTGGTTTTAAGAGTTCAGATTACAACATTCCCGCAAAATAAACATTTTCCACAGTGATTCTTCCCCCCCCCCCCAATTAGATTTTTTTTCAAACTGATTTTCTAGTTAAAAGCTCCTGGTTCCTTGTGAATTTTGGTAAGCAAGTCACTTTAAGGCAAAATAAAAAGTCCTCTAAATCATCTCTCCATATGGCTCAGTTTGCTTGCTTTCTGCTGTATATTTGCTTTTATGCATTAGTTCTTAGCACACTGGAGAACTGCTCCAGTTCAGTCCGTTTGTCTTCTCTTCATGTCCATACTCTTTCATGTGGGAAGCCTATTCTTTTAAAAAATAATAAATATTTATGAAAGAAAATTCAGGTCTTCAGTGAAATGCAGACAAGAAAGACTCCACCCTATATAAAGAAAAGGTAACAAAGGCAATTAAAATTGTATGTTATTAAAAAGGCATAAGAGAAGGGAAAAGATGCTTAATACATATGTAAGGTAATTTATGGAAGGACACAATGCCAAGTTGTGAGTTTAAAAAGAAAAAAAATTGCTGCAAGGCAAGTTTATTCTGACCTGATCTGAAAGCCCTCTGAGCCTTGGCCATGTGCCCATCAAGAGAACATCAGGGTAGAGCTGTGATATTATTTAACAATATATTCTAGTGGTCATGGTGACCTTATGTATGAAACATTATATTTTTGATGCTTGCATGCTTTCTCTCTTCCTTTCTTTTTTTTCCCATCCAGCAATTGTGTGTTCAGCAGCTCCAGTGTTTTGGCTGGTATTTTGCCCCAGAGCATGAAGACAGATCCTTGGCTTGTCCCCGTATTAAGCTGTAGTGCCAAGCCCTCTGGAATGTCTATGCAGAATTAATATTTAGATACCATATGAGATGCATCTTTCATTACAGCCTATGATTCAGACAAGCTGATAGAACAAATTTGCCCTCCCCCACCATAGGTAAACCGTGGTTGAACTTTCACTGGCATATAGTCTTGCTTGATGAGACATGCTTTGAATTACATAAGATTAAAAGATACTTCTTTTTCCAGACATAACTGGTGAGAAATCTGCATGTAGCAACAGGTTATATTTCAACTATGAAAAAAGAGTATCAGCTAAAAAATCAGAGATCACAGCCCTTTCTGCGGTTGTTGTTTTACTCTGAAATGTTTTCAGGAATCATTTTTATAACCTTAAGGAAGATTCCCGTTTTAATTTAAATGCATTGCTGAGAAGAGAGTCTGCAATATAAGTACTATTACAATATTTAAACTTTTCAAAATGAAGATATATTCTATAGAGGATAACGCATATTTATGAGTGCATAACAATTCACACGATGTCAAATATAATGTATAGTATATTTGTATATAAATACACTGCAAGCAGATAGAAAGATTAACACTGGTATACAACCTAAGTATCTCATATACTATACTATGCATCCCATGAAATTAGAAACAGCAGTTGACAAAATGCTTCGTATTATGAGAACAGTCTATTACACCCTAAAATCAAGACATACATTCAAGTAATGGGTAAGTCTGAATGTGTGTGTGTGTGTGTGTGTATGTTTTCTATAAAAACTATTTTTGGACTATATAAAATGCAGTGTGTGTGTGTGTGTGTGTGTGTGTGTGTGTGTGTATCAGAGGTGGTATTCAGCAGGTTCTGACCAGTTCTGGAGAACCGATAGCAGAAATTTGGAGTAGTTCAGACAACTGGTAAATATCACCTCTGAGTGGCCCCATCCCTATCTATTCTCTGCTTCCCAAGTCCCAGCTTATCAGGAAGAAATGGGGATTTTGCAATAACCATCTCCTGGAGTGGGTTGGGAATGGAGCTTTTACAGTATCCTTCTCCTGGAGTGGGGTGGGAATGGAGATTTTACAGTATCCTTTCCCTGCCACGCCCACCAAGCCATGCCCACCAAACCATGCCATGCCCACCAAGCCACGCCCACAGAACCAGTAGTAAAGAAATTTGAATCCCACCACTGATATGCATATTTATGTATGTATATATACATATGCATATGAATATGCATATATGTACATACATACATACAGGCATACATACGTACATACATGTATGAATGTATGTATATTGCATTTTATTTAGTCCAAAAATAGTTTTCATAGAAAAGATATAATTAAAATATTACTAATTAAATGTGCCTATTTCTTATGTGAGACTCTTCTTGAAGTCTCCCTTTAGCCTTTCTCTGCAGAGATAATTTTTGCTGATTTACTTTTTTCAGTGCAACTCAATCTGTTCTAAAGAATTCCTCAAGTTTCTAGAGCAGATAGAGCATTGGGCTCCAAATATATTTGAGACATATGTTGGTAAGTAAGAATCTATACATCTCACATCATATTACTCCTGCAAAGGAGAATGGAACAAAATAGAAATAACACTGCTCCATTTACTCTGGATTAGTCTTACATATTTGCATATATGTGAAAAACTTTCTTATGTCCAAACAAATGCAATGTTTTTCTTATGCACTCATGGAATAAAGTTCTTATTAGATATGTATGTGTCTACCTATGCATGCAAATGTTAGGTATTGTGCTTGTCACCTGGCTTATTATTCCAAATGTGAGATGGCATAGAAGCATCTCACCATAACTGTCAGCCTTCCTAACATGTAACACAGCCCATTTTATACTGAATGTTTATTATAACATCAAAACTGAATCTCTTTCGCAATAGTTGATTATTCCTGGCAGTTGAAGCTGAGACCCCACCTTATATCATTTTGGATTTTCTGCTGGCACCTTTCCATTCTGTGCTTTCCCACAGCCAGTGACAATTGCCTCCTGTTTATGTTCTCAGTATTGCTCCCCTGGCAAATCAAGCTTCTAATATATATCAATCAAAAACACTGAGTTACATGTTTTGGGTACTATTAATGCCATCTGGACATGTGTTTGTAGTACAGCATATACTTGTAAAAAACAAGTAATTTTTGGCTTCATCCAGGTGTTTCCTCCAACAGAGAAGTAGGTAGGTTTAATTCCAGATTATTTTAAATATTAAAAACACTGGATGTAGATTTAATTCTGCCCCACCCTCAAAAAGGGGAGTAGGAACAGATGTATCTAAACTTTTAAAAAGCACCTTGCATAATGTACCTTAATACAGAAGTGTTAATAGTCACAGCACACATTTTGCAAGAAAGAAATGCCTATATTATTATATTGTTTAAAATGAGTGTTTAAAAATATTACTTATTTTCCAATGAATTGGTAGCAGGCCTTTTTGTACATCAATTTTATCTATAAAGTTATGGTATGATCCTGTTACAAGCACTCTATGGTTGTGCTGGTTTGAAACACTGAGCTACAAAGTGAGAGACTATGCGTTCTAGCCATTCCCAGTCACGAAACCAGCTGGGTGCCTCTGAAGCCAGTCTTTCTCTCTCAGACCTAGAAAGGAGACAATGGCAAGCCATTTCGAAAGAATGCTGCCAAGAAAATTGCATGGATATATCTATGTAATCACCAGGAGTCAAGACTGCCTGAAAATAAGTGAGATTTAAGCATGTGTAGCTTTGGCCAGCTCCCAATGTAAATTGTGTAATTCCAACAAGTGGGTCATCAAAGCATTTACAGTATCTGTCATCAATAAAGAACCACTTTTTGCTTGAAATTATTACTTCCTCACACACACATACCCCAAAAATAAATGGGGGGAAAGGTTTAATTAACAGCAGTACAGCATTTTGAATCATGAGGAAAAAAAATCATTGAAACAAAAACCAGACCACAATTAAATGTAAATAAAATTTACATATATGATAATGTAAAATTATAAATGTAAATATGAGTCTTTTGTTTTCATTTTATTTTTAAGGTTCCAACAATTATTTATAGAGCACTATCTATAGCACTATGATAGCATGCAAAAATACAAAGATGACTTCCTTCAAAACTCTCCACATTCCATTTTTGTCTATTAAGCATTTGGAATAATAATCTTTTAATCTATATTCTTAGTGTGAATAAATTTGAAAAAGCTTATGTAGAGGTAAGCCTCACTGTACTCAGTAATTCTTACTATGAGGTAATTGCTATAGAACTGGACCTTATACAAGGGTGACCTTATATGCACAATTAAACTCATATCCTGTTTACATTTTGCATCTAATTTCTTTGTCTTCATGTTCTTTCCTGAGTCAGATTAGGAAAGTCAGCCATATTCAGTAGCTTGAAAATTGAATTAAAACTGGAAAGATCCAAACTTAAGGACCTAATGAAGATACGAAACTCATAGAATAATTTAGACCTGCCCACTATCAAACCTATTTTGCCAAATTATTCTGAAAAAACACAGAAGGATGAAGAAGTTTGTATCTCATCTTGTTGAAGGAAAGTTATGAATGCAAGGTGGTCCTTCAGGTTCAAAAAATATATGCTCCTGTGCAGTTCATCTGCGGACACAGAGATGGCTCTGCAGTTCATTCTAGAATCACAGTCTAACACAATGGAGACATTGGAAGTCCATTGTTGTAGTAACTGTGGATCTTATCCTGTGATGCTGCTCACAGTTTTCTATACATTTTTGGCTGCAGCTGTCTTCAAAATCAGTGGAAGCTTCATAGCAAAGGGTTCACCAGCAAGTTCTGTCAACAGCCACAGCTTCTGGTTCCCTTGGCTAGATGTCACAGTGGTGTATGGTTTTTTTCACCATGTCTTTGTAGTGCTTGCATGGTCAACCTAAAGGTTTCTTTCCAGACTTCAGTTCACTGTTGAGCAACTAAATAAATAGAGTCATGAACGCTAATGCCAGCAGCAGCAGCAACCAGACATGTTGAATATAAGTACAATCTCTCATTCTGATTCATTTGGAAAAGTAGCTGTGACAGTTTATTTTCATAGGTTTTAATGCACACTATGTTTAAACGTTGCAGTTTTTAAATAAGGAGCAATCATATTTTATTTTTTTATTTCTACTTTCATCCTCTGAGGACCATCATAGTTTCTCTTATGTAAAATCCAAATAAAGAAAGCTAAAAATGTTTGTTTAGAGGAAATACTATTTCAAGTTAAGCAAATATACATTGTGAACACTCAAGACAGTTTGCCTTGTTTATCATTTCTGCAAATGCAGGAGAGAAATGTGGAGTCTGAAATGGTGAAATAATAACAGATTGCTCTGCCACCTATTGGCATGTTCATGAAATCCTTTTGAAAAATCACCATATTTTCATAAGTCAAGTTTCCAAAGTGTGATTTTAATGAGTTTTTTCCCCAAAAAAGATGCACTTAGTGGTTCTTCAGGTATTCTTTTTTAATATTTGTTCGGAAAAGTTTCATTTAAGAGCATGTTTGCAACCTCTCCTACTAATCTTGTTTCTGCCAATCTAAAAACCCCACAGATGGACAGATTGCATCAGAGTATCTGCTTCTGATTTCCTTTTTTTCAAAATGGAAGAAAGACGTGGTCTTTCTCATATATGTGAACTATGTTTGCTATCATTGCCTCTTCCTTTCTTCTCAGTTCTGCCTATCCCGATCTGTTTAATCTATTTGTTTGTTTAAACTTTATGCTATAATTCATCTCAATACATGTGAATCAGCATCACAACCACTGGTCTTTCCTTTGCTCTGCTCATTCCAGTCACTAATGTCATGCAATTGCATTATAACAAAGAAGGGGAAGACTGAGCAAAATGTCTGCTTCATTTCAGAAAGAAATTACTAGAACTTCTAAAAGTAGCACACAAAGGCATGACTGTCTCTCTTTAAAGGCATTTCTGTCAAAGCAAAGGCAAATAATAGATTTTGAAACATGATCCCAAACTACCCTCCTTTTCTTGATCTTGTTATGTTACACTTTCATGCTGGGGATGGAGAAATGAATTCTCTTTAGCAATTTGATTTTCAAAATAAAGAAAATTATAAAAATTTGCAATACTTTGAGCTTTCCACACTGTGTCCAGAGACAATAGTAAACAACACTGAGTGCTTCTACAATGTACAAAGGCTTCTAAAGGCAATAATGCAGCAAATGTGATTTTGCTTTTAGATTCAGAAAGTGAGATAAGTGGTTTAGTTCCCCTTTAAATTCATGGCCATTAAATGCATTTTAGCCATCCCAGTACTCTATTGCTTGTGGACTGTTCACCTGACCAATGTCATCCAAGACTACCTCTCCAAGCACTCTGTACTGTGCTAATTGATCTCTTAATTGGCTCAGTCAACACAGCAGACTCCATCGCACAACAAGCACTAATTGCTACAAGCTTGCTTTTCAAATGTTAAGTACCTTGAAGAATGAGCTTCTTGCACTGACTCCGCATCACAGGTTTCAGAAGGCAGATTAATATGTGAGCTTTCATCTCAAAACCTTGGCCTGCTTTCTTTCCCGAGCTGATTCTTTCTTCTCTACTACTTACATACTTCTAAAACTTTTTCTTAGAAATATAAACCTATAATAACTGCAGTTTGATTTTTAAAAAATCATTGTAGTGCAGATGATGATGACAATTCTTCATTCCAAATTTATACTCAAATTAATACTTTTATAGGTAGGCAAGCTCATTCTCTCATAGCAAGTCAATTTAGTCAAACTTTTTATTGGCAATTTTGAAGTTCTTCCAAGAGTAGACAAATGACCGTGTTTGAAACATAAATGAGTCAAAGAAGTAATTTAGTTTTTATACAGTAATGTAACTGAAACCATTAAATGAAGACAGTTTAATGGTATTTTTACTGTGATCTGAATATTAATCTGATAGACTCTGTTCCTCACCTAAGACATTATCAAAGTAGGCAGTTTAATGACAATAGAGCTAAATGTTTTAATTAGGGCTTTTTTTGGTTGCAGTTTGGCAGGAGAATTAGTGAAAGGAGAACATTGGCTAGTAAATTTAATTTGTCTTCTACAGAAAAGAAAGTCCAAAATTTGTGAATATTATGGTACTGTCCTGACAGAGATCTGTGATAATCATGACTTATTGCATATGTTTTCGCTTCCAAGCCCTTTATTTATATTGCAGTTGGTTCAGAAGGGCTGGTTCTGGGTAGCGCAAGGACTCATTAACAGAGTAATCATTCTTGATTGGTCAGGTAGGAAGATCTGAATATAGTGCAAAAACTTCATGTGGTCATGACTACATATCAGTTTTATTAAAATACTCCATCCTGTTTGTCACTTCTAAAACTAAGCACTGGGAGAATCACACTTTGATGATTTCCTGGAAAGGAAATTGTTTCTTAGTTTCTAAGGAAATTGTATTTTAAGAAAATCATAATAAAATTCTACTAAAAAATTATGCATGGAAAAATTTCCCACACTTTCAGATGTGAATTTCACCCTGTTGTTTATTACGTATCAGGACAAGATGGAAGGAAAAGATGTGTGGTCCTGCTAAAGGCCCAGAAAGCAGTAGTTGCCTCCACACTTTGGAACAACTACTCTGAGAAATACACTTAGTCTACCAAGCTGTCATTCTGAAGGCCCTTAAAATCAAAATTAATGGGACTTTGGACTTCAGGGTGATTGGTGGATAATATATATTATTACCATCATTTATTATTGTCTTAAAATTATTTGAAATGCTCTGGATTTTGGTTTTGTCTTCCATATCCTGCTCATTTCAGTTGGGGTAGAATATAAATATTGTGAAGCAGGCAAACAGACAGGCAAAACAGACAGGTGGTTTAAATGATGTAATTGCTTCTCCCAAGGCACCCTCAACTCTAAGGTGAGTCTATGAAGCTAACTGAAAGTAAGCTAACTGAAAGTAAGGAGCCTTGGTGGAGCAGCGGACTAAAGCACTGTTAAATAGCATTTAGCTGCCAGTTGCCTGCAATTACTGCAAGTTCAAATCTCACCAGGCTCAAGGTTGACTCAGCTTTCCATCCTTCCGAGGTAGGTAAAATGAGGACCCAGATTGTGGGGACAATAAGCTGACTTTGTATAAAAAAGAACACCACTTGGGGGGTGGGGGGCAATAGCCCTATTAAGCAGGCAAGTATGAAGGCTATTGCTTAACGCATTGTAAGCCGCCCTGAGTCTCCGGAGAAGGGCGGCATATAAATTGAACCAATAAATAAATAAATAATATTGGCATCATGTGAATTGCTGTGGGACTAAGTTAAGAGAAACATTTCAAATGTTTTGCCCTCTCTAGGTTTAAAACAAAAAACAGTTTTGGGGACATTTTGACTACAAAACAGCATGTGTCATTTTCAATGCTCTATCGCAATTAGAATATTACTTCTTGCAATTAGATGTTGGTTAATTATTTTTAAAAATCCTGTCTGGACCAATAGAGCCAGAGGGCTCAATCATGTATTGGATGCTATATACATTGCTCTAAGGGTAGAGATTTGGAGCAAAGCAACAAGTATTTAAGAAGCACATAGCACGGTGAGGGAGCCATTTTACTTCTGATCATAGATGAAGAAAGAGCTACAGAGAAAAATGATGGCTTTTGAATTTAGTACTGATGATTCTGCTATTGCAAAAGCCAGTAATGGTTGGTAAATCTATCTGTTCTCTAAACATCGTCTATAGGAATAAGTTCCTTTAGTTTAGTTGGCAGAATAAATACTGGCTATTTTGGAGCTTTTTGCCTGAGACCATTTAAAAAACCCATAACTGGTAGGCAGTCTTGCTTAGGCTGTGGTATTCATTGCATTCTATGCTTTTCTTTATATTTTTGTTTATAGTTATTTCCAATTATATGTAAAAATGCTGGTTGATTTCATATGTGGACACTTTTCATGGTGCTGCAGAGGAGACATATTTTAATTTCGTTACTAGTTTGACCTACTTGCTATGTTTGTCTATTCTTTTAGCAGGTTCAAATGTAAACCAAAGATTTGTTTTGCTGAGCAAAGGTGTGTGCATGACTCATTATTTTTTTCAAAGTGTTTTAAGATGTGTAAATACTCTCAACTAGGCCATGTAGGCATATGCATTTCTTGCATGTACTGCCCTTCTTTCTTTTATCTGAAATTACAAATTCTTTTTGTAAAAAATTCAAGTAAAGGAAATAAAAATAAAAATTTATAAAACTTCAAGCCAAATACACAAAATAAATACTGGGTGAAAGAATATTGAACATGTTGGGTTTAGATTAAAATTTTAGTTTCAAATAGTTTTTAAATGAACTCCATTTGTATGACAGGACTCACTGGAACATTAATTTCTTCCAGAAGTGTTCTTATCCTGGAAGAAGAGGCAATTAATTTGAAAAGGATATGAAACAGATTAGGCTCTAGGTTTGCAGGTTAGTATAGCAGTAGTAACAACCAACCCTTAATCTCTTCAGAATCTTTTCAATTAGCATCACCTCAGGGCAAAGGAAGGCTATCTTAGCTCAAGGAAAGAATTGTTTTATTTTTTTTCAATGGAAATTTTGGAAAAGCTTTAAAAGTGATATCTTTTGCTAATTTTCTACAATGTGGCCAACAAGTGATAGTCAATATTCCTCTACCTGGTAATTATCCTGTTTTATGGCTTCAGGTTGAAAGAGGAAGTAGCAAGAGGAAGAGCTTGTTCCAAGTTCCCCATTGCTTCCTATGACTGCAGCACTTGCAGAACACTTGAACTAGTTTTGTTCTGACAAAATGCAGCCAGTGTTAAAACATTCCTACAGAATATAATAATAGAAATAGCACTTAGATTTATATACTACTTCCTAGCGCTTTACAACCCTCTCTAAGCGGTTTACAGAATCAGCATATTGCCCCCAACAATCTGAGTCTTCATTTTACCAACCTTGGAAGGATGGAAGGATGAGTCAACTTTGAACCAGTGAGACTCAAACTGCTAAATTGTGGCAGTCAGCAGAAGTAGCTTGCAGTACTGCATTCTAACCACTGCACCACCACTGCTCACATAGCTGTTTTCCTATTATTTTTAGATTAAAACAAAATGTAATCTTCACTTTGTGCTCCGTCCTAGACTCATTTTCACATAATTGCAAGTTGTAGCAGCCCTCAGTCAAATTTACTGCATTGATTAACACAATCCTTGGAAGAATGATAATTGTTTCACAGAATATTATAGTATGGTTTTTGATCTTATTGTTCATAAATTATATTTGAACTCGAGTTAAGTTCACTATTATGATCTGTCAGGAAATGATAGACTAAATTTTGTGGGTTTTGTTGTTCATCTGTTTCCAAGTGCTATAGCATTTGAAATAGGCAGACAACATAGAACCATACATTTCTCCTTCTCATTTTCAAACCTCTGAGATTCATGCAACTGATATGTTATTTATGGCAGTTTTGATTTTTTAAAAATGAGGTAGATATTTCATCCCGTGCAATTGATTCACCAAAACAAGTGCATGTATTATAAAATGTGATTTTATTTTGGCTCATAAAATAACACTTGGAATCCTTGAGTTCCTTGTTTTGTACATCCAAACCTTACTCCAGGAAAAGACATCTCTTGATTTATAGTAGGAATTGATATCATGCTATCAATATACAGCAGATGTCCTATCACTCCTAAAAAATAGGGACAACTGCACAAATTAAAAAAAGAAAAGAATTTGTGTGGAGAATTTCTTCAGCATTCACATACAGTATAAGGTCTTGATTGCCAAAATCTTCTGACATTGAGTGATTTCCCAAGATTTCAAGCAAAGTATAGCTGTGTGCAGAAACTGTAGAATTGGGAAGATTGCTAAGGGTGGTGAATGCTGATATGCTTTCCATGATTGTTTTTCTTCACATTGAATTGCTGAAATAAAAAGTTAGGAAATTTTAGAGCACACTATCTATTCTTACCCTTCAAAATTCAATCCCCACAGGTATTATTGTTACATAATGCAATAAAGTGTTGTGTGTTTTTGGTGAGATATATGGAAATCAAATATACTGTTGTTTAAGCAAAATAAAATTACATCTTAAGAATATGAGTACTGTCCAGACCCCCCTCCCTTTAAAACCATCCAAACAGACTGCACTATTACAAATACTGTTACTAACTTCTGAAATTTTATTGTGTACTGTGTTAAAAAACATTTATTTCTATTAAGAAAGGAATTCATCGTCAACTATTGTTTTCTCCAAGCCTTTGGAGAGGTTATTTTACCAACTTGTGAAAGTACATTGCCAATAGGTTTTTACATATGATTATACCAGTATTGCATTTTAATTTAAAGAAACAGACTATTTTATAATAATTAATATCAGTATGTTCATTTCAGAAACAGGGCACCAGATACAAAACAGATTGCATTGGTTCCAATTCCAGACTTATCTTCAAAGGTTTTTGGTTTTGTTATGCAAAAAATTGTTTTGTTAAAATATAGCAGTCTCCCAATCCATTCTGTCATATCTCTTCACATTATCTTTAGATTTTTTTTAGATGTATAATAAGGTGCTAGCTAACCATAGCAAGATAAAACATCAAGAGAATAGCTGACCACAAACTCTCACTAGCAGAAATGCATAGGTCAAGAATAAAAATTCTGGAGATGAAAATGAGCAATTATTTTTTATATGGCGAACTGGTTTGAAGCAGCAGTGAGATGTGATGTGTTGTTGGATTCAAAGATGAAAAAGAGAAAATCCACAGGAAAAAAAAGATGAAGAATAATTGGTCTTCCTCAGCAACCATCTCAATCTAATCCAGTTTCTTGGCATATTGACATTTACCAGTTATACTACTCCTGCTCTGAAGAAGGCAGTGCCGCCTTTTAAAAACAACAACCCTGTTTGCTCTAAGACACTTTAGCAACATCTTGCAACAAATTCTGGACAGCCAATAACCATGTCCTTTCCCTTGTCAATTTTCCAGTTGCTATGTCTTCCCATCTTTCTGTCCCAGGAAAACAATTGTCAATCTCTTTCTTTCCTATGGGTGGCTCTTCCTTGACATTTACGCCTCTGTGTCTATGTTTGTGTAAGGGCTACATAGAAGTTGAATCCTTATAGTACATGCGATGAGGGAAAAGGAAAAGGGGATAAGGGAAAAAAAGGGAAAGAAAGTTCAGAAAAAGAAAAATAGCAATTTTTAAAAATGTGCTGAGTTAAAAAAACAATTGTTATGTACAAAGGCAACACTTTAACTAGTTTGTTTTTACATCATTCATAATAAGAATATTTAAAGATGTGTTAGTGGCTACATGAACTATTGTCTCACTTGAACAAGAGTTTCTATCTCTGCAAAGTAGCCAAGGGATTAGCCTGCAACAAACTGGGCAGAAATGGATAGACATTCTTGAAACTTGGAAAAACTTTCTGGGAGATGGAAAAAGTGCTAAGTGACTTTGTAATGAATGATGAATACATAGGATCGTCCTACAGTTTGAATCTGACCCCAATTCCACCTCTAGCTGGCCATGCCCCACCCAGGAGTCCCCCCACATGCCCCATTTTGGCTTCCAGGGTGGTGTAGGAGGCCTTCCAGGCTCAAAATGGGGTGTGGGGGCATCCCCCCCCCCCGTAATCCATTTTGGCTTCCAGGATGGTGCAGGAAAATAGTTGGGATTTTTGCTTGATCATTATTGTGGAATGAGTTTGAAATGGGGATTTTGCATTATGATTGCTTATAAATAAGTTGGAACCAATAATTTACTTATGAAATGGAATGGAAAAATCCCTATCTGTAGATCAGCGTTTTTCAGTCTTTGCAAGTTTAAGATAGACGAACTTTATGCTGCCTGGGGGAATTCTGGGAATTAAAGTCCATGCACCTTAAAGTTGGCAAAGTTGAGAAGCATGGGTCTACACTAAAGTTTAGGATTTTCCATTCCTGTTTTATTTAGAGTTTGGTGCAATTAAATAAATCAGTTGTGGTTTTGTTAACAAATAGTGATTAAAGCTATAAGAACCATTACTGGACTTTTTGTGAGAAACTGAAACTAAAAGTTGATCTGGGCTTTGATAAGGCATTATGGAAATAATATAGACAAATGTTAATCTTAGAGTAAGAGTTTGATATTTTTTTACTGATATCTGTACCAAAGAAAGTTGGAAGTCATTCTTTTTCAGTTTTCATTCTTTTCCTCTTTCTTTCATACACTTTCACTCTTTTTCTTTCCTGAGCCTTTTCTTTTTTCAAATCTGTTTTTTTTATTTGTTTATCCCTTAGTTTTGTATTTATTTTTTTTATGTATGAAGGATCAAATACTTAGCCATTATAATTCTACATTCCTTATTTACAGAAATCATATCAAAATTTAGAATGAAATCCACTGGGAGCCATCTCATATAAGGCAGGCTCTGAGTCCCTCTAACCAAAAATGTTTAGTGATAAAAGAGAATATTTGTAGCTCAGGGTTGAACTGTGGGGTCCTTGGTGCTTGATGCTTTTCCTGCAGATGTTTCATTACAAAATTAGGTAACAGTACTAGAAGGGAGTGGAATTTGCTCTTATTTTCATATACTAGTGGCTTCCCCTGTCAGTGTTGATCAGTTGCTTCACAAAAAGTGTTTTGATTGGTGCCGGGTCTCTACAGTCTCAGGCAGAGAAGAGTTATTCTGTACACCTCCCTTAAATATTCTTTACAATACAGATACTTAAATGTTCTTTACAATTTCCCAGCATTCCTTTAGAAACCTCCAACATGCAAACTGTGGTTACTCATCCTAAAATGAATCTTCTTTACCTGGAGCTTCAAAATTTACTGTTTGCTGGGGAGGTGTGTAGCTAAAAGTCAGTCTACATTTAGGGTACATCTGACTGGGGATATTTCTTCATAACTGTTATGTTGTTACTATTTTGAGCGGGAGATTCAAATACAGGAGTGTGTGTGATTGGTTAGCAGCCAGCACTGAAATGTATATAAAGAGTGCTGCTGCTTGTGTTCTTTTGCTGAAGTCTCACCGTGAAATAAAGAGCTGTTGCCACTACCTTGCCTATGCTGCTTGTTATTCCCCAGCCACTTCATTTGGTGACGAGGATGGGATAGCACACAGGAAGGCAAACAAAAAGAGCTGACAAAGAATCCACGGTGCCCATTGGGACCGAAGACTTCAGCCATGGCCGCGTACGTTCCACCTAAGCCATTCAACCCTACACGGGAGAAGTGGGGTTCCTAAATGATCTGCTTTGAATGCTCACTCGAAGCCAGCACTATGCAAGGGCTATCAGCGAACCGCAAACGAGCCCTGTTTCTCAGCCACTACGGGCTGGACGTGTTTGAAATGGCCGAGTTGCTCTGCGAGCCAACCCCAGTGCAGACGGTTCCTTGGGACATCCTCCAGGTGAACCTCAAGGCCCACTATGCTCCCGCTCCCTCTAAATTCGTCCAGCGCTACCAACTGAGATAACGGGTGCAGAAGGAGGGAGAACCGGTGACAGCGTTTGTAGCAGCTCTTAGAAGAGCTGCGACATACTGCAACTATCGCGACCTGACGATGCGCTGCTTGAACAATTGATCTGTGGTGTCCGGGACACCAGGCTCCAGAGACGGCTACTTGCGAAGCCTGGGCTGACCGTCACCGGTGCCCTAGACGAGGTCAGGACACATGAGGCATCCACGAAGGCATCGGAAGCGCTGCAGCATCCTCAGCCCGAGAAGAGTGGTCCCAAAGCGGTTCCAGTCCACCGTGAGGAGGCTCAGACCAGCTCGGAAGATGAATCGGATGAGGATGTCTTCCGGACGGACAAAAAGAAAGGCGAGCCCAGCCGCCATGAAGGAGCACATCCTGCACGAGTTCTGGGACGTATTCAAGGACCGCCTTGGCAAGTACGTGGGGACCCCGATTTCATTTAATTTGGACCCAGGGGTAGCACCAATCAGTCTTAAGGCAAGGCGAGTTCCATTCGCCTTAAAACCCAAAATCGATGCTGAGTTAGACAAATTAATTAGGCAAGGCATTCTAATTCTGGTGGACCACGCAAAATGAGAAACCCCAATAGTGACCCCGATCAAATCTGACGGGTCGATTAGGATATGCTCTGATTATAAATGTTCAATTAATAAGGCGTTACAGCAAAGTGCATATCCTGTTCCAATTGTCCACCATGTACTTCATTCCCTTGGCCCATGGAAAATATTTGTGAAATTAGACCTTGCGCAAGCGTACCAGCAACTTCTGGTAGACGATGCCACGGCAGAAGCGCAAACCCTCGTAACACATAGAGGTGCATTCGGGGATGCACCTCTATTACAAGGCATCCCCGGAGTCGTCCCCTATTTTGATGACGTGCTAATCAGTGGACAAAACGAGACTCAATTGGCAGAACGAGTCAGACTAACTTTCTCCAGATTCAGAGAGGCCGGTCTCAAATTAAAACGATCAAAGTGCAAAATTAGGATTCCCTCAGTGGAATTTTTAGGCTAAAAAATTGATGGGACAGGGATTCACCCCACGGAAAGCAAGGTGAGAGCCATCAGGAATGCCCCCACACCCAAATCAAAAATGGAGCTGCAGGCCTTCCTAGGCCTCCTAAATTTTTACACAATGTTCCTCAAGGACAAAGCGACTGTTGCAGAGCTGCTACATAGACTTTTAGGGAAGAATGCCCCTTGGGTCTGGGGCAGGGCAGAAGCGGCTGTGTTCAATGCCATAAAGAAACTCCTTTCTGAGGACAGCTTCCTCATACAGTACAACTCTGAACTGCCACTAGTGTTAGTCTGTGACGCCTCTCCGTTTGGTGTTGGTGCCGTACTTAGCCATAGACTGCCGAATGGCCTAGAGGCACCCATTGCGTACTACTCCCGAACTCTGTCAAGTGCGGAGTGCAATTATAGCCAGTTGGACAGGGAGGCCTTGGCAGCCATTGCTAGCGTTAAAAAAATTCATGAATATTTATTTGGACGGTCGTTTGACTTGGTGACTGACCACCAGCCGCTTCTGGGCCTCCTAGCCGGCGACAGGCCCACCCCTGCCGCACTTTCCCCATGGATGACCAGGTGGTCAATTTTTTTGGCCACCTACTCATACCGGCTGCTTCACCGACCGGGCAAAGCCATGGGATATGCTGATGCCCTAAGTCGCTGCCCCCTGCCAGACATCTTAGACAATCCGACCCCTGAAGCCCTGGTATTGTTGCTGGACACTGTGTCCCCAGGACCCCAGGTATCCGACAATGGGCCTCAGTTTACTTCTGTTCAGTTCGAAAGCTACCTTGCAGAACTAGGCATCCAACACGCTCTTTCTGCCCCCTTCCATCCTGCTTCGAACGATCAGGCCGAACGGTTCGTTCAGACTGCCAAGGAAGCCTTGTCCCGCCTGCACACGGGCGACTGGCAAGCCAGGCTAGACCAGTTTCTAGCTATACAACATGCCACCCCATTCATTGCCACAGGGCGCAGCCCAGCTAAGCTCCTCATGGGTTGCAAGCTACGATGCACCCTCAACCGTTTACACCCCAACTATTCAGCTGACACTTTCAAGGGGGTGGAGGGAGGCTTACGACAGTTTCAAATTGACACAGCTGTTTTTGCCAGGAACTATGCAAACGGTCCCCTATGGGTAGAGGGAACAGTCATTGGAATGTCAGGCCCCAAGTCATATACAATAGACATCGGCCAGGGTAAAATTTGGAGGCGACACATTGACCAATTACGCAAACAAATTGTCGGTAAAACCTTAGAAAACGATTTAAAAACAACCCCTAACTACCCAAGTCTTTTTGACACAGCTACCTCAAGCCCGAGTAAGCCGGAATACTTATCTGGCAACCCAGAGCTCCAGCGTTGTCCCAGCAAGCCGACCCTCCCAGCCAGGAGAAACCACACCTCCAAAGGGTTCCAGGAGGTTCCATTGGCAGAGACAGGAGAGACAGGAGGTCCCTCTGACTGGCTCAATGCCCCGCCTGCAACTGAACTGCGCAGGTCGACCAGACTTAGGGCATGCCCTGGTCACCTGTGTGATTTTGTTTGTAAATATGTAAATATCTGAACTAAGTGCATTCTGGGAGGGGAGGGGTGTTATGTTGTTACTATTTTGAGCGGGAGATTCAAATACAGGAGTGTTTGTGATTGGTTAGCAGCCAGCACTGAAATGTATATAAAGAGTGCTGCTGCTTGTGTTCTTTTGCTGAAGTCAAATAAAGAGCTGTTGCCACTACCTTGCCTGTGCTGCTCGTTATTCCCCAGCCACTTCAATAACTAAACTCTGCAGTTCATACCCCTTGCTCGCTGGATCTGGATGTCACAAAGCAAAGCCCATATTTTGTAATTAACCTCCATGCCCCATTTCAGCTGACAGAATGCTGCAGGAGGCTGAGTGCTGTCATGCCCACCCTGGCCACACCCATCCTAGCCATACCCACCCAGCTGGTCATTAGGGCAGGGAACTAGTTGTTAAATTATTTGAAGCCCACCACTGACTTCAATCATTCACAAATTCTAGATGTTCAATTTTATAATCTTTTAAGCAGCTAACTAAAGAAACAATGATAATAAAATATGCTGTGATTCTCAGATTACAGCATACAGTTTAGTCAATTAGAAATGGGTGTAATTTGAATGTTTGTGGCATGGCCACGCCTGACAGAATAGAGTTCGTGATTGTATGAAAAGTACAATAAATTCAAGAAGTTCAACAGAGAAATCCTTGGAAGGTGTACCAGACTAATTTTAGTAGTTAAATATGGGAAACCCCAAGGGATGTTTCCAGAATAATGGATTGACTGACAAATCTACTGTAAATGTAACATAAATTGAAAGGGATTCTTACATCTCAGGAGCAGTAATTCTGCAATGAATGTAGGAGAGCCAGACAACAATCCTAGTGCATGGATTTCACTTACAAATCCTTAGTAAATGCAGAATAAGTGAAAAAAGATTTCTGAGGGTTCGGGTCAATTGATAAATATACAATAACTTAAATGAGTGAGGAAAAAAAGACAATATAAAGGTATACTTGAACTTTGAATTGGCACCGTGCGGTATGGCTAAGGCAAGAAACAATAAACAAATATCTTTTCTCTTAAACACTACATTTAAAGATGAAGCTGAGTCCAGCCAAACCACAATAAATGAATTTTACGTTTTAAAAAGAAGTCTTCATATTCACTATGTTGAAGATCCACAACTTCAGGCATGGTCCAACTTTAGAGGGAGTCTCTTCACTGTTCCAATGGGGTCCAAACCATGAACAGAAAGTTTAGCAAATTCCTTATCACCTTAAATTAACTCATATACCATTTCAATTTTCTATCACCCTCAGGTATAATATAGAGTGAAAGACAAATAGTGTATCCTCTTTGTAACCTGCTAAAATTACTGGTAAACATTCCTCCCTCAAGGCAGGATGGTGAAGACCAAAGTGAAGACCACTAGAAATGGGTTAGAAATAGAAAGACAAGACCTTCCAAATTCAAATCATGATCTGATTTGTTTGTATCTGGATATATTACTTGTTTGCCAGTCTTACCTCACTTCCAAGGACAGTACAATAATAATCCTACATAGTTGCCTGCGTGACTTTGAGAGGAGGGCATATTTAATCAGAATTATAGAAGGATTAATGCAGGATCAAGCAAACCAAAGGATGAGTGGGAAAATCTCATCTTTATTATTAGTAACTTGAGCAATAATCAAAGACCTTCAGTGAATAATGCAAATTTATTGTGGCGCTGTGAGAGAATGGAATGATGGGACTTGCTATGGATAGAAATGATAGTTTAATTCATTTTAATTTATACTTGTTTAATTCTTTATGTAAAATGAATACTTGCTTTAAAAATATATAACATTTAATAACAAAACATTTATCCTTTAGGTAAATTATCACCTGAAACTTTGCTGCATGTGACCAAAAACCCCTCATCATAATTGATTTTTATCAGTCCTTTAAAATACCCATCTGTAAATATATATTCATTTTTTCAATACTTTATGTGCTACATCATATTTCCTTACATTCAATATCTAGGACTTTGGCCATTTGAACACTATGCATGACCTGAACATTAGCTAGAGTACAGCATTGAAATATTGTCTATGAATTCCAATAAACATTGTCTCCGAAGAGGACTTCTCAGAACTGTGGGAGTCTTTATGGGTATTTTAGCAAGATGATGCTTGTAAGTAATCTCATTCTAAAGTACTTCATTTTCAAGAATACACTTACATCACTAATTGTTTCCACAGAAACAATTTAATGCACCAAGTTTCCATCTTCCTTCCCCTCCCTTTCCCTCTGCCTCACTTGAGGGATTCTGTTTCATTCAAAAGAATTTCTTTCTTTTGAGGTTAAACTTAAAAATTCATTTTAATTGCCACAACTGCCATTTTTAAGACATGGTTTTAAGAAAGAATGTTACAAATATTCACAAAATAATTTTCTAATTATCAAATACTAGTTTTCCTGAAATAATTGTCAATTAATTTGTTTTTGTTAAATGAGAACATTACTCATTTTCTAAAATAATTCATGCATTCTACTATCTTTAAGCAAAACTTTGGCAATTATACCCTAGCAATGTAACTCTAACATAAAGGGGAGGTGAAGCAATAGTGCAAGCTTCAGAGCAGTATGCAGAAAAAAGCTTTGAAACAAATCATGAACTATACAGCTACATGTCCCCATGAATGGAAAATTCATGAGCTAGATTTCTCTGAGAAACAGTTTTTTATACTGAGAGATACTCTATTGCAGTGGTTCTCAACCTTCCTAATGTCGCGGCCCTTTAATACAGTTCCTCATGTTGTGGTGACCCCCAACCACAAAATTATTCCTAAAACCATTGAAAATATGTGTTTTCTGATGGTCTTAGGCGACCCCTGTGAAAGGGTTGTTTGACCCCCAAAGGGGTCGCGACCCACAGGTTGAGAACCATTGCTCTATAGTCTTGCAGGCCAGGGCAAGTAACAAACATTAGATAGTACTGAAGGTTGTCTTAATTAACCAAACTATTTTTTTCAGCAACAACAAAATCTTAATTTGGTAGCCATCATATCTGTTTTCTTTCATGTAAAACAGATAACAGAAGTGTTAACTTCTTAGCAAGTCACCTGCAAACTCTGAAAAACTAATGATAAAGAATGCAGTATTTCAGCAACCCTTTTCAATGGTTGGATTCTAATTCTCTTTGTTTTCATTATATAGGACAACCTTTTCTTGGTCCAACATAACCTTTCCGTTGTGGCAATTTCTCTCTCCTTGTTTCCAAGTGCCACCTACTTATTTGTAGGGTTTCAGCACCACACTCAAACAGAATATCTACTGAAAAATAGTGAGTGCATGTATGTGAAAGAAATCAATAAATACAGTACCTTACTTTTTGACATACAGTATATTAGAATGATCAGAAATGAGCTATAATGGGGGTACATGTTGCTTCCTTTATTCAGCAGGAAACTAAGAACTCAGTGAATGGTGAAATTGAATATAAGAAAATCTTTCCATTTCCATATAGCAAAATAAATATATTCATCTATTTTAGAGGAATTGCAAAGGCAAATAGAAAAGATTTTTCAAACAACTTGTTAGAGTGCATCGATTTCTGGTATGTAAAATTAAGTTAGTTGATTTTTGGAAATGCACAGTAAAAGAATTGCTAAGGTTTAAACTGATAAGGGCTAATTCAAGCATTCTGAGCTACTCATTCAGAGTATATAGCTGCATTCACTTTTTAATTCTGTTCAGCCTCAGAATTCACATTTAGATTTTGGTTTGGTTATTCCTAGTTCACACACTGGGCTTTGCCAGGAATCTTGACAATCTGAAACCTCGTATTCATAATTTCATTTAGTTCCTAAACAAAATGAACTAATTTGCTTTTTATAATGTAACAGCTTTTCAGTTATAAAGAAGCTTTCTCATATTTCCATATCAGTACCTCCACTTTTGAATATATGTTTTTGGCATATTTTTGAATATATGAACATTGGTATACCATTTTTTTTCTGCGATATATGCATTTTTTCAGAAATGCAGGAAAGTTTTGTATATACAATGCATCTATTTAATTCATTATTTTAGCCTCATGAACTTCTACTTAATTACTATATGTTTTTTGCACACATATTTCTTCAAATATTTGCACACAGAATTTAATAACTTCACAAAATATGGAAAAGTGAAACAACAAAAACAACAAAGAACTGTATACTACTTCACATATTAGTCTAGCAAGCATGGATTATGTTAGTTCATATAAAATGAATTTCCCATTTTTAAAAAAAAAAATAATACCCATGGGAAAAATCTAAATGATAGAGCAAATTGCATATATAGTATATTTAGGCTGGTTCATTATAAAGCAGGTTTTCTAGAGGCAGAAACCCATTACATTATTTCAATGTATTTGGGAAAAGTGTAGAGAAAAAAATAATTCAACTATTGTAGCCTTGGCTGAAAAATGAACTTTATGTAGCAGTCTACAACATTGTCCTCAAACTGCAGTAGAGGGCAGAGAAATAAATACGGTGATTGTTGAAGGGTTTTTTTTAGCCAGGAAATGATGACTTTGTGACCTCTCAAGCGCCCTGTCTGCTGACCTCTGAGGATATTTAGCCAGCAGTTAACATCTGTGGTCCCATCAGTAGCAGTGAAATAAAAGGTACTTAATGCAAGGCAGCTCTTTCGCAAGGTTAGAGGGAATCAATAGGTGATGTGTTTAATGTGGTATCACTATCAGGTCTCATCTCACTTTTAAAACTGAAATATCCACAGTGGGACATCATTGTAGTCACTCAGCAGAGAGATCTTTAGCATAGCAATACTCTTCCACCTAGGACTGAGAACTCTACAAACTGGCCAGGAATAAATCTTCCAATGTAAAATAAATAACTACTGCTGAATTCATTTATAAGTGGGGATACTTTCCTAGCAATTTTTATTCAGGGAACTTTTCTTCCCTCAAGATCAACTACCTTGGAATATGGTTAAATACATTCACTTTTTTAAAAAAGCAATCCTTCATTAAATAAAAAGCAAAATTGGGATGAAATGGCTTTAAAAATTCAGCTTATTTCTGATTTTGATCATCTTCCAATTGAAGATTAAGTATAGGATTTGGAACATTATGTGGTATGGCACATATATTTTGGTATGATTTCACTAGGTGTTCAGGATTATATCTATACGTGTTTTTAAATGGATTTCAAAAGTTATGGTTCAACACATTTGGGAATGAGAGTGTATGTCTTTTGTTTTGCAAACTGGTCTGAATTCAGTCCCAGATTTTGAAGCATCTCTTCCCAATCATTTGCAGAGCATGACCAGTCTTAATCAAGATAACTCTAGAACAATTGCTGCTCACCAAGGGTGCCATGCATTTTCCTTAGTTTCATTCCCAGGACTTAGAATTTATCAAGAAATCCTTATGCACTGGAGAGTACATAAAAGAATTATTATGCAACAATGGAAGATGAATCTCTACCTGATTTACAGCAATTGATTGCCAATGTTTTGTCAAGCAATTTTTGAACTACTATTGTCTGCCTTCTTTTTTATTTTAGTTTTCTAAAACAGGCCCAGTCATTTTCACTATACTTCTCTAGCAAGTAGTACTTAAGATATGTTTAGACTTGGGTAGTTGTATAAGTCATTGAATCATTGATATCTTCCAATTTAGATGGGTTAAACTGTATAATGGTGGGATTTGACCAGAAGCGACAAATCTGATGAGCCCCGCTAAATCCCAGGCTGATGAACCACTGCAGAAGAGTCTTTGGACCGGATCTATCCGGTAGGGACAGGGAAGAAGGAGACGCACCTCAGAAGATCAAGAGGAACAGGCAAGTTTCTCGGAGGTCAGAGGAAATTCTCTCTGGCTCTGCAGCAGGGGTGGATGGCCATTACAACTGGCCACCAGTAAGCTGGGGCAACTGGACCAAGCATTGTGCAGAAGCGGAGAATTGAGCTTCTATTGATGGAATATTGATGCCGGGAGAGTGACATCTAACTCATAGGCAGAAAGGGGAAAAAAAGAGGACTTTCAAAATAATTTTAAATGTCCTGGCATTGTAACAGCGGCTAATAGGTGTGGGAAAGGATGGAAGAAGAAGATTAGGGCAGAAGTTATAAAGTGATAAAACCCGATCAGAAAATTGTTTTGTTTTGTTTTTGGATTTAAGTATTTGGAGAACTTTTAAAAAATTAGAAGAATTAAGAACTGAAAAGATCCTTCTTTAATTTGGGAACCTAAAAGGGAGGAAGATTAAAAAATGAAGAAAACCCTGTAATAAAAAGGACCGGTTAATGACTCAAAATTGAAATTAAATTGGAATGTAAAGTGGAATTTGGACTATGCAAATCTGGTCTGAATTTTAAATTGATTTGGTGCATATAAAGGTGTAAATAATTGGAATATTATTAATTACATATTTGGAATTTAAATAAGAAAAGAAAGCTGAAATGATATTGGATTATGAATTAATTAGATATATTTAACTGATTTTTATAAAAATGTTGAAGTGTATTATTTGGAACAGTTGATAAAGGAAAAATTATTTGAGATTGGAACAAGAGAATTTAAGAAAATAATTGGGAATTGTATTATGTTGTATGAATTTAAATTTAGGGGTACTGGAGTAAGATTGATACTTAATTAATTTTTATTGAATATGTTTAACTAACATTCTTGGTCCAGAATGTGGCCACGCAGGTGGTTATGGGCGCAACCCATTGCGTCTATGTAACACCCCTCCTGCGCAAGCTGCACTGGCTCCTGGTGGTCTTCCGAGTGGATTCAAGGTGTTGGTTACCACCTTTAAAGCACTCCATGGCATAGGACCAGGATATTTACGGGACCGCCTTCTGCCACCAATAGTCTCCCTGTTCGCTCCCACCAAGAGGGACTCCTCAGGGTGCCATCGGCCAAATTATGTTGGCTGGCAATACCCAGGGGGAGAGCCTTCTCTGTGAGAGCTCCTGCCCTTTGGGAAAAACTGCCCACGGAAATACGCAAGATCTCTGACCTCCGGGTTTTTCATGTACCCTCAAGACCCTACTGTTCTGACAGGTGGGGCTGTCTATTTAGATGATTTTAAATTGGAGTTTTAACTTGAGGCTTTAATTCTGGCCGAAATTGTCTAATAATTTTAATAATTTTAATTATGATGTCTGTATATTTGTGTTTTAAATTGGCTGTACAACTCCCTGAGTCCTTCGGGAGAAGGGCGGTATAAAAATAAATTTAACATAACATAACATAACATAACATAACATAACATAACATAACATAACATAACATAACATAACATAATTAGTGAAATTATGATAACTGGATTATTTTTAAAAATAAAAGATAAGAATATGAATAATTGATGACATAATAGAATGATAATAATGAATTATTTAAGTCAATATGAAGAAATGACAAAATGTAGGGATGTTTAAGAACTGAAAATAAGACCCAGAAATAAGAAGTTTAATATATGAAATTGTAGTAGTTGGAATATTTGGGTTAAGATATGTATTTAATTGGTTTTTATTAATATGTTGAATTGTATTATTTGGCATAGTTGATAAAAGAATAATTGGAGAATTTAGGGAAATAATTGGGGATTGTACTATGTTATATGAATTTAAATTTAGGGATTCAAATTTTAAAGAGGGGAAAGAAAAATTGAACTATATTAGGATGAGAAGTTAAAATGAAGGGTAATATTGGTTTCTTAAAATTAGAGAGAATAAATGCTATGAGAAAAATTGAACATATAAAATTGCTTTAAAGATGAACAAAAATTTGTACAAATTTAAGACCAGGCCAATATTCTTCTCAGAAAAGGTGTATTGTAGGTTGGTTTGTGTGTTTAAATTTTTTTTTAAAAAAAACTTTATTAAAAAAAACCCTGTATATGGTACAGTACTTATAACTTCAAGCTATCAACATGTATAACAGTATACAATGTAAACAAATATTTCTCTTTTTTATTCTTATATATCTTGGTGATTCCAGGACCTCTACAAAGTGATTTGAATAAATGGAAGAATAGTTGAATTGATTTTATTTGATGTAACAGTTGATGCTTACACAGTACAGATGAAAATCCATGATGCATACCCGAGCAAATCTCTTTCCCTCTTCATCACTGGTGTCTCTCTGTTTCAGATGTTACTTAAATCTCATATTTTCTTAGAGCAAAATGTTTGAGTTCTCCTTACCGCCTTAAAGCAACTTCCTGTGGTTAATAGTTTGAAATTGACATAACTTTCAGCATAAACTGCAAATCAACAAGTATTTTAGCATTCAAGACACTGGGATAGGACCTATATTTTCTGTACTTGAAGTCCAATGAAGTCCAATGTTATGCTCATTTCAGTTCCAGAATTAAAAAGGAATTTGGGCAGGGAATATATATTCATGCATACTTCAGACAAGTATACAATAGAGAAACAGAATTGTGAACACTTGATTCAGAAATTTTCAAGGAACCAGAGAAGAAGCAGAGAAGCCAATTAAAAGAAAAGTGAGTAGCTTCATAATGAGACAAATTTAATAAATAAATAAATGAAGCACTGTCTTCTAGAATGACAGAAGGAATTTTCTTACATTTTTACAAAATCTCTCTTTCCACTAACTTGTTCAAATTTCTCATCAGATTTTCTCTGCTTGAAAGGAATGCATAATTATTTTGGCAATGATATTTGTTAACATAACAGATCCTTTACTAATCTTCTAACTTTGGTCCATTCATCAGCCTCTCACCTGCAATCTCTCAATCTTTCACTGTGGCTTTGTTTGAGGCTGTGGAGTCACATTTGGTTTTTACAAGTGAAGTGGAATCCTGAAGGCAATAATTACTTCCTTGGTACTTTCCTTGTGGGTTATGAAGTAAGCTCTTTAGTCTAAGAAAACAAACCTGTTAGCTGAAGTGCAAGTAGAAGTCAAGTTAACTGCCATCTCATTTTATGAGAAACTTAGATAATCAAGTTGACACAATCAGACTGTTACATAAATATTGATAAACTAATCATAGCAACTAATCCAGTGATATTCCCAAATGGTTCTTGTCACTTAAAACAACACTGCATAGTGCTAAATAAGTTCTTTTATTTCTGTCAATGACCAACGTAACAGAATGACCAGACATAAATAAGAATAATGAAATAATGGGACAAATAGTGAAAGAATAATACAAAAGTGGAGAATATCAGACCCATATGAGTTCTTGAGCAGCATGGTGTAGACATAGTGTAACATACAGTAATTGTAAAATAGTATAATACATTTTTTCAGGATAAAGAGATAAAACTAATGTTTTAAACCTGTCAATAAAGAGGAAACAAATTTTTATTACATTCTAGGGATGATAAATTGTTTAGAGCAGCTTTATTAAATTATAAAAAGGATTTGATTCAACACAATGTTGATGACAAAAATAGTGATAGCAAATAAAAGATATTTTTTCAGCATGTTTGCCTATATCCAACCCACACAATTGGTCCCACACAAAAATTAACTGCATTATATGTTATGAATAGTTTCCTGTCAGATAAAAGAAAAGCCATAAGCAAACTTTTTCTTTTGTCTATATAATATGGTAAAAAGTGAAGATAAAGGAGTTCCTGCAGGTTTTACTCTGTAGCCAACTTTAGGGAATGGTGCTCATCTCCATTTCTTTAAGCCATTGAGCCAGCACTGTCCGAAGACATTTCCACAGTTATGTGGCCAATTGACATCACACCACAGCACAAAGCTTTAACAGAACACTGTTAATTTCCCACTGAAAGGGTGCCTATTTATCTATTTGCTTTTGAACTGCTAGGTTGGCAGGAGCCGAGGCAAGTGACTAGAGCTCACTCTGTCATGCAGTGGTAGACTTGAACCACTGTAATATTGGACTTCTCAAGTCTCTTTTAAGCCACTGAGCAAAGCAGCATATAGATGGTAGTTTCAATGTTTCTTGTACAGGGACAAATACTGACACATGGGAATTTTAATAAATCTCCCATTAAGTACAGAAGAAGGAATAACTCATGCTTAGCTCTGAAAAAAAGCTCTTTGTTGAGCAGGAGAAATTTGGGTTGCTAGATAGATGTCCGCTTGGTATCTAGAATGAATTATATGGTTTAAATTGCATACTAATATTTTTCTTCCTTCCTGGAATAAACTGATTGTTTTTGCATAGAGTTTGCTTTTCTTTTAGGGTGTATGAAAACTCTGCAAATTCCTCCACTTTTGCTTTTGGGATTCTCTTCACAACAATGCACAACTTTGCTCCTGCCCCTCTCTTCTCCGCTATTAAATTGATCTGAAAGTAATTCTTCACTGAAAGACCCAACCACTAGGACAATGGTGTATTCCACATAAAACACACACACCCAGTTTTACATACTGCTGACAGCCTTTGAGGGGCTGACACCATGCTCTCAGTGACTTGAGAATGCTCATTTGTGGCCTGGTGTCCCAGGCTCTAATACAATATCTTAATCAGTATACCATGCTGGCTTTTGAGGAACTTTATAAAAAAGGGGTTTCACTTTCACATTGCATTCCACTTTCAATGGATTGCAGGGATTACAGGAAGTGAAGCAAGGCAGGCATTGCAACCAGTGGCTCAGGATTCAGTCCAAAGAGCAAAGGTAAGCAAGCTGGAGGCTGGGGGGGGCGGGGGGGGAGGAATTTTTGCTACTGGTTCTCCGAACTACCCATCGCTACCTACTTGCCCGAGCGGATCCAAACTGGGAGCATTTCACCCCTGGTTCACTAACCAGTCTTAATACCGAAAAAGAAAAGAAGGCATTCATATTTTGACCTTTGAATACAGCTGTATCAGGCTAATATGGGGTATAGGGGTATGATACAGACTCTCTCCTCATGACAGATATTTTGTTTGAATAGTTGCTTTTCTTTCACAAGAATATGTAATATTGCACCAAAAGGGAATGCCAAGATTTATAATTGCACTGAGACCTGTGCTCACATTTTCATGCCTGTGAATAAAATACTCTTTTATATATTTCTTCTGAACACAAGAGTACAATCAGAATGAGACTTTAATGATTAGTACCTGGACATTGGGAAACAGTCTCTTTATAGCTCGCTCTTTCTCTTCTCACAAGAGAAAGCTGCTGTGTTTATACTCGATCTCTTTCCAATGTTCTAAGGTCTTTCTGCTGTGGGCTTCTGTTTCTGGAAAGATGGTCTGGTTTCTCCTCTATTTATAATTTATCTCCATAGATACTTCCTCAGTTGATTTCAAGCTGTGCTAAAATTATGTGTGGGGTCCCGAATGTGGTACAGAGAATAATAATGTATACACAGACCTCACCTTTGATGCCTACTAGACCTCTTTTTTACCTGTCCTTCTCAGCTTCTAGCATTCTTTATTTCTAGGATAGTATTTAGAGCTCATACATTTCTTTAGATATAGAAATGATGGGCACCTGGCATCCAGAGTTTTGTTTGGAAGTGTGCCCATCTACCTGTAATAAAGGCAAACATAGCTATAGAGAGCATCCTGTGACAGAAAATTGTAATGTGCCAATAAAGTAGAATATTTGTAGCTCATGGTCGAAATGAGGGGTCCTTAGTGCTCTCTGATCTTAGTTGTTTTCTTACAGACGTTCCATTACCCAACTAGATTACACTATTAGTGCTAGTAAGAAATGAGGTTTGCTTTCAGTTTATATTCTAGTGGCTTGCCTGTTTAGTGTTGGTGAGGGTGGTCTTAGAGTTTCTTTGGGTGGGCTTTTTATTGTTGGCTTTGTTAGATCGGCGCAGGAATGAAGATGAGACCAGCGGAGTTCATGTAAACGTTTATTAACAGGAACAGAACTGGAGCGGCGCTGCCGGAGCTCTCCTTATATTCGCTCCGGCAGCCGCACCGCCCCCTTGACAGGGATTCAAAACTCCCGCCGGGGGATGCTTCAGCCAATCCCCGGCGGATGTCCTTATAAGGACATAACACTCCTCCCCCCCTAGATCTTAAGCTGTCCATCAACAATAAAGTCACGTAAGTAGGCGGGCCGATTGCGTAGTCTACTCGACCTGCGCAGTCCATTCGTTGGCTGGCCGCCCTCCTGGTCGGAGGGTGCTTCTGCGGCTCCTGTCGCCGTCTCGGGAGCCGGGCTGGATCTGGCCATCGAGGGTGCGGGCGGTGCTCCCGTACCTCCGGCCAGGTCGCTGACCTCCGCCTGCGGGCGACGCTGGTCTTCTCCATCGCTGCTCCGATCGTTGGATCTCCGCTGTTCGACCGGTCCGGAACTCCTGAGCCACGGTAAGCCCTTGGGGTGCCCTTCGGTCCTCACCGGGTCGGGGTTGGACGGGTCCGGTCGTGGGTGCTGGTTCGGCGGCGGCGTCTGGGTCGGCCCCTCGGGTTCCTCGGGTGAGTTCGGTTCCCTACCGGGGCTGCTGGTGGGTTGGTTTGGCGTTGGTTCCTCCTCGCCGGTGGGTCGCAGGCCTCCTCCGCAGGGGTGGTGTAGTCCCTCTCTGCTGGGCTGGCGCTGCTGGTTTGGTCGCGGGGTCTCGCCCTCGCCGGGGTGGTGCTGTCCTACCTCGCGGGGGTGGCGACGGCCCTCTCCGCCGGGGTGGCGTTGCTGGGTCGGCTGAGGACTCTCGCGGCCTTCTCTGCAGGGGTGGCGTAGGCCTTCTCTGCGGGGTTGGTGTGTTTCTCCCGGTCGCCGCCTTTCGCTGTCTGGGTGTCGGTCGTCTCGGCTCGGTTGGCGCTGGCCTCCTCTGCTGGGGTGGCGGAGGCCCTCCTCGCAGGGTTGGTTTTCGTTGTGGTTGGGGTGTTGTTGGGGAGACCCCTGTAGTGATGCATGGAGGTCTCCCTCACCGGTGAGTCGGTGGCCGCCCTTGCGGGGGTGCTGTTGGTCTCCCCCGCTCGGTTGGCCCCGGTCTACTTGCCCTTTCTTTGGGTACTGTCTGTTGTCGGACTGGTGCGGTCCGACCTCGCAGGGGTGTTGTTGGGTGTCATGGGCGTCTGGGCTTCGGTCCCCCTGTCTGCCTTCGTTAGTGGCTGGGTCTCGGACCTCGGGGGGTCGATCCCGGTCCACCCCTGGGTGCTTCGGGTTTCCCTTCGGACATTGTCCCCGGTCTACTGGCTGAGCTCCGTCTCTGGCTGCTGCGGAGCCCGGGGCGTCCACTCTCCCGGGGTGTTGTAGGCCTCCCTCGTAGGGTTGTGGTAGGCCTACCTCATCGGGGGCGGGCAGGCCTACCTCTTCGGGGTGTGGTAGGCCTACCTCGCCAGACTGTTGTTCGTCCACTCCCCTCCACCTTTTGCGGAGCTGGTCGATGTGACGTCTCACGACCTGTCCATCTTCCAGCTCTACCCGATAGGACTTCGGGCCGGTTGCGCTGTGAATCCTTCCTTTCAGCCATTTTGGTGAGCCGTGGAAGTTCAGCGCATAGACGGGGTCTTCTACGGCGAAGCTGCGGAGCTGGCGGCTGGCGGTTGCGGGCACGTCCGAGTGGTACTGGGGGTGCAGCCTGTCGAGGGGTGAGCGGAGTCTTCTGCCCATCAACAGCTCTGATGGGCACTTCTTGGTGGTTGCGTGCGGCGTTATGTGCTGTGTGAGGAGGAAGGTGTCTATGCGCTCCTGCCAGTCCCCCGGTGCCATCTTGGTGAGCGCTTCCTTGGTTAGCCTCAGCATCCTCTCGGCTTGGCCGTTTCCGGCCGGTCTGTACGGCGCCGAGAGGGCATGGCGGATGCCCAGTCCCGCTAAGAATGCCTCCATGGGCACGGACGTAAGTTGGGGACCGTTGTCGGAAACCAACACGTCTGGGAGTCCATGCGTAGCGAAGAGGCGGCGGAGGGCGCGAATGGTGGCTTCCGATGTGGTTGATGCCATGGGAACCACCTCGAGCCACTTGGAGAAGGCATCAACCACGATGAGGAGGTGGCGCCCCTGCATCGGACCCGCGAAGTCGATGTGGATCCGAGACCAGGGGCTGCTGGGCATCTCCCAGGGTGTGGGCTCCGCTTGGGGGGGTGCTGGTCGGACTTCCTGGCACTGGCTACATCCGGCGACCCATTGCTCAATGTCCTTGTCCAGTGCTGGCCACCAGACGTAGCTTCGTGCCAGGGCCTTCATGTGGACGATGCCCGGGTGCCCCTTGTGTAGCGTCTCGAGCGTCTTCCGTTGGAGAGCGGCGGGGATCAGCACCCTATCTCCCCATAGCAGGCAGCCTTTCATCGTGGACAGCTCCTTCTGCTTGCGACTGAAGGGGCTGTATTCTTCTCCACCAGGCTGCGCCGGCCATCCCCGCAGGATCCAAGATTGCACTTGCCGGAGTGTTGGGTCTCTCCTGGTGTGCGTGGCCACGTCTGCAGATGTGACTGGGCAGCTGCTGTCGTGGTCGATGTGCAGGAGCTCGAGGGTGGGGGCGGGATCCTCCACGGCGTCTTTGGATGGGCATCTGCTCAGCGCGTCCGCGTTGGCGATGGCCTTTCCGGGTTGGTGAATTAGGGTGTAGGCATAGCCGGCGAGGAAGATGGCCCAGCGTGTCATTCGCGGCGACATGAATGTGGGTGTTTGCTTGTCGCCGGCGAGGAGGCCCAGGAGCGGCTTGTGGTCCGTGACTATGGTGAAGCTTCTTCCGTATAGGTATTCGTGGAAGCGCTTCACCCCTGCGACGATTGCCAATGCTTCTTTGTCCAGCTGGCTGTAGTTGCGTTCAGCGCTGGACATGGTCTTCGAGAAGAAGGCGATGGGGGCTTCTGTGCCATTGGGTAGTTCGTGGCTCAGGACTGCCCCCACCCCGTATGGCGACGCGTCGCAGGTTAGCCGGATGGGCAGCGTCTCGTTGTATTGTATGAGGACGCTGTTGGATGTTAATAGTCCTTTAATGTCTCGGAATGCCGTTTCCTCTTTGTCACCCCACTTCCAGGAAACCGCTTTCCCCAGCAGGCGATGAAGCGGCTCAGCAACTGTAGCTTTCTGTTGGAGGAATATTGCATAAAAGTTAAGCAATCCAAGGAATGCCTGAAGCTCCCCTTTATTTTTGGGGCTGGGGGCTTCATGGATGGCTTTAACTTTTGATTTGGTGGGGTGTATGCCATTTCTATCGATGAGATAGCCCAGGAACTCGACTTCCTGGACTCCGATGATGCACTTATCCCGTCTTACTCTCAAGCCCTTCTCCTTGAACCGCTGCAGGACAAGCCTCAGCCGTTCAAGAAGTTGTGCTCTAGAGTCTCCGGAGATGAGCACGTCATCGAAGTAAGGCACTACCCCTGGAACGCCTTGGAGAAGGCGTTCCATCATTGATTGAAAAATCCCCGGGGCGGCACTGACTCCGAATTGGAGACGGTTGCACTTAAAGACCCCCCCTGTGAGTGACAATAGTTTGAGCCTCCGCCGTTTTAGCGTCCACTGGCAGTTGCTGGTAAGCCTGGGCCAGGTCCAGTTTTGCGAATATGGTGCCCTTGCCTAGTGAGTGCAGGAGGTGCTGCACCACTGGCACCGGGTATGCGCTCTGCTGCAACGCCTTATTTATAGTCACCTTATAGTCGGCGCAGATGCGCACCGATCCATCCTGCTTCATTGGGGTCACAATGGGAGTCTCCCATGAAGCATGATCGATGGGTTCCAGGACGCCTTGGGCGATCAGCTTATCTAGCTGCTCGTCTACTTTAGGCCTCAAGGCGAACGGAACCCGGCGGGGCTTAAGCCGAATGGGGGTTACCCCCTGATCCAGATTGAAGGAGATGGGTTTCCCTATGTACTTCCCCAGCTTACCATCGAAGACTTCGCTGAATTCTTCGATGATGGCGTCGAGTTCATCTGCCCTAATCTGGTGGATGCCCCCAATGGAAAGCCCCAGCGGCTGAAACCACTCAATGCCCAGCAGGTTCGGGCGGCTGTTCCTCACGACTGTGACCGGCAGCTGGCCCTTGAACTCCTTGAACGCGATGTTGAGGGTGGTTCTGCCCAGGACGTCGATTGGATTCCCGCCGAAATCCACCAGTCTGGACTGCAGGGGTTTGAGCTGGTTCTTGGAGATTCGCGGCTTGAATTTCTTCAGCTGCTGCCAGTCGATGATGGTGTAGACGGACCCGGTGTCTACCTCCATGGAGCAGGGCGAGCCCTCGGCCAACAGCGTCACGGTGAACTTGGTGGCGCTGTTGTCGCTGGTGTGTGCTATGGTGGTCTGATTCACCGCGCCATGCCGGGAATCTTCATAGCCGTCGCCTCTGGGTTGGTGTGAGGACCGTTTGGATGTCCTCTGGTTGTCGCGCCGATTTTCGCGGTTCCGTGGTCTGGGCGGTTCAGGGGCTGGTTCGGTGGCTCGGCATGCCTCTGCGATGTGCCCCCTCCTCAGGCATCGGCGGCAGGTCGCGTCCCGCCATTTGCAGGATGTCCTGGGGTGGTCGCCTCTGCAACTGCCGCATTGTTCCCCGCGTCGGCCATTTTGGGGTTTTTCCCGCCGATATGGCTGAGAGACCTTGTGGACGGCCATCTCGCCCTCCGAGTCAGATGGTGTGGCGGAGTCTTCGGACGATTCGGGGGTCGACTGGTGGATCTTGTGGATCCCCTTCGCCTTTTTCATCTCCGCAGCCGCGTGCTCCGAGGACTCGGCAGCGGTGGCCTCCTCGAGGACATCTTTTAGTAGGATGCGTTTCCTACTCAGGAATTTCTTCTGGAGGCCTGCATCCCTCATGCCGAAGACGATGCGGTCTCTCAAGGCGTTATCTACATGGTCAAACTCGCAGTTGGCTGCGATTTGACGGAGTGCGGCAACAAAGTCTTTAATGGATTCCCCCTCGCGCTGGTTCCTCTGATGGAAAGTGAACCGGTTCGCTATGGGGGTGCCCGTGGGCGCGTAATGTTCTTGCAGAGCCGCTTGCAGGTCTGTCCAGGACATCTCCTCGATGTCCTGAGGTGCGACGAGGTTCACCGCCATCTCCAGGACCTCGGATCCACAGTGGGCGAGGAAGAGAGCCCTCTTCCTTTCGTCGTTGAGATTGCTGTGGCTGTTTCCGCGGAGGAATTGGCGGAACCGAATCATGTACGAGCTCCATTTTTCCCGTCCGGGATTGAATGGAGCGATGGATGAGAAGAGCGCTTGCTGTGTCGCCATCGTGCTGAATGGCGGCGGTCTCTTCGGAGGTGATGGCGCTTGTGCCACGCGGTCGATTCCTCTTAGTCCTTCGTCGCCAGTGTTAGATCGGCGCAGGAATGAAGATGAGACCAGCGGAGTTCATGTAAACGTTTATTAACAGGAACAGAACTGGAGCGGCGCTGCCGGAGCTCTCCTTATATTCGCTCCGGCAGCCGCACCGCCCCCTTGACAGGGATTCAAAACTCCCGCCGGGGGATGCTTCAGCCAATCCCCGGCGGATGTCCTTATAAGGACATAACAGGCTTGTTTGGTAGTTCCTTCATTGGGGTATTGTTTACTTGATTGTTGGTCTGATGCTAATCTTGGAGTTAATCTATGCTCATCTGGGTGTTGATAGCTGGTGGGAAGGTGTTTGGGTCTTTTTGTTCCCTTTTTGGCTTGCTGATTGTCTCTTTTGCATTGTATGTAGATATTGTTTTTGTCAATGTGTATATTGATAGCTAATTTGTCAGAACGCCAGATTTCTAGAAATTCCCTAGCATTTTTGGACTTAGTTTGGTCCAGCATGGTCACAGTTTCCTAATTGAAACTATGGTTAAGTCTGTCCATATGGGTTTTCATCATGTCTTCTGACTGCTAGTTGGGGTCCATGGATGCATTCTGCCAATCTTCGTAATTGATGTTCATTTCATTTCAGTTCATTTCCCAGACAGTTTGTGAATGGCCAGACTTTTAGCATGTTTGTTTTCAAATATCAATGTGCCAGGCTCAAAAATTTGTATCAGGCTAAAAATTTGGACATACTACTGCCAGGGTATATACCAATTTGGGCTGCGAATGTAATGCTTATGGTGCTAATACATCTGCATAACTTCCTTTTTAACCATCAGACTTCATGTTTGGATGGATGGATGGATGGATGGATGGATGGATGGATGGATGGATGGATGGAAGGATAGATGGATGGATGGATGGATGGATGGATGGATGGATGGATGGATGGATTTACAAGGGAAGCCAAACATAATTTTTATTTCTAACAATGCTTCTACATATAGATCCTGAATTTCTTATTAAAATGGTACATGATTGAAGCCCAGTGTTCTCTTTGGAAATATGAGTGTCTATCCAGAAAAAAATAAAAAGGTAAACTGAGTTAGTTAAGAACATGTGGCAATATTTTTATAATGTGACCATAGTGTACTTCCAAAACTCTAAACATCTATTACTACCATGTGCTCCAGAATCCATGCAGGATACGAAGAATATTCTCCAGAAAATATCAACATGAAACAGTTTCATTGAAAGAAAAACACTCGATTTGGCCTGAACTGAGCTTTACCTGTCATATATACTATCATATCTATTTGTAGCTTATTATTAGCGACAATATTGTTCCAGAAAAACTTTCTTACATCTGAAATGCATAAAGTGCTCATTTTTTTCTCTTTCCTTGACTGATGAAAAATTAAAGCTCAACTTTTACAAAAGAACATCAGAGCACAATTAGACTGGCTATAATTTAAATCTGAGTTTCTGTTTAGCTGCCTTTATTTTCTTTAAGCAAAAGTACCTAGTCATTTTAACAAGTAACAAATTGAACTATGTCTGCCCTTAAGCCCAGCTAGGGCTGGCCTTCAGACAAATTCATTACAGAAACTCACTGAGGGACAGTAATTTCCCTTCACTTACTGAAAGGCTGACTCAAAGCCTGAATATTATTTCACTATATTATGTCTGCTTTTGGCTCCAACATAGCCAGCTACCATTTCATTCCTTCATGTGAGCAGAATCATTATGAGTTTGCCCCTCCTCCTCTCAGATTTGTTATCTGTTAAGTATACACAGAAAAATAGTAAACTTGCATTTTAAGTGATGATTCTTTTAATCTTAATGACTGTAAGCTCATAACAATTGCTTAGGAGTGACTGGTACAAAACCCATAAGTGAAATAAGGTAGAGCTATTCGTCTAACCTATAAATGAAGTTAGCCCTTGGGGATGGATGCTGTTTCACTGTAATTTTCCATTTCAGGAATATAATGAAATGATTTCTTGGCCTGTTTTTTCCCCCACTTCTGGAGCTAAGACAGGCGGATTGATATAACCTTAACAGTTCCTGTGGGCTTCCCAAAGCAGACTGAACAAAATTTTAAAATGGTGTGGGTTTTTTGCCAAAAGACCTTGTGTTATTTCAAATACTGAAGATAGTAGCTTTACATGGTCTTCTATGAAACCAAAGCACCCGTATGAAGGATAAGTCTGTTGTTTCCATTTTTTCAGGATTTTGTGAAAATATACATTTCAACCAAATAGTTATATAAAAGTTCAGATATGAAGTGGGCCTCTTTATTTATTGTATATGCATGTTTCCTATAGGGAGCATTACAAGCATTTTATTCTATAATAAAATAAAGTATGTATTCTTTCCCCCCTAATATATGCATTTTCATGAAACTATTATGAGCTACAAACTGTAATCAAAAACTCAAAAATAAAATGCATTTAAAATTGCATAGATACTTCTGGTTCTCCTATATATATGGAAGTTACAAGAACTACTCATTAATATAAATATTGTAGGCTCATTAATTTTTCTCCATATTTAATTGGTAAAGTTATAAAAGGCAATACCTATACTTGAAATATAACTATAAGTAGTTTAAAATTTTCTCAGTATTTCATTAAATCTCTAGGGCACGATCCTGAATGCAGTCACACTGCTTTTACTAGGCGAATGAAGCCCATGCACTAATATGCAGATAAATTGTATGCATGTCTATCAGGTATAACTTGCCAAGCCATATAATATTCTAACTTTAAAACTTTGACTATACTATGCCATGAAAGAATATATAAAACTAATCTCCAGAAGAAATATCCATAAGAAAAGTTCACAGTGGATGAACAGGAAAACCATGTCAGGGGCCTTTTTCCAATAACAGGTTATAAAAAAGATGCTTTAAATATAATTCTGCATATTTGCCAAAGGCTTATAAGAAAGCATTATTTTTACATTCTCAAAAAGCTTGTTACTTTAGGTACTCAGTTCAGATTTAAATTGGTATTTCCTTTTCTTCATTTATTTTTAAACAATATCCAAAAAGTTTCAATTTTAAGTGGCTTCTATATTGTGTCAGCTATAATGTAGTTTTTGTTTATTGTATCCTGAATGTGTCAGTATATTTTTTATATTGATTAATTGGTGAGATGTGTGCAATATGTTGGCTTGTAAGATAGGTTCTACATTAAAATCTATAATACATCTTTAAAAGTAAACTTTCATAGAATGTTCCAGCATGAGTCTGAAAGCTTGGAAGACAAAATATCTGGTCCTGGTGACCAACCCAGATTGGATCCTGCAATTTTATCCTGGGACATGAATATTCATCTTCATTCTTAGAAATAGTATGAGCATGATTAGAGTAAAACTGGGTTTGAAGCATTCTGTTCGAAACTAACTCTTATTGTGTCTTTACATTGCTAACATAGTACATGGCATGGGTAGAAGTAAATCTGATCAATTTGTCTTCTCTACCTGCCTAAAATACAAACATAAGACATGAAAACTCCAGCTCATCAAAACAGTGAAGGTCAATACTCATGAACCTATTTGTTGATGGCCATTATGTATGGAAGACTGCAAATTGGAATGTAAGAGGAATGCATGGCAAATAGCATAAATTAACAAATGAAAAGAAAGAAAAATAAATATTGTGAATTGATATCTTCTTGTAATTGTTGACTAAGACTCTAAATGACTTGCAGTAAATGTTAGATAGTCTGTGTGATTCAATGATTTCAGGTAGAACTGAAAATTGTAGCCTCATTGATATAACTGAATAACTAATCAGTTTAAATATATATAGTATAACATTATCTTAATTATTGCATGATTGTTGATTGATTGGTTGAGTTGTATCCTGAATAAATAATTCCAGAGAAGAAGAATGGCAGAAGCAGTTGAATACATAGTAATAGAACAAGATTAAGAAAAGCAACATATAGAATTTTAGAGCTGAAAGGTGTTAATTAGACCATCAAGTTCAAACTCCCACTCAGAGCAGGAATCCAAAGTAAAATATCCTTGCCAGACAGGAAATGCAGATAATTTATCTTGATAATTGACTCCACTATCAAAGTCTTCTTACCCTTGAGAGTAAGATATTCAATTGAAATCTGCCTTCTTCTAATTTAAATCTCTTATTCTATATTTTGCAATCTGAAACAATAGGAAACAAGACTTGACAATTTTCTGTGCAGCATTCTTTCAGGCATTCAAAATGCACTATTATATCAGCCCTCAGTTCACTCTTTTCAGAGTTAAATATTTCTGGTTCTTTTAATCTACCTTTTGTCTTCTACAGTATTGCTCAGTTTTATATAATCTGAAATCTGTTATGCTTTTTCTCAAACTCTTCATTGATAACATTAATAATGAAATTGAAAAATACAGGATTCAGGATTGAATTATGCAGATCTGTACTCAATATCTCCGGTTGATCAGTAGTACAAATACAATCATCAGGTAAACTATATTCCACTTAATTGTATTTAAGCCCATATTTAACTAATGTCATGGAGGACTTTCAGCTTGCTGAAATCAAGATGTATTACTTCCTCAGCATTCCTACCAAGGTAGTATACTGATGTCAGGGGGGGGAAATGAAATAAAATCAATCTGGAAGAATTCCTCTTGACAAACTATGTTGATGCCTGGCAATTTCCACGTTATTTACAAAATGCTTACGGTATATTATTTTATGATATGTTCTAGGAACTTAAATACTGATGCCTGATTGATTGATTTATAGTTTCACTTTTTTTTTTTAATGCTGTTCTTATCCAGTCCCTGTCACTTCATTAATTCTCCTGGATGTCTCAGATACAATACATAAGCAGATAGTGCAATTATTAGCAATTTCCTTCAGGACCCTAGAAAGCAATTCATCTTGCCCCAGAGATTTAAGCTCATTAAAAGAAAATAGACATTCTCTGACTATGCTTCTTTCAGTATCAGATTTCAATTCTGCCTCCTCATCCTGCTTTCACAATTTCCTTATAGAACATATAGTTCTTTGTTGACAAAAATGAACCAAAATAAAATCTCTGCCTTTTTTTTTTGACATTTTAGCATTTTGTCTACTTTATTGAGCAGCTTGTACATTGATTATTTTCCTTTTCTGATGCTTTAATATACTACACTTCAAGGGAGTGTGTGTGTGTGTGTGTGTGTGTGTGTGTGTGTGTGTGTATGTAAAATACTTTGGACAAAAGGTATGTTGGAATATTCAGGGGCGCTCAAGTAGGTCGTGTCTGAAAGCAGATGAGGTTTTTTTTTCTAGGTATCACAGAGCTGGTGACATGGGAATCTGCAAAAAGATGCTTTCGTTTAAAGAATTTCATTTTACATGCATGACACACATATTCTAAAGCACCTTTCTTCTCTTGAATCTGAAAAGCTGCATATTCTAGTACTTTTCCTTTTCCTATTTCATTTCTTATTTCCTATACATTTCATTTCATGGTTTCAGATATTCCTGATCTTTTTTCTATCGCCACTTTAGCTTCTTGTGCCTTAAATTTTCTTCCTAAGAAAGAGTTGTTTCCAGTTGATTTAAAGTATCTCCTTTTAAAGAAACTCTCAGTTATATTGATCTCCTTTTCCCATTAGATTCTTCTGCCATGGAACTCATAGTTCACAATTTTGTTACAATCTGATTTTGAAGAGCAAGTTAGTTTAATGCATTTAATTACACTCTGCTTCAATTTCATTAAAATCATGAATTCCAGAATTATATGATTCCAATGTGCCTGCTGTTTCTACTTCCTCAACAAAATCTTCCCTATTGATTTGTATCAAGTCAAGGATATTTGAAGCTCTTGTGCCTTCCTCTAATCTCTAAAAGAGAAAGTTGTCAGCAAAACAAGTTAGGAATTTCCTGGAAAAACTATGTTTGGCAGAAGTCGTCTCCCAACAGATGTCAGGGTGATTAAAATTCTCCAATTCTACTTCATGTCTCTTTGAAAACTCTGAAGTTTGCTTTTGGCATATACTTTCCATATCTTCTTAGCCAGGTGGGAAATAGTAGATACCAGCAACAACTGACACCAATATTGCTTTTATTTTTTATTTATTTATGTTAGCCCAGATGCTCTCTGTAGCATCGCCAAGTTATTTTTAACCTACGGTACAATTCCTTCTCAATTTATACTTCTTCCATTTCACCCTTCAACTGCTGCTTCTCACTGAATTTGCTTTCCAGTTTGCTCAGCCCTTTTCTAAACTCACTCCAGTTGTTTCCTGCTATCAATTTTAGACTACAATATCTGGAATTGGACACAACATTCTAAGGACTCAGTGAAGACTAAATATCTTCTGTCTGTCCAGATAATCTATAATAAATTTCCATAATAATATTACTTTTCTTTTTATCTCCTTTAATTCTTACTTAAACACTTTCAATAGGATTTCCATTCTCCAGATAATAATAATAATAATAATAATAATAATAATAATAATAATAATAATAATCTCACTACAGATTAACCAATAATAATAATGATGATGATGATAATGATAATGATAATTTTATTGTCATTGTACGTATATACATAATATACCCATACAACGAAATTCACTTAACACCCAAAGACCAGGTCCAACACACATAACAATCCCCAAACACACCCCCACACACCACAAATTCCCCACCCCTAAACCAACCAAACATCCACACAACAGACCAAGTAATGCTGTCCAACAGCTCACTGATGGTGACCCTTTAGTTCATTGTTGAGTGCAATTATAGCTTTGGGATAAAAACTTTTCAGAAAATGTGTGGTCTGAGTTTTAATTGTTCTGTATCTTCTGCCAGAAGGCAACAGTCCAAAAAGATTGTAAACAGGATGGGAAGAGTCATGAATTTATGAATTTATGTGCAAAAGTGCTTTTTTATGCATAGTGCTATGTCTCCTTCTGTTGAGTTGTCTTATTTCTTTAAAATAAGTTGTAACCTTCAAGAGCTGTGTCCAGTCTTGAAGGTTACATGTATTCTACCAAGTCTTAAGATTGCGTCTGAGATCATATTTGTTTTCCTGCTGGAGACAGGAAAGAGCTGAGCTCTTCAAAATCTTAAAAGACAATGCATTAAAAGTGCTACATTCAATTTGCCAACAAATTTGGAAAACTCAACAGCGGCCACAGGATTGGAAAAGATCAGTTTACATTCCAATTCCAAAGAAAGGCAATGCCAAAGAATGTTCAAACTATCGCACCATTGCTCTCATTTCACATGCTAGTAAGGTTATGCTTAAAATCCTACAAGCTAGGCTCCAGCAGTATGTGGAGAACTACCAGAAGTACAGGCAGAATTTTGAAGAGGCAGATGAACTAGAGATCAAATTGCCAACATACTCTGGATCATGGAGAAAGCTAGGGAGTTCCAGAAAAACATCTACTTCTGCTTCATTGACTATACTAAAGCCTTTGATTGTTTGGATCAGAACAAATTGTGGCAAGTTCTTAAAGAGATGGGAGTACCAGGCCATCTTATTTGTCTCTTGGGAAACCTATATGCAGATCAAGAAGCAACAGTGAAAACTGGATATGGAACCACTGATTGGTTCAAAATTGGAAAAAGAGTCCGGCAAGGCTCTATATTGTCACCCAGTCTATTTAACTTATATGCAAAGCACATCATGAGAAAGGCGGGGCTAAATGAATCAAAAGTTGGAATTAAGATTGCTGGGAGAAATATCAACAACCTCAGTTATGCAGATGATACCACTCTAATGGCAGAAAGTGAAGAGGAACTATACAGCCTCTTGATGCTGCTGAAGAAAGAGAGTGGAAAAGTTGGCTTGAAACTCAATATTAAGAAAACTAAGATCATGGCATCTGGCCCTCCCAATTCCTGGCAAATAGATGTGGAAGAAATGGAGGTAGTGACAGATTTTACTTTCCTGGGCTCCAAGATCACCACAGATTGGGATTGCAGCCAAGAAATTAAAAGACGCTTGCTCCTGGGGAGGAAAGCTATGGCAAATCTAGACTGCATTCTAAAAAGCAGAGACATCACTCTGCCAACAAAAGTGCATATAGTTAAGGCTATGGTTTTCCCAGTTGCAATGTATGGCTGTGAAAGTTGGACCATAAGAAAGGCTGAGCACCAAAGGATTGAGGAAGAGGTGGGTTGCTCCCGGTTCGCACCGGATCGCAAGAACCGGTAGTAAAAAAATTTAATAGTTCGGTAATAAGATTGGCTGTCCATGCCCCCGAACCAGTTCCCGGCCTGGTCGCCGTTTGCTTACCCCACCCACTCCCAATCTATTGCTGTCTCCTGAGTCCCAGCTGATGGCTAGAGAGAAAAAAAACTGTTCAAACTCTTGCCGCAGAGCTTCAAAGGGCCACCCTACAGCTAATCAGTGTTAAAAGAAAACAAATGAGTAGACCGGTGCCTGCAAAAATAGAAAAAAAACAGCCCCTTTCAGCTTCAGCATAGGTTAATTACCACAAGTTGATTAGCTCGGCGTCCCAACTCTCAGCTGATTTGTTCTCAGCTGTTTTGCTCAGGGCTCTGTAGCTGCAAAGAGAGCTGGAGCAGGTTTTTTTTCCCCTAGCTATGCTGAAAAAGCAAAACTGAAAGTAAAGCAGAGTCTTTGCTGCAAGTGACAAAATGAGGCAGAGAGAGATTGCTTTTTCTTTTTCCTCACCAAAAAAGGTAGGTGCAAAACTGCAAACAATGGGAAACTTAGGACAAAAGAGGAGAGTTCAAGATTTTAAAACACAAAAGAAAAAAAGCTCTATTTAACTAGGGAATTGTAATAATTGAGATACTATTAATTGTATATTGTATTGAAAGCAGAAATGGTTAAGTTGTGGTTTGGTGGAATATATGGGGGAAATTATTTGGTTTATTATTATTGGTAAATATCATTAATTGATTTGTAAGAAATTGGATTGCATGGAAATAATTGGAATATTCATGTTCATATTGATTAATATACAAAAAAGATAGTTATATAACTAATTGATTTATATTAAAATGTTGAATTTGTATTAAACAATTGTAATATTACATAATTAACCAATGTGAGGATGGATATAAAAATAGATGACAATGGGAAGGGGTATAATATTCTATAATATAATATAGAATAGAAGGGAAAAATTGAATTTGATTAAGATTAGAGATGAGGATGAAGGGTAATATTGGTTTTTTAAAAAAATAGATGGGGAATAAAAGGAAATATAGAAATTGTAAATTTAATTGAAATGACTAAACACTGTTTAAATTTGTGAATCGGCCAAATACTCTGTTCAAAGAAAATACATTGTATGTTTGTATGTGTGTTTCTAATTATTGCTATTTATTCATATTTGTTCTCTTTTATTCTTTAAAGTTTAACAATTCATTCTTTATCTTAATATCTTTATATTTGTTTGGTGTTAGCTTTCTTCCCTTTCATCTTTTTTATTGTACACCAATCTTTCTCCTCAAACCTACCACCTCTCTCTTTTCTTTCCTTCTTACTTTCTCTCCCCCCCTCTTCTTCTCCTCCCTACTTCCTCTTCCTTTCTCCTTCTCCTCCTCTCTTCCTCACTCTCTTACCCTCACTCCTACTCTAAATTTCCTTCCCTTCCCTTCCTTCATCCCTCTCTATTGCTGTATCCTTTTGTACATATGGACTACTCAAAGGGCTGAAAAAGTTATTTTTGACTGGTCCTTGCACTTTTGACTAGTCCTCGAACTTACGACTCACATTTTACATTTTTGTCCTATCTTGTCACCATGGTGAAGAGAAGCAGTTGTGAAATGAGTGACACCATTGTTAAGAATGTTGCAATGGGCATAAATGATGACCAGTCATAAGTGTGAAGACTGGTCAAAAGTGCAAGAAATCACTTTTTTCAGCCCTCTGGGTAGTCCTTTTGTGCATATGGACTACACAGAGGGCTGAAAAAGTTATTTTTGACTGGTCCTCGCACTTTTGACCAGTCCTCAAACTTACGACTGTCCTCACATTTTACGTTTTTTGCCCTATCTTATCACCATGGTAAAGAGAAGCAGTTGTGAAATGAGTGACATAGTTGTTAAGAATGCTGCACGGGCATAAATGTGAGGATAGTCATAAGTGTGAGGACCAGTCATAAGTGTGAGGACTTGTTAGAAATGACTTTTTTCAGCCCTCTGAGTAGTCCCTATACACATAGTCATGGCCACCCGGTCACATGACCAGCTAGTCATGCCCACCCAGTCACATAGCCTCCAAGCCACACCCACAAAATAAGCCACGCCTACAGAACCGGTAGTAAAAAATTTTAGAACCCACCTCTGGATTGAGGCCTCTGAACTATGGTGCTGGAGAAGACTCCTGCGAGTCCCTTGGACTGCAAGAGATCAAACCAGTCAGTCCTAGAGGAGATCAACCCTGACTGCTCTTTAGAAGGCCAGATTCTGAAGATGAAACTCAAATACTTTGGCCACCTAGCAAGAAGGAAGGACTCACTTGAGAACAGCCTAATGCTGGGAAAGAGTGAGGGCAAAAGAAGAATGGGATGACAGAGAATGAGGTGGCTGGATGAAGCCACTGAAGCAGTAGGCATGAGCTTAAATGGACTCCAGAGGATGGTAGAGAACAGGAAGGCCTGGAGGAATGTTGTCCATGGAGTCACAATAGGTCGGACATGACTTCGCAACTAACAAAAACAACAATCAGGTCATCCAGTGGACTTTAGCTGAAGTCTAACTCTATCAACATTAATTATTTTATTTTATTTTATTTTATTTTATTTTATTTTATTTTATTTTATTTTATTTTATTTTATTTTATTATTTTATTTTATTTTATTTTATTTTATTTTATTATTTTATTTTATTTTATTTATTTTATTTTATTTTATTTTATTATTTTATTTTATTTTATTTTATTTTATTTATTATTTTATTTTATTTTATTTTATTTTATTTTATTTTATTTTATTTTATTTTATTTTATTTTATTTTATTTTATTTTATTTTATTTTATTTTATTTTATTTTATTTTATTTTATTTTATTTTATTTTATTTTATTTTATTTTATTTTATTTTATTTTATTTTATTTTATTTTATTTTATTTTATTTTATTTTATTTTATTTTATTTTATTTTATTTTATTTTATTTTATTTTATTTATATGCTGCCCTATCTCCAACAGAGTCAGGGCAGCTCACAACAATAAAATCCACAATAACCATGGTACAAAGTTAAAATACCTAATTAAGCCAGATAAAAGTTAAAAACCCATATAAAAACCCATCAGTCCAGGCTGGGGGACTTGAATAACCAAGTTTTTAATTTGCAGTGGAAAGTGCAAAGGTCAGGGGCCAGCTGGAGCCCCAAGGGGAATTTATTCCAGAGGGTGGGTTCACCCACAGAGAAGGCTCTACCCCTGTGGGCCACCAGCCAACATTGCCTAGCTGATGGCACCCTGAGCAGGCCCTCTCTATGGGCGCGAACCGGGCGATGGGAAATTGTTGCTGGTTGCAGGTGGTCTGCCAAATATCCTGGGCCTAAGCCATGTAGGGCTTTATAGGTCATTGCCAGCACCTTGAATCTCACCTGGAGGGCAACCGGCAATCAATGCAAGTTGCGCAGGAGAGGTGTTATATGGGAGTATTGGGATTCTCCCATCACAACCCGTGTGGCTGCATTTTGTACCAGCTGAAGCCTCCGAGTGGTCTTCAAGGGCAGCCCCATGTAGAGAGTGTTACAGTAGTCAATACGGGAGGTGACTAGCACATGAGTAACTGTGTGTAGGGCATCTAGGTCCAAAAAGGGGCGCAATTGGTGCACTAGACGAATCTGGCATATGCCCCCCTGGTCACGGTCATTATATGGTCTTCTAAATTCAACCATGAGTCCAGAAAGACACTCAAGTTGCATGCCCTGTCTACAGGGGGTAAAACTTCACCCCCTATAGCCAATGATGGAATCTGTCCTTTGGACCGAGATGCCGGTATCCACAGCCACTCGGTCTTGGCAGGGTTCAGCCGAAGCCTGTTCCTTCCCACCCAGACCCGTACCGCTTCCAGGCATTGAGCCATCACGTCGAGGGCATTACTGGGTCGGTTTGGAGTGGATATAAAGAGCTGAGTATCATCAGTGTACTGGTGGTGCCTCACCCCGAAACCACGGATGATCTCCCCCAGCGGTTTCAGATAGATGTTGAACAGAAGGGGTGAGAGAACTGACCCCTGGGGCACTCCACAAGTGAGGAGCCTCAAGGTCAATCTCTGCCCCCCTGCCAACACCGCTTGCATTCAACCTGACAGGTAGGAGGAAAACCACCGTAAAACAGTGCCTCCCACTCCCAGCTCCTCGAGGCATCACAGCAAGATACCATGGTTGATGGTATCAAAAGCCACGGACAGATCTTATAGGACCAGAACAGAGGAATAACCTCTGTCCCAAGCCCTCCAGAGATCATCCACTAATGCGACCAATGCCGTCTCCATGCTGTACCCAGGCCTGAAACCCAATTGGTATGGGTTGAAGTAATCTGCTTCATCCAGGGCCAGCGGGAGTGGATGTGCCACCACAGTCTCGACAACCTTCGCTAGAAAGCGGAGGTTGGAGACCGGACGAAAATGACTCAAAACAGCTGGATCCAAGGCCGACTTCTTGAGGAGGGGCCTCACCACTGCCTCCTTCAAGGCGGCTGGAAAGCTTCCCTCCCCCAAGGAAGCCATTATCACCGCCTGGATCCAGCCACGTGTCACCTCCCGAGCTGAGTAAACCAGCCAGGAGGGGCAGAGGTCCAGCACACAAGTGGCCGCACTTAGTTTCCCCATGATCCTGTCCACTTCTTCTGGGGTAACTGGATCAAACTCATCCCAAAGCACAGGACCCGCTGCCTCCTCACCGTCTTACTCTGTCCAGTCAGAGTTCAAGCCGTCCCGAATCTGAGCGATCTTGTACAACAGGTGCTGGCTAAACTCCTTGGCTCGCCCTCATAGAGGGTCTTCCCTCACCCTCTGATTCAAGATGGAGCATGACACCCTGAACAGGGCAGCCGGGCGATTCTCTGTGAACACGATGACATCGGCAAAAGCGGTGCTTTGCCATCGCCAACTCCACAAGGAAGGCCCGTGTGGCTGACCTTAGCTGGGACTGGTCAAATTCGGAACGACTGGCTCTCCAACAGCTCTCTAGGCCTCGCCTATGTTGCTTCATCCCCTGGAGCTCTTCGATAAACCAAGGTGCCAACCGGGATCTGTGTCATGTCAGAGGCCATAAAAGAACAACCTGGTCAAGAGCCCTAGCAGCAGCCTCATCCTAGGCATCCACCAGGGTCATGACCGGGGCGTGGGAGAGAGAGAGAGGCATCATCCCAAACTCCATCTGGAACGTCTCCAGGTACATCAGGCGCCTGGGGCAGAACCAGATGGTCGACTCCACCTCCCAGCGAGGAGGGGTGGCGTATTGGAAACCTAGCCGGAGGAGATAGTGATCGGTCCATGACAGGGGATAAATGGAAGACAATCCACCACTAAATTCCACCTGCCACTGCTCTGAGACAAAAACAAGATCAGGCGTGTGGCCCCCCTCATGTGTCAACCCAGAATAATCTGAGTCAGGTCCATAGCTGCCATGGAAGCCATGAACTCCCGAGCCACCCCTGACACCCCGACCAGGGATGGCAGATTGAAGTCCCCCAGAACAATGAGTCTGGGAAACTCCACCACCAGCCCCAATAGGGCGTCGAGTAGCCCGGGCAGGGCTATTGATACATAGCTGGGAGACAGGTACGTAGTCAACAAGTCCAACTGCCCATGCGGGCCCCACTTCATGAGGAAGGTCTCACATCCATCTATTTTAGGAGCAGTGATCTCCCGCAGACTAAGGGTCTCCCTAATAACAACCACCATCACCCCTCCCCTATCCTGGACCCTTGGCTGGTGCAGCATCCGGAAGCCCGGTGGGCAAAGTTCAGTCAGAGGGACACCCCTCTCTGAGCCCAACTAGGTTTCCGTAATGCAAGCCAGGTCTGAGTTTTCTTCCTCAATCAAATCATGAATGAGGGGAGCTTTGTTGACTATAGACCTGGCATTAAAGTAAACCAGCCTGAGCCCAGTAACCCTATCTCTCTCAAACCCCCAGAGGGTCGGATAGAACCAGGAAGGTCGGAGCACGCCACCACTTGAAGATAGTGGGCTCAGGCTCCCAAAATCTGATATGGCCCTCCGCTCATCCACTTGCAAGCATTCCCAATCACAACCGGAATCAAAGATCCCACCCTCACCTCTGGGGCACCTGGAGTTTCCCGCACTGCACCAAGACCACCATCCCCTCTTGATTAATGTCAAGAACCAAGCAAAAGGATATAATTCTGAAATATAAAGTAGGAAGAAAAGTTGATAAACTGAAGAACATGCAAAGACACATAAATATACTGGAATTCAGGAAGTCCTTGCTGATCATTTAAAGCTAAGCTGAAACTGGAAATACCCATACCATTCTCTTGGATATTTCTTATCCAAGGGAATCTAGTGGTCTGATGGTATAAATCTATTTTACTGATACGTTGTGACTTTACAGGTTCAGTGGCTTACCACCTCAGGGTTCTAGCAGATCTTTCAGACACAGGCATGTAGCTTCTATCTCATCTGTAAAAGAAAAGTTGGGGAAACCAGGAGAAAACTTTCACCTATGAGAAATGAATTCTTGGGGGGGAAATTGAGTTCAAAGGAGAAAATATTAATTGATCTTTTGTTGCCAGGAATATGTGTTCTTTACTTTTTATCAGAAATGCATTTCCCAAACTCATTGCAAGACCTCTGCTGTCTCATTGTAGACAATGGCTCTGATTTGTATAAAGGGTCAAAAATCTTAATTTGTGGTCAGGGATTGTGGACTAATATAAATTAATAACTTCTACAAATTCTGGCTGCACTCTCACAAGTATATATATTTTCTGACTTAGGCAAAGAGGTGTCCATTTTTTAAAAATTAATAGCATTCAAATTATATAAAAATGCTATTTTGATATACAATTATTGTAAAGCAACAAAAATATTTCCATTCTTTTTCCTTTGTTTCTGTTTCATTAGTATATGCTTTGTTAGGCAGAATGATCAGAAAATTCATTAAAATAGATAAAGCAAGAAAACAAAAAAAGCTAACTGTCAAATCAATTAAGAGTAGAATTAAGATAAAGTACTCAGATTCTGCCAAATTCTACGTGCAATTAAATACAATTTTGCAGCATTTAAAATCAGATAGTTAAAAATGAAGTTTAAATAAATATCAGTGATTTGGAAAATTAATGTGTTATAAAATCTGCATGAATTGTAGAATGCACTGCATAACAGAAAATTATCTATTGGTTCAATAATACCATTCCCATGAGGGCAAAGCTGTTTGGAATTTTCTTTCTAATGTGGCAGTTGGGTAACAGGTTAAAATGTGCTAATGCTAAAGCTCTTCTTTATTTTGACACCAAGAAATGTAAAACCAGAACATTAACTTTTCAAAAATATGTGTTTTGGAAGCAAGATTGTTCTAGTTGTTCTTTGATTATCCATTGTTTAAGGGCTTAGCATGGCTTCTGCTAAAAGCCCATCACTATCAAAGTGCTGGTTGCCCTCTCTTCTTCTTGAACATCTATTATAGATTCAAGAATATATTTGCATTAATTAAGAGAAAAAGAGAAGACTATATATATATATAACCTAGTACAGTGTCTTTACTATACAGTGTCCTTTCAATTTTAGACCTTTTTAGATTTATGTATTGTTCTGTAAATTCTCATACTGGGTTTTTTTTCCCAAAGATTGGAGCTTTTTTCTATAAACAATAAAAAAGACATTAACACAGGACCCAGGGAAGAGAGGAATATCAAATAAATATTTTGCCCTCAACATCATTGGAGAACTTGCCACCTGGATAATACCAGCGCAAAGTAAAATTATTGTAGAACACATTAAATCATATTCACTTTTATTTTTTAAAAAACTATGACTTTTTTAGAGATTTACAGTCTAATCAGCTGACCAGTTGATTTCTAGGGCAACAGTTTTCTTGCATTTAATAAATTTGTACAACTATATCCTAACTCAACTGGAAAAAGTTGCAATGGGCTTTAACAAACAACAATTTGGAAAGATATTGAGGTAAAAAAAAAACAATATTTGTTGAGGTCGTATCTCTTGAATACTGGATATCTAAATACAATAGCTAGAAATATCTGAAAATGAAAGCTAGAATTGTATTTTCAAAAGCATGATAAGAAGCATCTTTGTACTTCTTAATGTGACATTTCTATGGAATCTTCTGTTTATTATAGCACTATGTAAAAGCTAGAATTCATATTTGACAAACATTTAAAATATGTTTAAATGCATCCTGCATATAAGGCCTTATAATATACATTGAGGGTGGAATATCAAACTAAACCAATACCATCATAACCAGAGGTGCTATTCAGCAGGTTCTGACAGGTTCTGGAGAACGGAAATTTCTAGCGGAAATTTTGAGTGGTTTGGAAAAGCAGCAAATACCACCTCTGGCTGGCCCCAGAGTGGGGTAGAAATGGAGATTTTGCAATATTCTTCCCCCAGGAGTGGGGAGGGAATGGGGATTTTGCAGTATCCTTCCCCTGCCATGCCCACCAAGCCACGCTTACCAAGCCACACCCACAGAACCGGTAGTAAAAAAAATTGAATTCCACCACTGATCATAAGTATGTACATATTGTATACGAGTTGTGTTAAGTTTTGAATCAGTACTTCTTTTTAAAGAAACCTCACAAAACATTTTCCTGAAACTGTTTCAAGAAGCATTCAGGTCCCCTAGTACAAGACAATGTTCTCCTTGACTCTTGCCAGACTTCTTTTTTCTAAAGTTCATAATAGCCTACATTATTTCTATAATCCCATATAATTTTAATCATCAAAGCCCAAAATAAAAATTTGGACTTTGATGTTTCTTGTTAAAAGTCCAAAAGTGATTCCTATGTAGAAATAAAATTTTTCAAAGTCTTTTTTTTTAATCAAAGCTATCAATTTCACCATCTCTGACAATTCCACCAGTTTTGCCATCCATTTTTCCATTATAGGTTTTGCTAAGTCCTTCCATCTTTGTGCATCTTTGTGCTTATTGCTGCTGTTATCATATATAGAAACAAAGTTAGATAAAATATTTCAAACTGTTTGAAAACATTAAATCCCAAAAAGAAAAATCTATGGTTTCAATTGTACATTTACTTTTAAAATCTTCTGAATCAAATACATATTTATCACAATATTTTCTAGCTTTCCTTGTCAATCAGCACTGACAAAGAGGGCTACGGGGAATTAATAGTACTACTCACATTTTATTTCATTACTAGACAAACCATGACCCATTGGGTCATCGTTTCAGAAATATTTACATAGAGAAGCAGTATGAACATGAACATGCAATGAATCAGTGGGAGCAGAAGTGAATTCTGAATTCCTGTAGGCTTCCCCATTGAATTTTCTTGTGGGAAGTGGAAGTGAATGTTGAAAAACTTCCTTGCTCCCCCTTACTTCCTTCCTTCCTTCCTTCCTTCCTTCCTTCCTTCCTTCCTTCCTTCCTTCCTTCCTTCCTTCCTTCTCACTTAACCAAAATTCCAATCCCATTTGGTCATAAATCAAAAACAAACAGCATGCTGTTACTTCTGATGTACCTATTAAAAGTATTTATCAGCATTTCAATAATTGAGTTAGGAAGTGTTTCATTTGGACGGACATTATTAAAATTTGGTTACTCTTATAGGAGATGGCAGATTGTACTAATAATACATTTATTTATTTAAAAATTACTTTATTGCTATTTCAGCAGACGAGATTGCAATCTGCATTCTAGTGGCGTAACATTGAAAATATCTTTAAGGGAAATAACTGAATGATTCCAATATGCATAAATCCTGCCTTAGCATATTAACCTGTCCAAGCATAGCAATAATCTCAGTAAGTCAGAAAGTATTCAAAATTTTTACCAGTGTGCAGAAATAACATTTTAGATAACTTACAAATGAAATATTGTAAACCTGAAATGCAAATGAATTATGAACTATATTTAGTAATGTAGTTCGCTACAAGAAAAGACTCTATATGAATATCCAGTTTGTGTTAGTGGCGGGATCAAATCATCCTTTTTTGTTTGAAATATTTAAATTTTGATCATAAATGATCAGCAGTAATTTTTTATTAAATGAGAACTTACCTGACTCAGTGTATGAAAATCATTTGCTACTCACTGCTTGCTTTAAAATGTCACTGAAAATAGCTTTAGATTTCCAATGCTGGAAAATGCATATATTGTAACTTTGAAAACCCAGTGAGTTTGCTTGAGTTTATGAAATTTGCATATATACAGAACATTCACATTTGTAAGGATGTATTTAATGATAACTTTGTCTGAACTTAGGACTGAAAAGTGATAGGCACTATCTAATGCACTGGAATTTTTTTCTTTTTTTACTTTTGAACCATGCACAGGTCAAAATGTCTTGTCAGAAAACAGAAGAGAGGCAATGGATCGGGAAAGCATACAAAAACTGGAATGATACTTTATGTGTAATAATTGCCCTTTTGGCTGAGTAAAGGCTGAAGACATGATCAGTGAGCTTCTCAAAGAGACACTTGAAAGTATTTTCTATCCCTTGAGTCTGAAGAAGATTGAGAAGGAGGAGGGGGGATTAAATTTGGACTCAAAGAACCAATGCATTAAATCCTATTTTCTTGTTTGTGAGACTGAAAGAGGTGAAGGGAAAAACACGCTGAAAGGATTTAAGTGTAGCTTGAACTCTGAAAGTCATATCTATATTTCTTTCAAGAGAATATTATAAAATTGAACAATTTTGGATCTACAAATTCTATTTTCTAAGCATATTTTTTTGTTTACTGTCTATACAATGTAATGTATGAAACAGAATAGGTTGAATATACTTAGAGTTATGGCCTTTTTAGAGAAAAATGAATGGACAATGCAATTCTAAATATGACTTCTCAAAATCAGATTACTTTCAATGAAAATTTCTTGCACAAATGCATACATATAAAAACCAGCTCTTAAAAAACACGCTTCCAAGAAGAAACTCTAAAAACTCTAAAAATAATGGGATTAATTTCTAAATAAATCTGCACTTCTAAATAAAGCTTGCACGGTAAATGCAGTAACCTCTTATTCATACACAGACAAGAACATTAAATCCCCAGTCTGAGCATATTGGTTAATATGGTATGATAATAATTATTTTCTAATAATATTTTGGAATTATAATCAACATGAAAATAGGGCTGAATATATCAGGGATTTATAATAAATTTTCTCTAAGTTGAATTATAATATTGTATTTATGCACTGAAAATATCGATATCTAATATGGTGAATTTAATACAACTTGGATCTTGTCTTATCAAATTTTTAATTTTATTCAAAGTTAAAATACAAAACTTGAAAAGATTAAAAACCAACCAAACAAAAACACATAATAAGTAAGATATTAAAAGACTGCATTAAAAAAAACCCTAACATCTATATATATTTTTTAAAATTTATTTTATTTTATTTTTATTTATTTATTTTCATCAAGCATATATTACATAACAAATATAAATATAAACATGATTATGAATACATGAAATAGATACGAATAAAAGGGAACATTAGGACAGGGACGGTAGGCACACTGGTGTGCTTATGCACCATATAAATATACATATTATATGTATACATATACATGTTATCCCCTCAGTTGAATACTGATGGATACATTATTATAATATTAATTTCCCTTACAAAACAGGTTTAAAAGATTTTTAAACTACTAAATCTATGCAAATTACTAGCACATCATCTATAAACTATATTAATGACAAAACAGTTAACAGGAAGAACAAGAATGCCAAAAAAAAAAAAAAAGACAAGGTTAAAGTTTCAAAAACCTCTGTTAAACTCTTCAGCTGGTAGAAAATTTTCCATTGCCCCTTATCATCCCAAATCATCCCAAAAGTTAACAGTAATTCATTGTGGAACAAATATCCACATTTGTTGTTTGTTTTTTTTTAATTCCATCTCTTATCAATTGTTGTCTGATTAAATATAATAAGTTGAGTCTCCAAAACTGGTCTACCTTTCTATATATTGTAAAAGATTGCAGACTTGAATTTCAAAGAGGTATATGAAATCAACTGAGTTAATTCTAAATCTATGCAATCCAAATTTCTTTGCACCAGATTGACTGTTTGTGAGCCTAAGGCTAACAGGTCTCTGAGGAATAATCTGGGAGATGGATCTACAGAAATTTCTCAACCTTGGGCACGTTAAATTTTTGGACTTCAACTCCCAGAATTCCTTAAGCCAGGGCTGTCAAATTCATGACCCCTAGGCCGGATGTGTCACATGCTGGCCACGCCCACGCCCGGTTTAGTGAAGGGGGAAAAAGTGATACATCATATCACAATGCCGTGACGACATGAGTTTGACACCACTGCTTTAAGATGATGGAAAATTCTGAGAGTTGAAGTCCAGGATCTTAAAGTGACCAAGGTATAAAAACACAGTCCTGCAAACCATCCAGCCAAAATTTTGGGTACATTACGCAAATAACATTTTTGCCATCATCAAATGCTCCAGACTAGAAGAGACACACCATCTACTCAATAACGTAGTCACTCAAATCAGCTTTACACACAAAGAAGAAAAAGAATGATTCCCCTTCCTAGATATTGACATAAGGAGCATAATGATTCCCCCTTCCTAGATATTGACATAAGGAGACAAGAAAACGGCAAATTAACCGAAAATTCACACACAGAGAGACCAAATTATAAATTCTACTAATTCTACTAAAGGAGCAATTAACAAGCATATTCATTTAGATCCAGGATATGAATACATAAGAAACCAGACCATTCAAATGACCAACCAACAAGAGAACCAATCAGCTGCTCAGAATTTAAATATAGCTCCAAATGAACAACCAATCACACAACCAGCTGACCATACTGACACATAAGACATATATAAGCTAAAGAGACAAGAGGACAAAAAACCCTGCTTATGATGTTAACTAGTGTGGTAACAAAACATTCAGAAACTAAATTGAAACAAACTTGGAGAGCAAACAACTGCCAAAATCTAAAACCCAAGCTACAAGTACTTCAAAAACACTGCTAGATACTAAAAGAAGAATCATGTTCTTCTATTTTCCAACAAACTTTTTTTATTTCTAATGAATGGAAAAAGTGCTTACATTCAATAAATAAATAAAAGCAGTGTTCAAACTTTACTGATTATTGCTTATTGTCTTATAATATACTCTAAGATGTATATCAGTAAAATGGAAAATAGCAATAACAAAAACAACTCAATTTTGCATTTTCTTTGAGAGTATTAATCCAAATTTAGATCTTTCCAATTTCACTGGACAAGAAAGATTTTGCTTCCTGAGCCCTTTTGGATATATATATTTTTGGCTGCTGATCACAAAAATAACTTGTAATTTAATCTATCCTGTATCATAGGTATATGATGAAATAGAAATCTTATGTTTTTACACAATGGCAATGTACATCCTTCCTTACATGTTGGCTATGCTGCACACATGATACATGAAAACATGAAACTGTTATTGAAGCACATCCAGTACACCAAGTACAACTGGAATATCTGTTGAGATCTAAAAGTAGTAGCTCTATGGTTTGGAAAGCACCTTGAATACACCAAGTATTGTTGTCACATAAGTAAATGGGATAGCCATGCAAGAGAGTCACAACTGTATTAAAAAGAAACAGCCACTCCAAAAGAAATTGGTTCCAGGACTGAAAAATGTGACACATGAACCACTTGTTCAGCCAACAAAGATATTTTTGCCTCCTCTTCACATAAAATTCAGACATGTTTTGTGAAAATAACGTAATGAACAAGAAAGATGAAGGTTTTCCTTATCTAACATATTTCTGTGATCACACTTGGACTTCTTTCCTGAAAATCTAGGTGCGCTAAGTAACAAACATGGTATAAGGTTTCACCAGCTCATTGTCATAATGGAAAAAGATATCAGGGCAACTGGAATCCATCAATGCTGAATGACTATTGTTGGATACTGCAGCAAGATGTATCAGACATTGAATACAAATGAAAATCAGCAACAAAATACTTTTAGTCCTATTGAACTCATACAGCATGTTGGAAACATTATGAGATTATAGTCATTAAAAGATAACTTCATATTTCTCATGATTCCAACATAATACAGTCATTCTGAAATTATATTTCTGTTCAATATAAAAGGTCTATGATAATCACAATTTTTTTTTTATGAAGCAAAATTTTTTTGGGAAAAGGTCCATTATCTTTAGAAGATAACAACTTCGGAATTCTTTAAAAATGCAGCTGATATGAGGTTCAATCATGTTAGTTATAGATATATTCCATCACCACCCTCATTTGGTCAGAAAGCCACAATAAAAGTCTGGGCTTTTAGAAGAGTATACGTTTGTTACCATGTATATGAGCATTACTTGGCATTAGAATGCAATATGTTTTCCAATTATGGTATTGATTTTTTAATGGACTCCCAGCATACCCAAAGGCACAGATGAATATCACAAATGAATCATAAGGGAACCACTTGGAACTATGTATATAAGTACAACAATCCAGGTGTTTCACTGTAGATTGGCTTTTGATTAGTCTGCAGCAAAAATGCTTGGATCGGAGAAAAGGATTCTATACGTGCATGATGTATATTCTTTAAATAATACAACAAAAGTTGCAGTCTGCCCTCTTCTCCTCCTCCATTATAATCCCTACCCTTCTATGATAACAATCTAATAAAATTATATATTATTTTTTCCAAAATCAATCTTTGGTTCCATTAAATAACTCCAAACTGTATTAATCAACATTTATGTTATGCACAAATACACTGTGATATCCACCAGATGTTCCTTTTAATCTATATTTCCTTGCTTACTACAGTATCAATTGCCCCATTCATATTAATGGATGTTTCCAACGACATTAGCCTGGTTAAATCCTTGCAGCCATCCTGGAAAACATCCATTGGGAGGCATTATCGCTAGACATTGGCAGCTTCTGAGTAGCTGAAAAATTCAACTTTTAATCTTTACCACTTCTCACCAACTCACCTCATCATTTACTCCAATCAATGACTGTTTTGAGCTGAAATAAAATGGCTTTAGATTGTTCTTGATATGAAATAATAAACCTTGGACTGTAATAAACCCTGGAATAGAATGCATGTATGAATGTGAATGTATAAGTCCCCAACTCCAGTTGATTCTTTTAGGCTTCATGTTAAATAAATAAATAAATAACTTCTTTTGAAATCAGAGCAGTTAAATTACTTCTAATATCTGGCTTTATGATAAAAGTACACTATTTTTCTGATTAAACAAAATTAACCTTGTCATACTTGTAAATCATCTTGGTTAGTATATATATGTAGAGCAATTCTTCCTTTATAAAACTGTGTACTAGGAGCCCCTTATTTTCATTCAAATTATAGTGCAAAATGCAGAACATCATAACATAGATTAGAGATTTGTCAACACAGATGTAGGTATAATAAGATATCAAAAACAATATCAGAGTGACTCAATAATATAAAAACTCTGCACCAAAATTATTCTTTCTAGATGCCCACTAATAGACTCACTACTTAGAAGTGATTGTACCACTTGAAAAATTCAGATACTTACATGACTTCTTCCTGTAAATATTATTCTCTCCTGAAAAAAATTTTTTTTACCAAACTGAATTTTTCTCAAATTAAAAGTTCCTTACATTCTCCATTATCCTTCTTCCTATATCTATTTTGTTAAAGCCATTCTTATTATTGTATTTTTTTTTTTTTATTGAAAAAGTTTTACATTACATTTTATAATATGAAACCCCCCCTTTCCCCCCTCCCTTTCCCCCCCCTATCCCTTCTAACCCTCCCCCCTCCCTTGACTTCCGCTATTTGACAATCATTAATCTTATCACATTCGACATTCTTTAAAGGCGAGATCCCTTTACATAAGAAACTATTAACTATTAAAGCTTCACTAACATTCACATATTTAAAAATTAAAGCAATTTAGCTAAATAAACTTAATACATTCTCTTTAAAATTTAATCTATACCTCAATTATATACTCTTCATTTTAATAATAATAATTAACCATATAACTATACCTTTCATACAGTTATTTAAGTATCCTAACATTTAGTAATCTTAAGTTTTAAACTATACTTCAATTATAAATTCTTCAGTTTAATGATAATAATAAACCACTTAACTATCCATACATTTACTTAAATACATTCTAACTCTAATTCAACTGAGCACTAATTGAAATTTCTTGCTTTGATATTTCTTCTTCATATAGTCAACCCATTTCCTCCATTCCTTAACAAAAACTTCATGGGTCCTTTCCTTTAGGTATGCAGAAATTTTTGCCATCTCTGCCAGATTAGACATCTTCAATATCCATTCCTCTATGGTAGGCACTTTATCTTTCTTCCAATATTGACCTATCAGTAATCTGGCTGCAGAAATCATATACAATATTAACCTAGTATCAGTTACTGAAAAGCCCTTGACTATTCCCAACAGAAAAAACTGAGGAGAAAACTCCAACTTCTTCTTCAAAATGTTCTGCATCACCCACCAAAGTTTAATCCAAAATGATTTCAACTTCCTACATGTCCACCAAATATGAAAATATGTTGCATCCAAACAATCACACCTCCAACATTTAGGTTGAACATTTGGATACATACGTGATAACTTTTTGGGATCTAAATGCCATCTATAAAACATTTTGTAAAAATTTTCCCTTAAGTTCTGTGCTTGCGTAAATTTAACGTTCTGGACCCAGATCTTTTCCCATGTTTCTAACATTACTGGTTGATCAAAATTCTGTGCCCATTTAATCATACAGTCTTTAACTAACTCCCCCTCTGAATCTCTCTCCAACAGTAAATTATACAATCGTTTAATATGCATCGGTCCTGTACATTTTATCTGAGTCATCAAGTCCTCTTCATGTAGCATTAATCCAATTTTCTGATCTTCTCTCCATCTCGCTTGAAGTTGAAAGTATTGCAACCAAGTTAAATTGACTCCATCTTCCAACAGAGTATTCCATGACTTCAAACACCAACTGCCCCCATCAATAAAAAGTATCTCTTTGTACAACAACCCCCCGAGTGACTTTATTTTTGGCAAAATATGCCCAAGATCCAACCACAAAGGTATTTTGTAATCCAATTGAAGCTGGTGCTTCTTCCAAACTCTCAGCAAAGCATGTCTTAAAATATGCCTGTTAAATACACTGTCTCTCTTATCTTCATAAAGTAGATATGCATGCCATCCAAATTGCAAGTCATAGCCTTCTATATTCAAAATTTCTCTTTTGGTTTTTCCAATCCAATCTCCGACCTGTATCAATGCTGCTGCTTCATAATATAAACGTAGATTTGGAACTTTAAGGCCACCACGTTCACGTATATCTTGCATGATCTTAAATTTAACTCTTGGTTTTTTCCCACTCCAAATAAATTTGTTTAAGCCTGCTTGCCAGTCCATCAGATATTTATCATTTTTAAGCACCGGAATCATTTGAAACAGAAACAGAAATCTAGGTAGAACATTCATCTTAACAGCTGCAATTCTACCAAGCAGAGAAAGTTGCAGTTTTTTCCATGTATCAAGATCTTTTTGAATCTTATGCCAAAGTTCTTCGTAGTTATTTTGAAAAAGTTTTTTATTAGATGCTGCAACTTGGACCCCTAAATATTTCACCTTTGTAGCTATTTCAAAGCCTGCCACCCTTTCAAGCTCTTTCCTTTGTGGTTCCAACATATTTTTAACTATCATCTTAGTCTTTTTCTGGTTCAGGCTGAAACCTGAAACCAGACCGTATTCCTCTATAATGTTCTTCATCTGTATGATAGATTCCAAAGGTCGTGTTAGGGTAACAATCAGATCATCTGCGAATGCCTTTGTTCTGTAATCTGTTTGCCTTACAACTATTCCACTCATTTTGTCCGAGTCCCGTAGAGCATTCAGCAGCACTTCTAGCGTCAAAATAAACAATAGTGGAGATAATGGGCAGCCTTGTCTTGTCCCTTTTTGTATATTAAAATTAGTAGTCAAACTGCCATTAATAATGATCTGTGCTGTCTGTTCTTGATAAATTGCCGAGATTGCTTGTGTAAACTGCTCTCCAAAGTTCATCTTATGCAAAATCTTTTTTAGAAAATCCCAGTTGACTCGATCAAAGGCTTTCTCCGCATCTAAAAACACCAGCACCGCAGAGATCTGTTTCTTTTCATCAAGATATTCCAACAAATCTATGAGTTGCCTGACATTGTCTTTCATGTATCTGCCTTCTATAAAACCAGCTTGGTCTTCATGAATCACATCTTGAATAACTGGCATCAATCTGTTGGCTAATACTTTAGCAAAAATTTTATAGTCCGTATTCAGGAGAGATATTGGTCTAAAATTTTCAGGTTTAGCAGAGTCTTCTTCTTTAGGTATCAATGATATAAAAGCCGTCTTCCACGAGGGAGGTATTTTTCCCCCCTGTTGAATATTACAAAACAAGTCTTTAAGAGGCTCCATCAGTTCCTCTTGCAAGGTCTTATAAAAAACTGCTGTCAAACCATCTGTCCCAGGAGCTTTAGATAATTTCAATTGTTTTATTGCATATATAATCTCTTCCAATGTTATAGGTCGTTCCAGTCTGTCACTTTGTACACTGGAGATTTTTGTAACTCTCTTCTTCTGCAAATATTCATCGATAAGATCTTCTTTAACTTTATCAGCTTGATACAATTTCGAATAATAAGTTAAAAAAGCTTGGTGTATTAAGTCTTGCTGATGTATTCGTTTCCCTTTATACTCAATAGCATTTATCATACGAGAATTTTGCTGTTTCCTCAAAATATAAGCCAACCATCTGCCAGGTTTATTAGCATTACAAAAAGTATTATGTTTAGCATACTGCAGATTAGTTGCTGTTTGTTCAGCCATCAGCATTTGAAATTGATCTTTCAGGAGTTTTATAGTTAACAATACCTTTTCATCAGTCGGATTCTTAATAAGCAATTGTTCTTTATCCTTTATCTCCGTCTCCAAGTCCAACCTCGACTTCTGTCGAGTTATTTTATGTCTAGAGTTCATATGTATCAGTACTCCCCTCATATAGGCCTTGCATGCATCCCAAACTATCTCAATGGGTGTACCTTTATTCAAATTAATATAAAAAAATTCTTTAATTTGTTCCTTTAACTCCTTAATGTACTTTTCATATCTGAAGATATTCTCATTCATACGCCAAGATCTCCTTTCTCTCTTACCTGGGTTCATTTCAATCCAGACTGGACTGTGATCTGTTAAGGTTCTAGGAAGAATTTTTGTTTTTGTCACTACATTAAGTAAATCAGTAGTAGCCAACATAAAATCAATTCTCGAGAAAGATTTATGTCTATCTGAGAAAAAAGTAAAATCCAATTCATCTGGATGATGAATTCTCCAAACATCCTTCAACTCTAATTCCTCTTTCATAGCAAAAAAAGTCTGTGGTAACTTATTCCCTTTCTTGGCAGATGTCTTTTTATCCAATGTTGCATCAATCACCCCGTTCCAATCTCCCATGATCAAAAGAGATTTGTAATTCCACTGCAAGATTTTCTCATTCAGCATTTTATAAAAACTTTCCTGTTGCTGGTTCGGGGCGTAGATGCCAATTAGAAGCACTTCAACATTCTGTACAGTTATTACGACAGCAACATATCTCCCCTCATCATCCGCTTCTATAAGTTTAGCTGGTATTCTTTTGGCAATATAAAATACAAGTCCATTTCTTTTGGCCTTACTAGAAGATATAAATTGTAATCCAATTTTTGAGATTAAAAGTTTCTGGTCCTGGGTTCTTATATGAGTTTCCTGTAAGCAGACAACATCATTATTGTATTGTTTTAAATAGTGAAATATTTTTCTTCTCTTCTGCGGTGAATTCAAACCATTCACATTCCAAGATAAAATTTTAAGTATCATTTTGATGATGGCTGAAGCTCTCGAAGCAAATCACGAAGAGTTCCCGCAACCGCCGACGTCTTCGGTCTTGCTCCTCCCACAGCTTCTGAATATAACTTTTTCCCATTCGCTTCCTTCTCCTCCTGTGGTGTCTTCTCCTGGTATGTTTCCAATCGTTGCTTCCCTGCCGCTCTGGTTATACGTTGATCCTTGGGTTCTTGCATCAGTAAATCCAAATCCGGTTCCACCTCTCTTGTAGCTCTGGATTGCTTTGGTTTCACCTCGGGGATATCTATTAGTGAATCTTCTAATACACCTCCTGCTGCACCTAGAATTTCCTCCCTTGGGGCTTCTTGACCTTCCTTTAACAGTCCCTGTTGAAAAACCTGCTCTACTGAGATGTCTTCAATAGGTATAAGTGTAGAAGAACGAGGTGAAGGAATTTTTTTCAACACATTGTTATAAAACTGTTCCGCCTTCTCCACCGAGTTGATACGATATCTCACATCTTCAAATCTTAAAACAATACCAACAGGGACATCCCATCTAAATGGAATCTGACGCCGCTTCAACTCATTCACAAGGAAACCAAAGTCTTTCCGGTCTCTTAACATCTTTGGTGGTAATTCTTTGAAAACCCCAATTTGATTGCCACCATGTAGAAGCGTAGATTGAAAAGAGTATTGCAAGATATCATTTCTCAATTTCCTCTCAGTAAAGTAAATTACCACATCTCTTGGCAAATTTCTCTGTTTTGCAATGCGTGAGTTGGCTCTGTACAGCTTGTCTATTCTATTATCCACCACCTCTGGTTCAACTTTCAGGATCTTCGCCAACACTTCCACACAGGTTGCCCTCAAGTTTTCACGATTACTTTCTCTTAAGCCTCTTAATCTTAAAGCATATTCCATATTTCGAAATTGTAGCATGGTAATCTCTTCTTCGAACCTCTGGCTCTGCACCCCCACCTTAAACATCTGTTCTTTTACTTCCTTTTTGTTTGCTTCAACTTCAAGATTTAAATCCTCCACTTTTTTCTCAATCACCAGTAGAGCATCAGTAAGAACCGTGGCTACTTTGGTTACACTCTGCTGTAATCCTTCAGTTTTTTCTTCCACCAACTCCTTAACTTCCCCCACCACTGTTTTCATTTCTTTTTGATTTTTAGTCAACCTTTCATCCAATTTACTCATTTGGCCAGAGAGTTCTCCCATATATTTATGTATAAATGTTTTCAAATCTTCTATATCACAATCCTGTGTCTGTTTTAACTGCTTTGAAGCTGACACTGGCTTTTCCTTTGTTTGGTGTGTGGGGGAATCCCCCCCTGCTCTCTTTGAAGTCATGCCTGAACAGAGCTTAAATCCAGGCAGAAAAGAAAAAAATCTTCCTCCTTTTCCTGATCTCCCCAGGTTTACAAAAGAGGAGCAAGTTCCATTAACTTTTATGTAGAAAAGATACTTTAAAGAACTATTATTGTAAAAAACTTGTAAAACTTGTGAATAAACAAAGTCCAATTACAGCCAAACACACTTTCGCTTTCTTGTTACACTTTCTCCTTCCGCTTTCACTGACTCTGCTTTAATCAGCCGCCATTTTCACACACTTTAACTTCAAACAGCTTGCTTTCCAAATTTTAAAGAGAACTCATTAAAAACTTTATATTCATCAGAGGATCTCACCAAGCTAGTTGTTTTTCACTTGGGAATTAGCTTCGTTCGTTTCGATTCCTCTCCAGCTTGTTCTGACAGGCAGAAGTCCCACGCCGCTCGGAGCTTCAGCAGCTTAAATAGGGAGCCCCAACAAAAGCGCTTACCAGGGCTTAGAAACCACCCTGGCAGCACTTCTGGGGCTCAACCTTTGCTGCCCACTCTCGCTCCCCCCCACTGCAAAAGGGGGAGCGTTCCAAGCCGCTTTTGAGGTAAAAAAGCGGCTCTACAGGCGGCGGGGGCGGCGGACGATCAAACGAACCGCCCAGCGCCGAAGAGATCGAAACCCTTATTATTATTGTATTTTTAAAATCTTCATGTGTTTTTAATTGGCCACCTGTTCTAATATAGTTTATATTACCTTAACCAATTCCCAATTCATCTCACATAACCAACTTAAATGGAAAACAAGGCTTCCTGTTCTTATTTATAGTTCTCATTTAGAATTAGTGCTGTTATGGGGATGTCATACTGCAAAGTTCTTCACATATTACTTTATAAGAAAAGTCAAAACAATGCTGGACAGTATGTAAAATTGCTTCGGTGCTTTAACCTATATGACAGAGAAACACTTTATTAAACTGATTTTGGCTGAAGATTATTGGAGTCTTATAACATGACTAAACCATATGAATCAGTCCTTAGATTATAATAAATTGTGACATCTCTGAAAAAGATTTACTTGCTTTCCAGACTTTTAAAAAACAATCTTACAGAATATATTTCTTTGATTTTTGTTCTTGGACATATAAGAGTATTGTAATGGGAAAGACACCGTACTAGTTTTCCATTTAAATATATATGTTCTAGTAGTTGATAGAAAGTACTAAGTCAGGTATCCTTTGTAAATTGATCTTGTAAATATAAGATAATATATGCTTTAAATCTAACATCTGCATTTTTGTGTCATTTTGGTTCTCCAAATATACATAACCTAGGGTCAATAACCTTCATGTTTTAATAGCTACACTACATGGAAGAACCATTAAAGCAAAATAGAAATCCATTTAAAAGCTTCATAGTCACTTCTTTCTATACAGACAGGGCACATCAGCACTGAACAAATGGATATTGTTAACCTGTTGAACTTGTTGATCAATGATGGAAGTGCTATAGACAACTGAGAATGATTCTTTTGCACTATTGACCCTTGACAGGTTGAGATGAGATTGGTAAATGCTGGGTAACTTTTTGTGTAGTATGTGACTTGATGAGAACAATATTGTTATCTCTAACCATGCCTGAGGATTGTGGTTAGAAGAAAATTAAATTCGTCATTCTGAAATTTAACTGTTGCAGGCTCAGATAATCCCTTGAACAAAATATCAGTATGCTACCCAGGGAACACCCTGATTTAGAAACCTCAGAAGAAGAGAATCATCTGCTACAAATCATGAAGATGAATAAAAGAATATGATCATTGTCATGAAATTACGATGCAAACTTCAGCTTTTGGTACAGGGCATCAATATTTGTTGATTTATTAGACTGTTGTACACCATCCAGAATCAAATTTTGTGATTTTATTTATAAAATCACATTTATACAAATTTGAACAATATATAAAAAATAAATATCAGATGCAAGAATGTGGTTTGCATGGTTTGTATTGCACAATGTTGCATTTGCTCCCATACTCCCAGGACATTTAAATTAAATTCAACACTGTTTTGTTAAACAATCAGAAGATTGCTTCAACAACAGCATTTTCTGGTTCTGGAACTTTAAACTTATTCAAAGTGTTTATCAGTCTTAAGCTTCAATCATCTTTCAAATGGACATGGAGGGGTGTATTATTTTTTGCATTTGGGTTTCACTCTTCTAAGCCGTTCAGAATCACCAAGAGTGAATTGAGCAGCCATAGAAATTTTCTTAAATAAGTAAATAAATATTGATAAAAATAATTTTAGATGAAATTCATTCTGTCTTTATGTGGGATATTAATCTTCAGATTCTCTCGTTATTTTTTTGTTGTTGTTCTGTTTTAAATTGCAAGTCACCCAGGATTATTCTGAAGCCAAGCTGCTGCCAAATCTAATAAACAAACAAACAAACATCTGTCAGGGTGGTTTAATTTTAATTTTTTATGGAGCATGGGGTGGGCTAAACTATTTTTTTTTAATGTGATTTACTGGTAAGCATTAAATAACTTTAAGGAACTTTCTCAAACATTGGTATTGTGATATTAACGCAGTTTGGTCTCTTGGTACCATTTCTGTAGTACATGTCATAAGTGTTGATTACATAAAGACAGTCATTGCTAAGTGACAAAAACAGGACAATGTAGTATTAATCAAACTTGTGTAAGATAATTTTTTTGATGCAATTATAGCAATAAGTAAGAGATTTATTAGATTTATTTGCCAAATTTCTATGGCCATCAGTCTTAACAGATGACTCTAGGAAGTTAACAAAAACACATACACACAAAATAGAAACACAGTATTAACAAACAATTACGAAGCAATCCCAATTTAAAAATAATCAAGGCATACCACAACTATTTGACAAAAACTATAACAGAGATTTGTGAAATATGTTTACATGTATCTGTTCCCTTTTTAAATATATTGTTGATTGAGTTCTTAAATTCTGCCTAATGGCTACAAACTTTATTGGGCCTGGTATTAAGTGGAAATAAGGAGCATACAATTAATGTTCAATTACACTGCTTTGAACTCAGACAACAAGGCACCACTGGCACAGCCCCAGGAAAACATTCTGTATTGAGATACAAATCAGACTTGTAGTATATAACAGCTAACATGAAATTCATTTTAATACATTGGATACTTAGCTTGTTGTCCAATCAATTTCTCAGTTCGATTTTACAAGACTGTAAGGAAGTAAGAGTAAGTTAAGGCTGGGGTATATTCAAAGAATCCTGATGTTTCCTCAAGCCTAGGTCAGTTTTCAATTCGTGAGAAGAGCAGTCTATTAAATTGTGCCTATTCCTTTTTGAAGTCATAAGAATCTTTTAATCAGATTGATAATTTACAATTAAACTGAAGAAATCTAATGTGAAAATGTGGAAAATAAGCCATTATGTAAAACTTGTTCGGATACCAGTTCCATGAATTGTAGAAGAAATAACCTTGTTTAGAATATTTTTTAAAAATGAAGGTAATGTGATGCCTGGGAAACAATACTGTTTCATTTTTTAAAAAACACTTAGTCTGAATGTTCTAGAGGGTATTTTTAATTTTGGATCAAAAAAGGGCAACATTTCTTGAACAGAATATTACCTTTAATCTGGAAAAGGAGATGTGACGAGAGCAAAAAATACATACTTACTATGTTCAGTCTCCTCTGATCATAAATTGGCGATGAACTCCACGATGTGAGTAAAGCCATATTATATCTGAAACCATGCCACTAAGGTTTGGTAGTCATGGTTACAAGGCCCACCCAAAAGAGACTCCAGAGTCCTGGGGCTTGATGTATATCCTTAGTTTCCAAACTGTTCTGAAACAATCTGAGTAGAAAAATACAGACTGTAATGTTTTATATCTTTTTATGTTTTTACACAAATAAAAAAGATTATTCTGGCCTGCTAAAATTCAATAGTAAATAATTTATTACCAAAACTTGTCACAGAAATTCAATGCCATCACTGATTTTTTTCAGTAACAAGTAAGAAAAAGGCTTGCAGGCACCCCAAAATCTTTATAAGGTCTTTGCAAGCCATGGGCCATATGCTGCCCATGTCTGATTTAAATAAACAATGATTAAAATGCATTAATAATTTTAATAAGTTTTTTAAAAAACTATTACAATAAATATTGAACAGTGTATTATGGTCGAACACCACATTAATTTCCCTGAGTTCACTTGTTGGGTTTTCCAATATAATTTGAAGGATATTTTTGTTGTTGTATTTTGTGAGATTTTTTTACATAAAAAAGAAATTACCTAGTATTTATGTTGCCTGACTGCTTCCTTCATACGCTATTTTATTTTCCATGATGAAAATAAATATTCCACAATGCTATTAAAATGTAAGTTCTGAATAAAATAAAAAGGGAAATTGAAAAACCTAGGACCTATATTTCCTGTAGTTTTCAGGGTTTCCAGATGCTATTGCAAATTTTGTGTGCTCAGTAATATCTCAGATCTGTGCTCCTGCCATGTTATATATCCAGTATTTTCCTGTAATACCATTTTTTTCTCAGTAAATTTGATGAAATGTCCAACAGGAAAAGTTCCAGTATAGCTAATGTCAACTATGTATTCCATCTATTTCAAATTTCATTCAGAACTGGTATTAATTTCCAGACATCCTGTGAGTCTCCACAAATTATTTCAGATCAATTTTTTTACCAGATTTTGAGGTGAATTAACGTGATAGCAGTAGAAGTAAGTACATAATATAATTCCAGATAGAATTAATTAGGTTAAATCCTATTAGGTAAGACCACAGTATGCATTTCATTCTACAGTATTGTACATGTGTCATATTGTTTGTGTTAATTAAACTTTCATATATACCAAGGCTTTAAATATAGACAAAATGTGAAACTAAAGGGAAATGAACATGAATCACCACTTCCAAGTTCTGGGCACCTAAATTAACATTTTTTAAAAGTTCTGAAGAAGTATAATTAACTTGAAATAAATTCTTGCTTCTCCAGTTCCTTTCTTGTTTACTTTGGCTGCTCATAGACAGATACGATGTTATTAATTTCCTTTTAACAGTTTTGAATATAATGCAGAATGGATAAAAACATCTCATGAAAAACCCCTTAGGTCCGAAACATGTGCTTCTGGGCTATATATGCAGATTGTGACACTCATTCTCACTTCCAGCTTCAGTTCAGGTTGAGTGCCTTCTGTCAAGAACCAAAGTTTGCTATCCCCCTGTGAGGTACAGCTAACGGTGTTCAGGGCCTCAACCCTGTCATCTGGACTCCCTTTTGGGCTCATTTATGGAGAGAATATGCAGGAATCAGCCATGGGGAAAAGGAAAGAAAATGGGAAATTTTCCATGGGGAAAAGGAAAGTTCACAGAGATAAACCTAACCTCTAACAGAGTTTCCTAAGCTCTTGGCACCACAAAGCCATATTCTTATTATTGTTCAAACAAAACATTTTAGCCCAGAAAACAGCTATGTCATATTCTCCTAATTTCATTCTGGTTACTTGTGTCCTCCTCTTCCTTTTTAATTTATATTTGGTCCCTATTGCTCCCCCTTGATTTTTGTTTTAGGCTATCTCTAGGGCAAGGTCGGGGTTAAATGCATTACTAGTTGCAATGCTCACAGGAAAGGCCAGACCACAAAAATCAGCAGGATGGTTATTTACCATAACCATATACAAAACCACAAGTATCAAAGGTTCCCTCAAATACTTCAGAGACCTTATACATCTCTTCATTAAAGTCTGTTAATGTTATTACAGTTCACTTTGTCTCACAACAAGTAAAGATATCTCTGTTAAAATGCTAATTACTGTTAATAAAAGATATTTCTTGAAAAATATTTTGACTTTTTTTTTTAATCTTCATTTCCAATGATTTTGTTAAAAGGGATTATACTGATAACGAATCACTCCTAAGTAATGGAACTAGTCCTGTAATGATTAACTGAGGCACATCACTTAACATTATTCTCACTACACACCATTAATATATGTATAAGTAATTATATAACAGTTACAAACATATGTACTATAAGTATATAAAAGAAAAAAAGTTTATAAAGTTAACATTTCATAGAATGGACAAAACAGTTTCTATAAGCTAAGTCTGCATATAAACATTTTACTATTGCCTTTGAAACACCAGATATTGGTCATTTAATAGATCAATCTCCTCATCATATGTGAAGATACAATATCAAACTCAACCGGCAGTATGTCAGCTCTGATCACTAGTACAAGTACTGCGGCACTTTAAAAGGATGTTGAAACAGACTCAAGCACTTTATTCAAGCACATGTATACTAGGTTGGCATATTGATCAGCGGTCATCTTAATGGGGAGAGCATCTATAAGAGCAAGGGAGAAGACTACTTTATGTAGAATCCTATAGAAGTAACTGGGCAGTGTCCATGGAGAGAACAATTTGTCTGAATGAGACAGGAAAGTTTGGCTTTGACTTTCTAAATGTCCACATTCCATTCCTCAGCTTAAGTTCTACCAGGGTTTTTTTCTAGGCCTAAAGTAAATAGGGATGGTATTGACAGTCCACACTGTTTCAAATCTTAGTCAATATCTTTTTCCTGAGTAGACTGATGTATTCATATAGAACAGGGGTGTCAAACTCATGGCCCACGGACTGGATGTGTCACGCATTGGCCACGCCCATACCTGGTTTAGCGAAGGGGGAAAAATTGAGATACATCACATGATGACATGTTGTCACGAGTTTGATACCCCAATATAGAATAAGATGTACCAATGAGAGTACCAAAATGATTTATTTCATTCAGAATTTTAGTCATAATGTGCAGGATTATGTCTATTGAGAATGTTGTTTGTACAATCCATGATTGTTGTTTTTTTTTAAAAAAGTTAAGCATATGTATTTAAACTTAGTATCAATATAAATAAGAGGGAAAATATTTAGGTTATCAGCAATTTCTGGGGAGAAAGTGGAATATGTCTTTCTTATGATACACAATTACATATAGGACGACTGTTTCTGTTAGTTTCTTACCTCTTTCCAGCCATAAAAAGAAAAACACTGATTTGTGGACTAAGAATAGTCTGAATATTCTTCTGATTCATTTAGAAGAATATTAAGAATATTCAAAATACTTCATTTTTGGTGAAGTATAAATAAGTTAACTAAAATACTATGTGCTTAATCTTTTCCTTCCAATGTTCAATTCAATTGCAACAATTGGTGTACTACTGGTAAACTCAAAGGACCAGATTAGAGACGGAGCATCATGGAGAAAATCCATCTGTGTGGTTTCTAAGAATCAATGCCAAATAGATTCATAATCAATGAACCAATCAGTCATGGAGAGCAAAGCACAAGTTATAGATTTCACCATTTAGTTTTGTTGGAAGAGTTATTTCAAAAACAAAACCTGAAACTTCTGCAGATTAGCTGGGATGTGACAATAAACTATTCTGCTTTTAAGAATGTCTACACCTTATCTACCATACATTTATTCAAGATAAAAATCATATAAAAAAAGAAAAAAGAAAAAAATCTGGCAACCCATTTTGGTTCTTTATACTTTGATGAAAATTAAAAGAATAGATTTACTCAGACATGAACTAAAGAGCATAACCAAGTCAGGAATAAATAAAGAGAGAAATAAAGTTATAACTTAAAACATTGATCAAATTAAGGTTGTTTCCTGATAGCTTTCTTCAATCTTTGTTCCCTAGAGGGCTCATTTTTCAACTGGCTGAAAAAGCACCTCAAGATAAAGAAATGAAACAATGAAAGTGTTCCAAGTAATTGGTTGGTGCACTGAGCCATCCATCAACAATTAGTATTAGATGGAATGAATTTCATTAGATTTTTGTAAAAAGTTTTTACATATATGAACATATTTTGAAAGCCAAGCATGTACTTTAAAAACACAGTTTTTTTAAAAAAGGGCAAAAAATTGAAACTGAAATTATAGTATTTGTATTTCCATGCAGTTGTTTTCTTCAACTTTTAGCTGTGATTCCATTTTGCTAGCATCTTTAACTGAAAAACAGCCTCCTCTTTTCTATCTCTATCTCTATCTCTATCTCTATCTCTATCTCTATCTCTATCTCTATCTATCTATCTATCTATCTATCTATCTATCTATCTATCTATCTATCTATCTATCAATTTTATTTATATGCTGCCCTTCTCCGGAGACTCAGGGCAGTTTATAATGCATTAAGCAATAACCTTCATACTTTTGTATATTTATACAAAGTCAGCTTATATGTGTATATATGTGCCCACATATTCATTCCTGTTGTATTGTGGAATTCTTAGAGACAAAGAATGGAATATACATTAGGAATTGATGGAGAAGAAGATAAAGGAAATTTACATTTAGTGAACAAAACCTGAGATAACGGATACTTGCTAAGTGTAAATAAACAAAAATGATAAGGATAAATATGCAAATATTTCCTAGTGTTTTAAACCACTGAACTAGTCATATTTTGAACTATTTCTGTAATTTTATATCCATCTTTTAACGTGAAATAAATCCCAAGACAATTTATAAAGGATTAAGAATTACAAGTACAGGACAAACAAAGTCATCACACCTTAGAAGAGTTCACTAATCTGGGACCCTTTGGGTGATTTAGAACTTTATAGGGACAAGGAAAATTGTAGTATAGCACATATGGAGAAAATAGATTGTGGAAAAGTAATACAATAGAATTGAAATGCTGATGTTTATGTGCCTTGCATTCTTCAACCTAGTAGAGAAGTATCAGTGGAGAGAATATTCTACAAGTGCAATGAAAGAAAAACCTTTCTTCCGGCTGCAACTTTCCATTTGTAGAAGCATAGTTAATGCTTTAGAAATTGTTGACTTACAACAGTTCATTTAGTGACCATTCAAAGCTACAACAGCACTGAAAAAAGTGACTTATGACCATTTTTACACTTACAATTGTTGCAGCATCCCCATGGTCATGTGATCAACATTTAGATGCTTGGAAACTGACTCATATTTATGCTGGTTGCAGTGTTCCAGGAGTCATGTGATCAGTTTTTGTGACCTTTTGACAAGCAAAGTCAACAGGGTACTCAGATTCACTTAACAGCTTTGTTACTAATTTAACACCTCAGTGGTTTACTTAACAACTGTGGCAAGAAAGACATAAAGTAGGGCCAAACTCACTTAACAACAGAAATATTGGGCTCAGTTGTGGTCCTAAGTCAAGGACTACCTGTATTCATTTATTTTTATTATTTATTTTGATATATTTTATCTCACTTTCCATTCCTTTGCCCTTGAAATTCTGAACTTTTCTATGTCCTGTGAAATCTGTTACTTGGAAAAAAATATCTAAAGGAAAATCTTTAGCATTTAGGTATGTGCTGCTAGTAATAGTGGGCTCCAAGAGAAGGCCAAATCTATTTGACTAAATGTAGCTTTGAAGAGAATTTCACAGGGTTGGCATACATAAGCCTATAATAGTTATGGCTACTGAGGGTTTCAAAATAATCCACAAGCTGTTTCAACCTATCATTAACATGTGTTTATTTTATTAACAGCAGGCATTTTTTATCAGTCAGCTCTTTTCAGGAGGATTTCTGTAGTTATTCCATTTAGCTTAGGGACACAGAGTTCTCATTCTCATAAACATGTCTCACACTACCATACCATTCTCAGCAGACCTGAATGAATCAGCTGGCTCTCTTTACATGATCTGTTGAAAATATTATTTTGCTGACAGACGTAATTATAGAGTTTATGCAACACCAAGGGAAAGCTACTTTCCCTTGTGAATATTGAAATGGCTATTCTTTTAGCCTGTAGTTTGTCTACTCAGGGTAGCTCCCTGCAAAGTGTGTTTGTGTGTGTGTGCGCGCGTGTGTGTGTGTATGTGTGGTGTTACAGCCACAGAGATGCCACTGTGGAGATGATAAAGCTGATGGTACCTGAGGTCTAACCACAGAGACCTGATACATTTTTGTGGTTTCATTTCAAAGGCTGTTATCTCAGCTTTTTAAACACTGTTATGATTCCATTCTTCTATATGCATATCAAGGTTTCTGATTTATGCCATGCATATTGATATAATATATATCATCTAGAATAGTGTACAAATTCTAGTTTCTTAAGTAACCCATTTTTCTCTAAGTTGGAATGTTTTGTTATTACCTCTACGATATTGCTGAGACATTGAAGCATTTTCTTGGTTGTGCAGAAATAAATCTGATATTTTTCTGAGTGCAAAGCTTCCACACAATATGTTTTAGTCTTAAAGTACCCATAAAAACAGTTGAATGAAAAGGATAAATTTCCCAAACTGAATCTAGGTTAGAACCATTTGACTCCTCTAGAGTGTTAAACATCACTTGAAGTGAACATCCCAATTTCTAGGATAAGTTAATTGTGTTATTGTCAAATAAACGGGAGCATACGATGACTATTTGTCCTATTTTACCGGAGACAGTTTTCTAGTTGAAGACATTCCCAGGGAGGAGGTTGCTTTTCAAATATACCATTGGATAAATTATAGGAAATCATGGGACTTGTAGTTCAACAACATCCAAAGAGCCACACATTGCTATGTTAAAAGTACTATCTATTCAAGACCAATATATGAGGGAGGGGGAGTCTAAGATTTTAAAGCAATCAGTCTCTCTTGACTATATTACAGAGAGTTTCTGTAATATATCCACCCATGTTGCATTATGATTCTCCAGGTGAGCAAAGCTTTGCAATGCTGTCATGGTGCATTTTCTCAGTGATCAACAGTCTCATTTTCTTATCTATCTATGGAAAATATATTGTGGAAAGCAGCCCTAGCTTCTTCCATAGTTTTGTTAACCATTTATTTAGCCTTTTCTGAGATTTTGTAAAAGGAATGAAGAACTAAGGTATCTGTTTTTTAACTTTGTATTCCCTAAAATTACAACGTATCATACAGCAATAGTTATGCAATTAAGAATAACATTTAAAAGTTAAGAATAGAAGGAGAGCCAAGTACCATGCATATTCCTTGCCAGCTTCATTCTGGAAAATCTAGCTGTTACTACACGGGTGTCCAAATTTGTGGGTAGAGAGAAGCAATGCCTTAGAAACTGGCACTGGTTCCTGGCAGTAAGGTGGCTACACTTTTCAGTAGCTGGTCTCCATGCTCTAAGAAAACATCTCCAGTTTTCAATAGCTTTCTGGTTCTCTACCTGCCAAATGATTTCAACCCTTTACTTTTTAACAGTACAGAATATGGAAACCATTTCTCTAAGAATCTGTTTTTATTTCCTTATTAGAAAACCTCACTGAGCATGATAAAACATTTCTGAATTTGTAATTATATAAAATGTTTATGGGAATTTTAAGGCCTATCAAATTTTTCCCCCTTCCATTTTCCTGCAAGTACATGGTGTGCTTTTTTTTCAGATCAGTTGAATGTTGATCCATTGATTATAGCAGGAATTGACCCACTGGCTTGTCACCCGAGTCTGAAATTTTGGGTTCAGAAAGTCACCCAGGTAACTTTCATCCCTAAAACAGGACTAAAATTAACAGGCTCATAGTTTCTAGCCTGGTGCCTTAATTATAGGCCATACTGGCTCTTTTCTTTTGTCTTTCTAATATTTAATACAAAAGATGCAGATGAGACATAATGAAATGAAATATACTTCAACAATTGGCAGCAGAACTGTTGAACTTATATCATATTCTCTGTAAATAACAACATTGCAATGAAACCTCAGTTTTAACCAATTCTGCCTGAACTCCTTCAGTGTTACTCACTTTGTGAATGTGCATATTTGAACCACTATGACATGCTGTCATTGAAATCGATGGTTGTGTTCTTCAAAAGGCCTACAGAGAGATTGCAGGAAATCGAGGATTTTGATCACCCAGTCAAATTTGCTGATTTTTCCAAAGTTTGAGACGAGAGAATTTCCCCAGCTTTACTTGGACATATTTCATTTCATTTCATTTATTTCAATTTATATACCGCCCTTCTCCCCGGGAGGGGGACTCAGGGCGGTGAACAACCAAATTTAAAACACATATAATACAAACATTAAAAGAATTTAAAATTGAATTAAATCATTGGCATTCAATTAAAAGTCTCAACCCCATTAAAATACCCAATTTAAAACCCCTGAAATCAATCGACAAATTTTGTTAAAACCCCATTAAAATCAGTCAAGCAAGGCCGGCTTGTTGGAATAAATAGGTCTTTAGGGCCTTTCGGAAAGTGCGGAGGTCCGGGATCAAACGAATTTCTGGAGGCAGCTCATTCCATAGGGTGGGTGCCCCCACAGAGAAGGCTCTCCCCCTGGGGGCCACCAGCCGACATTGCTTGGCTGACGGCACCCTGAGAAGGCCCTCTCTGTGTGAGCGTACTGGCCGGTGGGAGGTTATCGGTAGCAGCAGGCGGTCCCGCAAGTACCCCGGTCCCATGCCATGGAGCGCTTTAAAGGTCAAAACTAACACCTTGAAGCGCACCCGAAAGACCACCGGAAGCCAGTGCAGCTCCCGCAGGAGAGGTGTCACATGGGAGCGCCCTGTCGCTCCCATAATCACCCGCGCGGCCGCATTCTGGACCAGTTGGAGCCTCCGGGTGCACCCCAAGGGGAGCCCCATGTAGAGAGCGTTACAGTAGTCCAGGCGAGACGTGACGAGTGCATGAGTGACTGTGCACATGGAGTCCCGATCCAGAAAGGGGTGCAACTGGCGCATCAGGCGAACCTGATAAAAGGCCCCCCTGGCCACGGCTGCCATATGCCCTTCCAAGGACAGCCGTGAATCCAGGAGGACACCCAAGTTGCGAGCCCCCTCTGTGGGGGCCAATGACTCACCCCCAATAGCCAGCGATGGCACCAGCTGGCTATACCGGGACGCCGGCATCCACAGCCACTCGGTCTTGGAAGGGTTGAGACGAAGCCTGTTCCTCCCCATCCAGACCCGCACGGCTTCAAGGCACTGGGACATCACTTCGAGGGCATCATTGGGGTGGTCAGGGGTGGAGATGTACAGCTGAGTGTCATCAGCGTACAGTTGGCAACTCACCCCAAAACCACGGATGATCTCACCCAGCGGCTTCACATAAATGTTGAACAGGAGCGGCGAGAGGACCGACCCTTGTGGCACCCCGCAACGAGGCGCCTCGAGGTCGACCTCTGCCCCCCTGCCAACACAGACTGCGATCGGTTGGAGAGATAGGAGGAGAACCACCGTAGCACGGTGCCTCCCACCCCCAAACCCCCCAACCGACGCAGCATGATACCATGGTCGATGGTATCAAAAGCCGCTGAGAGATCTAATAGGACCAGGACAGAGGAGCAACCCCTGTCCCGAGCCCTCCAGAGATCATCCACCAACGCGACCAATGCTGTCTCCGTGCTGTACCCAGGTCTGAAACCGGACTGGCACGGATCTAGATAAACGGTTTCATCCAGGTACTGTGGGAGCTGGCGCGCAACCACACTCTCAACAACCTTCGCAATAAAGCGAAGGTTGGAGACAGGACGAAAATTTACCAAAACAGCCGGGTCCAGAGAAGGCTTCTTGAGGAGGGGCCTCACCACCGCCTCTTTCAAGGCGGCAGGCAAGAAACCCTCACTCAAGGAAGCATTTATAATCCCCTGGAGCCAGCCTCGTGTAACTTCCCGAGTGGCCAGTACCAGCCAGGAAGGACACGGGTCCAATAAACATGTGGTTGCGTTTAGACTCCTCAAAGTCCTGTCCATGTCCTCGGAAGTCACAGGATCGAACTCATCCCAGATAACGTTCTCAAGACCAGCCTCAGTCACCTCGCCGGAATCTACCCAGTTAGAGTCCAAGCCTTCCCGAATCTGAGCGACTTTATCGTGCAGATATTGTGCAAAATCCTCAGCCCGCCCTTGCAAGAGGTCCTCCCGCGCTCCCTGATGTAGGAGGGAGCGGGTCACTCTAAACAAGGCGGCTGGGCGGTTATCTGCCGATGCAATAAGAGCGGAAAAGTAATTACGCTTTGCCGCTTTTATCGCCACCAAATAGGTCCTAAGATGGGACCTAGCTAGTGTTCGGTCGGATTCAGATCGACTCACCCTCCAACCACTCTCTAGGCATCTTTTCCGGCGCTTCATCTCCCTCAACTCCTCAGAGAACCAAGGAGCCGGGCAGATTCGGTGCCTGGTCAGAGGCCGCAAAGGCACGACTCGGTCCAGGGCACCGGCGGCTGCCCTATCCCAGGCGGCCACCAGGTCCTCGGCTGAGTCGTGAGCCAGAGTTTCGGGTATTGGCCCAAGCTCCCTCTGGAACCCATCAGGGTCCATCAGGCACCTGGGGCGGAACCACCTAATCAGTTCCGCCTCCCTGTGGCGGGGTTCGGCGGTCAGAAAGTCTAGCCTCAGGAGAGAATGGTCCGACCATGACAGGGGTTCAATAACTATATCCCCTACATCTAGGCCATTCAACCACTGACCAGAGACAAAAACTAGGTCCAGAGTGTGTCCTCCTGTGTGAGTGGGGCCGAGAATTAATTGTGTCAGGTCCATGGCTGTCATGGAAGCCATAAACTCCCGAGCCAACCCAGACGCCTCACCGACAGATGGCAGGTTGAAATCCCCCATGACCAAGAGCCTGGGGGTATCAACCGCCACCTCGGCAATAATGTTGAGAAGCTCGGGCAGGGCCGCTGTCACGTGGCAGGGAGCCAGGTACGCAATTAGGAAGCCCACCCGCACACCATGGCCCCACTTCACCAGGAGCGACTCACATCCGGCTATCTGAGGTACAGTGGTCTCCCTTGGATCCAGACTTTCCCTTATAATGACCGCTACCCCCCCACCCCTGCTCTGGGCCCTTGGCCGATGAAATGCTCGGAAACCTGGTGGGCATAACTCTATGAGGGGGACCCCCCCCTTGGCCCAACCAGGTCTCCGTAATACCTGCCAGGTCCGCACCCCCCTCTTGAATAAGATCACAAATGAGGTGGCCTTATTAACCACAGACCTGGCATTACACAACATCAACCTCAGGCCCGGACGCCGTAACTCTGAACAACTCGGGGAGCGAGAAGAGTCTTGTGGGCCGAGGCACGCCACCGCTTGGAGACAGCGGCTACGTGCCCCCAATACATGATACGGCCCCCTGCTCCCGCCATATCTGCCCCTCCCAACCATGGCTCTGATGGAATTACCCTCCTTACCTTCTGCTGTGAGCTCCTCCTCACCCCGTTCCCCGCCTCCCGTTTCAGGCCCCTGTGACAAGCCCAGCCTATCACCCTCTCTCCCCTCCCCCCTCCCCCATCCCCCTAAAAGGTTTGACAAGGACAATTTTAAAAATCCCCGCAACCCCCTCTTTGCGGCATGCCACCTCTCGGGTGGCAGAAGTAAACCTGGAATCTCCTGAAATAGAAGGCATATATTTAACCAGATTGCTTTGATCTCTCTTCTTGATGATTGTTGCTGAGTAAGGATAGTACGAGACAGTTTTATATGAAAATGTTAACGCAATCTGTCTAAAATAGTGCTTCTTGCCTGGCTAACTGCTTGGAAAGAATCATGACTAAAACACTTGATATTTAGACAAAGAGGTATTCATCAGTTAGGGAAGTGCTGATATAGTTGAATAATCCAATTTTGCTTTTTCCAAAGACAATACAGAACACATTCATCAATTTTTCAATAGCTTCTTTATTATTCTTTCCGCTGTACCAATGCAGTTTCTTTCCTATTGTAGCACCAAAATTAAATGCCAATACACAGGGGGGTGGGGAGAGAGGGAGAGGGAGTGGGAGAGAGAGAGATGCATACAAAGATGCACAGACACCAGACATACAGACACACATATTGGCCTGTATATGAGCACAATTCAGAATAGCAACGGAAACAACACCAGAAGCTCAAGGACAGAGCAGTGTAGGAGACGAGTAGGCAGAGCTGTGGGACAGAGTTAAATGAGTCATCAGCTTAGAGTAATTACATTCCCACAAATGATCTAAATCTAACCCCTCTTGAATTCTATTAACCCTTATCTGGCATCAATTTAGTGTTGAACTTTAGTTGAGTAGATTCTTGTGTACAGGCTTGAACAATTCATCTTCTGAACTGTAACTCAAAGTATGGTCCTGATTCTTTCTGCCTGACAAGCAGTCACCCAAAACTCAAAGTTCACAGACCAATCTGAGCAGAGCCTGAGTTGATTGCAGGAAATGCCATACATTCAGTGCCAGACATATAGATCTGGAAATCCCTGGTGCTATATAAAGTTAATAGGACTCAAGAACTCAACGGGAAGACAACACTGGAAATTAATTCAAGGCAGTTCACACAAATAGCATCAAGTGCAAAATATATGAAGATGATGCACCGTCCTCACATGATGCATAGATGTGAACCTCATCAGTCAGATAATCACAAGGATTGGATACAGATACAAGTTCAAGAGTGAAATTTGAACCATCTGCTTTTTATGGATAACATCAAGCTGCATGCTACGAGTGAGCAAGATACTGACACAAATCTACAGTGAGGATATTTGTATATCATTCAGACTGGACAAGTGTGGCCTGATGGTAGTCAAGAGAGGGAAAGTAGTTATGTCTGATGGGATGGAACTACCAGTGGGCACATAACTAATGTACAAAGCAAATTCAAGTACCTTGGCATCCCAGAGTCACATAAAAACTATGAAAAGGAGGCGAGGAAGACAGCAATAACATTAAAGGATAAGACAAGTCATGAGGAGCCAGCTGAATGGGAATAACATGCCATCAACATATATGCCTTCTCAGTCATCAGAGACCTTGCCAGTACAGTGAGTTAGCCAAAGCAGAGTATGGAAGGTGCCAATATAAAGACACAGAAGATTCTTACAATGTATGGATGTTTCCATCTCATGTCCAACATGTAGAGACTGTATACCGACTGGATAGAGGGTGGGAGGGGTCTGGTGAATATATATATGCAAGCTGTGCGATGCAGTTGTATTGTACATTTTTGAACTATAGCCAACTTGTAGGTAGTTCTGAAATACTTGTAGACTTGAACATAAAATGTTTTTTTGACCCTGTTCTGATAACAAGTAATATTACATGTCTCTTTATTATTTAAACTAATGAATATATATAGTTACCACCAAGGTTGGAACATTCAAAAATATTACCAAGGACTATTTGTGTCTGGGCTTGATAATTAAAACTTCATCAGATGAAATAAGTAAATTAAGCAAATGGAGACCTCTAATTCTTTCAGGCTTTTTTTTTTTTTTTTTGGAAAAAGTTAACAAGTCTTTTTTTATCAAGAACAATTGAATATGGTGTCTTTTGCAGCACAATAGGGAAAATATTCAAAGGAAAAAAGGAGTAATCTCATACTGCATCTGTCTGACAGTTCTCCAAGACTGAAGTTAAATAGTTGAGGTTTGCCACAAACCAAGCAGCAGCTTATTTGCAGGAGAAAGGGCACACATGAAACAGAGGTGGTCTGAAGCATACCTGGCATGTGTATCAATACTCCATGTTTACTTTAATTCTTATACTCATAGAGTGGCTTCCCACAGATAAGCAGCCATGACCTGTGTGGGAAGCTTTGTTTTCTACTGTGCTCGTGTAACATAATATGTGGCTATTGTAATGGGGTTGATTGGAAAAGAAAACAGCTTTCTGACAATATCATTCCCTAAACCACTGCTGAAAGAAAGAACTGCTAAGTACAGAAATAAGCAGTTATTTATTTATTTATTTATTTATTTGCCCATCTCAAACAAGTGACTCTGTCTCTGTCTTTCCTTCCACCAAACAGGTTAGATACTCTCCTATCAGGAGTGTATTTACTGTATTTACATTTTAATCATATGGCTCTGAGGTTTACAAGAAAAAGCAGCCTTGACAAAATATTAAAATAACAATATAATCCATCGAACAACATTATATTATCTTAAAACCAGAGCAGATAAAAATTTGTACAGCTTATTTTTTCAACTAATCAGAATAGCCCTTTGGGATATTCTATTTTTATTTGATTTTTAAAGGCAAACAGGATGGAACAAGCCTAATTTCTACTTGTAATGATAGCTCCCTTATAAAACAAGGATTCTCCCCATGGGTGTAGTGGGTAATTCAGCCAAGGCCTTGCCGCAGCCTGGAATGGACAGTGCGGCAGATTAGCTGTATATGGCCCCGCTCTCTGCACCAATCCTAGGGTGCATCCTGGTTCTCTGAGGAGCTCCAAGAGGTGAAGCACAGGAAAAAAAGCCTATTGGAGAAAGATGCAGAATGAATTCAACTAAGAATTAGTAAAAATCCTATATTTACATTGTGGTGATAAAAATAGCAAAATGTTCGTTTGTTTAGTTGGATGGTTGTTTTATTTAGCAGCCCACCTCACACTAGTGACTCTGGGTGACACACACAAAGAACACAAAACCAAACAATCAATCAACCATTCAGTGGGCACCACACTTCCATGGGATCCCCAGGCCACATTGTAGAGCGATGATTTAAAATCATGCCAAAAGCCCATTACACCTTGGGTAATGATATTACAAAAAGCAAAACATGTTGCTATTTCATTAGCTGGCTGGCAGTTCTGTTTAAGGTGACTTGGTCCTTGCTGGGGAGAGCCAGTCCATAGGATCATCTGCAAAGCCTCTATGAAAAATATTCTTGCTAGCTGAAAAATAAAGTCATTCAGATTCACTCAGTGTTGGATTCTGACTGAACAGGTCAAGTTGACATACCTGTGGCAGAATCTTGTGAATTTATTAGAAATGAGTTTAATATTGCGGTTTCAGGAATGTGGACAGAGTTATCCACTCTGATAGCTTGGCTACCTGGATTTAGATCCAGATTCTTCCATGGAGGTAACCTATAATTGAGTCATTGTGATTGTTAACTGCTTTAATAAGGGAAGTGATGTTCTGTCTGATGAAAGAGGTTATCATATGGCTTCTCCTCAAGAAATATTGCTGGAGTCGACAATCCTGGACAACTACTATCCACTTTTTAGGGAAGGTGGTAGAAAAGCAGTCAGGTTTCAGCTCTAGAAATCCTTGAAGAAAGTGAATTTTCTGGACACACTTTAGTTGGAATTCGTTGGGGCATGCCTTTGCCTTTTCACTGTAAGATGCCATAGGGTTGAATGCTTCTCTTCCTCTATAAAACATTCACATGAACATGTGAAAGTGGTGAGATAAGTCATTTGTTAGTTTGGATCATGTGTTATCATGATGATGCCAGCATGCTGATGATGCCCATCTCAGGCAACTGGTGATGCTATCAGTGTCTCAGCCTTGGGGTTTTTTTTCTCCCAGATGCAGCCTTTGTAGGACAGGACAAGGTCTCTGTACACCAGGATAAAGGAAGAAAAAGGAAGAGGATATAGCCTCAGGAGAATAGGTTGATAGCATGGCACTGAACCTCGAAGGATTCCTATTAGAACCCTATGTCTTTCCAGAGGAGCAGATGCTCAGCCGTATCTGGAGAGAGGGAAGCCAGTGATAGAAAAAGAGGACTTTGAGGGTTCATAGAAGGTATGGCAGAAACACAGAAAGTGGCCAGAAGCTATGGAACTGTGAACAGGAGACAAGGAGAAGGAGAAGGAGAAGGAGCTTCAGAAACAGAATTTTTCTCTCTGCCTAATTGCTCTCTCTTTCCTCCCAGAAAAACATTTAGTAATAACTGGCAGGGAAAGGCAGGAAGAGCGGAGAGCTGCCTGGCAACAAAGGAACTTGAGCATTTTTCCAAATTCTCTGAGAGAAAAGGGTTTAGCTTTGTTTTATATGCTTTTAAATCAATGTGGACTCCTGGAGACTGCCTGGAAAAGTCCCTTTTCATAGCAAAGTTTTCAGAAATAACTTTCCATTGCCTTCTTTCTAGGGATTGGGAGGCTCCACCGCTGGTTATTTGCCTAAGATGGGACTAGAATTCAGAATCTCTCACTTTCTAGCCTAGTGCCTAATCATTACATCAAACTGGCTCTCAAGAGAGAGCTAGTACCTGATTAAAAGATAATTAAGAAAGAATGGAGGAGAAGAAAAAATGAGAAGCTGAGAACAGCAGAAATCAAACAGTGTGAAATGCAGGAAAGGGACTAAAATAAGGCAGACAGAATGAAATAGATGCCATAAAATAACATAATAGCATCTTAGGAAATAGAGATTAGGATATAGAGAAGAAAGGTAGAATTTTTGTAACACAGCGTCACTGAATATATTTTGCTCACTACTGAAAGATTTACGTCACAAGAGCTATTGTATAAATAATATTTTGATAGTAACAGGATATACTGATCCTAAAAGAACCAACATAAAGTGCTAAAGTTATTTCCACTTTCAGCATAGTTGAAACAGTTGCAAAGATAAGAAGAGGATACTTTTACAGGGGTTTAGAGGGGTTTGGCTGGGAAATCATCTCTTGTGAATTGTAATGATGTCCTGTTTGGGTTTACTGGTTGCCATTGTGTAAGGATTGTCATTCTTCTAATAAAAATCATCCTTTTTACTAGAATTGATCAAGAGGGTTTTTACACTGATCATTTCATAAATATTTACATTTATCTTACAGTTTTGATGCTACAGATGCTAAATGATTTCAAGGGGGAAATATACAATTCTGTATGAACATATTTACAAGCCTCTCTATGCAAACTGATATACAACCTTACTTGGATTTCCACACACAGGCTAAGAGTTGGACTCTTTTAGTTCACATCCCTAACTACAGATTAAAGGAACTAGACAAAATGCATTTAGCCCAATTACATTTAAAATATGTATACATCCCTTTTTCACTTCTTTCTAATGTTAATGAGCAGACTGAGCATAAATATTTTTCTTTGGATTGATAAATCGGTATTGGGTTAAATCAGAATTTAAAGATCATTTCATACATTTGTTTCTATATTCTACAGATCTGTCATCATTAGATCTGTCGGATTAGATATTGGCTCCTGAGGTCCCAGCCTATAGTATAAGAAAATGTCTCTGGTCTCAGGAAAGTTTGCATATTTATCATCAGAAATACCATATTTTGCAAATAAGATACAATCCTAAACCAATTACTCATACCAGAAATCTTATTAATAAACAGAGAAGGCAGGTTGGCCAACAGATCTAGTGGACAATCCTTTGTATATTTACTCAGAAGTAAGTATGACTATATTTAGCAGGATATTGTATCTAGGGCATAAAGACCTACTGTAACATTTAAAATACATCTGCATGTATTACATTCAGAGATAGGTTTCAGTAGGTTCTGACCAGTTCGGAAATTTTGAGTGGTTCGGAGTGGAAATTTTGAGTGGTTCGGAGAACCAGTAGTAAAAATTCTGACTGACTCTACCCCCATCTATTCTCTGCCTCCCAAGTCCCAGCTGATCAGGAAGAAATGGGGATTTTGCAGTAACCTTCCCCTGGATGGTGTGGGGGGATGGAGATTTTACAGTATCCTTCCCCTGCCATGCCACCACACCACACCCACCATGTCACACCCACAGAACTGGTAGTAAAAAAATTTGAAATTTACCACTGATTACATTGTTATCTCTGCCAATCTGGATAAGAGTGACAGTTTTTCAGAAACACTATTTGCATTTCTACACAAAACTTTATTTTGAACATGTATAACATAAAGGTATATTATAAACTTGACAAAGAAGTCAATTGATGTAAAAAATTAAGCAATCAGCAAGATATTTAATAATGGGGCAGATTTTTTTGCCACAGAATGTATCGAACAAAGCTAAAAAGAACTAGGCAAAGGTCTTTGAATTAAAATCTTTTACTATTCTGACTTAAATGTACAGTTTAAACAATTGCTTTGGATATAAACCCAAGAAAAAAATATGTATTTTGGGTTTAAAAAAGAGGTATTTCTGATTATCAGCCATTTAGAAATTTACTATAATTCTTTATGGATTGATTAACAAATTATAATAAAGAGTGTTAATTGGCTCTAAACATTTCATTACAATTTGCTTGAATGCAGCATTTTACAAGCATAGCAGTTCATCATATTGCTGGAACAAGTACAATCCCGCATCTTTAAAATTCTACACAAATAATAGATTGGCTACAGTGCTACTTTTTCAGAGCATTAATAAAATCTATCAAGCATGCTGAAAGCCCATGGCCAGAAGGATTCTCAAGAGATCTTTTATAGGATACTTATTTTTGTTATGAAATTCCTCAATGCCTTTTTGCTGCCTCCCTAATGATCAGTTAAATAGGGTCTCCTGAGAATGCCTGAGTCAGAATCAACTTGAAAAGTGCTGAAGAAACATCCTCTCTTACTGGAAATGATTCCCAACAAATTGCCTTCTACCATGTTTAGACTAACGAATCAGTAACGCTAAACAGAGGGAGCTAAGTTCACAGTACTTAAGAAGGTCCTGTATATGAAAAGAAATTGCCTTTGTCTGGCCTGGTTACTTTAGGACATGCTGTCCAAAAAATACATTGGACTCAAACAAATGGCTTTGAACTTTTGCCAAGTGGCTCTTTAAAATAATGAAGTGAGAAATTCAAAAGTTACTATTTCATTTGAACAACTTCTCTTGACTCATGGATGAAAATGATCCATACTTTATTACCCTTAAGATCAGCCTGGGACACTTTGGACCAGGCCCAGGGAGCTCAGATCATGCTTGTCTCTAATAAACTTCCCTTCACTGTCTCCACTGCAGACTCACCAAAGTCTTAGATTAAGTGTTTTTCTAACAGAGGACATATTTTTAACTCTGTTCAATCAGGTGAACTTTACATTTTGCATTAATGTGTTTTAAATTATTGTTTTCCTTCTTTCCGAATAGTTCTAACCATGTCCTTGTTATTATTTTAAATTTATTAGAACTGTCCACTTCAGTAGATTCTGGATTGCTTACATAAGAACAGTTAAATCAGTTAAAAGCATAAAACAGCACAGAGAGCGTAGAACTAGAATAATCATAATAGCAAAATGCACCAAAGGCCCCATAAACACATTTAACAGGCCTGAGACCAAAGCCAGATCTTAAGCATCCCAAAGGTGTTTTTTCTTGAAAACCATGATCTCGATGACTGAGAATTGCCATACACATTCAGGTGTTAAGGGCTTTTTAGAAACCAGGAGAGATAGTGTCATCTGTCTATCTCTAAGGCAGTGATGGTGAACCTATGACATGACATGACATTTTTGCTGACACAGCAACACATCCATAGTCTCTGGAGGTTGCATAAGAAGGCCTTGCTCTCACACAGCCTTCTATTATTATTATTATTATTATTATTATTATTATTATTATTATTATTAAACAAAATATAAAACAAATCCATCATCCATTACAAATGCAAACAGTGTGTCAGTCGGTTACAAATCTTTTGTACTCATCCCGATATTCAAAAATTTACTAATTATCTAATTTCTCATATTGTCAAACAAATCAACATCCTCATTTATCGATTATTTAACTATGGCTTTGTCGCTTCAAAAAAATTATTTTCAAATATTATATTTATAACATTCATTTCATATTTCATATTTTATTTCCATGTTTTATTATCTAGCCATTGATAAAATAAATCTCATATCGTGTCGTATTGTTTATCTTCTTGTTCTCTATTTTCAAATGTCAATTTACTTATTTCAGCACATTCCATGATTTTCTTAATAATTACATCTTGCGTTGGTATTTTCTCATTTTTCCAGTTTTTAGCAAACACAATTCTAGCAGCTGTTAAAACATTCATAATCAAATATCTCAATTCTTTATTGTATCTTTCTGGCACAATCCCTAATAAAAAAATCTCTGGCTTACAGTCTATACGTTTTTTTGTCATTTTTTCCAACCATGTGTGGATTTTAGTCCAGTATCTTTTCGCTTCTCCATATGTCCACCACATATGGTAATATGAGCCCGGTATCTGATGGCATTTCCAACACTTCTCAGATTTGTTCTTGAACATTCTTGCTATTCTCGTCGGGGGTAGATGCCACCTGTAAAACATCTTATACAAATTCTCCTTGTATGCTGCTGACATTGTTATTTTATAGTTTTGCAACCACAATTTTTGCCATTTCTCTAAATCAATCCCATAACCAAACTTTTTTCCCCATGCAATCATTGTTTCTTTAACTTGTTCTTCCAATTTTACCTCTAATAAGTAACCATACAATTTTTTAATTACATAGTCATCAGAACCTATTAAAATTTTATCTAAATTAGTCAGATTACTATAAAAACCTTCTGTTTTAGAATCTTTATCATATCTAGAATGTATTTGCATAAACAAAAACCAGTCCATTTTTATATCCTGTTCTTCTAGTTCTTGCTTCGATTTAAGTTCACCCTTTTCATTCAGTATTTCACTATATCTAACAATTTGTACCTTTCTAAATGTTATTGAATATGAGAATGCTTCAATAGTAGATAACCAGACTGGAATTTTTAAATAATGTTGTCTTTTAATCTTCTCCCAATTTAATAACAAAGACTCTCGAATAGCATGTCTTCTAAAATACCCCTGTGTTTTTGTGCCCTTGTACCATAAGAAAGCCTGCCAGCCCAACAACAAGTCATGTCCTTTAAAGTCAACAACCTAGTATTTCTTAACATTATCATTCTTTAATCCACATCAAATTAATTGCTTGATAATATAGTTATAGGGTGCATAGTTATAGGGTGCATAATAAATTCGAATAAATAAATAAAAATAATAAATAGTTTCCAATCCGGCAAACCAAAACCTCTTTTTATCCTAGCATTTTATCCTTGCCTTTTTACCCTGCCAAATATATTTTAACACTTCTCTCATGCAGCCTTTGAGGTATCCGAAAATTGCACAAGTATTCTCGCTTGATTTTCTGAGACTCCAGAGGTTCCACAAGAGCAGGTCCTCTTGCACAACTTCTGGAGAGGAGATCTGGAGAACCCTATTTTGTCCAGTGTGTATGTGTGTGTATGTGTGACAGGCCAGTAGAATCAAAGTGGGGATTTTCTGAATTTTCTACATGCTGAGCTCAAAAAGGTTTACCATCACTGCTCTAGGGAGATGCTGTTCCAGAGGACAGGGGCCATGACCAAAAAAAGCATGTATCCTTGGGTCCATAAGAAGACAAATTTAGTAGAAAGGACTGCAGATAACAATTCTGCCAAAACATATCAGTTGGGCAGAAACAATTGGAGATAGGCAGTACCTTAAATGTTTATGTCCTATGTCCGTGTTGGCGAACATATGGCACGTGTGCCAGAAGTGGCATGCAGAGCCATGTCGCCTGGCATGCATCACGTTGCCCATTGCTCTTCTGGGTTTCCAGGGCACATATGCGCACCAGCCAGCTAGTCTGCGGGTTACCGGTGCGCATGTGTGCATGACAATCAGCTGGCCAGGTGGAAGGGGATGAGGGTGGGAAGGATCCGCTGTCTGGGGCTTCCTTGTTTTCCCACGTGGGCAGGCTGTCCAGGGAAAGAGATTAAATCCCCTGGCCATTGTTTCTGGCAGTCCAAGAACCATCACTGCCGGGTGAAAGGGGGTGGGGGGGAAGGATCCATTCTCTGGGGATTCCCTGTCCGCACCGGAGCAGGCTGCCCAGGGAAAGAGATTAAATCCCTTGGCCATTGCTTCTGACAGTCCAAGAACCATCGCTGCTGGGTAGAAGGTGGTGGGGATGGGAAGGATCCTTCCACCAGGCAGCAACGGTTCTTGAACTGCCAGAAGCAATGGCCAGAGGATTCTTTCTCTTTCTCTGGAGACAGGGAAACCCCAGAGAACAGATCCTTCCTCCCCACACCCCCTTCCACCCAGCAGCGACGGTTCTTGGACTGCTAGAAGCAATGGCCAGGGAATTTAATCTCTTTCCCTGGACAGCCTGCTCTGGTGCGGACAGGGAAGCCCCGGACAGAAGATCCTTCCCACCACCCCCTTCCACCTGGCAGCGATGGTTCTTGGACTGCTAGAAGCAATGGCCAGGGGATTTAATCTCCTTCCCTAGACAGCCTGCTCCGGTGTGGACAGGGAAGCCCCAGACAGCAGATCCTTCCCACCACCCACTTCCACCTAGCAGCGGTGGTTCTTGCCACTGCCAGAAGCAGCAGGCCAGGACTTCAATCCCTTCCCCCAAAAGCCCAGACTTTTCAGGCCTAAAACAGGCAGGGGGTGGCACAAAACGCATGTGGGGGACTGTGCATGCAAAATGAAGAATGCATGCATGGGGGAGTATGCAATACGGGGCTCATGCGTGGGGTGTCAAGTGTGCATGTGCATGGGTGGGGGTTGCATTGCATTATGGGTCCTGGCCTGAACACGTGTTATCACACACATAAACACACCCTTACGGCATGCAAAGGGAAAAAGGCTCGCCATCACTGTCCTATGTCATGAAGGCTTTATAGGCAACAACCAACCTTTACATACACATAACAGCAGTGACACAAGGCCATGTATAGAAGCATCCATTGTTATTCATGCTGTGGCATTTTGTACCAGCTGGTCTCCTGGGTGTACTAAAAAGTGCATATGGGACGAAGAAGAAATATTTAATCATACATATCATCACAGCCCCTAGATTAGTATATGCGAAACAATGGAAAGAGAAAGGAGGCCCCACAGAAGAACAGATAATCAGTAAAATATTAGAATGCACTGAAATGTGTAGGCCAACATATGTACTAAATGAAAATGAGGATTCGGAATTCTACACGGTATGGGAAATGTGGTATAGGTGGCTGGAAAATAAACGTAAATGTTAATTTGAACCAAGAGGGATAGTATCAAACCATTTATGTAACCTATATATATAAAGTAATAAGATATATCATAATTAGCACCATAATAACTTGTAAATATTTTATATCTCAATTTCAAAGTATTTATATAACTCTATTAGATACCACTTATATAATGTATATAGCATGATTGTAAGTAGCCAAACCGAAAATGTTGAATTGTAATAATTTTGCTTATTTAATAAAACTCAAATAAAAAAAAAAGCATCCATTGTTGCTCATGCTGTGGCATTTTGTACCAGCTGGTCTTCAAGGACAGTCCCCTATAGAGGGCAAAGCAATACTTAGGTCATGAGGTGACCAGGCATAAGTAATTATCTGAAGAGTTTTCCGGTCAAGGAAAAGGCTCAGCTGGCACACAAGATTACGCTGTGAAAAAGCTCTTTTGGCCACAGCTGCCACCTATTCACCAAACAGTAGCCGCAAGACCAGAAGCAAAAAGTGCTACTTCATCCAAGTCTTATGATGGCAACATCTCTGACCCTGAAGGACCAAAAAGCCACAGTCTTGTCAGGATTGAACTGTTCTCCATATCCAAAGTAAACAGCGTTCAGATTCTGTGTCTGTACATCAAAAACTTCATTTGTGCAAACCCTAAAGCAGTAGATGACCACATCCAGCATATAGAACCGTGATGGCGAACCTATGGCACATGTGCCAGAGGTGGCACGCAGCACCCTCTCTGATAGCACACAAGCTGTCACCCCAGTTCAGCTCTGCTGCACATGCATGGACACCTCCAGCCAGTCCTTGGGTCTCTGCCACACATGGACTGGGAGGGGGGCAGGGCACATGCAGGGGGACCACATGCACATGCGTGGGGGGCAGGGCACATGAAGGAGTGTGTGTGCATGCATGGGGGCAGGGCACATGCATGGGGGCTCCATGCACATTGCATTTTGGGGGTTCAGGCACACACGTGTTTTGGGCAATCAGTCTGGAAAAGGCTAGCCATCACTGGCAGTGCTGAGGAGCCAGAGCTGAAGTCGAAGTCGAGGAGTCGGAGTCGGAGTAAATTTTGGGTACCTGGAGTCGGAGTCGGAAGTATAAAAAACTGAGGAGTCGGAGTCGGAGTCGGAACATTTATCTCCCGACTCCACAGCCCTGATCACTGGTATAGATGTTTAGCAGGAGAAATTAGAGTGACAAGTTCTAACGCACCCTGAAAGTGGGGCATTGTGAGTGACACCTTTTCCTTCCAAACAATATTGACTAAAACTGACTTTCTGTAATTTAATCCCCTTACCTCGTCCAGAAGGATACCATAGGTGATGGTAGCAAAAGCCGCTGTTGAGATCAAAGAATACTACCCCCATCCTGACTCCACCAAAGGTAATACATAAATATGACCAGGACTGTCTCCTTACTGTATTCCAGTCTGACTAAAACAGGTTATGATAATCTGTTTTCTTCAAGATCCTCTAAAGCTGCAATCTAAACATCTTCACTACAACCTTCCCATAAAAGGAATTTGTTACTTGTTTGAAAATGAAGAATACAAAACCAGTACTGTTCCTTTTATACCCTAATTTTGGGCTTTACAAAGGGATCTGATTGGTTTCTGTAATAATTTGGATCTAGGACAATTTAAGTGTTTGCTCTGATCGAAAATAACTTTTTAAAATTTCTTATAGCATGCTGTTTTGTTTTATTGCAAAGGGTTCTTCCACTAGATTTGGATATCTTGCTCATTCATAATGATCACTCATCTTCCATTAAAGCTTTATTCATCACAGCTGCTCAAAAGTGTTAGCTATTCCAAGTACTTTCTTTCCAGGGTGAGATCTGCCAGATCAGTTTTCCTCTTAAAGTAATTGTAGATCTGGATCTAAAGATTCCAGAAAAGCTGTTTGGAGCCAGCTGACAATAACAGCGGTGAAGCTTCAAGATTGCTGTTGTGAAGTTAAAATACACTCTCTATAAATTGACAAGGTATCCTTATGTATCTGCTTCATTGCTATTGATCAGTCTCCTAATTTTAAAATAGATATTCCCTGTTAGATATAATAGTATGTTTCTTTTAAAATAAAGTTAGTCCTCAATTTACAACCATTTTTTTAGTGATTTAGTGACAAGAGGAGTGGGGTGATTTTCATAAATGCAATAGTGTCCTTTTGCAATATTTCACGGATCTCCCAAAAGTTTTAAAAAACATATTCTGAAATGAAGCTTTAAATATTTTTCTTTTATCATTCCTCCTGGCCAGATGAACGAGCTTTTCCATCCTGATGTCATAGCATTCATTATGTGATTATCAAATAAAAGGAGAAGGAAATTGTATTGTAAGGGACAAAGGCCCTTTAGTTACATTATTTACTTACATAAAATGATTTATTCTTTTAATTTAAAATATGAAATACAATTTCTGCTGGTGGGCTTAAAAACTAAAAAGCAAGTTATACAATCGGGAAGAGAGGAATGGGAAAGGAGCTCAAGTTGTCTAAGTGGTAAATTGACAGTTCTACCCAACTTGAAAGCATGAAACCTGAATGAAAAATGCTGCACTTGAAGATCAGGAAAACAACAGTTGTGTATAATGTAGGGCCTTTGGCATAATGTCCCTTCTCTCCTTGCACTCATCCACTTGCCTTTGCCTTTGAGCCCCATCACTACCATTTGTCAGAGAGAATAAGCAGAAGGATAAGCCCGAGAATGGCAGCCATTCCTCCTTCTAGTATTTCCTAAAACTTTCTGCTTCACCCTTCTAGGTCAATGAATGAGAAACATACTTTTAAAAAGAGTAGCAATAGTACACGCAGAAGCTCTGGTGATAGTAAGTGAGCCCTATACTGAGATAAAGGCCTAAACAAAGACTATGTGATAGACAAATAATTAGATAGGTGATAGATAGGTGATAGGTGGTACGTAAGTAGGTAGGTAAGTAGGTAGGTAGGTAGGTAGGTAGGTAGGTAGGTAGGTAGAAATAGGTAGTCAGATATAGATAAAAATAGATAGAGATAGATGGAAAGAGAGAGAGAGAGTCAAAGATAGTAGAGAGAGAGAGACAGAGACAGACAGAGAGATAGAGATAGATAGATAGATAGAAATAAATAAATAGACAGAGATAGAAAGAGAGAGAGGAAGGAGGGAGAGAGAAGGAAGAGAGAGACAGAGAGGGAGGGAGGGAGAGACCATTGATGTGAGTCTTGGCTGAAAAGTACAGGAAAAAAAAGAGATGGACCTTCTCAGATGCAGAGACTTTTCAGGATAGCATGCCCAGTCCCACAATAATTTGGAAGTTTATTAGTTTGATTTTTTTCTCTTGCCTAATTTTATTTTTAACCATTTTGACTAGATGTTCCCAGAATTTTGTCCCATCTAAAATGGTTTTTGCCTCCTTTTAACCTTTTCCAGCCTGTACATCCTTTTGATTGTACTGCTACTTGTTAAAGAGGATAAATTAACTCTAATATTTTTGAAAGAATCAGAGGATCCATGGTCTTCAGACAGAAGGCAGATTTTTCTATGGAACCCTAGGATTCTGTAAGGACTTGATGGAGTTTGGTGGACAAACTAAAGGTAGAAAAAGATTCACTTGAATGCAGGCAATTTTCTGCACTAGATCCTTGCCTCTCTAACAAAGGTTCTAGAAATGTTTCTTTAACTAACAGTTTCTACAGCCTTGAAAATTTTTATTTTAATCTAAACCTGCATTAGGAAGGGAAAAAAGAAGGGAGTAGTTCAGTACTGGAATTCAAAAAAATTTACTACCAGTTCTGCGGGCGTGGCTTGGTGGGCTTGGTGGGCATGGCAGGGGAAGGATACTGAAAAATCTTTATTCCCACCCCACTCCAGGAGAAGGATACTCCATTCCCACCCCATTCTGGAGCCAGCCACAGGTGTAGTGGTGAGTTCCTACCAGTTCGCCCTGGATCGCCACCAGTAGCCGTGGCAGCGGAAGGTTCTGCCCACCCGCCCAGACGTCTGTGCAGAAGCTTCTGTGCATGTGCAGAAGCAGCAAGCGTGAGTACACCCACAAGCGAACCAGCAACAACAGGATTTGAAACCTACTACTGCAGAGGTGGTATTTGCCAGTTCTCTGAACTGCTCCAAAATTTCCACAACTGATTCTCCAGAACCTGTCAGAACCTGCTGAATAGCACCCCTGGGGCAGTTACAGCTTTTTGTACTCACTGAAATCTATCACACAGAATTGCCATGCACCTTTACCTCTGATTAGCCATTCAGATGTAAGCTAGTCAATTTCCAATGTAGTAGAAATTATTGCTGTAGTTTTTGGATTGCTCACACTACCTCACCCACCCAAAAGTAGTTTTTGCTTGTGTTCTGCTTCCTTCTTTGTTGAACAGGCTATCCTTTTCCCTTAAGACAGTTCCTAACTTCCAATGGGCTGGCCCACACTCATGATTGCATTCATGTACAGAAATAAATGTATGTATGTATGAGAGACTGGAAGCGTTGTGGCAAGACTGGCTGGGAAAATACCAGGTTCTAATGAAACTGGCGAAACTCAGCCAGACAAACTGCTGTCAGGGGGCTTTGGACCGGAATCATCCTATAGGGATGGTGAAGAAGGAGAGCAGCTCGGATGGCTAAAGAGGAACAGGCAAGTTCCTCGGAAAGCCAGAGAAAACTCTTTGATCCGACAGCAGGGGGAGGTGGCCATTGTGACCGCCATAAAGCCTGGGCATCCAGAATAAGAATTGTGCAGGAGCAAAGATTTGGATGGAATATTGGTACCAGTTGAGCAATTGCCTACTCCCAGGTAATAAGAAAAAAAAAATTGGAATTTTTTAAAGCTATCCCAGCATGGAAACAGCAGCTAAATAGTGTCGGGGGAAGTTAATTGACAGAGAAGAGAGAAAGCGGAAGTAAAAAACACTAAAGCCCAAAATGGAGGTTGCTGTTTAAATTGGACTTCCGGTTGGCGCCACGGACATCGCTGACGACCTCTTTTTAGGTCTCTGGCTTCGATTTCCGTAAAACCACCCCCGACAGCGAAAAACAGCTGTCTGGCGGTTTTGCAGACCCCTCTTCGGGAAAAGAAGGGGGGCAGAGAAGTTTCCGGCAGGTAGAGCCACCAAAAAAGCCCCTGGGATTAAATCCAGGGGCTGGAAAGGTGGGCTCCCCAGGGAAACGATCTCCGGATTCGAAGCGCTGCTGCGAAAGCAGCATTAGATGTCGCGACCAGCTCTGCAAGCAAATTGACAGTTTGAATGATTTCTGCAGCAGACGGAGTGAAAACAGGAGAGCTTGCAACAAAATTACAAAGCTTAACTTCTGTGTACTTTGCATTGAATGAGCTCAATTGAAAGAGGAAGTGCCTAATTAAGAGTATCCTGACTGTGCTGAGAAGTGAAAGTGAGTACTGAAAGAGACTTTTTTTTTCTACTTTTAAAGTTAAAGCAAGCTGCCAGAAGGAAATAACTTGGGAAGGACATTGAAAGCAGAAGTTTAAAATAATTTGGACTGGATTTGGTGATATTTAAGACTAAGTAATTGCAAAGTGCGGTGAAGAGGAGAAAAGTTTTTTGGAAATTAAAATGGCTTCTAAACAGACCAAGCCAGCAACAACTAAAACAGGAGGAGCTTCTCCTATAGTCTCTATTGTGACACAAAAGGCTCAACTTCCGTGGTTGAGATACCAAGTAAAGAGGATTCTATGAATGAACTTAAAGAGTTTATAAAACAAGTTGCGAGTGCCCAAACAGCGAAAATAGAAGAGAGATTGGGGAAATTTGAGGATGACTTAAAAGACTTAAAAGAAATTAGGGAGATTGTTGAAAAGAAGCATGATGAAATAAGAGAAGATATTGTGCTGGCTGTTTCTGGTTTGTCCAAACATCTTGTGCAGCTTGATGAAAGAGTGGAAGAAATCAGTGAGGTTACCCAAGATTTGGAGGTTAAAATGGGAGAACTCCAGACCAAACTGAAAGGTTGGAGAGCGATATCCTTATGATGCAGTACAGATCAATGGAGTTTGCTTTGAGATTGAGAGGACTGAAAGAGAATGGTCGGGAGAGAAATGTGGTGAAGTTATTGCATCAGTGGTTGGGTTGAAGAAGGACGAAATAATTGGCCAGATGGACAAAGTCTACAGAGTTAACTCATGGATTGCAAGAAATAAAAACCTGCCAAGAGATGTGGTGATTTATTTTACTGACAGAAGAATTAGAAATGATGTATTGCAAGCTTCTTACAATAACAAAGTACAGGTGTCTGGACAGGAAATCAAGGTGTTGAAAGAGATTCCTCCCAAGATGTTGAGAGATAGAAAGAACTTCAGTTTTTTAGTGGATGAGCTGAGAAGACAGCAAATAGTGTACAGATGGGATGTACCAACAGGCACAATTTATTTATTTATTTATTTATTTATTTATTATTTCAATTTATATACCGCCCTTCTCCCCGGGAGGGGGACTCAGGGCGGTGAACAACCAGATTTAAAACACATATAATACAAACATTAAAAGAATTATAAAATTAAATTAAATTCATTGGCGTTCCAAATAAAATTCTAACCCCATTAAAATACCCAATTTAAAACCCCAAAAATCAATTAAAAAATTTTGTTAAAACCCCATTAAAAACAATCAAGCAAGGCCGGCTTGTTGGAATAAATAGGTCTTAAGGGCCTTTCGGAAAGTGCGGAGGTCCGGGATCAAACGAACTTCTGGAGGCAGCTCGTTCCATAGGGTGGGTGCCCCCACAGAGAAGGCTCTCCCCCTGGGGGCCACCAGCTGACATTGCTTGGCTGATGGCACCCTGAGAAGGCCCTCTCTGTGTGAGCGTACTGGCCGGTGGGAGGTTATCGGTAGCAGCAGGCGGTCCTGCAAGTACCCCGGTCCCATGCCATGGAGCGCTTTAAAGGTCAAAACTAACACCATGAAGCGCACCCGAAAGACCACTGGAAGCCAGTGCAGCTCGCGCAGGAGAGGTGTCACATGGGAGCGCCCTGTCGCTCCCATAATCACCCGCGCGGCCGCATTCTGGACCAGTTGGAGCCTCCGGGTGCACCCCAAGGGGAGCCCCATGTAGAGAGCATTACAGTAATCCAGGCGAGATGTGACGAGTGCATGAGTGACTGTGCACATGGAGTCCCGATCCAGAAAGGGGTGCAACTGGCGCATCAGGCAAACCTGATAAAAGGCCCCCCTGGCCACAGCCGCCACATGCCCTTCCAAGGACAGCCGTGAATCCAGGAGGACACCCAAGTTGCGAGCCCCCTCTGTGGGGGCCAATGACTCACCCCCAATAGCCAGCGATGGCACTAGCTGGCTATACCGGGACGCCGGCATCCACAGCCACTCGGTCTTGGAAGGGTTGAGACGAAGCCTGTTCCTCCCCATCCAGACCCGCACGGCCTCAAGGCACTGGGACATCACTTCGAGGGCATCATTGGGGTGGTCAGGGGTGGAGATGTACAGCTGAGTGTCATCAGCATACAGTTGGCAACTCACCCCAAAACCACGGATGATCTCACCCAGCGGCTTCACATAAATGTTGAACAGGAGCGGCGAGAGGACCGACCCTTGTGGCACCCCGCAAACGAGGCGCCTCGAGGTCGACCTCTGCCCCCCTGCCAACACAGACTGCGATCGGTTGGAGAGATAGGAGGAGAACCACCGTAACACGGTGCCTCCCACCCCCAGACCCCCCAACCGACGCAGCATGATACCATGGTCGATGGTATCAAAAGCCGCTGAGAGATCTAACAGGACCAGGACAGAGGAGCATCCCCTGTCCCGAGCCCTCCAGAGATCATCCACCAACGCGACCAATGCCGTCTCCGTGCTGTACCCAGGTCTGAAACCGGACTGGCACGGATCTAGATAGACAGTTTCCTCCAGGTACTGTGGGAGCTGGCGCACAACCACACTCTCAACAACCTTCGCAACAAAGCGAAGGTTGGAGACAGGACGAAAATTTGCCAAAACAGCCGGGTCCAGAGAAGGCTTCTTGAGGAGGGGCCTCACCACCGCCTCTTTCAAGGCGACAGGCAAGAAACCCTCACTCAAAGAAGCATTTATAATCCCCTGGAGCCAGCCTCGTGTAACTTCCCGAGTGGCCAGTACCAGCCAGGAAGGACACGGGTCCAATAAACATGTGGTTGCGTTTAGACTCCTCAAAGTCCTGTCCACGTCCTCGGAAGTTACAGGATCGAACTCATCCCAGATAACATTCATTGTTAACGTTACATTGTTAACGTTCATTGTTAACGTAACATTGTTAATTGTGTCAGGTCCATGGCTGTCATGGAAGCCATAAACTCCCGAGCCAACCCAGACGCCTCACCGACAGACGGCAGGTTGAAATCCCCCATGACCAAGAGCCTGGGGGTATCAACTGCCACTGCGGCAATAACGTTGAGAAGCTCTGGCAGGGCCGCTGTCACGTGGCAGGGAGCCAGGTACGCGATCAGCAAGCCCACCCACACACCATGGCCCCACTTCACCAGGAGCGACTCACATCCGGCTATCTGAGGTACAGTGGTCTCCCTTGGATCCAGACTTTCCCTTATAATGACCGCCACCCCCCCACCCCTGCCCTGGGCCCTTGGCCGATGGAATGCTCGGAAACCTGGCGGGCACAACTCTACGAGGGGGACCCGCCCCTCTTGGCCCAACCAGGTCTCCGTAATACCTGCCAGGTCCGCACCCCCCTCCTGAATAAGATCACAGATGAGGGGGGCCTTATTAACCACGGACCTGGCATTACACAACATCAATATCATAATAGTGGACTATGCTGGAGAAAGATATCGACTGAATAACGTTGGGAAAGCAAGAGAATTTTATCGCAGTGTATTAAAAGCTGGACACACCCCTGAGGATAATAAAAAAGCAGAAAAGGAAAGCAACAGATTTTAACATATGCTGAGGCGGTGGCTGGAGAACCTAAGAAGCAAGATGATCAGAATCAATTGGGAAAATATCAGTGTAGAACAAAAGATGGAGGTGATTACATATAAAGAACTTTTGTTTAATGAAAGGGGTAAATTACAACTTAAATCGTTAGAGCTCTTGAAGAAGGAAGGGATAATTTATACTTGGTTTCAATATGGTCAACTTCAAGCAAGGTGGAGGGAGGATCAAAAAATTGGTCTTATGGAAAGCGAAGAAAATCTGGTAAAGCAAATTAGGGACCAGGGTATTATGCATATTAAAAGATTATATAACGTATTATTAGAGATAGATTCTGAAACAGAGTTGGTTAAAGATTGAATGATTAAATGGGCTAGAAATTTTCAAGAACCAATAATGATGGAAACATGGGAAAAGATTTGGGTTAGAAATGTTAAATTTACTCAAGCACAAAATTTGAGAGAAAACTTTTATAAGATGTTTTATAGATGGCATCTAGACCCAAAAAAGTTGTCATTGTATGTATTCCAATGTACAAGCTAAATGTTGGCGGTGTGATTGTGAAGATGCAATGTATTTTCATATTTGGTGGACTTGTAAGAAGATCAAGGCATTTTGGATAAAGATTTGGTGGGTAATGCAAAATATTTTGAAAAAAAGGTTGAAATTTACACCACAATTGTTTTTATTGGGTATTATAAATGATTGTACGTTATTGGAGGTGAAGTTGATTTTAAATTTAATAACAGCAGCCAGATTGTTGGTTGCGCAATATTGGAAGAAAAACTCTTTGCCCACTGTAGAAGAATGGATTATAAAAGTAATGAATTTAGCTGAGATGGCTAAAATCTCAGCATATTTGAAAGATCATACACAAGAAAAATTCATTTTGGAGTGGAGGAAATGGATTGATTACATTCGGAATAAATATCATTTAAGAAGACATCAAGTTGCGTATGAATGAAGAAGAATTATAGAAATGTATTTTTTATTATATTGGAGTTAAGATTTTAGATGGTGTTTGTAAACCACAAATTTGATAGATTAATGCTGATGATTAGTGTACTTTTTTACTTTTTTAAAAAAAACCCTGTATTTTACTCTGGGAAGATGGGGGGGAGGGGAGGGGGGGTTGAATGGGGGAGGGGTGGGGGGTATGTATTTTTTAAATATTTGTACTTTTATAAAACTTTTCAATAAAAAAAAAAGAAAAGAAAAAAAATTGGAATTTTTTAAAGCTATCCCAGCATGGAAACAGCAGCTAAATAGTGTCGGGGGAAGTTAATTGACAGAGAAGAGAGAAAGCAGAAGTAAAAAACACTAAAGCCCAAAATGGAGGTTGATGTTTAAATTTTAAATGTGGATACTAAATTTGGAGAGACTAAATTTATTATAAGAAAAAGAAACCCAAATTCTTTATATCCAAGAATTGGATATAAACTGCAAGGAAAATTTTGAACATTAAATTTTTAACTTCAAACTTAGTTAAGATTTGTCATTTACAAGGGGAAAATTGAAATAAGTTATGCTTCCCTTAAAGAGATGCTGAAATTCTGTGGTTGTTCCTATATACTGATTTTGTATAATCAATTACTAGACAATTATATTTTTATAAATATGATTTATAATTTGGGAAGTTACTTGAATGTGACTTTACATTTTATATTTCAGCCCTGAATTCTTAAACTAAAATTATATTACCTCTAACTATGAAATAATTCACAATAATCAGAATTGTGTTGTATGGGGGATTGAGGGGGTGGAAGAGAGGGAAAAATTAAAATAGTTTCTAGGAAATACTTGAAGCTTACTGGAAGTGTAAAGTTAAATTCTTCATATCATATTCCAAAAACTGATGATTTCCATGACTTTTCCATACAATTTACAATTGTGCTTGTATCAGTTTTTATGAAATGGTTTCAAATTCCATTTAATGTAGTTTGAACATCTGGCAGTTCTGTTGTAACTATTTTGAATGAAGCTGAAAATTTCTTCAGAGTTACACTCAATTGCAACTGAAATTTTCACTGTCCATAGAATTGACAATCTAGGGCAAAACTACCAAAAAGTATAGAATTTCAGTAACAGTGATTGAAAGGATTTATTACATTAAGAACATTAAGAAGGGCAAATCAGCATACCCTACTGTGTACTTAGACATTCTTATCATATTAGTGTTAGAAATAAATGGTGTACATAATGGCCAACATATTAAAATTTCATGGACTTTCCATCTCTCTTTCTCTCCCTCCCTCCCTCTCTCTCTCTTTCTATCCCCCCTCTCTCTCCCTTTTATATTTAATGAAAAGAATTTTTGTTTCAGTAACATTTCTTTTGAACTTAAATTAACTTGCATTAATTTAAGTGATTCTTACTATAGCAAAATATATAAGGTGTTCTGAAAATATTCATTGAATACAGTGACCCTGCCATTCTTGAAGCATTTTTTTTTATAATTCAAGGTTAATGGAATGATAACTTCAAATCCTGTAGCATGGAAAACTATAGACGCTTCAATAGCTCCATATTTCCACATCCAGATACTATATCTTATACAGAAAACCTTTTCTCTTCATTATGAATGAAAAAAAAATCTGATATTCCATTTTTACTGGTAGAAAATTGAAGCACAGCAAAATGCTTCCCATGAATAGAAAGTTTCTCAGCAAACAGAAACTTTGTTGGAAAGTAAAGAACTCTAAGTAAACTTAATATTCTAGCACAAGTGATTTAATAGGTTTTTTTTAATTTTAAAATCTAACACAGAATATTTACAATAGAAGGGGTCTTACACATCATGCTTAATAAGAAGTTTTTATTCCTTGTTGCTGTACAATCTCTAGTGAGTGGTTCCATGGAATGCTAAGGCAAAAACCATGTGTCAATCAGCAATAGTGAAATAAATTAAAATTAAACCACTAAGAACTAATCATTCCAGATTGCATGTTTTACTTGGTAGAGAATTAGAATAATCAATGATGCTTGTTTCATTGGAAAATTACTTAAGCAGTCAAGTAAACTAAATAAGAGCACTTCATTAATATAGGAATAGTAATATTTGTCATTGCTTTCTTTTTTAAGATATAACTTTCCACTTTATTTTAATTTCTTAATTTATAAGGATCAAAGCAAGAACAACAGATTAAAAACAGCATAAGCATACATTTGGTATATTCTCACCACATTCTAGATCTCAAAACAGTTAAATGTTTTATGTATGCAATTTAAAAACCACTTTTGCAGTTGGTAATTATAAGGCTAGCATAATGTTTAGTTTGACTCTTAATCTGGTACAGTGAACAGAATTATATAGTAAGTAATCTGTGATTATGGTAATTACCTTGAATGTCTTTACAAAAAGTTAGATAAGTTAATGAATAAAATGGATTCATGATAAACTATCAGCTATGGTAGCTAATCTAAGATCATAAAGATGATTGGGTGCACAATCAGCCAAATATTTAGATTGGATGTGGCATTTTATCCATTTATTGAGCCCTTCCCAAGAACCTGGGATAGGCAAATGATGCTGGATAGTGTTAAGGGCATTATCACAGGATGCAACTGATTGATGGTGAGTTTATCAATGCCAATGGTGTTCAAGTGTTGTTCCAAAGGTTTCGGGATTGCACCCAAGGTGCATATTACTTCTGATCCTTCTTGCATCATCTAATCAGGTGATCCATTATTATTATAAATGCAAAAATATGAAATCATTACCGCCAGTCTCTTGCTGGGCCTGAAATACCTTCTCCCCCAAACCTAGAATGTCATAATGTACTGGAATAGAAGATGTATAGATCCAGTGTGGCTTTTTGTAATTGATGGATGGAAATGTTGTCAATGCATGTATTTTCTAAGTATTATCCAAGATTTGGGGGTTTGGCACCCAGTGTGTTGATTATTATTATTGCGGCTATCATATTTTTTCTTAACGTCTAAGCTTGAAGAACTATCTTATAGCTATTGTTCGGACAAAAGCTTTTTATTTTCATTTGATCTTTCAGAGCAGTATGTGGTGAGATAAAACCCATTACTGTGTCTATTAAATTAAGCAGCTTATTCTAAAAAGTTTAAGTTTTTAGATGAATTGTTTATATCAATTTTCCACAGAAAATGGAATATTCGGAGTCTTCTAAAGGGAATGGATATTTTGCCCGAAGGCAAATAGTTGAAAGATCTGTAGTATAAAGTGTTATAAAGAAGACACATATCATTTATGGCAAATTATTATGGAAAATGAGCATTTATGGAATATTTAATGTATTCCACCTTTCATTTCTGTATATAAATATAAATGGATAGCTTCCAAAACCTAGATTTGCAGAACTGATTATGTATGCTTGCCACATATTAGTAACAACAGTATTCCCAATTTCATTAAGATCCTTCTCATCATATATTAATTATTTTAGTTATCCCATTGAGAACTAATATCAAAAGCTGACAATACCAATTCCCCAGATGCATCTTGTGGTTCCTAAATGTGGTTGCTGTTCAGTTACTGTTGTGTCTGACAATTGCAAAGAGGGAACACCTTTTGACAGTAGTGAAATCTGAACCGGTTTGCCACTGGTTTGCTGGCTGCGCATGTGTGCTGCATGCCAAATGCGTGCTCTGCGTGCATGCGCACTGCACACCAAACATGCACTGTGCACACGCGCATGCACAGTACACACCAAAAGGAGGCTTGGGAAGGTAAGTAGAGCAGTCAGGGGGAGATCAACTGTGCCACATGATTTAGATTCATTAGAAAGCAGGATTTTAAATTGTGCGGCCCAACTGATCATCCAAAATACCAGTTCAGAGGAACTGGTAGCTTTTTTGTTACTACCATTTCACCCAGTAGTTTTTAATCTATCAGTTATCTATCAGAGGAACTGGTAGCATTTCACCACTGCCTTTTCGTCCACAAGCTGAAAAGCTGAATTCATAAAGACTGTTTTGGAGGGTGGGAAAAAACCTTGTTTTCAAACAGTTAAACAGAATTTTCTTATCTCCAATGTGATTTTTAAGAAATTGTATATGGAAGCATTATTGAAAGATAATGACTTCTGAAATTTGAGTTCAAAAATCATAGCAAAGATATTTTCAACTGTGTCGCAATCTGCGTATATTACAAGGAAATTAGCCTCCAGTGGACACTCTTGTTTAAGCATGTCTATGTCTATGTATGCATATGTATAACATGTATGTATATAAATATAAATATGTCTATATATAATCCTCATGTCTGTTCTTTGGAGTTTGGGCAAAAGTCAATGTACAGAGAACTAATTGGAACATACTTATTTCATTCATGAAGCTAAGCCAAACTTTTTAATCACAGCATGGATTGGCTCTACTTTCTGCTATTTTCAAAGTCAACCTCCTTCCTTCACTAAGCAGGCTTTAAATATTTTTTTTATATATATATCAGCACAGTTAATATGTTTTGAAATTTCAAAAACATGATTGTGTTAACATACCAAGTACTTGAAAAAATTAAAACACGAATTGGGTTCCTGATTTACTAGACAATGGTTTGTTTTAATCATAGTTAATTAAATACACCATTCAGGCCTAGTTCACATATAATACTATGCCATGACTTTAAAAACCAAGTCTTATTTCAAGGGAGTAGCAAACAGGAAAATCTAAAATAGATCTAAAATCTATTAATGGGATGTATTTGAACTTCTCTGTAGAAGCAGAGGAAAGTAGGGCAGAACTAGTGGTGAAATCCAAATTGTTTTGCTACTGGTTCTGTAGGCGTGGCTTGATGGGTGTGGCTTGATGGTCATGGCGGGGGAAGGATACTGCAAAATCTCCATTCCCACCACACTCCAGGGAGAGGGTACTGCAAAATCCACATTCCCTCCCCACTCCTGGGGGAAGGATATTGCAAAAACTCCATTCCCACCCCACTCTGGGGCCAGCCAGAGGTGGTATTTGCCAGTTCTCTGAAAATTTCTCAAAATTTCTGCTACCAGTTCTCCAAACTGGTCAAATTTTCCACTACAGGTTCTCCTGATTTCACTCCTGAGCAGAACACAGTAGTAATCAAAATTTATGCACCAAAAAGTATCTATTAGACTACACTGCCATTCTCTAAGTAGCAAATTTATTCTTTAGATATTGTTCAAAAGTTCCTTGTGCTCATTTACTTTCTTTCAGCCAAAAGTGTACAAGAAAATCCCAAAATTAATTTAAATGTGGTAGGTAAACCATGATTATATGTTTTAGAGCTTTAGATCAGATAAGGGTGCAGAGAGCAGATTTATCTTGATTTTCCACCTAAATTGTTTGCTTATTTCTCTTTTTCTCTTTTAAAGAGCAACATCACCTAGTATGTATTTTTAACAAAACTCTTTTTAAAACAAATATGTGGGTCCATCTATGGAAGTTCTTTGCTTTATTTTCTCCTTCATTTCCTGTTGTGTGATACAGTACCAAACTCATAAAAAGTCAAGGACTGAGACAAATTTTCTTTAGAATGGAAAGGTTTATGTTGCTCTTGAGACTTGCAGTCTAATTAAATATCTGAACTCTTGCTTTTATTGAGCAATAAACTCTGAGCTTGTGGTAACTTGGAGAACCATTCCATTTGCAAATCATGTGGCTGACTGACTGGCATGGCTTTCATATTTGACATTTCAAACAGCTCAGAAGACAAATGAGTAAGAAACAAGAATTTCTTCCATGAATGAAAATCAAGTTAATGTCAAAGTAATTAAATTGTAGAATTTATAGCTTGGTTTGGGAAAGCAGACTCAACTTCTCTTGCCTCTTGGGCAAGTTCTTTGGGGTATTGTTCAATGTATAACTTTACATTACTCACATGAGCAATCATGCATTTTATCCTGAACTACAAGTCCCACAGATCCTTCAGCTACATGATATCACTGTGGAATGTTCCAAACCCCAAAAAGACATGTCTGCTGCTACTGGGATATAAGACTATCTTGTGACTGATCTTTTTAAAAAAAAGGCTTTACCAGATTGGCCAAAGTGCTGTGAAAAGTTCTGTTGGTAGTTCTCAATATTCTCAACTATGGTGTCAGTTGGCTGACACTCTTAAACAATTGCCAAAAAATAATAATAATAATAATCCTGCCTGACTGAAGAGAAGAATGTGCCAGAAAATTATGATAAATGAAAAAGACCTTAAATGAGCCTGTTAGGACCAACATTTGTTACAGATAATTTAATCAAATGGACGGAAAATATAGTTGCTGCTATTCATTTTTAAAGTCTTCATATATACTGTAAGGCAATCAGTGGCTATTACGTTACTACAGAAAAAAGTTGTCATTTAATAATTGTCCTGGTTTATAAAACTGTTGTTTAGGCTGTCTGATATTTGCTTTGATCTCAGTTTTGTCTTAATACCGAATCACATTCATCTGTTCATGAAAAACTCCAAAGATTCAAAGATTACCATTGCAAGTCTGGACAGGCTTTTCTTCAATGGGATTCTTAAATTTCAAGTTCAGGATCATTATATATAGAACTGAATTCATTTGAAATGTTTGACAATGCTTTTTAAAAGAAATTTTCTCCAGCATTAAAAAGAACAAAACAACAAGACATGTCTGCAAGTAAAATGTAAAGCCCTTTTCTATTTCCATATATAAAGAGTTGAGGGTTGTATAAGAGAACTGTAATTGAGTGTGGAGAAAGGAGACAGCAGCCTCAGCACTAGCGGGAGCAATAATATCAAACTATTGTTTATCAATAGAATAGAATAGAATAGAATAGAATAGAATGGAATGGAATGGAACGGAACGGAACGGAACGGAACGGAACGGAACGGAACGGAACGGAACGGAACGGAACAGAACAGAACAGAACAGAACAGAACAGAACAGAATAGAATAGAATAGAGCTGGAAGGGACCTTGGAGGTCTTCTACTCCAGCCCCCTGCTTAAGCAGGAGAACCTATACCATTTCAAACAAGTGATTGTCCAGTCTCTTCTTAAAAACCACCAGTGATGGAGCACCCACAATTTCTGAGGGCAAGCTGTTCCACCAGTTAATTGCATTCACCATTAAGTTTGTCCTTAATTCCAGGTTGCTTCTCTCTTGGATTAGTTTCCATCAATTGCTTCTTGTCCTGCCCTCTGGTGCTTTGGAGAATAATTTGACCCCCTCTTCTTTGTGGCGGCCCCTCAAATACTGGAATACTGCTATCATGTCACCCCTAATTCTTCTTTTCTTTAGACTAGCCAAATCCAAAACCTACAGCCATTCTTCATATGGTTTAGTGACCAGGCCTTTGATCACCTTACAGTATTTGCTCTTCTTTGAACTTTTTCCAAAGTCTCAACATCTTTTTTGTAGTATGATGAGCAAAATTGGTTGCAGTATTCCAGGTATGAGTTTCCTAGGTTTTATAAAGCACTAATATTTCATGTGTTCTTGATTCTATGCCTCTGTTTATACAACCCAGAATTGTATTAGGTTTTGGGTTTTTTTTTTTGGCTGCTGCTGCATACGTCTGGCTCATATTCAAGTGATCATCCACTAGGGCTCCAAGGTCCCTCTCACAGTTAGTGTTTTGAGCCAGGTTTCACCTAATCTGTAGTTATACCTTTGATTTTTCCTGGTTTTCTCCACATTAAAATTCATTTTGTTGGATAGGGCCCATTGTTCAAATTTGTCAAGATCTTTTTGGATACTGAGCGTCTCTTCTGGGGTATTAATTATTCCTGCCAGTGTAGTATCTGTAGTCTCTTCACTTTTAAGCTGTGTTCCACATATGGGGACTTCTTTAGGGTAGCCCTACCTGTAATAACTGTGTTCCAACTTGAGATATTTCCAGAACTGGACAGCTATATAAAGATATCACCATTGGTGGTGAGCCATCACCAATGCATTGCCAGTGTGGAAAAAGCATCCCAGGTTAATTCTTTGGGAAGTGGCATAAGTAATAGCTCACTCACATTTATCTGCTAGGAGAAAGAATTTGATGAACACCTAGATGGCGTATTGGATGAATTGCTTCAATTCACTCACCAAATGGAGAAGAGAGCTGACCTGAAAGTCCAGCCACAACTGTGGACAGCAATCTTGCCTGAAGCTTTGCTAGAAAAAGTGATGCACAAAGATTTATATTTGTCATGGACTCATAGAATATAGGGATCTGGGGAAGCAAGGGAAGCTATATGGGTGAAGAATAGTTGTTTGGGCAGACTTGGAGAATTGGGATGCTTTGTTTAGTCTCTGCACTATATTAAATGAGGATCAGCATAGGCGGCACATATTTTTGTTATATGATATACTTCATTGCTGTTTTTGGTGATTGACCTTACAATTCATATTGCTTATTTAGTGTGTATTACAAACTCATACTTCCTTGCTGTTGTTTAAGAGTAATTATTAAGCTAGTATTGAGTTTGTCTCATTTATGCCATGAAACTGATGCCTCTCCACTGGTCCACAAGAAGAAATAGTGTAAAAACAAAAGGAAATTCTATTATGGAAGATAGGTCCTTCATAACTCCCTCTGCCTCTTTTACCTGCCTCGATAGTCTGAGAAATCAGCTTAAGCATTTTCAAGATTTAACATTACTTCTGACCGATCAACTACTTGAAAAAGAATTGAATAGTTTTCAACAATTCAAAAAAAAAAAAAACTACACATGCAGACAGTGGGTTAAGGAGTCAACTTGGTACATAATACACAGACCTGGCAAAACATGATAACAGTATCATTTGGTTCAGTTGTTACTAATAGATAATTCCACACCAGAAGTGGTCTAAACCTATTGTCCAGGATCAGAATAATATTATAAAATATTATTTTTGTTTCCAGAACTTTACCTGGGACTTGGTTAGATATACAATATGTATGTTGTTCCAAATGATCAATTAAAGGTGAAAATTCTGTTGCCACATTGTATGTTCCCAAAAGTTAAAATAGGCTTCAGTCCAAAAAGATTGTTTGTCCCTGATATATGTCAGCTCAAACTAGGAAGGAGGGAAGAGTTCTAAAGCAATAGCATTTAGACTTTTATACAACCTCATAGAACTTTACAGCACTCTCTGGGAAGTTTACAATGGCAGCATTATTTGCATATTGCCCCCAACTATCTCAGTCCTCATTTTACTGCCTCAGAGGGATGGAAGGCTGAATCAACCTTGAGCCTGTCAGGATCGAACTCCAGGCTGTGGACAGAGTTCACTTGCAAAAGTTATAAAGTATACTGATTTATACTGGACTTTGAATCCAGTTTGAACTTGGGTTCAAATTCCAGTAGAATATGGGTTGCTGGAAGAAGAATCTGAGAATCATAGTAGTGTGATTTGTTCCTATGTTCATCTAGAATTAGGAAGATACAAGTTCAGATCCACCTCAGCCATGAAAATTTACTACCAATAATTCAGCTGGTCTCTTCAGCCCCTGAAAAAAAGGGAAGATAGAAATCACATGGATACCCAGACACAAACATAGACACAGACACAGACACACAGACACACAGAGATGGAAATGGATAGAGGGAGGGAGGGAAGGAGGGAGAGAGAATTTTTTAATGTCAAAACTGGAAACCTACTACATTTGAAAGGCCTCTGTTGAAAATTTCCTGCAGATGCCTCAACATGAAGAAAGGGAAAATGGGGATAAGTGCACTATTACCATTTTTGTCATTTGTATTGGTTTCTGCAAAGCGAGAAAAATTGTATGCAGGAGTAAGTCTGTGGAAGATCCCCTCCCATTCTGATTTCGGAATCCTGGAAAACATTCTAGTATCTCTGGGGACTGAGGAGGATGAAAGAGTTATCCTTCACCTGTCAAATGCAATATTAGTGGTCTGAGGAGAGGGATGGGGAGCTGCTGCACAAGTAATGCTTGCATGCAAGGAGCTTGACTAAATAAATTAGATAGTGTTTGTGTTATACATAGATTGATTTTACTTGGAATTGTTGTTAAGTTGTTTTTGTTGTTTTACACAATGACCTCAGAATATTGTGATGGGCTGCTATACATTGTCTGCATTGCATGTTATAAAACAAACAATAAGATCTTTAATTTGTTGGAAGTGAACCTGTTAAATTTTAAAGCATGAAGGGTTATAATACAGCCCCAAATGTAATCATTCCTAAAGACAATCAAGTACATATCAAAAATGTTTTATATCCCATAAAACACAGCCTGCTATTATTTGCGAATCACTGGCTTCTAGGGGTGGGGGAGGGCAGGGTTCATTTTCAAGCATTTTAGAGGTAAGGAGTTTTAAGGTGTGAAAGGAAACTGTCAAAAGTCTCATTAAAGCTTATTTACCACCTGGAAATGAATTTGCATTGATCTTTTCAAACTCTTGCTAACCACAACTGCATTAAAACTAAACAGTCCTCATTTACTGAGAAAGAAATGTGTCAGCACAAGTTTGACTTTTGTCCAATGCTTTTCCAACACTTAATTCACTGGGGTTCAATGTTGAGCAGTTTATTGCTCATTGTGTTAAAGTATATTAATTTAATAGGGAATATCTTTCCATATCTTTCCATAATGAAAAAACTCTTAACATGTACATATGGAATTCAAACCACTTGAATATTTTATCAATGTGTATGCTAATTAATGATTTTTTTCACACAAAATATTAAAAACAAACTGGTACAACCAAGGAATGTTAAAAATAATAAAGATGATCTTGATTATTTATGTTGATCTGGGTTATGGGCACCGTAGTAGTGAGTCAATATGCACTCACTACCATCTCAAATCAATAGTTTAATGTTCATCTTTTTGAAAAGTTGATTAATGGTTTCAAATCATAATCTAATGAATAAATAATTATATTTAGTTATTTTCATGCTCTGCATTTAAAATGCTATATGCTTCTAATTCAGGAGCCCAATTGCACCAAGGACGGATCACAATATAAACAGGTTCACTGAAATCGGTGGAAGTGTATCTACAATGATAATCCTTTGACTTGACTATCTTTACCTACATAACAATAATAAAAGATGAAACTCCATATTACATTCTATCTTTGGACAACTTACCAGGAGCAGCTAATCTTAAACTTTCACTTTTAGATTCTTTGATTAGTAGCCTACATTTTGCTACAGTTGAACCAAGTAGTGAGAGAGACAAATCCATTAAATATTTCTTTTCTAATTGCATATCCCATCTTTCTGCTCATAACTGCAATTAATATGTCCAACAAAAAGAACTTAGTATTTAATGTTTATTTGATATTAACAACTACAGCTACAATTGCAGTATGATATTGTGGATAATCAGTGGTGAGTTGCTCCCAGTTCTGTCTAGTTCTTTAGAACTGGTAGTAAAAGCAGTGAGAATCTCCCCCCACCTGCCCAGATGTCATAAATGATGATATGCACATGCACAGAAGCTTCTGCGCATGTGCAGAAGTGAGCACGCGCATGTGCTCCTGTTGCAAACCAGTAGTAAAGGTAAGTAAAACTCACCCCTGTGGATAATTATAGGGTTGTCATGGGGCATCAAAAATATGATGGGTGTCACTGTAGGGTCAAAACCTTGCCTCCTTTTTATATGTCACAATCATATAATCATGTAAAAATGGGTGGGACTTTGATCACCTGGTCACAATCATCACCTCACTATTCTGAGGTATTCGTGCCCCTGCCTTAATTAATTACTAGAATGTTAATTATCTTTCAGAAGGCAAAAGAACAAAATTCAATTGCAAACTTCCTTTAAAGATTAGTTCTGTTAATTTTAAGTACAAACTATTATAGCATTATTTTGAACCATAACATAAATATGATCAACCAATCAATCTCACTTCTGAAACCAATCTCAAGTCTATTGGTTTGATATGTTAAAAATCTAATTTAATCATTACTGATTTCTTTATCACATCCTTTGTTCCAAAATGGCATTATCAATCTGTTACAATTTTACCTGGCACTGATTCCCCCAAATAATCCTCTGTAATATATTGTATATTGGTGACGGCATCTATTGTTCTTCACCTTGCAAAGATCCAAACAACAGATGAATGGCCAGTGGAAGTCTACAACATAGAGACACTTATTGCATATGGACATATATTTAGTTATTACCCTGCTTAAAACACTGGCCCTCTGTGTCATATGATGAAGTAGAATGAAATATGCTGCAGTTGTCAAGATGACATAATATTTTTTGAAGCTTTGAATACAAGCTTTCAATTAGGAGGACAGAAAGCAGCCCACTACTGCCAAGAGTAAGGCTTGCTTCCCTTCAGAGCTACCAGTCAAGATGGAAGGAAGAGAGGAAGTGATGTATGGAAACAACTAAGAGTCCATGCTAATAGTGGAAGTATATGTACATAGCTAATATAAAGTCAAAGTGGTTATTGCCATAATTGATGATTTATTACTCACATTAAGACTTTATTTTGAAATGTTGTAATTAAAAATTAATGTGTGGTAAAAGGCAAACACACAATAAAGAATCAAGGCTCAAGGCTCAAAGAATTAAGGTTCATCTGAAGTAAGGGCAGGGCACTGCTTTATCTCTCACAATTCATCCAAGCATTTGTCTTGATGTCAAGTGCGTGTAAATACTACACAATGTATTGCAATATCCTGTGAGGCCTTCCAAGGTGAGATGTACTTCAGTTTCAACATATGCTGTTAATTTTGAAAAGGTTTGAGTCATTTATAACACACATGAATAATTTATAAGAAAATTTCTCAGCATTGATTAGTGATCTTTTGTAATGGAGTATCTTTTTTCAAATCTCTTGTTCTTTTAATACTTTCTGAAAAGTCCAAGAACCTTTTACGGAATTGCTTAATGGACAGATCAGCTTTAATCTTAACAATGAAGATAAATATGAAGTATTTTCAAACACACAGAATTTATAAATGTGACAGAAATAACAAGATGAATTTCCAATCACAAATGAAACCTGTATGTAACTTCCATAACATTCCCTTTTTATATTCATGGGGAAATCAGTTTATGGGATAGAAATAGGTTAATGGAAAAAATCCAATTACAGCTTACTGGAAATTATGATTTTAACAAAATTGTGGAAATTTCTGTGATACAGCAATTCTGCTGCACCTAAACCAATCTGGGTTGTAGCTGGTGGCAGATTGCCCAGGAATCTTATATAAACCAACAAGTTCTTTCATGGAAGGATGGAAAAATATAAATTGATAAATAGACTAAATATATTATTTTATTTGTTGTATGGATAAATTGCCAAGACATGTGTTATAAACTTTGATTGTTAATATTAGCTTTAAATTGCCTGATAGAGTCTACCTCTGTCATTTTATAATAAAAGTAGCCTGTTAAGCAACAACAGTTTGAGCAATGGCAACTAAGGAGGTGGTTACTAATAATTTCTTCTCTCCCTCTACTGTTTTCTAGTGATTGTATGGATTTTTGCAGCCTAGATCTGACAGCCTTATAATTTTATTTTTCAAAGATGGTTATGAGAAAGTCAGCAATAGAGAACTCTTCTAGACAGTGTTCTTCTCCTGCTTGTGAGAAAGAATCTTAATATAAATTATTCTATCCTCATTGATGAACCTTATTGCACCTTAGTAATAAGACCAGTAAATGATGTATCCCTTATTATTTTAATGTCAGCAAGATAAAAATTATATACAAATTACAATACTTAACATATGGTGGAAGAGGGATAGGCAAATATAGATCAATGTATAGAAAGCTGATATGGCCACCTGTCAAGTTATCTGGCTAACATGTTGTAGGCATAGACGTATCCGATGCCTTCTGCTTACTAGGTTGGCTATTTCTGAATAGAGGTCTAGTGTTCTTCTGAAACAGCATTAAACCCTCATCCAAAAATAGTCCAGTGGAAATGTCAAGATATGGAGGGATATAGCATGAAGGAGAGCACAGAGAGAACAACAGATAACATGCCAGTTCTATCCTCTACTAATATTGCCATGCCAACCAGTTATTGTTGGCAGCATCTGAAAATAAATGACTAAAAAGAATGGCTTCATGAAAATCAAAAAATTAAAAGCAGCAGAAAACTCTAATGCACTGCCTGGTGCTACAGTGGTCAGAAAGCAGTATTGCAGGCTAATTCTGCCTACAGCCTTGAGAGTGATCCTGACAGGCTCAAGATTGACTCAGCCTTCCATTCTTTTGAGATTGGTAAAATAAGGACCCAGATATCTTGACTTTGTAAAGAGAGTGCTGTAAAGCATTATGAGGTGGTATATATAGTAAGTCTAAGTTATTGCTATCGTTATTGTTATTGCATTGGATTCAGAACTAGCAACAAACAACTGGCAAAATCCAGGTCTCTTTCTTATTTTCTAGCATTCTCTAAAATTTTAAAACACTGGTCTAGCACCCTGTCAAAAGAGCACTAAGCCTATGTGTTCAAGAGGTATATATAAGATCTGACAATGCTTCAGAAAGTGCTGATCAGGCATCATGCAGGACAATGCTTTTTGCAGAGAATACATGTCCTGTCTTTCCTGCAGCCCAAGTCTTAACAGTCATGGAAAGCATCAATCACATCTTCAGTGAAGAGTGCTACATTATGTCCATAGCAAAAGTGCATCAGAAGATACACAGTGCTACTGGGAACATCTGTAGGCTGATGCATAGTACTTAAGGGAATCAGTAAAAGGCAATGTCGTATGATATAAGAATAACTATCAGAGCAATGGAGGGTTGCCCCCGGTTCATACCAGTTCTATAGAACTGGTAGTAAAACCGGCAGGAGGCTCCGGGAACCGATCCCAACGTCATCAAAATGCTTCTGTGCATGTGCGTGGCCCCGCTGCAAACTGGTAGTAAAGGTAAGTAGAACCCTTCCCTGTATCAGAGCATATTTAATCTGAAATTAGCAGAATGTGAGGATGAGTCTAGAACATTCTGAGGAGATAAGTTCTTGACTGATTTTTCTATATTGCTCAACAGAACATGCCTTCCTCTATGTTCCACTGGTTTGCTGTAACAAAGAAATGTTTTCTGATATTTCCACAAAGAAGTAACTAATTTAGAGATAGTATGTCTCAGTAAATAAACATCCTAAAGTGACATGAGAAACCATGTTTCATTTGAAAAAACCCAGCAATTACTCATAATAAGCCAACCCAATATTTTGTTTTAAAGCAGTCCACTACAGGAAGTGGACATCACATTTCCAATTTTAATTCCCAATCACTTCAGATCAAAGTCTTCCCAACACACCCTTTGTTCTAAGATTCAATTAGCTTTCAAGTGAGCAGAGAGGCCGAATGGAGTTGTGATAGCCACTTTACCAAATGCTGGAGCATCACAACAGTTCACAAACAAAGTAATTGAAATCATAATGTGCAGAAAAATTACTTTTCTAATGGTTGCCTTGAAGATTATTTTCAAATGTAATTAAAAAAAGTGGATTTAGAAATATGCCTGACAACCCAAAGGATTAAATATTAATATGGTGCATAATTAATAAATGATACATCCCTTGATTACTAATGGGTTATTGACTCTAAAAGCCTAACATTATAGGAATAAAGAGCAAAGAAAGGCTTTAGGAGAAACAGAATTCACCTTCTGAATCCTTCAAAATTTCTAACAAATAGGTAAAGTGGAGGAAGAGGAGGAGGAGGAGGAGGTGGCATGGTTTTCATGTTAGATGAGCCTGCCATAAACCAAGGTCCAAAGTAATTATTTTAATTCAATAGTAGATCAGTTTATCCTGTACAATTACATAATGATAAAGTTCTTGTATCATCCCATTCTTGTTTATTTCAAAAACATGAAAACAAATACTTTCCAAATGTATGAATTGCTGGAAGTCAAGTGGCATATAAATACAATAAATAAATGGAGAAATATTTAGTTTAGCAGTCCTCAGACATTTATTGAGATGGAAATATTGTACATGAACAATAATGTACAAAACAATATGTCTTGTAGTCATCTAAGTCTTGATGAAAAACAGCGCTGGATAAAACATCTTTCCCTACTTACAAGAACTAAATTCATTATTCTGATCCATTATTCATTTGTGGTGTATCAAAAGTTCAATGCCAATATTTTTCACTGATGGTATGTGTCAGTACCTGGCAGAGTTGGGTAGTTGGATAACAGACCACCAAACTATACAGGTCTATAAGCTACAATTCCCATTGATTGATAGCATTTTCATTGCTAGAGACTGAAAGTCATCTTTCAGAGATGTCCATGGGATGTGACGAAAAAGTCAAGATAGTGGCTGCAATGGTCCTTTTGAAGTTTTACCCATTCTTTATGATTATCATATAAGAAGCTTGTTTGGTCTAGTGGTTAAGGCAGCAGGCTAGAAACTGGGGGACTGTGAGTTGTATTTCCACCTTAGTCAAAAGAGCCAGCAAGGCGACTTGGGCCAGTCACTTTTTCTCAGCCCAACTACCCTCACACGGTTGTTGTGGGAAAATAGGAGGAGGTAGGTGAACCATAGGATTTTTTTTATTCCTTTTAATTATACCATAACCAATAACCTCATGTTCGTGATATGCTGACACACTTGGTTTTCTATCTAATTCTATCTAATGTTGCTTTAAAACAAACATTAAGAGCATCTTTACTGTATGAAGAATAATGCTAGGAAAAGTGTACTAATTTGCTTTATCATGAAAGGAAACAAGGAAACAACTGAAAATGAGTTAGATTTCCTAAAGCCTTTTTCCGAATTTTTGCACGAAAATAAAATATAATCATATTTATATAACACAGCTAAGAAAAGTGCCAGTCAGACATCTCAAATTAATTCCAGATTATTGAAAAATAGTTACCTTTTAATATCATTTTAGTTACAAATTAGAACAAATTAAGATTTTGATGCCCTTTATCACAAAACACATTTTTTTTGTAACAGTTGATGTGCAGTAAGATTAAATGTTTCTATGAGGTTGGTTTCATGTGCTATCTTAATTTATCTATAAAAAATGAATGTAATTTTATATATGATTCCTGGTTCATCACTACATAGTTTCAGAATCATGAACAATTGCTATATCAGGAAAATATCAACATAAAACATAAAAACTGTGGGGAAATTAAATACTTTCGCTTTTAAATTCATAGTAATTTCATGTCCATATGTAGCCCTGGCCTTGTATTTGAGTTCCTACTTTCACCAAAGAGCCAAATTTGTCCATGCCAACTGAACAAGCTAGCTACTTTCTATTCAAGTAAGTAAAAATTTCTAATACAGAGGAAAGCTGACTACCTTAAATAGATACATTCAGTTTGGGAAAGCTGTCTTAAAATTGTAGCAAGCCACTAGCAATGTTAGATCACAGGAATATGTGAACAACATCTATAAAGGGCTGTTTCTCAGCATAACTGGTATTGCAATAACCTCTGTGTGGTTTCTCCCCTAATAATTCCACAGTGAGATTTATCATCCTAGCTTTTCGGTTGCTTGTGGTTTGGAGAAACAGTCAGCACACATTACATGCTAATTTGCCTTTTTCTACCTTAAATATGTTGCCTGATTTGGAAGAATGAAATCATTTACTGGCAAAAAATAAAGCTTGTCAGGAAACCACAAAAATAATTACAAATCTCAGAATACATCTTAAACCAGAATCCATAGATGGGCCCAGAAATGCTCTGTGCCTTTTCTTTCACAGTGGAAAGAAATAACGTTTTTTGGATATTGGAAGTTTTTAAGGAACAAAGGGCAGTTCTAGACTTTCAGTAGTATTGGTTATGGACAACAGTTAGCAATTAATAAAATAAAATTAGAAAATTCTTATTGGAAAATTATAATGTTAAAATTTTGTTATATAAACAGAAAATACAGAAAATGGAAGAAAGTTCTGTAATACATTATATGGAGTGTAAAGAACAGAACACCAGGCCATTCAGGCATGGCAAGAAAGACATACTATTTTTTTTTAAAAAAGAATAAGCTAAAATGAAAATAATCTTCAAACTTTGGTCAAATTTTAAAACTGAAAGAATCATAGAGAGTTTCCCACAAAACTACAGAGCCAAGTTCAAAATAAATATTTAAAATGAAATTATGTCTCCCTTTGCTTTGATAATTAATTTTCAGTGACTTCTGAGGAGGAAATGGTGAACTGAAAACAGCTCCACCAAGAGCAGAGCTGATGATTGCGGCAGATTGAAGAGTCAATGAATGGACCAGCTCTTTAGAATGGCTCTCTAAAAAAAAGAGGATTTGGGATCACTTGCAAATGCTCTAGAAAGTTCTTCCAGCTTTTTTTCCCTTGCTCTTTGCAAGGAGATTGCAGAATGGGAGTCTCTGGTGGGTTTAGAGCAGAGGGAGATGTGGGAAAGCTATCTTGGCCTAAATCGCAACTGGAGCCCTTATAGGCATGGGGCTCACATATGTTCTTTCTTAATGGAACAATTTATTTTGGAAATTATTAACTGTTTTTCAGATATTAGCAACTTTCATAATGCACATTTTACTATACCAAATGAGTTTCTTTCAAACCTTAGTGAAATGAGTTTTAAATACAAATTTAAGGGATTTTAAAAAAATAAACAGCAATAGTATAATTATAAAGCTGATTTTAGAAAGTTACAGATGGACTAAATCTGCCCCCCAGAAGCTCCATTTCAGCCTGCAATGGGTCAGGGGAGTCCTCTGGATACCTGAACGGAGGTTGTGAGGGGAGGATCCATTTCGGCCAGCAACATGTAGAGTGAATGTTGCAGAGCCTCTGCAGTTCTTTGTAAGAGCAAACAACTGCCATGGTGCTGCAAGATTCGTAGTTTTGTGCCTTGTTCACAAACACTATGGGGCACTTATTGCGTAACTTCGAATGTTCACTAAAGGAATGCTCATAACTCAGGGATTACCTGTATTGGGCATTGTGTATGGGAACATTTACACAGAAATGGGATACACTCTTTCAAGACCAGATGAGAGATTCCATAGAAGGTTGTGGAGAATAAGAGGGCTAAGATCCTTTGGGAATTCCAGGTCCAGATAGACAGGCAGATACTGGCCAATTAACAAGACATTGTGGTAATAGACAAGAACTAATGACAGCAGGGGTGATAGACCTAGCAGATTTTTCTTCTGGTTTAGTTTGTATTAGTTTTATTATAGGTATTAAAAATTAATGAAAATATTTCATAAAAAGATAATTGATTTTCAGTCAATTAATTTTCTATTCAACAAGATGTCATTTTCCTTGAAATCTACAAAACCATTGTCATATTTCTCATTTTAAACCTTTCTTTTTAAGTAAAAAGATCTAAATTTGCAAAGACAAACTTCAGGTTTTAAATTAGCTTCTAGATATATTAGGATTATAATTATAGACATCCAGACTTCATGGATGGTAATGATACAAAATGTGAAATATTGTATCGTCCAAGACATATATAATATATCAAGTTAAAGACAGCTCATATTCCTGTTTCCCAGAATTTCAAAGGGTAGGGTATTGCAAGATAGAGACTGGGTCAAAGGATTTTTTTTTTAAATTAATGGAATTTATTTATTTGTGGATTGAATGAGCAAAGGTTACAAATCAGTTAATAAACAGAGGACAACATGTAGAACCGATCCTTTGTAAAGAAAAGCTGAAGCTCTTACTGATCTTTGTTATTCCAATTAAAATCACTGTAACTAACTCTATGGTCACTTAAAGATACTTCCACTAAATTTGTACAGATATATGAGAGGTATGAGGAAGAGACAGAAACAGCTTGTTTACTGTATTTTTCTACTGCTCTTATAAATTATTGTTTTCATCATACCGTAGAGGGAAATGTGAGGCACTCAATGTTGAATTCTTTTTCATCAGGGTGACATATAAGGCCTAACAAATAAATAAATAAATAAATAAATAAATAAATAAATAAATAAATATCACTTTCTCTTTGACTTCCTCTCTCACTCTCTCTCAATTAGATCCATTTTAATTGACTGGTCTCAAATTCTAATTCCAATTAGCAGTGAGGGTTAGCTTCCCTCTTCCTTCCCTGAATCGATTCACAGCAGAGCCCTCCCTTCTCCCTGTGATACCATGTTGTTATGTTAGACAGCTTCAACATTTTCAACATCTATAACTAATCCTTCCTACTAAATGCACCTTCTTATTAAAGTGGGAAAGTAGAATTTAAAAGTGGAGTGTGGGCCAGGATGACTTCCTTATGCATCTAGCATTCCTAACCACTGGGGATTAGTCTTATTACACACTGTGTTTCCTAGTCCACTCATGCTCTAATAGCTGTTTAGCTGACTATCCTCAAGTATGGTCTATTCCATTTAAAACATATTTCAAACAGTTTAGCCAGACCGCTAAGGATTAGTGTGCTTTGTATTTGTCACTTCTGTTTTTGTGTATTTATCTAGTAACAAGATTCCCAAGGCTCACACATTTTTTTTTATTGAAAAAGTTTTACAATACAAATTTTATCATTTCTCCCCCCCCCCACTTCCCCCCAACCCCCCCAGCCCCCCGCGCTCCCCCTCAACCCCCAATCCCATATCCCTCCCCATCCCCCCCCTTGGCTTCCGCTACAAATTTTTAAAAAATCTTTACCTTACTTATATTGAACTAGAAAAAATACAGTGAAACTATTAATACTATAGTAAAAAAACTAATAATAACAATATTTACCTCATTTGTCAACCATCATTACTCATTCGTCCATCATTACTACTCTTATAATATTTAAACCCCGCTACAAAATGTCAACATTTCTCTAATATATAACATCCATATCAGATAATTTTCTGTATCAAGCAACCAATTTTTAGTCTTTTTCTTCACCTTGATTAAAATTAAATATATTCCAACTACCCCCATCAACAAAAAAAAACATCAAACATTTCTCTGATCTAATATTAATAAATCAATCCCCCTTATTGTAAAATATAATATATCATATATAACAATTATATCTAATAATTTTCTCTTAGTAATCCAAATTGTAATCTTCTCTTCACAAATATACTATCCAACATTTTATAAACTTCATATTCTTTCAAAATATATAACAATTATATCAAATAACTTTGTATCTCAGTAGTCCAAATTTTTGTCCTCTCTTCATCTTGATTGAAGATAAATAACTATCTTCCAACATAGTTTTTATAAACTTCTTATTCCAGCTGTCCCCATCAACAACAAACATCTCTCCATATAAAAATCCCCCCGAGTGACTTTATATTTATAAAATCCAACCACAAAGGTATTTTGTATTCCTCTAGGTAGATCATTCAACCTGGCTCCTGCTGTACCAGTTAAAAAGAAAAACAAATGCAGCTCATCCCAATTTTCCAAACCTTATATAAAAACTACAAGCTGCATTCCCAGATGTTCCTTTAAAGCTCTTTCAAATCCTGCCAACCTTTCCACTTCCTTCCTTCGGGTTTCCAAGATGTTTTCATCTTTATTTTCTTCATCTAGATGATTAGTTCCAATACCTTATAATAGGGTAACCACAGATCCTTTCTCAAAATGTCAAGTCCAACTCAGGATGAGTTTTGCAAAAAATTTATAATCCATTTTTGTATATAAATCAGGTATGGTCATGATTATCTTTTAAACTATTTCAGTTAGTAAAATATTTCCCATCCTTTCTGTAGAGAATTCAATCTATCATAAAAGTCCTTTAAGTTTCACGAAGCGACTCAAGCAATTGACAAAGTTTCTGTTGCACAGCAGTTTCAGTGGTTTTCAGATTATTTCCTCCCTTAGCTTCTACTTTCTGTTGCTTGCCATCACCCCCCTTTTCCACTTGTGGAGTACTGGGCCTCTCCTGTTTCTGCTTTAATAAAATTTGCTTCTCATCTCGAATTATGTGTTTATCTTTCGATTCTTGCTTCAACAGTTCAAGGTCCAGCACCACATCTCTTGAATCTCTAGGATGCTTTATTTTCAGATCTGGAAAGTCCATAATAAAATCATCTGAAAAACCACCTAATGCTCCTTTTTCTTCTGACACACTTTGGTTATTTTGATTTTCTAATTCCATGTGCATACATTGTTCCTCAGTCTCTCTTTCAGACTCTTTATCCTTAATGTCTTCTTCCATAGTTAACAACATAGATGAGGATGAAGATATGGGGGCTCCCTTAAGAATATTGTTATAAAAATGTTCTGCTTTTTCGATAATATTTAAACAATATCTCACACATTTTGATAACCCTCAGTTTTGTTGACCATGCTCATTAAACTACAATTGGCTATGTTTATGCTAAACTATAGGTTTTTTTTTTTTAAAGTGGTTTGCCTAGTAACGTGATGGTGAACCTATGGCATGTGTGCCAGAAGTGGCATGCAGAGCCCTCTCTACTGGCACACATGCCGTCGCCCCAGGTCAGATCTCCATGGCGTTTGTTTCATGAGCTTCTGTTTCTCTGCAAACATTGAAGCACAAGCTCATGAAAGAAAAAAAACCTACCTCTTGCCACACTGCCGGTGTAGGGATGCCCTGCCTCCTGCCGGACAGCTGCTCTTTGGGTCTCTGCTGTGCATGCACATACCTGCCCCAGCCCACACATGCGCATGTCAGTTTTGGCATGTGCACATGCACACAGTTTGGGCACTCGGTGCCTAAAAGATTCACCATCACTGGTCTAATATATTAAGCCATAATTTGCTTTCCAACGTGACCATTCATCCATTTTTTAAAAAGTGTCAGCTGAAAACAGTCCACAACTAAATAAATTTAAAATCTAGCAAACTTTTCCTGCTATTATCAAGCAACCTGAACCAATTTTTTTAAAAAATGTACAAACAACACGGATAGAATGTCTTCAGTGAAAGTTGCTGGCAGCAATATGGAATTCAATTCTAAATAACTTCTAAATGTGTGGTTTCTGAAACACTTATTAGCCACTTCAAGTTTTCAGCTACATTAAAAGCATGGTGAACATCAAGCACCATGAAGCAAGTCAAATCTGTTTCACTAAATTTTGACTTCATAGGCTGACGTTGCATTCCATTTGGATTCCAAATGGCTGCGAGATTTCATTTCTATTTTCCCCAACTATTGAAGCTCATAAAATCCATCCGCAATTATTACAAAAACAAATAAAAAACAAACCTCTGCCTTTAACACTCATCAATGAATGGCTCAGATGTTGAGGTTTACCATCTTAGTCTACATCCTGAGCACTCTTATCATATTTCATTTCATTTTAATGTTAATTGTATACTTCTCGTGTACATAGCTTTTATTTTCCTGAATCATAAGATTAAAATGTTTAATTTAATTGAACAGGAAAAATCATTGAGAATGCACAATGCACCTATATGCAATTAGTACTCTTTGTACAGTGACAAAGAAATCATTACGTTTTTTTAAACAATTATGAAACAGTGGAATTTCACAATAAGAAAATGTTGAAGAATATTCAAATCAATTAGCAAAATATTTGAAGTAAATGTCTATACAGATAAAAACATGGCTGCACCTTGCGCTCACCTGTGTTCCCCATTGTAGCCAATCTCTACATGAAAGAAGTAGAAACCAAAGCCCTAAACTCTTTCACAGGAATTCCACCTACTCACTAGTATAGGTACATGGATGATATTCGGTCAAGATTTAAACACATGAAATGGCGGTCTTCACAAAACACATCAAAACTGTGGACAGGTACATTAAGTTCCCAAAGGAAGATGTTACGGAAGTCTGGCTTTCCTGAACTGCACACTACACATTAAGGAAGACAAAAACTTCAACATTGAAGTATACAGAAAACCCATACACACAGATCAGTATTTTGATTCCCACCACCCACTGGAGCACAAATTGGAGTGATCAGAATCCTACACTCACTGGGTTGAAAGTTTGCCTATCAGCAAAGTAGAGGGGGGGAGGCAAAAACACATCAAGGAAGCCCTCAGAATTTGTAGCTATCCCAGCTGGGCATTTATCAAATCCAGGGAAAGATCCAGCAGGAGCTCCTCCATAACAAACAAAGAAGACAAAGAGAACAACAAACAGCAATGTTGTCATTCCATACATTGCAGGAATAACTGAAAAGTTCAGGAGGATTTTCAACCAACAAAATATATGTGCACACTTTAAACCCAAGAATACATTAAGGCAGCAGCTTGCCACCCCAAGGATAAAAAACCCAGGCACAATTTAATATATGCATGTGATATATGCAGTGCAATTCAGTGAGGCATGTGCATATCTGTACATTGGAGAAACAAAACTACCATTTCACAAATGCATGGCACAACACAAGAGAACAAACCCATCAGGACAGGATTCAGCAGTCCAGCTGCATCTGAAAGATAAAGGTCACTGTTTTGAAGTCAGAAAAATTCATATCCTGGACAGAGAAGACCACTGGTATGAAAGAGGGAGTCAAAGAGGCCATCTATCTTAAAATTGAACAGGGGGTAAAAATCTGGGTGTGTCTTATAGTCCAAACGTAGCCCCACCCACCTGCCAGCCCCCACCCTTGGGAGGTTGTGGGCTTCTGTGTGTCGCATTTTCCGACGGTTTCAGGTGATGGGGATCCTCACATTGCCAAAAATGAGCATCACATTTTCGGCCTCTGCATTCTGGGAGATGGGTGGCAGAAATGGTTAGGGTGCTGCTTGGAACTGGCTGAAAATTGCTGCCACCGCATTTTCATGAGGGCGTGCAGCTCTGCGAATTGCATTGGGGAATCGGGGAGGAAAATGCCAGAAATGTGATGCATGGAGGCGATGCTCTTGTGAAGTGGGTGCTTCTGTGTGAGAGGTGTAAGGCAAAGTGGCTTGCCGCACAGCCTGCCCTTTCTCCAGACAACCCAGGCTGAGGACGGTCAGCTTCTGCTCCTGGCCCAGGAGTCAGATCTGGCCAGGAGGGAAGAGAAAGTGAGACTGCAGAAAAGGAGGAGGAAGGTGTGTGGCTTTGCGAATTGCTTTGGGGAATTGGGGAAGAAAAAGAGCATTGCCTCCATGCATCACATTTTCCAGCGTTTTCTCTCCAAAAGTGGAGTTATGTCACCCGTGCTCTATAGAGTGCTCATTTTATATAAATACTGAGTTGATGTCCAATCTGCATTTTTGTAGTGATGATGGTGATACTTGAAATTACTAAAACAATTTTCTGCAAGGTTGAATTTGAGTTCAGGTTTATCAGGGCATGCTTCCTAGTCTAGTTTCATTACATGTTTTTAAGTCACATGAATTTGCTCCACAATTCCGATACTGGATACAGCCTGTTTTGGACTTAGGAGAAAAATTAGTCTGAAAGTGATTAATAGGTGAAGTTGAATTTTGTAACCTTTCTTTTTGGAAAATAAATTCTGACATTTTTTGCATGAATCTTCTGACCTTTATGTTGCTTTCTCTAGAGGTTACATTATTTTCATGATTTGATTTCTATAACTTTGTAGCAGACATTATCAATTATTACATTTCAACAATATTGAAAATGTATATATCAGGACATGAAGGTGCCCTTGACAATAAAGTCACTTAAAATCAAAAACTAAAAAGGAAAATTTAAAGAAGTTTTGATCATTTGTTTTCAGAATAATTTTTAACAGTCAGTTTACTGTACATTGTAGCAGGGTGAGTCATAAGAATAATTAAGTTACCTCCATAGTAAAGAGCTTCTATTTCATATTTACACTAATAAATCAAAATCAGAGTACTTTGCTGCAAAGCCATCACTATTTTGTGAATTAATTATGGCAATCGGAAGACCAGCTGAAGATTAAGTGGCTGGTATTTATGCAGAAATGGAGGTGGGGAAAAATACACTTTCCCTCTTAATGCAATTAGTAATTAGCACAAAACCAATTTATCCCTTAATTTTGCCCTAACCTATTTGTCAGAAAAAACATACAGAAAATCAATTGTTTAGGTAGCATTATTCCAAGATACAGCACCTACAATTTTTGTATGCTGGTTGAATGCTTCAAATTTCAGTAGCTTACAATGAACAAACTGTTTAATAGAATCGTCACATAAAATCTGACTTAGTATATATGAAACTCACAGAAAGTGTAACTCAGCAAATATTACTTTCATGCTGGGACACTCCCTTGTGCCTTTGAATACATGTGCCAGGAAGTCAGGGCCAATTTCAGCACCAACTATCTCTAGCCCTTCATTCCATGTTTCACCATAAATGGCTCAAAAAGCTTTCTTGAATTCTTTATTTACTATATCATTTTATATAGCCACTCATCTCACAATAACATCTCTGTATGTTGGAAGTTAAACAATTGTATTAAATCCCTTGTTTTAGGAAGTAGAGCCATAATAGTGATAAGAAACATAATAGAATATAAAATACATTATTCATTTATATAGTGCATCTTAGTTCTGCAATATAAAAAAAATACAAATGCAAAATTAATATTGTAGAGGTGTGAACATATAAACTACAGGCTAGTTAACATTTGCTAAAATTTGTTCTGAAAGTATTCCATATACTTTGAAGATGTAAGAAAAATGTTTAAGCATTTGGTTATCTTGAAATAATTAAAAGACCATCAATTTTCTGCCAGGGAACTAATATAGTTTAATTACATTCTATAAAAGTATTGAACAGGCTATCGAGGAAAACTATTCTGCTGAGCACGGATATAATCTTTAAAACATTCATTGAATCTGTAGACAAATGGGGAAATAAGTGGGCATATGAACAGAGTTAGTGTAATCATAGAGGTACTTCCAATTAGGTAAGATTTAAACAGGACACATATGCATTATACTGTTTTAATGCTTATTCTTTCTCTCTTTTACTGTATGAACAAATACAAAGGCAAAGCCACTCTTACTGTATAATCAGGTTTTGCAAGATTTAGAGAGAGAAATGGAAGAATTTCCTGAACTAGCTCTATATGCATGTCTTTCTTATGCTGAATTTACCAAATAGCAGCTCACATCAGCTTATTTCAAGCCTTAATATTTTAGGATAGCACATGTCTCCAGTGAAGGCTATTTGGCAACGTGGCAATTTAGTTGCTTCATCTTCAAGACAGAATGAGCTTTTTCATTTATATCCTCAAGCTATTTTTCTTTGAATTTTCTTTGTTTCAACCCCCTATAATATTCTCTAGCAAAAGGCAATGGGAAGTCTGAGAGTAGTATAGTGACTAATATATTGGACCAGGAAACAGATACATTGTCATGGGTTTTTTTTTTTTAAAAAGGAAAACTATCCAACTTGATTAAGTTTCAAAAGAGCCACAAAAGCACTGGACCCTGGACAGGTACTTTTTTTATATCTCCCTATAAGGATTGAGGAGACCCTTTTGGGGGGCGGGGGAAACAGTGAAATGTGAAATCATATGTGAATGCTTTTTATTGTCTCTATTTTATATTCTATTCCATAGCTATTTCTAATTGCTATGCTAATTATTATTACTATAACAATTACTGTAATATGATGTAGTATATATAGTATAGTATATATATAATATATAGATTTTACTATATATTATACTTATTACATTCTGTAGTGTTAGTAGTAATGTTTTCTTTTTACAAATCCTGTTCTGCGTATGCCGTGATTTCTCTTTTTTTCTCTGGGACATCTTCTGCTTTTTTTCCCCCCTTTTCTGTTAATGGCCAGTATATGGCATACTGAAGCATAGAATCACAGGGTCATACAGTTGGAAGGGAGCTTAGAGGTCTTTCTTCTCCTTCAAGTTAGGGCAAAACAAAAAACTCACCAGACCGTATAATCATACTTGGGTGATTTGAATAAATAGAGATTTATGCAACTTGAAAAATAGTTAAATAAATGCCAGCTGCTAGATTGGATTTGCAAGCCTATTTGTACTTTTCTCTTAAATCTGCTTTCCCTATCCAGAAAATTTCCAGTAAAGTTTTGTTTTTTTAACGGGACTAGAAATTTGCATTCAAAAATGTAAGGACGTATGATTTACAATAGACAATGAATAATATTTTACTGGTGGTACCTTAATGAAAAAAGGATTTGATGAGGAGTTATACTTAAAAAAGGGAAAAGGTACCTTGTACATATTCTAAGGTAAACCAAATTTACACCCTGCCTGTGTATATGAATACAATTGCATTTTATTCTTGCTTAAGATCATTCATTCCTACCCACAAGGATTTTGGACAGTTTGCTTTAATCCACATTTTTGAGATTTTTTTTTAAAAAATAGCTTTATCTCTATACATTACATCAGGGATGTCAAACTCAAGGCCTGCAGGCCAGATCTGGCCTGCAGGGTGCTTAGATCCCGCCTGCGGGGCCACCCTGGAAACAGTGAAGGACCAGCCCACATGCCTCTGCCAGTGAAAACGGAGCTTGGGAGGTTCTCCTGTATGACCTCCTCCTGACTTCTTGACCTCTCCTAGGTCTCCCATCCTATCTCTGAAGGATGCTTTGGTTACACCCAGGTCTCCTTGCATAGAGAAGGAGTAGGCAACCTTCTGATCTACACACTTTGCCCTGCCACACACACTATGAGCAACCTAACCAAGGAGAGCAAGAATAGCAGCAGCAGTCTGAAGGAGGAGGTAAGCGCAGCTGGACACCCCCTCAGGGAAGTGGGGCTGTGCTGTGGGGTCCTGGTGCCCTGGGAGCTCAAGGGCTGGACTGGACGCTTGCCCTCTGCTGCCTAGGGCTCTGGACAGCCTGTGCTGCTGTCTAGGGGTCCTCCACGTAGGTTGAGAGGGACAGTGAGGCTCCTCTGGAGGACAAGGGTTTGGCACTTTCCCTGGTCTCGCCTTCCTCCGCTGGTGACAATGGATCCCACCCAGGCCCACCCAGGCCACCACAGGTGTCCCTGACATGAATGATATTGAACTGACCATGCCCAACCTGGCCCCCAAGGTCAAACACAACCCTGATGTGGCCTTCAATGAAATTGAGTTTGACACCCCTACATTACATTATCATAACTAGGATGTTTATTTATTAGACTTTCACAATATGGTAATCTACAGATTTAATAAGATTACTGATCCCACAATTCCATCCAAAAATGTCAGATTGTAATTCCAACACATCTAAAGGGACCTAGTTTGAGGAAGGCTGTTTAGATGAGACATTGTTGGCTCCTCAGTCAAAAGCTTTAGGCAATTATTTCACTTTTCCTTCCTTAATATATTTTAGGAATAGATGACAGGCAGAATGAGTGGTAGAAAAACACGTTATATTACAAATGGAAAATCATATCTAGTCTCTTTCATGAATTCTGTGATTAAGGTATGATGATTGCTTGGAAGCACCTCAAAGTTCATTACTCCTGGTGCTCCGACAATGTTGGACTCTGATATTTGAAGTTTGTATTCTGTCTTCTGGAATACAACACCAGATTGTGGTTGGTGGTTATTTGCAGACTTTGTCATTTTGCTTACTGACCATACATTCTCATTGATCAATTCTAAATTGGATTATTGTTAGCTTTAAAAGCGCTTCAACAGCAGAAAGTGGCTGGAGTGGCTGGCAAAGAGGAGATGGATGGCAGAATAAACAGTGGAAGTGACAAGATCGGAGACTGAATTGATCACTGTCAGCGAGTTAGTGGTCAGCTGTCTGACCTTTGGTGCCCAAGTGAAACATCCAAATAATGTTTAGACAAACACATTTGATTTTTGAGGTAATGGGTATGTCAACTAAATGACAAGCCATAGAAAGGTCAAAAGAATAGACATTTTTCAGACTTTTCTCAAACCCTAATTGTTCATTTTGAGGAGAAGTGCTTTTCTGGACTAGACAGGAAGAAAAGTTCACTCAGGTACATGCTGCAAATTGTTCCATAACAGCAAAAGCAATGCAAGAAAAGTAGCATCCAATCAACATCGTCCAAAGTTAGGTTAGGTTACAGATAGGGCTGCCAACTGATTAAAGACATTTAAATCAATAAACTGTCATGCTCTTAAGCAATTAATCAATCAATTTCTATTTTAATAGATTGGCAGCTAGTAAAATTTCAACAGTGATATCTTTGGTGGCCATAATCTCAATCCTATTTCGGAAGCCTCCTCCTTACTATTACAAATATATGCAAATTTGTTCATTCATTTTTTCGACTTACATGCCACTTCATTTATAAAGCCAAATCTAAGCAATGTAGACTCCAATCCATTAACAATTAAAGAATAAAGTGATATAGTAATGATTAACAATATAATAAAAATATGAATCAATTGATTACAATGAGAGAAAACTTAACCAAAAACAACATTTCAGCACTTTTATTAGGGAGAACCCACATCTCAAGGCTTTTTCCCTTCATGTCTGAGCTTTAAAAAAAAGTTTTTTTTAATCATTCTGACTGATCTCATATAAGGGAGACAGCAATAGAATACCCTCCACCCTGGTTTCCAATAGTAACACTCTTTCAGACTGGCAATCCAGATAGTCAGCCCCTTTTCAGATCCTTACTGATGGGTGCCAATATTGTCAAGGATGTCCAGGTCTTAAGCTCTGTAATGTTTTAATATCACATATATTCTGTTTAGCCCAGAGTTTAGATGTACTCCATGCTGATGTATGGCCTCCCAGTCGCCTTATGTAGATATTAAATAGGTGGGCAGAGAAAGTTGAACCATGTAGACCTCCCCCTCAAAATGGACCTGTCTCCTACTACTACCACCAATTGAAACTGACCATTGAGGAGAAAGAAAAATCCTGGTAAACTGTACCTTTTCCATTTCCAGTTCTGGAGAACATCCAGAAGAATATGGTCTGTTCAGATAATATATAAGTGGAACTGAACAATTTTGTCTTATAGATGACCTGCAAACTCTTCACAATGACTCAATAACTGTTCTTCCAATGCAACCTTCCCTCCAAAAAACTAGATGATTTCAAAAAAGAACACAGAAAACAATTCTAAGATAAAACAAGTGTGGAGAAATACTGCTGCTTCACTGTTCTTATTGACACACACAAACCAATTATGAGATTCATACATATAGATCACAATTATAATATAATATTATAACTGAAAATACTGCAGAAATGTTTAATTTTAAGAACTCATTGATTTTAATAGTGCTCCATTGTGCTGGATGTGGACAAAGATACCTAAGCTCTGTATTGATTCCTATTCTGCCATATTGCAACTGGGGTATAGAAATTTGGAGTGTAATATAATCCAAGATATTGATTTGGGGAAAATACTATTTTAAAAAAAACTGTATTAATATACTTTTATTATTTTAGAATAAAATTGTGAGGAAATGATAAAACAGAATAAGAATGCTGTAGAAGGATATAAATGAAGTATTCTGATAACACCAGAAGACCTTGCCAGATTCATGTGTAATAGAGGGATTTCACTTAAAGGAAGAAAAGCCTATCATTTTTAATGGTTCAAATTAAAAAAAACAACTGGTTGTGTGTTTTTTTTAAAATATCCAAAATCACTTTTATTGGTATAAGACAGCAAAAGTTTATTTATTTTTTTAGTCAGAAGTCAATTTTATTTAATCTTTTCTTTGGCAGCCAAAAAGATAACCATGATAACCAATGTCATTGGGAAGTGTGATGGGATAATATTTTCATCTCATTTTTTCTCTTTTGTTTACTTTACAGGTACATTAAGCCTGTAAACAAAATGAAACAAAACAACATTTTGTTTCATATATAAATATATAGCTTTTATATATCAATATTTCAATAAGGAGCCTGAGTGGTGTAGGAGGCTAATGCCTCCTACTAAGGCAGCATTTAACATCCAACTGCCCTGCAATTACTGCGAGTTCAATCCTAGCCAGACTCAGGGTCGACTCAGCCTTCCATTCTTTCTAAGGTGGGTAAATTGAGGACCCAGTTTGTGGGGGCAATAAGCTGACTTTGTATAAATATACAAAAGTATGAAGGCTATTGCTTAACGTACTGTAAGCCGCCCTGAGTCTCTGGAGAAGGGCGGCATATAAATCAATTTTTTAAAAAGAAATTTAATAGGCAAAAATGATAGTGGATTAGAACATACAAAGAACATCATATATGTTGAATTAATTGAAATAAAGAAAGACCAAAATTATAAACCCAGGACTACAGTAGACTTCAAAAGAGAAGTTTAAACTTATGGATCCCAGCATGTCTTTTAATAAAACTTCTTATTCAGAGAAAAAAAACCTTGCCTGACACCTGATTTTTTGAAATTATATAAGTTGAAAATTATTTTGTCTCATAAAAGCTTTCCATAACCTGCTAACCATCATATTCAGATGAACTGAACCAAAAGTATATTCATTCATAGTAATTTTTGAATTGTAAATCATCTTGCAAATATCATTGTTTTCCTGCATATGGGGAAGTGATCTCTTCTCTGCCACTCAACTATGGAATCCTCAGGCAGCATTGTGATATTTGTATATGCAGGGGTGGGCTTCAAAAATTTTAGCAAGGGTTTCTCTGCCCGGTTGCTGGGGGGCTGGTGGCCATGGTGAGTGTGGCCTAGTTGGCCTCCTGCACCATGGTGGGCCACATGGGGACTCTGGAGAGGAGAGGGGTGGGGCAGAGCCAGCCAGGAGTGGGATTTGGAGGGTTCTCTGAACTTCACAGAATCTTAGCTAGAGTTCACCTGAACCTCTGCAACCCCCCAGCAGCCCACCCCTGTGTATGTGTATATGTATCTCATGATTGGTTTGTGTCATAAACAATTGAATTCTTATTTATTTGTTTGTTTGTTTGTTTGTTTGTTTACCTATTGAATGTATTTGCCACCCATCTTGAATGAAACAACTCTGAACAGTAATTAGCTTTCAACTTCTCTGAGTAGATCTATTGTAATTTACAAAATCATTTCTTTTCTTTTCTTTTCTTTTTTTAAATTTGATTTATATGCCGCCCTTCTCCAGAGACTCAGGGCGGCTTACAATGCGTTAAGCAATAGCCTTCATACTTTTGTATATTTATACAAAATCAGCTTATTGCCCCCACAAACTGGGTCCTCAATTTACCCACCTTAGAAAGGATGAAAGGCTGAGTCGACCTTGAGCCTGGCTAGGATTGCAGAGATTGGAGGCAGCTGGATGTTAATTGCTGCCTTTAGTAGGAGGCATTAGCTCCCTACGCTACTCAGGCTCTAGAGTGCTAGAAGTTCATTTCTCATGGAAATGAACCTTTAGCACTTTTTAAATATTGCAGATAATTATCTAAATCTTTTTCTCAGTAAATTTGTTTTACTTCTTTTCTGACTGGACTTGAACAGTACTGTCTTCTGACTGCTATCCTACTCTTAAGTGCCATTCTGTCACAATACCCTTGGGAAATAGATGGTTATTCTTGATTATTCTTCCCTAGTATTTTTGCATGCCATATGGGGCCAAGAACTATTTTGTAATTCTGACCTGCATTGTAACCCAGGAACTGCAAAGTAATCCTCATGACTAGATAAACTGTTCTTCCTTTCTTTAGTAGCTTTGCTATGTATTTATTTATATCCCACCTTTATTATTTTTACAAATAACTCAAGACTGCAAACATATCCACTTTCCTCCACCTCTTTCCCCCACAACAACTGCCTTGTGATGTGAGTTGGCCTAAAAGAGAGAGACTGGCCCAAGGTCACTAAGCTGGCTTCCATGGCTAAGGCAAGACTAGAACTCATGATCTTCGGGTTTCTAGCCAGTGTCTGTGCACTGACATCAGTATTCAAATAAACAAAGAATCCTATTCGTACCTAAATGTGCCTTTTGTATATCTCTGTTTAGAAAAGACAGCAGTACACTCAGAAGAGCCATTTAAAGTTTGGCCCTTCCTCCAGGCTCTTCTTTCCCTAAGGTGCTGATCTAATACAGGAAACATTTACTCTGATGATGAATGCCCCCCATATGCTTCCATAGCCTTTTCATATTCCCACAGGGGGCCTCTTGCTGTCTTTGATGGTATGTGTGATCACTCACTGAAGACCTTTTTATTTTCATTGGCTCGTTTATACTCCAATGAGGAATAAGTTGATAGGTCCATATAGACTAAATGAAATGTAGAATATGCTCTCACCATAATTTGTAAGTGCTAGGGAGAGGTAATGGTCAAAGGCCATCCACTTTCCCTCTCCATACATATATTCACATACACAGAAACACAGACATGTGGGCACTCATGCTCACACACATTTTAAGAATCCATATCACTGACAAACTTTATATTGCTGCTTTTCCTTGCATAGATTGGTTGAGGTGTTCATATGCCACTGCTTTGCAAACTTGCAGTGTTTAATGTTTGCAAACTTCCAAATCAATAGATTTATTTTGAAAGCAAAGTAATACAGGCTTTTGTTTTCTTTTTAAAAATTTCGTATTTACTGATTTGAAAATAAAACATGGCGAAGAACTCAGGGTTTCCAACCATAATACTTGATTTCAGAGCAACCCCAAAGCAAACTGTAGCAGGAGTTGAGTTTGCAGTATCCCCAGCACCATCCTTCAATTCAATTCAATTCAATTTATTAAATTTGTATACCGCCCTTCTCCCGAAGGACTCAGAGTGGTGAACAGCTAAAAAATATATACAGTATGAAAATTAAAATAATTTAAGACATAGTTAAATCAATTTGACTTTCCCAATTTAAAACCCCTTACCCATAATTAACCCGTTAAAAAATTTTTAAGCCAAAAGTCTTCAGGGCCTTGCGGAAAGTACGGAGGTCCAGGATCAGTCGTATCCCTGGGGTTAGCTCGTTCCAGAGAGCGGGTGCCCCCACAGAGAAGTCTCTCCCCCTGGGGGCCACCAGCACCCTGAGTAGACCCTCTCTGTGGTAGCGTATTGGCCGGTGGGAGGTTATTGGTGGCAGAAGTTGGTCTCGTAAATACCCAGGCCCTAAGCCATGGAGCGCTTTAAGAATGAGAACCAATACCTTGAAGCACACCCGGAAGACCACTGGAAGCCAGTGCAGTTCACACAGGAGTGGTGTTACATGGGAGCGCCATGTCACCCCCACAATCACCCATGCGGCCACATTGTGGACCAGTTGGAGCCTCTGTATGCTCCTCAAGGGGAGCCCCATGTAAAGAGCATTATAGTAGTCCAGGCAAGAGGTGACGAGGGCATGAGTGACCGTGCATAAGGAGTCCCGATCCAGAAAAGTCCACAACTGGCATATCAGGTGAACCTGATAAAAAGCCCCCCTGGCCATGGCCATCATATGCTCTTTTAAAGACAGACGTGCATCCAGGAGGACACCCAAGTTATGAGCCCTCTCCGTGGGAGCCAATGACATCCCCAATAGCCAGAGAAGGCACCAGCTGGCTATATCAGGACACCGGCAACCACAGCCACTCGGTCTTGGAAGGGTTGAGTCAGAGCCTGTTCCTCCCCATTCAGACCCGCATGGCCTCCAGACACTGGGACATCACTTCAAGGGCATCATTGGGGTGGTCTGGGGTGGAGATGTACAGCTGAGTGTCATCAGTGTACAGATGGCACTGCACCCCAAAACCATGGATGATCTCACCCAGCAGCTTCACATAAATGTTGAACAGGAGAAGCAAGAGGACCGACCCTTGCGGCACCCCACAAACAAGGTGCCTCGAGGTCTACCTCTGCCCCCCTGCCAACACAGACTGCGACCGGTCAGAGAGATAGGAAGAGAACCACCATAACTTGGTGCCTCCCACTCCCAATCCCTCCAGCCGGCACAGCATGATGCCCTTCCTCCTTCTTTACTGCCTATGATAGCAAATCCAGTCAAGTTCTCTTTTTCCGACCCAAAGCAAAATTGCTCTGCTACCACCACTCTCAGCCTTCTCTTGGCACTGTTACAGCTCCTACTCTGAGAAGTTAGCATAAGTAATTATTTATTTATTTTTATACCACCACATCCCAATATATTTCTAGCAGTATGCAGCATATAACAGAGTAAAAACTACACAGCAATCTTAAATTATCCAGAACTACACTAACATAGATATTTCCAAGAAAAAAAAGATCTAAGTATTGAAATCCCTCTTGAACAACTCCATTTTTATCACCTTCATAAATATTGCAAGGGAGGTCACTTAATGATCTTCTGAGGGGAGACTGTTCCCAAAAGTCAGGGTACTTTAGAGAGGCATTGACTTATGGGCTCATCTCCTTTAATTCCTCATTATTCCAAACAGAAAAAGGTTTACTTGAAACAGGAAGTTTGTGAGCACCTTGGTATGAAGCCATTTACAGCTTTATATGTTAAAACAACTCTTTGGATTGTATCTAGTAACACCAGAGCACTGGAGTAAGGTGAAAGTAGTGACTCTCATTCACCATGCTACTTCATGTTGCACTCAGCCCAGCTTCTGGGTAATCTTCAAAGGAAGTTCCATCTACAGCATTTCACAGTAATGATCGGAGGTGGCAAAAACGATTGGGCTTTTCACCAGAATGTCTTTCTCCAGGAAAGACCAGAAAGGCACAATCCTTTCATCTCTCCTAACCTGCTTATCTAACATCAGAACTGTGACATGTTTTACTTTCCAGGCTGGAAATCTTAATGGATATTTTTTAAGACAGGCAGGACCTCAGTGCTAGTTATGCACTGGTTATAATAGGCTTTGTAACACCGGGAAGCAAAAAAAAAAAAAACCTCTAAATTTGCATCGTGAAAACAGGAGCAAAGGATCAGATGCAGCAATGGGCCTTTTCCAAATGAACACTTTAATCATCCTGTCTCCACAGCACTATTATACAACCAGAATTTGAAAGATTTTTTTTAAAAATGTGCTACATTTTTTTTACACAACTGATAATAGATTAAAAAAGAAGGAAATTTGTCACCAAAAATGATATCCCATCTACAAAACATAAATTGGAATAATATAATATGCCAATTTAAAAATAAATACAATAATTTAGAGTATTCCTCATTACTGCACCTAAATAACCTTCTCATATAAAAGTATATAAAAATATAAAAATACTTTCTTTTTATGGGTCTTTCTAGGCAACTATATCTTCAAATAAAAACCTACCCAAAAGCTAAAGTGGAAAGCATGGGCAGGATAGAAAAAATGCCTAAAGTGGGATTTCCATCTGCACCAAACTGTCTATAATGCAGGTAATTATTGTTTAATGATCATAACTGAATTGGCAACTCCAGCACTAAACAATGCTGTCATTAAGCTAGACATCACATGACTGCAACTTGCCATTTTACTGCCAGATTCTCCATTAACTCTGCTTGTCAGAAGTTGACTATGAAGTATTATGATGACATGACAATGGAATGCTGTGAAGGTCATATATGCCTGCCAGTTGCAAGGCAACTGAATCTCGATCATATGGCTGGGAGGATGCTGCAACAGTTTTAAGTGCAAGAACTAGTCATAAATTTACTTTTTTCAGTACTGACATAACTTTGAACAGTTGCTTAACACAGAATAGTTAAGTCAGGCAAGCAGAAAGACTAGGAACACATGTGAAGTTCCAGTTAAAGATTTATTATGTCTGTTCATAGAAATCTACCCAACTTATATTTAGCACTATTTTGGCACTATATAACAGTTAACAGAATTGAAGGGGGTTCGGACTTAGTCTTTTTGTGGCTACAGAAAAGTTGTAGGCTGATTCCTCTTTTGACTCTGCCCCTAGGTTCTGCCACTGTTTCTCCTGGAGGGCTACCTGTATGTTGATATAATTTGTTTGGGGGAGAATGGTGATATGAATGAATTATTCAGATCAATTTGCACATGAATACTTTTGAATATACCAAATCAACCTAGCAGAACCTCAGCATTCTCTACCAACACCACCTTTTAAACCTTGTTTACTTTACTTTTCATTGTTTCCCTGTCACAGCTGTGATGAGTGCAAGTTTTTTGTGCAATGATTGCATTTTTCTAAAAGCTTCTAATTCCCCATTTTTGTGTGGAAGCTGAATCCATCATATTTTTTTCTCTATCTTGTAATTGACTCAGGGCAATTTCTTCTAAAAGAATTAAAAATGTAAATCTAATCTCATAATTGTGTAATATGATCAGCCTGGCAGGTCAATCAATACTCTCTCCCACTGTCAATAATAAGGCTATGATGTATGCTTGTCAGAACCGACCAATCTCACTTTATCACTGGCAATGTGGTCCAGCCCATCAATAAAAGACCACATTTTATTAGTGGCTCTTGTCAATCATCTGTAACTTGGATACCCAGAAATTCCTTGCAAAGCAAGGAATGCACTAGGTAGCTTTTAGAGCCAGATAACAGAATTCTGCAGCATTTGCCTTCACACCATCCCTTGAGCTGTAGCCAATCTGAGATTGTTTCTGACAATAGTACACTAGGGTGTCTTCATTTTTGAGCCACAAATGACTGGGGTTACCAGAAAAGGACACAATCAGGAACTGCTGTGGTAAAGAAAACACCCAGATCAATATGAGAAATGTCCACTGCTGCTTATGCACCACTGCACATTTCTTTAAAGATTAATATAGTGTATTTTTATGCTGCTTCTACAAACAACCATTACTAAAGAGAATTTTTATCTTCTGAAATACTTTTACAAAAGTTATTGATTTAAACTAGAATCTCAACATTCAATACGGTAAGGTACATGTTTATAAAATACCATTTGAGCCTCCCAGATACAGAATAGGAAGAATTTGTCCAGTGGAAAGTTCATGCAAAAAGAAAACAAACTGAATGCATCTCAGGAAGAAAAAAAAACAAGGGCACTTAATCCTCTTAGTATCAATGGAACAGCAGCCAGTTAAGTGTGCATGCTGGGTGTGAAAATAAGCAGTGAAGTTGCATAAATCTGCCAAGTTGAGCGTTTTCCTCCAGATGCATCTTAAATCAACCAGGACACTTTGCAACCTGCCAGCAATTAGACTCAGAAAGTCATTGCATCTCAGCCAAGCCAACAGAGCAATCTTTAGGACTAGAAAAAGAAGTTGGGCATTCTAAGAGTTTCTCATTCCCAGCTATTTCTCCTTCTTGAGAAGTATCCAGCTAATAAGTGACTGTGATTTATCAATTTTGGAAAATCCCTAAAGAGAATCACCTTCTCCTCCTTATCAGAGGACTTGTTGGAATCCATCTTTGTAGTCTAGCTGCAACCTTCCCACCCATATGAACTTCAAGTTCTCCATAACTAAGTATTCTAAAGTGAAACAAACCATCATCCTGGCACTATTGTTCCATCAGTATTCTTAGGCTCAGACAAATGCCTAACTGCTTCCTCCCTTTCCTCTCTTATCACCCAGCATACCCCATTTACTGCATTTTCTGTGCTGGACCAAAAAAAACCCCTTCCTAGTCACAAACCAGTAAATAGCTGTTCAGTTGCAGCCCTTGAAATAAAGCCATCTTGAACACTACTCAATAGGGCTAAATGTTTGCACTGAGAACAGTGAGTTGTGTGTGTGTGTTATGCTGTCCTTTATTTTGCAGGCAAATAAAGGAACTGGTGTATAATTGTGTATAATGTTTCAATCACAAGTATTAATCTAAAAGTTCTTTGGTTGATTTTTTGATCTTTGGTATGCATGTAACTTTTCTGCATACTTTTGGGTTCTGCTGAGGTTGAATTTTTGAATGCACTTAAAGATGCAAAGGTTGTATATTGGTTTTGGCTGGTTTACTGAACATAGAGATATATGTCTGCTCTGTGCATGTTTTTGGCCCTGTTGATGTTGTTGAGTTTTAAGTATGCATTAAAAATACAAAAACTGTTGCTTTTAGCTAATTTGTCGAGATTTGGTGTATGGGTGCACACTGTATATACTTTTGTAACATGTATGTCATTCTGCTGGGGGCAGCCAAAACAAATATAAACATGAGCAAAAGTAAATTTAATGTAGCATGATCTTGCTACATGGCTTCGTTATTAATGCCTTCTGAAATAATGGCTAAGATGCATTTTTTAATGACACAATTAAGAATTTTTCAGGTAATAGAAAGAATTACAACTTGAGCTTCCCTGTTGATCTTCAGATTCAGACTGTTTCTACCCGTAGGGAAGACTAAAGAAATTTACTGTCTGCCCACATATATTTTTGTTCAATGTTTCTGAGTAAATAAATCAGATAAAACAAAAAGCTCTGTTGAAATAAAATGGAGAGGAATGTTCTAAAATAAACTTCTTTTCAGTTGGTAAAAGCAGGTTTGTATTTCCGTTATTTCCTATAGAAATGTAATTAATGTTTTCAAAAATCTTCTGAATATCATACTGTTGGTCATATTTCTTCTGCAAGCAGTAACAATAGGGGTTGCTAGTTCAATTACTGTTTTGGCTCTTCAGTAGAATGAAAAACAAAAGAGCACAAAGTTCTTACAAGTTCCAATCTAGACAAAACCAAAAACCAGCTCTCAAAATGTTTTGACCTTTGTTTTGTCACAAAATGAGACATTTGATTGTTCTGATCCCTCAGAATTCAGTCAAGTGAAAACACTTTGATGGAATATTTCAAGCCTGGCTGTTTTCTTCCAAGCACAAAATAAAACACATTTTACACTGCATATCCAGACATAGCTTCCTACTGGGCTACCTTTACTGACAGCCATATAAGCAGATTTTTTATAAAAGTTAAATTTCAAAATCATATTATATGGCTAAAGAAGGTCTTCCATTTCTGAATTAAAAAAAAAAAACAAGACACGGTCAGAATAAAAAATACAATTGCTAAAAAAAATTCTAACTGATGGATATTATTGAGGGATGAAACTGACCACATGAAAACTCCATGTACATATTTAAGCATTGTTTTTGTTAATGGACAATGCCACTGGATTCATAGTGCTGTATTTTAATCTGGTTCTGAAACTTTTCATATAATGTAAATGTCTTATTATATAGGAGTCTATATATAATTTTCAGAACTGCTGAGGCTTTGTTCATTCTTGGACTGCTGCCTTCAGTATCTTTGTCTCCAGCCCATTTATTCTGGAGAAGAGCATTACCAAACCTGACAGCATTGATTTTCAAATATATGATTGCTGGTGAAATATTAAGCCCTATTGATTTGAAATTCAGGATCAGTTTGCATGTTAGATACTCTGCATACTTGGGGATGGACAGTTTCATTTATCAGCTCTTCTAACTGCAAAATAATTAGAATTCCATCAGGTTTCCAGTTTGAGATGTAAGGATTCATGTCAGATTTTTCCATTTGCATCCTTAAATACAGAATATACATTATATTTACTAATCAGTCCATTCATCCACTTTTAGAAATCATCTAATTGATTTAGATTTGTAAGGGAAAGATATCAATCTTTGGAGTGACACCATTGTTCCAAAGGAGCAGGAATTACTGGGATAAACCCAAAAGAGTATAACTATTTTGAAAGTATTCAAGAGAACAAACATTGTGAAGCAAGCATATCTACTCTATGCCAATATCTGGGATGAATAACATTTTTCTACCATGAGGCTTTAGAACAGTAACATTGTTTGAGAGGGCAGGGCAAGCCTTTGCTGCATTTTCCATTTATGGGTTTTGTACGGGAATAAGTTCGTTGAATCTTCTGGAAGCTTCAGACAAACTTTTCTTTTATCTACAAGTAAAAAAAAAAGCCAAAATCAATACCCCCAAATGGTCACATTTTGCTATTAAAATTCAGTGACATGATTGGAGAACATGGATAACATGGAAATGGAGCTAAGAAGTATGTTAGTTAACCTAAGTTTATTTGGAACTCTTCCCGTACATGAAAACCTCCATATTCATTTGAATAACAAAAGCTGTTTTAATACACAGTGAAATGTGTCCACACAATACCTTTCCAACAAAATGAATGGATAAATATTTATAAATATGACTCTTTGTAATTATTAAGTAGATTTTAATAATTGTATTCTTAGCATACACTGCATAGTTTTGACAGCATCAAGAGACTAAAACTTTAGTTAAAAGGTTAAAATATTCCAGAAGCATGTGCCCCAAACTGGCAAATTGTATAAGTTATGATAGCAATAGCAATAGCCCTTAGACTTATATACTGCTTCACAGTGCTTTATAGCCCTCTCTAAGCAGTTTATAGAGTCAGAATATTGCCATCAACAATATGAATCCTTATTTTACCAACTTTGGAAGGATGGAAGTCTGAGTCAGCTTTGAACTGGTCAGGATTGAACTCCTGGCAGTCAGCAGAATTGGCTTGCACTACTGTATTCTAACCATTGCATCACCATTGCTCTTTATGATGAGGTGGGAAACACTTTTTAATTTGGGGAAAGCATATGACCCTGGAATGGTTGATAGTTGTAGACATTGCAACATCACTAGAATGGAAAGGAATGACATTTTTGGTATATTTCTGTGTTTGCCTTGTTGCAATTTCATTTTAGGGATTTGCAAAAACAACAAGTTTGCCCTTTGTAAAATTAATAAAGACTTTTGACCTGCTCTTATGGGGAGATGGTTTTGAAAAGGTATAGTGGGTGCCTTGAACTTCTACAAAAATGTTTCTATGAAGCAATGAATAAACATGGAATACAAAAGAACTATACTTTCCATACAGGTGGAATCCATTTGTTTAAAATATTTGCTATAAAATTATAAAAATGTCATAATAAAATCTAAATAATGGGAGTCTGCTTTTCAATATAACTTACTAACTCAAATTAGATTACAATATAATTCAAATACTTCTTTATATTTTATACATTGATGAAACAATTAAAATAATTTTAAAAAGAAGCATGTGCCCCAAACTGGGCAATTTTATGATGGAGTAGGAAACACCTTTTTAGTTCGGGGAAAGTATATGACTCCGAAATGGTAGATGATAGTAGACATTGTGACATCACTGGGGTGGGAAGTAATGGCATTTTCAGCATGTTTCTGCATCTGTCTTGTTGCAATTTCATTTTAGGGGTTTGAGAGCAGAACATTACCTTAACAGAAGCTTAAGACAATCAGTTTGCTCTTTGTAAAGCCAATAAAGACAATTGACCTGCTTTTACAGAGAGATAGTTTTGAAAAGGTACAGTGGGTACCTTGAACTTCTACAACAAAGTTTCTATGAAGCAATGAACATGAAATGCAAGAGAATTATACTTTCCATACAGATGGAATCCATTTGTTTAAAACAATTGCTATAAAATTATTAAAATGTGCATGAAATGTCATGATAAACCCTAAATAATGGGTGTCTGCTTTTCAATACAACTTATTACCTCAAATTAGATTATGATCTGGTTATAAATCAGGGAGAGAGAGAGAGAAAGAGAAAGAGAAAGGGAGGAGACATTTTGAAATTTTAAAAGGAATTCTAAAGCTTTAGAAAAAATTGACCAAAGACAAATGTAGGCAAAGCAATTTATCACTCATGATGTCATTTCTCTGTTTAGCTCTATAAAATATTAATGATCCCTTCTCAAGCTTGCTTTGCTAGATGCTGACAATAAAGCTGTTCCCTGGCGTACAGAGAAGCTAAGTCTGTAAGACTGCAATCGGAATTCAGTCAACCCTTTACTTCAATGGACTTGATCTACTGTGCGAGAGAATGGGCTAGCTGATTAGTTATAATCAGGAATGGATGAATCAATCCATTTAACAAGAGTATACTTCTACAGTACAGACTAATGCCATCCTTTCTAAAACATGTGAGAAAGTAATGCTGAAAAGAGACACTATTAGGCAACCATAGAACACGCTATCATGATGCAATATTATTCTAAGAAACAAGCATTCAAATAAATATTTGAAGGAAAATTAGAAGGTTGGGAACACGCTATTTCATCCAGCTATATATTTGATTATTTGATATACAAAGGCAAAGCACAAATAATAGATATCCTCAAAGATCTTCATTAGTATTTGTTCTTCATTATTTATTTCATACATCAACACACGCCATTAATAGTATTCATCTCCACTGAAATACAAGACAGCACAGAATTTAAGAAAGGAAGAAGATAAAGAAACCTATAAAACAGTATTTAAAAGGTTGAACTTCACATTGTGTCTTAATGTCCCCCCACCCCCCGGATTTTCATTACTGAGAATTAGCAGATTTATCAACCTGCTAAGTAGAAAATAGTAATCCCATATGCAAAGTGGAAACTAGTTGACTAATTATTGTATAACAATTTAGATGATCACCATAATTTCAGGGAAAATAAGAATATCAGTTCCAGGAGATTGCCACCTTAATGTGATCAGAGACATAGCTTCAATGATCTTAAAGAATGTCAGGGGTAATTCCTGGTAGGGTTGATCTTGCTAGTGAGTTAAAAAGAAATGGGAGAAGCTTATAAGTAACAATGAGGACAGGTGATTTCTTCAGGTGTGAGAGAACTCAATACATCTACCAGTTGGAATTCCAGAAGCAGCATGGGTAAATGCCATTTCTTTACTGTTGCCAAGAGAAAGACTTTGATTGAGTAAAGATAATATTGCTAGATATAGTTAATAGAGTTTGATTAATAATGCCTATTCAGCAACATAAACACAGACTTTATACATGTTCTCCATTTGGAGGACAATACTATAATCAAATATATTTTGTATTATGTTAGTACAAAATATAAGATTGAGAAGAGGAATTAAACTATCTAGGATATTTCCAGATGCAAACTCCAGATGGAACAGGTAGTATATAACTGGCATAAAATATGTGTTTTAAACTTAGAAAATTAAAAAGAATAAATGTGTTACAAATATATAATTTGGAAATATATAGTCAGGATAAAATCAATTATAGGAGTCAACTTAACTTGTATGAAAGTGAACCTGAAAAACTATGGGAAGAGATATAACATATGAAAATTGAAGCAGCGGAAAAAACTAGACTAACATTAAAGCTGAAAAATGCTTCAGTACAATTATTATGCTACCTGGTAAAATATGCAGGATGAAAGCCTTGCAATACAAAAGGACATGTGATGATTGGATAGAAACTTTCATGTTGAGTAAGAAAGGATCAATGAGAGTCAAGATCATAAAATACAAAAACATTTCAATGACGACAAAGAGCAAATAATGAATATAATGATCTTTCCATTGATGTATGATTATGAAAACTGGATAAAGAAATACTGGGAGAAAGTAGAAATACTGGGAGACAGTGAAATTATGAATACTGAATATGATTTCTAAGAGTGCTATGAAGTGAACAATCTGACCAGTTTGTCCTGGACCAAATAAAGACTAACAGCTAGCTTCATGCAATCAACAACAAGCAGGAGCCCACACGTGATGCAAGCAGAGAATGGATAAGAGAAAAATTGACTAGGAAACATTGAAGAAAGTTTTAAAAAAGAGGGGGCAAATTACAGGCAGGCTCACAGAGAGAATCAAAGAAACTACTGGAATGTCTTTATAAAAGTAATAAGTTATTATTGGAGGCAGGTCAAGGTGGTGAGCATTTGTCCATTCAGTCTCTAGGGATCAAGCCTGATTTAATGCAGTTAGCTAATAGAGCCAGAAAATGGGAGGTCAGAGAGGATTTAGCTTACAATGTGACTAGAAACTAGAAACCAACAATTCTCCATATATATATCCAGGAAGGGACACACATGCACACAATAAATACACCTTCTGGTTTATGAACTGCATAAACCAGTTATAACTGTTATAAAATGTAAACCAACCTACTGCAATACTGGGGAGTTCTGCAGAGCTTTTCCCATATCATAACTTCTTTGTCAAAGTTTTTAAAAATCCCTTTTAGAGGAGATGAATGTATTGACCTTGAGATCCATAAAGGTTAACCTACTCCGATTAACTTTTTCATGTTATTTCATTAAATAAAAACAGTTTTGACACCCAGAGACTAGGGCATCCTAGAGATAATACAATAATTGTAAGCAATCATTCCAAATTGAATTGCAATAATTCACTTAAGTGACCATATATATTTGTTATGTGTAATATGAATCAGAGCCAAATAAAATCAATGGAGATGTTTCTTGTTAATGAAGATATACTGGACTGTTATATGTGAGTTTGGGGCTCGATACCACAGAATCAGTATTTTCATTCTATATTTCATGATCTCATGGGAGTTTTAAAACTGAAGCCAGCATTAGTTAAAGATGATATGGTTACCCATCTGGAACATTATGTCATACATTTTATGTATGCTTTTGTGTCAATTTACAACCAGCACTTTATTCTAGGGTGGTAAGGGGTGTATGATTTTATTCTGGGATGAGGGCCAATGGGGAATACTGGATGAACTATCAGGAATACAAATTAATTTGCACATAACCACAACTCAGAGAGTTTATTGTGGAGCAACATACAGAGCATCCAAAGTAGGATGTTGCTCCAGCGAAGGTGTAGAGACAATGTATCATTCAATTCAGGTGCCCTGCATATATATTGGGGCAGGCATTTTTTAATCCATTTGATTTTTGGTCATGCATGTTAGGAATTCTGAAAATTGTACTTTTTAATCAATGTTAACATGTTTAGTTAGAAATAACATTTAGAAGGGAAGAAGCATATCATTGAGTAAATAAATGTTTTCCTGCATTGTTCAACTATACTAAAAAAAAGCCACTGACCAGAAAAATGGACATGGCTGTATAACTTGGCATAATAAATCTGGGCAGATAATGAAAACATGAGAGAGAAATGCATGTTGATACTTAGAGACTGATAGAGTCTGTCCACATCTCTATCAGAGTTTATTGCTCTAAAGATGATCCAGTTATGCATATAGCAATAAGTGGATACCAAAGACTTAGGGGCATTCTCGACAATGGTTTGTTCTGACATGTATGAAAATTAAATATAAAAACTTACAAATGAGCATTCACAGAAGCAGGGAAGATACAAAACAATGCCCATCTTTGCTTGGTTTCATATTTCCTTTACATAATGGAAGCACCTTTTTTCAACCTGAATGTTCCATCAGCTCCAATGATCATGGCCAAAGATCTGGAATTATGTTGTTATGTCATCCAAGGGCATGAATGATATAACTTATCTTGGTTTTTTTAAAAAAAGATGAACAATAACACAACTTTCTTCAACAAATTTACAGTTTAAAGCCCTTTGGATGACCCAAGCGAGATATATATGTACTGTACAATAACATGAGACAGAAAAATAAATATAAAAGCTGTAACCCCAAGAAAATGTGAGCAATTAACATTTCAGAATTTAATATGTGAAACCTCTGGTACTGATTTGGCAAAACTTACCATAATAACTGGCTCTTGAAATGAAGCCCAAGAGGCATGCTAGAATCCTATGCATGTTTACATGGGATGACAGTCTACTATATATACACATTCCTAATATTGTGCTCTTTATTTTCAGGATGTTTTCTTTGAAATCTATTCTGCCCTAGCTTAGTAGAAATTCAGTTATTCGGAGTGTTGATTTAAGTAAAATATGTCAACATGTACTGTAATTTGTAAAGGAATTTAGAACTGATCTGGGGGAAGGTCTAAAGAGGGACAGAAGGAACAAGCTGTTAGGGAGGAATTTGGGCAGGAAATTACATAGTCCGGTAAGAAAAGGAAGTGCAGTATTTAATATGGAAAAGAGAGAAACTTGGACAGGGTTTCAAGATTCTGTTAATACATACTACCAAATAAGCATCATTCCTAGAACCCCAGTGGTGTCTGTTTTTAGATTTGGCCTACTTGAAAGGGATTTATTTATTGTATTTATTTATTAATTTGATTTATATGCCACCCTTCTCCGGAGACTCAGGGAGGCTTACAATGCGTTAATCAATAGCCTTCATACTTTTGTATATACCTGCTTAGTAGGGCTTTTGGCCCCCTCTAAGCAGTGTTCTTTTTTATACAAACTTAGCTTATTGCCCTCACAATCCAGGTCTTCATTTTACCTACCTCGGAAGGATGGAAGGCTAAGTCAATCTTGAGCCTGGTGAGATTTGAACTCACAGTAATTGCAGGCAGCTGGCAGCTAAGTGCTACTTTAACAGCACTTTAGTCTGCTGCGTCACCAAGGCTCTTTTTATGATGATATTAACCCAAGTGCTTTCTCTTTGTAACAGTGCTACGTAAACATTTAATTCCAAAATCCAGTTGAAAGGTCACTTTTGAATCACTAAATAGAACAACCTTTCTAATTGGTACATTAATTTGAAGCAAACCTTCAAATCAAATCTATTATTTTCTGCCAATTTCAGCACACTCAGAAAAACTCGTATTATATTGACTTTTCAAATATAATTATAAAAATAACAATATATGTTTGATTCAGAAATTGTTAAATTGATTTAGCAGTTTAAATCAGATTACTTGTATGATATGAACTGTATCAATGATTCAAACTGTATTTGATCAACCCAAGTAACCCTATATTTATACCTTTTCTTGGCTAGTCCTTCCTAAGAAAAGGAAAGCTCATGTTTTTAAAGATGTCTAAATCTCTTAACATGTTTTGCTTAATACTGTGACAAATATATTTTAATTATCTTGAAATTGTGTTTTGAAATCAAACTTGAACAAAAAATATTTCAATTCTTAAGACTCAATCTTTTATAATTTATTTTGATGGATGTCTGCAAGTTAATTTCGCTGTTACTAGATATAAAACAATAGTACCCTTTTCTTTGCTCTGCACTTTTGTTGATTGGCCATGCTTTGGACTGAATACACCCAACAGAAGTAATTCTCCCATGTACCTTGGAGATTGCTACAGATAATTGAAAAGATAGTAGTTCAATGAAAGACACACATGCATAGTTTACACACACCCAGACTCAAACACACATAGTCGAGTAGGGACATATGGTAGCCATATTCAAGAGTATGAAAGGCTGAATGAAATAAGCCCATTTCCTTTAGCTTTCTATTCAGCACTGGTACTATGCTGGACAGTTCCAGTTAACAAACTGCTCATTAGATTTAAGATTTGAGAGCAATCCAATTCAATGTGCTTCAACTGCTGAGACTCCATATTCAGTAGAAAGGAACTATCTTCCACAGTCTATAATGAGGAGCATTAAAATCCCTCATCTCCTTTATGTTTTGGCAAAATGCAATGGGAACAGCAAGAACCGTAGATTCTTCAGAGTACAGGTATTCTTTGACGTAATAATCATTTGCTTAGCAACCATTCAAAGTTACAATAGCATTGAAAAAAAGATGAATTCCAATCAGACAACAAACATTGCAACATCCCCATAGTCATGTGATGAAAATTTGGGTGCTTTATGTATTTATGACAGTTGCAGCATTCCGGGCTCCTGTGATCATCATTTGTGATCTTCCCAGCCAGTTCCAACAAGCAAAGTCAATGATGAAAGCTGGATTCATTTAATGACCACATGATTTATTTAAAAACTGGTGATCTGCTTAGTAATCATGGTAAAAAACAAAAGGATATAAAATTGGGTAAGACTTGCTTAACAACCACCTATTCCTCCCATATTACTTTGATCTAGATTTAGTCTAGCTCAGCAACAAGAAGTCTCCACTGTGAAGCAAAATCTTCCACAGCAGAGAAGCAGGCCAGGTCTGAGTTGGGACAAGTACAATATGTAGATGAGCATATCAGCAGAGGTTTGTTCAAGTTTACTGTAAGTAGACATTACATCATCAAGGTTCATGAGAACCTGTATATTTGTAACCAGGGGTTCTTTAACCCATTTGTTGTTTTTCAGAATGTCAATTAATGTATAGACAGGATACAAGAGAAAAGTTGAAAATTAAGGATTCAGGGATATATGATATGTTGTATTAACTTCTTTTTTAAAAAAAAATAAACAGATTTAAAAGAGCCTTACATCAGAATATAAAGGTATTGTCTATGAATATCACGTCTGCAAACTATACTAAATGGAAAAGTCTGAAGTGTCTGTTGCAAGGCAATTTGGAGCATTCATTTCCTCCTATGGTTTATCATTTGAAAGTCAACTATTGTGCTTCCTAATTTGCTGAGGCAGCAGGACAGGCAGTTTGACTGAAGTCATTGTAAGAGACAGCAATAACAGCTTACAACAAAATTGAATACATTGGGTTGCCATGAAAAATTGTCCAATTTCAGTATTTTATGTTCTGTGGCACTCAGGAAGTTATCTCTTATTTTTTCACTCTCTGATGCCATCCTCCATTTTAAAACAGATCATTGCTATTATTGGGGAAGGCACTAGGAATAAATTCACTGTGGCAAAAAATGTCAGAGTCAAAGGATTTGATGAAATCTAAATTTTTGCCTGTAGGATTTGTGGACTCCAGTTATGAATGAAGCATCTAGCCAGCCTTTGTAATAGTTAACCCCTCTTAGCAAGGAAGCAACTGCACAGGAGGATTTACTATTTTATAACTTTGTTCTACAGCACCCAGATGGGTGGCCATATAAATTTGATAGATAAATAAATAAGTAAAATAAATAAATATTTGTTCCTTAGATATTATTATGTGATAATAAGCTGAGTTGATATCCTCCAAATATGATAATGAGGACCCAGATTGTGGGGGCAATAAGCTGACTTTGTATAAAAAACAACACCGTTTGGGGGGGCTGAAAGCCCTACTAATCAGGTATATACAAAAGTATGAAGGCTATTGCTTAACGCATTGTAAACTGCCCTGAGTCTCTGAAGAAGGGAGGCATATAAATTAAATTGTGTGTGTGTGTGTCTTTGATTATTCAGGTTTTCTCCCGCGTAAAATTGGAAGTGTCTTGGCCAAGACACTTCCAATTTTACACAGGAGAAAACCCGAATAACCAGACCTACATACAAACACCCACGAAAACCTCAGCAAACATATATATATAGATCTATAACAGCCTCCCTTTATTTATAGTATTATCAGCAAAAATATTAAAAACATAGAAAAATAGCTTGTCGGCTATATGATACTGTCTGGATGGCCCATGAGATTGGGCTGAAAGGCAAAAATTGGAGATTTGTGATATCTCCTCCATTCGTGGTAATCCAGGATGACTTGATACAAAAAACATACAAATAACCTACCTGGAAATGAGCTGGTAATCGGGTAAGAACCTGTGGCTTGAGGGTTAAATCAACTGCCTTGTAGGCAGACGGCCCAGGTTCAAATCCCAGTAAGGGTATGACTGTCTGATGAGAGCAAATAAGCTCGAAATAGATCTATAACAGCCTCCCTTTATTTATAGTATTATCAGCAAAAATATTAAAAACATAGAAAAATAGCTTGTCGGCTATATGATACTGTCTGGATGGCCCATGAGATTGGGCTGAAAGGCAAAAATTGGAGATTTGTGATATCTCCTCCATTCGTGGTAATCCAGGATGACTTGATACAAAAAACATACAAATAACCTACCTGGAAATGAGCTGGTAATCGGGTAAGAACCTGTGGCTTGAGGGTTAAATCAACTGCCTTGTAGGCAGATGGCCCAGGTTCAAATCCCAGTAAGGGTATGACTGTCTGATGAGAGCAAATAAGCTCGAAATAGATCTATAACAGCCTCCCTTTATTTATAGTATTATCAGCAAAAATATTAAATATATATATATATGTATGTATGTATGTATGTATGTATGTATGTATGTCTTTGGTTATTCGGGTCTTCTCCCGCATAGAATTGGAAGTATCTTGGCGACGTTTCGACGAAGTCTCATTCGTCATCTTCAGGCTGGTGTTCTCGGCTTCGTGCTTCCAGGAGCAAATATTATATATATATATATATATATAAAGACTGCACCTCCCAAGATTCTTAACTTTCTGAAAAATCCATTAAAAGTGAGTTTTGGTTGGTTGTGTAGAGTGGAGTCAAATGCATCAGCAGTTAGGAGTCTCTAGCCTCCATAAGAGACCAAAGTCCAGGCTCCCTTGAAATTGACTGTTTTCTGGCACCTTGACAAGTTCAGATTCTTGTGTATAGATAGCATGAAATAAACTTGTAATACTTTCAAACTGTCCTGGCTTCTGCACCTGACAGGTTGTGATGGTAGTTATGTCAATGTAGGATCATCTTGATTTATCTATTTTTTAATAAGAATTAAAAATCTCAACCTATTTTCATACTGACAATATAGTTTTGTCACAGATTCATTCAATAAACATATTGTGCATTTGTTATGGTTACCTTTCTTCAGACAGTGATGGAATTCAATCACAAAAAGTAGATCTCTTTTAAAAGCTAGTAGAGCTATCAAAGGGGAAATTAAGAGTGTCCAAGTGAATAACATGCAGTTTCCTCAATAAGCTCCTGTAATGAAGATTGGATTGTTTGTTTGACTTTCCCTCAATACTGGCAGTGACTGATACCTTTAGATCTTCAGTAAATTAATTATTAATAGAATTAATAATTCATGTTAATCAGTACTATAAGCTACTTTCTCCAACGTATGTGAGAAAATATCATAACTTGTTAACAACAAAGGAGAACTATATGGATGGGTGATTGCAAGCACAAATACACACACACATATAATCAAGATGCAGATGTTTTTCAATTATTATTATAATTTAGCCCATTCGGACTAAACCTGGAAATAGATATTACACTGCCATCCAGTGCTATTCTTTTTCCTCCTCTTTCTTTCTGTTATTATGAAAACTTGTGAGATAGTTCTGCTGTTGAGTTTCTCCCAAATCCTGCAGATAAGAACCAATGCAAACAAAAAGGCATATTGACATTCATTTCATTTATTATTAGATTTATATACCGCCCTTCTCCTTGCGGACTCAAGGTGGTAATACAAGGCCTCAAACATCCCTCCTCAAATATTCATCACAGGCAGGGGAGGGAATATCATAATCAGCTCCAGCAATCATTTTCAGAAGGAATCAAATGGGCCCAAAATGGTTAACAGTCTGTGTTATGTTGTTACTGTTTTGAGCGGGAAGTTCAAACTGGGGGATGTTTCTGATTGGTTACTGGCCAGCAGCCAAACTGTATATAAAGAGTGCTGCTGCCAGCATTGAGTTGCTGAAGTCTCACCATACAATAAAGAGCTGTTGTCACTAGCCTGTCTGTGCTGCTTCATTATTGCCCAGCCACTTCATTTGGCGACGAAGGTGGGATTAGCACACAGAAGGTTCAGAAAAGAGCTAACGACGAGACACGGTGCCCACTGTAGACTTCAGCCATAGCAGCGTACATTCCGCCAACGCCATTTGATCCGACTCGTGAAAAATGGGGGTCCTACATGACCCGATTCGAGTGCACGCTCGAAGCGAGCGACATGCACGGGCTCTCCGCAAACTGTAAACAAGCCCTGTTCCTGAGCCATTGTAGACCAGATGTCTTTGAAATGGCTGAGTCGCTGTGCGAGCCGACCCCGGTACAAACGTTACTGTGGGACACACTTCAAGCAACTCTCAGGGCGCACTACGCCCCTGCACCCTCCAAGTTCATCCAGCGTTACCAACTGAGGCAGAGAATCCTGAAAGAGGGGGAACCGGTGACCGCATATGTAGCAGCGCTCCGCAGGGCCACGACCCACTGTGACTACCGTGACCTGGACGATGCACTGCTAGAACAGTTAATCTGCAGAGTACAAGACACCCGGCTTCAGAGACGGCTGCTCGCGAAGCCTGGTTTGACTCTTGCCAGTGCCTTAGATGAGGCCAGGGCACACGAAGCATCGACAAAGGCATCGGAGGCTTTACAGCGTCCTCAGCCTGAGAAAAGTGGGTCTAAAACAGTCCCAGTTCATCGCAAGGAAACGAGAACAAGTTCAGAAGAAGAGTCAGACGAAGACGTCTTCCGAATCGAAAAAAGAAAAGGCGAGCCAAGCCGCCGTCGAGAGAGCTGCCTGAGTTGTGGTGGCCAGCATGAAAGACAAGCCTGCAAATATCACGAGGCCATTTGCAGATGCTGCGAGAAGAGAGGTCACTTGGCGCGAGTATGTCAGATGCAACTTCTGCGTTCTTCCAAACCACGTGAGCCGGGCAGCCAATCAGAGCCGCCGCCACTTTCAAAACGACCAATCCAGAACAAGGGCGCTGAAAAGCGGCGCAAAATTCAAACTTACAGCATGAGAGTCGGCCAAGCCAGCACAGCGACTGAAGAAAAAGTCTTCACTACTGTCAAAATCAACGGTCAACCCTGCAGCATGGGGATTGACACCGGATCTGCACTCTCCATCATGTCGTGGGCTATGCTACAGTCCCTGCTTCCGGGCTACAGAAAGAGCCAGCTATCGAGACAACGCATCCATCTGCTAGACTACCAGGGGAACCACGTTCCAGTCGAAGGCGTCGACACCTTCACCATTTCGTACGGCGAGTTCAAGGAAAAGCTACCGCTAACCATCGTGAGAGATCCACTACCCAGCCTCCTAGGTCTACGCTGGTTCCGAGCCCTTGGCATGGGCTTCACGGGGGTCCACAGCCTCAGCGGATCATCGTTAAAAGAACAATTCCTGCACGAATTCCAGGACATTTTTGAAGACAGCTTGGGCAAGTACGTGGGGACCCTGATTTCATTTAATTTGGACCCAGGGGTAGCCCCAATTAGGCTTAAGGCAAGGAGAGTCCCTTTTGCGCTTAAACCAAAGATCGATGCAGAGCTAGATAAACTGATTAGCCAGGGCATTTTAGTGCCAGTAGACCATGCGAAATAGGAAACCCCAATAGTGACCCCACTTAAGGCAGATGGGTCTATCAGAATTTGCGCTGATTACAAATGTTCCATCAACAAAGCGTTGCAGCAAAGCGCTTATCCTGTTCCCGTAGTTCACCATTTACTGCACTCCCTAGGTTCAGGGAAAATATTCGCAAAATTAGATCTTGCGCAAGCTTATCAGCAGCTGCCGGTAGATGACGCTACAGCAGAAGCGCAAACGATTGTGACACACAGAGGGGCTTTTAAATGCACTCGGTTGCAATTCGGAGTCAGTATAGCCCCGGGCCTATTTCAAAGTACAATGGAGCGCCTTCTACAAGGCCTCCCTGGAGTTGGCCCGTATTTTGACGACGTTCTAATTAGTGGCCATAACGAAAATCAACTGGCAGAATGAATCAGGTCGACCCTGACAAGATTCCGGGAAGCCGGCCTAAAACTTAAGAGATCAAAATGCAAAATTGGGGTTCCCTCAGTGGAGTTCTTAGGATACAAGATTGACGGGTCGGGGATCCACCCCACCGAAAGCAAAGTGAGAGCCATTAAGAGCGCCCCCACTCCCAAAACCAAGACCAAACTGCAGGCTTTCTTAGGCCTTCTTAATTTCTACACCACATTTTTAAAAGACAAGGCAACGGTAGCTGAACCCCTACATAGACTCTTAGGGAAGAGCGTACCATGGGTTTGGGGCAAAAGAAAAGCGGCAGCTTTTAACGCGGTGAAGACGCTTCTCTCCGAGGACAGCTTTCTAATGCAATATAGCTCTGAGCTGCCTTTGGTCTTAGTTTGCGACGCCTCTCCATTTGGCGTCAGCGCCATGCTCAGCCATAGACTACCTAATGGCCTAGAGATGCCAATCGCTTACTACTCCCGGACTCTGTCATGCGCAGAACGCAATTATAGTCAACTTGACAGGGAAGCCCTAGCCGCCATCGCAGGGCTAAAAAAATTCCACGAGTACCTGTTTGGCTGCTCATTTGACTTAATAACCGACCACCAATCATTACTGGGCCTCCTTGCTGGGGACAGGCCCACCCCTGCCGCACTTTCACCTAGAATGACTAGGTGGTCGATTTTTTTGGCCGCATACTCCTATAGACTTATTCACCGTCCTGGAAAAGCAATGGGCCATGCAGACGCCCTTAGCAGGTGTCCCCTGCCTAACATTTTAGACAACCTGACTCTCAAGGCCCCGATCCACTTACTGGATGCTATGCCACCAGGACCTCTGTCTTCGGCCGAAGTGGCCAAAGCTTCCAAGAGAGACTCGACTATACGGACTATGATGGGCTGGGTCCTGCGAGGCTGGCCCACTCAAACTGACTCTACTGTATTTAAACCCTTTTGTACAAAGCGAAACAAACTTTCAATGCTGGGGTGGTGCTTACTGTGGGGAGATCGTGTTGTTGTTCCTGAAAGTTTACGGTATAGAGTTTTAGAAATGCTGCATGTGGGTCACCCGGGCATGGTTAGAATGAAGGGTCTTGCCCGTAGTTACATGTGGTGGCCACATTTAGACCAAGACATTGCTGAGTGGGTGGGGAAGTGTAGGCCCTGCCAGGAGTCACGTCCAGATCCCCCGGTCGCCCCAGCTAGGGAATGGGAGAAACCCAGGGGTCCATGGGGGCGACTCCATATAGATTTCGCTGGGCCATTCCATGGCCAGTCCTTCCTAATAGTGGTGGACGCATTTTCGAAATGGTTAGAGGTTTTTCTAATGCCCTCAACTACCTCGGAGGCTGTGATTAGGGTCCTCCGCCGCCTTTTCGCCATGCATGGCCTGCCGGACACATTGGTCTCGGACAACGGGCCACAATTCACCTCAGTCCAATTTGAGAGTCACCTCGCTGAACTGGGCATTCGGCATGCCCTATCGGCTCCTTTCCATCCGGCTTCGAATGGTCAGGCTGAACGATTCGTGCGGACCACCAAGGAAGCCTTGTCCAGACTAGAGTCTGGTGATTGGCAGGCCAAGATTGACCAATTCTTGGCAGTACAACATGCCATCCCCTGCACAGTCACTGGCCACAGTCCGGTCAAACTCCTAATGGGCCGTAAACTAAGGTGTGTCCTGGATCGTTTGCATCCAAATTATTTGGCCGATAATTTTAAGGGGGAAGAGGGAGGCCTCAGGCATTTCCCAATTGGTACAACAGTCTATGCAAGAAATTATGCCACTGGTCCCTTGTGGGTAAAAGGTATTGTAATAGGGGTGTCTGGACCGAAATCTTACACAGTAGATATCGGCCAAGGGAGAATTTGGAGGCGTCACATCGACCAGCTAAGAAGAAGACTAGTTAGCAAGAACCCAGACACCGAATACAAGCCAGTCCCTAACTACCAACGTCCTTCCAATGCAGCTACCTCAAACCCAAGTGAACCGGAATACTTATCTGGCAAGCCGGAGTTCCAGCGCTGCCCCAGCGAGCCACTCCTCCTAGCCGGGGAAAGTCACACCTCCGAAAGAATCCCGGAGGTTCCACTGGCGGAGCCAGGAGAGACGGGAGGTCCCTCTGACTGGCTCAATGCCCCGCCTGCAACTGAACTGCGCAGGTCGACTCGGACTAAGACACGCCCAGGTCACCTGCGTGACTACGTCTGTAAATATGTTAGTACTTGTGGTAATGTGCATTCTGAGAGGGGAGGGGTGTTATGTTGTTACTGTTTTGAGTGGGAAGTTCAAATTGGGGGATGTTTCTGATTGGTTATTGGCCAGCAGCCAAACTGTATATAAAGAGTGCTGCTGCCAGCATTGAGTTGCTGAAGTCTCACCATACAATAAAGAGCTGTTGTCACTAGCCTGTCTGTGCTGCTTCGTTATTGCCCAGCCACTTCAGTCTGATTGAATGCCACTCTTGTTGCATATGATGTAACAGTAGATGTTGCCCACTAAACCAGAAACCTTCAGTTTCCGGGATATCCGCATGTTTACTATATTCTCCTCTACAGTCTCAACTTGTCATTTGACTAACCCTCTCCTTTTGAAAGAAAATGGAGAAAAACACATAGAGTTTGGAAATTTAGAGAGAGAGCAGATTCTAGATGCAAATAAAGGTGCTGTTACCATCTTTAAAGCTCTTCATAGCTTGGGACTGGTTACCTTAGGGATAATAATAATAATAATAATAATAATAATAATAATAATAATAATAATAATAATAATAATAATAATAATCGCCGAAAAGATTAAAAGGTATGAAAACCGAATAACTCAGTTCAAAGAAAACTCACAGTTCAGAGCAAATCAGCACCAGTTTTATAAGAGCTTAGAAAATAGAGAAGGAATAACAACAAATGAAAAGCCTGATAAAGAGAAAGCTCTGAAATTCTGGAAGAATTTGTGGGAAAACAACAAGAAGCATAACAGAAATGCAAAATGGATCAAACAGGTTGAGGACTCTATTAAAGTGCATAAAATGGAAGACATGAAAATAACAAAAGCAATGGTGCAAAGACAGTCAAGAAAAGTGAAAAACTGGACTGCACCTGGGCCAGATGAGCTACATGGCTTCTGGTTAAAGGCACTTGTAAAGGCACTTACAAGTGTGCACAAAAGATTGGTAACCCAGATGAACCAGGTCCTAAAAACACCTGAAAATGATGAATGGATGACAACTGGAAGAATATTTTTGATCCAAAAAGATAAAGAAAAAGGAAAGGACCCTGGAAACTATAGGCCAATCACCTGTTTGCCAACAACATACAAGCTTCTTACTGGTATCATTGAAAAGCAAATCTATGGATACCTGGAAAGAAATAACTTGCTTCCTGTAGAACAGAAAGGATGCTACAAAAACTCAAGAGGAACAAAAGATCAATTGCTGATTGACAAGCTAATCTTAAAGAACTCAAAGAAAAGATGAACCAACCTGTTCATGGCTTGGATAGACTATAAGAAAGCGTTTGATTCAGTTCCCCATAGCTGGATCAAGAAATGCCTGGAAATCTTTGGCATCAGCAGCAACATACAAAAATTCATGGAATCTTCAATGAACCTCTGGAAAACAAAACTTATGGCTAATGAAGAAGAACTAGGTGAAGTTGAAATTAAACAAGGCATTTTCCAGGGCGATTCCCTTTTCCCCCTACTTTTTATACTCTCAATGCTACCACTGACAATCATTTTGAAAAATCTGAGCTGTGGATACGAACTTGCAAAGAAAGGACTGAAAATCTCGCACTTGATGTACATGGATGATTTGAAGCTGTTTGGTAAAACAAAAGCTGAACTGAATTTATTAACTGAACACACAAAAGAATTCAGCCAAGACATTGGTATGCAGTTTGGAATTGACAAATGTGCAACAATAGCAACCAAAGCAGGTAAGATCATAGAAGAGGATGGAATAGAACTAGAGAATGAAGAAACGATAAAGGCAGTAAAATCAGAAGAAGGCTACAAGTACTTGGGGATTTTAGAGGCCTCTGACTTAATGCATAATAAAGTCAAGGAAATAACTTCAGCCAAATACACTCGGCGAATTCGTAAGATATTAATGTCCAAACTGAGTGGAGGAAACATCATAAAAGCCATAAATACCTGGGCTATACCTGTGATTCGATACTCTGCAGGAATAATTGACTGGACCCAGATGGAGTTAGACAATTTGGACAGAAAAACAAGGAAGCTTATGACAATGAATCATGCCCTGCACCCTAAAAGTGATGTTGACCGATTATATTTACCAAGAGCAAAGGGTGGTCGAGGACTCCTACAAGTAAAGCAGACTGTGGAAGAAGAAAAATGCAGCTTGAATGATTACATCCAGAAAAGTGAAGAACCAATGATTAAGGAAGTAAATAAAGGAGGCCTTTTAAAGACAACTAAAACAAAAGCAGAATATAAGAAAGAAGTAATTGAGCAGCGAGCTGAAAATTGGAAAAGCAAAGCTCTGCATGGCCAATACTTGAAAAGTATTGAAGGCAAAGGTGACCAGAAACTAACTTGGAACTGGTTAAGATCAGGAGTACTGAAAAAAGAAACAGAAAGCTTTATTTTGGCAGCTCAAGAACAAGCCCTAGCCACAAACTGCATGAAGGCAAAAATTCAACATGTTACCACCAACAGCAAATGCCGCCTCTGTAATGAGAAAGATGAGACAGTCGACCACCTGATCAGTGGATGCAGCAAAATTTCACAAACCGACTACCTACAACGCCATGACCGTGTTGCTAAGATCATTCACTGGAAATTGTGCCAGAAGTTTGGATTTGAGTACAGCAAAAACCACTGGGAACATCAGGTTGAGAAAGTTCTAGAGAATGAGAAACTCAAGATCTTGTGGGACTTTAGGATACAGACTGACAGGCACTTGGTCCACAACACACCTGACATAACGGTAGTTGAAAAGAAAAAAGTATGGTTCATTGACATTGCAATACCTGGTGATGCACGGATTGAAGATAAGCAGCAAGAAAAAATCACAAAGTACCGGGACTTGCAAATCGAAGTTGAACGACTATGGAAAAAGAAATCATGTGTTGTTCCGATTGTAATTGGAGCCCTTGGAGCAATACCCAAAGGGCTACCCCGCTATTTAGAAATTCTAAATTTACCGGACTTGAACATTTTGACTCTACAAAAAACCACCTTACTCAGAACAGCTTACATCCTCCGACGATATCTTAACAGTTCCTAGGTCCTTGGTTAGGACTCGAGCTGCTGAGCTATTAACCAGCCTCAAAGTCTGTGAATCTCACTACAGATTAACCAATAATAATATAATTTTATTTCTATACCGCCCTTCTCCCGAAGGACTCAGAGCGGTGTACAGCCTATTAAAAGCATAAAGACAAACATAAATTAAAAATTATTAAAATTATTAAATAATTTCGGCTCAAATGTAAAAATATAAAACCCCAAATTTAAAACCCCAAATTTAAAATGTCCAGTTAAAATCATTACATTGATAGCCCCGCCTGGCGGAACAACAAGGTTTTGAGGGCACAGCGAAATACACAGAGGTCGGAGATCCTACGCATTTCTGGAGCAGTTCATTCCAAAGGGCAGGGGCTCCCACAGAAAAGGCCCTCCCCCTGGGTGTCGCCAACCAACATAACTTGGCTGATGGCACCCTGAGGAGACCCTCTCTGTGGCAGTTGACTGGATCATCTCTTCACATTTGTTTCTATCAGGAGTGAAATTTAAAATTTGTTAATACCAGTTCTGTGGACATGGCGGGGGAGAAGGGTAATGTGACTGGGTGGATGTGGCCAACTTTTTTTTTTTTTACTTTTAAAAGCTTTTTTTCTATTACCTTAAAAGCTTTCAGAAAAAAAATGCTTTTAAAAGCCTCTGACAATCAGGCAACTCAGCTGAGATCGTCAGAGGCTGTTAAAGGCTTTTTTTTTCGACAACCTCTTCGGCCAGTTTTTAAAAGTAAAAAAACAGCCTCTGATGATCGCGTGGCTCAACTGGGCATAGGGGAGGGCAGGGATTTTTGCTACCGGTTCTCCGAACCACCACCCGCCATTGCTACCAGATCTGGCAATCCAGTCCAAACCGGGTGCATTTCACCCCTGGTTTCTACCGTACAGACTTCCTCAGTAGCTATGCATTTTAATTTTTGTATTGTTTGAGTTTGAGTTTGAGTTTATTCAGATTTATATACCGCCCTACTCCCCGAAGGGACTCAGGGTGGTGAACAGCCAATTAAAAATACAATATAATACAAAAGTTAAAATTTTAAAATAAATTATACAATTAGGCTGAAATAATTAAAATCCAATTTTAAAAACATTTAAAACCCAATATAAAACTCATTTATAAAGGGAGGTTTAAGCCAGGCCAGCCTGATAAAATAGGAACGTTTTCAGAGCCCGGCAGAAGGTATGTGGGTCCTGTATCCTCCTTATCTCAGGAGGGAGCTTGTTCCAGATGGCCGGTGCCCCCACAGAGAAGGCTCTCCCCCTGGGGGCCGCCAGTCGACACTGTTTGACTGACGGCACCCTGAGGAGCCTCTCTCTGTGGAACGGACTGGTCGGTGAGAGGCTATTGGTGGCAGAAGGCGGTCCCGAAGATACCCTGGTCCCAAGCCATGGAGCACTTTGAAGATAGTAACCAGAACCTTGAAGCACACCCGGAAGACCACTGGGAGCAAGTGCAGCTCGCGCAGGAGTGGAGTCACATGGGAGCGCCACGTCGCTCCCATCACCACCCGTGTGGCTGTATTCTGGACCAGCTGGAGCCTCCAGGTGCTCCTCAAGGGGAGCACCATGTAGAGAGCATTACAGTAGTCCAGGTGTGAGACGATGAAGGCATGAGTGACCATACATGATGAGTCCCGATCCAGAAAGGGACACAACTGGCGAATCAGACGGACCTGATAAAAACTCCTTCCAGCCACGGCGGTCATATGCCCTTCTAAAGACAGCCGCGAGTCCAGGAGGACGCCCAAGTTGCGAGCCCTATCTGTGGGGGACAATGACTCGCCCCCAATAGTCAGAGATGGCGTCAACTGACTATATCGGGATGTCGGAAACCACAGCCACTCGGTCTTGGAAGGGTTGAGCCTGAGTCTGTTCCTCCCCATCCAGATCCGTACGGCCTCCAGGCACCGGGACATCACTTCGAGGGCATTGTTGGGGTGGTCTGGGGTGGAGATATACAGCTGAATATCATCAGCATACTGATGATACTTCACCCCAAAACCACAGATGATCTCACCCAGCGGCTTCACATAAATGTTGAACAGAAGAGGCGAGAGGACCGACCCTTGTGGCACCCCACATACAAGGGGCCTCAGGGTCGACCTCTGCCCCCCTGTCAACACAGACTGTGACCGGTCAGAGAGAAAGGAGAACCACAGTAACACGGTGCCCCCCATCCCAGCCCTTCCAACCGGTCCAGCATGATACCATGGTCGATGGTATCAAAAGCCGCTGAGAGGTCTAATAGGACCAGGACAGAGAAGCAACCTCTGTCCCGAGCCCTCCAGAGATCATCAACCAATGCGACCAATGCCGTCTCCGTGCTGTACCCGGACCTGAAGCCTGATTGGAATGGATCTAGATAGGTCGATTCATCCAGGTACTGAGGCAGCTGTCGCGCAACCACACTCTCAACAACCTTCGCAACAAAGTGAAGGTTGGAGACAGGAAGATAATTTACCAACATTGCTGGGTCCAGGGAAGGCTTCTTGAGGAGGGGTCTCACCACCGCTTCCTTCAAAGCGGCAGGGAAGACATCCTCACTCAAAGAAGCATTTATAATCCCCTGGAGCCAGCCTCGTGCCACCTCCCGGGAGGCCAGCACCAACCAGGAGGGACACGGATCCAATAAACATGTGGCTACGCTCAGACTGCTCAGTATCCTGTCCATGTTTTCTGGAGTCACAGAGTCAAACTCTTCCCATATAATAGTCTCAAGACCTGCCCCAGTCACCTCCCCTGGATCTACCCATTCGGGGTTAGAGTCCAGCTGTTCCCGAATCTGGGCGGTTTTGTCATACAGATATTGAACAAAATCCTCAGCTCTACCCTCCAAGGGGTCCTCCCGCGCCCCCTGTTGTAGCAAGGAGCGGGTCACCCTAAACAGGGTGGCTGGGCGATTATCTGATGATGCAATAAGAGTGGAAAAGTAACTCCTCTTCTCCGCTTTTATCACCACTAGGTAAGTCTTAATATGAGCTCTTACCAGTGTCCGGTCAGATTCAGAACGACTGGCCCTCCAACTGCTCTCTAGGCATCTTTTCCGGTGCTTCATCTCCCTCAGCTCCTCAGTATACCAAGGAGCCAGGTGAGATCAGTGCCAGGTCAGAGGCCGCAAAGGCACGACTCGGTTCAAAGCCCCGGCGGCCGCCTCATCCCAGGCCATTAAGTCTTCGGCTGAGCCATGTGCCAGATCCTCAGGAAATGGCCCAAGCTCTGTCTGGAACCTATCCGGATCCATTAGGCGCCTGGGGCGGAACCATCTCACCGGTTCCGCCTCCCTGCAGCGAGGTGCGGCGGTTCGAAAGTCTAAGCGAAGGAGGGAGTAATCTGACCATGACAAGGGTTCAATTACTACATCCCCTATCTCAAGATCACTCAACCATTGTCCAGAGACAAAAACCAGGTCTAGTGTATTTCCCCCCATGTGAGTAGGGCCATAAATTAACTGGGTCAGGTCCATAGCCGTCATGGAAGCCATGAACTCCCGAGCCATCTCAGACGTCTCACCGATTGATGGCAAGTTAAAATCCCCCATGACCATAAGCCTGGGGGTATCAACTGCCACCGCAGCAATAATGTCGAGCAGCTCGGGCAGGGCCGCTGCCACGTGGCAGGGAGCCAGGTACATGACTAACAGGCCCAACTGCACCCTATGACCCCACTTCACAAGGAGGGACTCATAGCCAGCCGTCTGAGGAACAGTTGCCTCCCTTGGCATAAGACTCTCGTTTATAACAACCGCCACCCCCCCACCCCTCCCTGACCTTGGCTGATGAAATGCACGAAAACCAGGTGGGCACATATCAACAAGGGGGACCGCCCCTCCTGACCCAACCAGATCTCCGTAAAACCCACCAGGTCCGTGCCCCCCTCCTGAATAAGATCACAAATGAGGGGGGCTTTATTTACCACAAACCTGGCATTGCACAGCATTAGCCGAAGGCCCTGGGTCTGAGGATCTGTGCAACCAAGGGAACTGGAAGAGTATTGGGGGCCGAAGCGCGCCACCGCTTGTAAGTAGCAGAGGCGGACTCCCACAGCTTGATGTGGCCCCCTGCTCCTGCCATATCTGCTCCTCCCACCTACAGTCTCAATGTAATAGCCATCCACAGGATCGGCTCTAACCCCCTCCTATTGTTACTTGTAATTGTTTTTAATTTATTTGAATTTTATTCACCACCCAGAATCACTTGTTGATGCGGATGGCTAAGCAACTTGAATGAATATATAAATAGGAGAATGATCAGGATCAGGAATAGCAATAGCAATAGCACTTAGACTTATATACCACTTTACAGTGCTTTAAAGCCCTCTCTAAGTGGTTCTGTAAACAGTCAGCATATTGGTCCCAACAATTTGGGTCCTCATTTTACCCACCTTGGAAGGCTGGAAGACTGAGTCACCCTTGAGCCTGGTGAGATTCAATCTGCCAAATTGCAGGCAGCCGGCAGGCAGCAGAAATAGCCTGCAGTACTGCACTCTAACCACTATGCTACCAAGGTTCATTTTGTTAACTGGGCTTCACCTGCAGAATATGAATCTACATAATTGTCCAATATCACAAAATTTCATCTCTGGCCCCAAGATGGGCCATGGTATATCTAGATGCAGCATGAATAAACCATTGAAATATTAATATATCCCAGCAATCAATTGTAAACTTTCTTCCTCTTTTCTCTTTCCATAAATGTCTGGATATCTGTCTGTATCTCAGATTGTTATTGTGTTATATAAAACATTTTTTATTGTTTTACATGGTTGTATATATGTTATTTTATGGGATATAAAGCAATATTCTTCTAACAAACAGTTGACCGATATCACCTTCAATTCAGAGAGACTTCAATATATTGAAATCAGAGGTCAAGTCTGACAAAATAAGGCTTCTAGATGCTCAAGGATTTTGAGCATCCAAATGAAAAGAGGCAAATGATGTATAAATAATTTAAGAAATTACAGCGACGATAAGCAGCAGGGAATATATGCACAAGAGAATGTGGGAAGGAGAGAAATAAAAACAAAAGCAAAAGTACATCTGGGATATAATGACAAGATAGAAGAATAATTAATATGAAAACAAGAGAAGGGAAGACGTGGCTTTCTAAATTAAGTCAGTGATCCTGAGTTAGGACTCTTTGGTCCATTACCAACACATAAAGCACAGGTCTCAGGCTTCAGGACAAAAGCCTATTTTGTTGCATGCTTAGAGCTGGTGAATCTTCTTCCCATTACCATCATTTTTCAGTGCTTGTAATATTTGCCAGACTATGCTTGATAGCTGGTTCAGTAGCAGAGATGAGTAGTCTCTGGTGCTCCATTTGCAGCAAGGAGGGAAGCAGAGCTAATAGGTTCGTGTAACAGCCTGCTCTTGGCACCGGCTGCTGTTAATTTTCTTTGGCATGCTTTGACTACCTGTCTGAAATAGTGCTACAGTGCAGGAAGGAAATTTTTCAAGAGATTAAACTATTATTGTTTCCTGTGTGGCTGTCTTTGCTGTGTATGAAAAAAAAACTTTAAGGGCCTGGAAAAGAGATTTGTTTGAACAGCAAAGTTGTTGTAATTCGTTTCCCCACCTCTCCCCCTCAGAGGAGCTAGATTTGGGCAATTTCCTCAGGAAAGTACTTGATTAAGGCCAGTGGATTTGTCTAAGGCCTCTGTATAAGATGTCATAAAGGTGATTAATACTGAACTCAGCATCGGAGGAAGTTGAAAGTTTACAAAAGCTATTTTAAGCACAAGGGAGGAACACAAGACATTTGTAATTTTGCCAGCATGTTTCAGTTTTTAAATGCCTCTTTGTAGCTGCTGGTAATTAATGTTTTTAGGCTTTTATATTTTCTGGCTTCACAATTTTGCTTGACAAATTAATTCTAGGTATTTCAGGGTTTAGACTCATAAAATGGTAAAATTAATAATATAGTAATAATAGTGATAGTAATATATATTTTTTTCAAGAGATAAGATATAAATACATTGCTTATACTGAACTGAAGCTTATCGTGTAACTATTAATGTGAATGCTTGCTATTTTCACTGAAAAGTTCCACTCTAAATTTTGGAATTGAATTATTAATAGGATTACCTGTTCTGGACTGCATAAATCTAGACAACCAGCACATGACAGCAAAGAGTTAGATTTTTATTTTATTTATATTTTTTTTTTGGTCTTTTTTTCTGCCACCTGATGAGTTTTGAACCCAAATGTATAATTGTTGGAGTTTAGAATTATGTATTTCAGATTTCAAAATAAAAAGAAAGGTAATGTAGCTGGACTTGGAAGTAAATACCTCAAAGAGGAAACTTTCTCTTTGGTTCACCATCATTGGAGATACATTTGGCAGAAATATTAGACAGACTTAGAATAACTTTATTGTCACTTTGAATGTACACTAATCAGCATACATTAAAATGAAATTTAGTTGCATACAGCTCTCAAAGGCTCACCACCTCCAATATACACTACATAAACATGAATAAATGAATAAATGAATGAATGAATGAATAAATAAATAAATAAATAAATAAATAAATAAATAAATAAATATGCATATACTCCCCTGTATTATATGACACAGAGAAACAACACAGTCTAGTTTGGAGGTATACATGTAGATGGCAAGAAAAATCAATCTTGCAAGTTTAATGAGGACATGCTTCAAGCATCTAGAAGTCCCAGCCCAGACTAGTTCTATCTGTATTCTCACTCCTAACAGGCAAATATATTTTCCAACAGCTATTTTTAAACCTATCTTATTTTCTGAGATAAGTAATATTGAATGCCATGTTTTCATATGTTTTTAAAGTATACATGTTCATTGATTTTTCATGTTTTACCTATGTATTTTGTAGGAGAAACTATTGTTTGCCATTGGTGGAACATAAATTAATCAATAACTTACCAATATGTGTGAGAAAACAGCTTGTGGTAGCAAAATCAAACTTATATGCACATATTTCACCACTTGTAGATAAAGTACTATGCTTAGATAAATGTCTGTCTCTGTAGTTTTTCAACAGATCCAATGTATGCTTATGACATGGAACAGCAGTCTCCAAACCTGCATTCATATATTACTTTGCCAGCCTGTGACATACCTAAATTCTTATGGAAAAGTGATGTTTCTGATTCCATGGATGGCAGAGTACCATGCTTATGTTCTCAATTGACTATCGAATTGGAAAATTGTATCTGCTATTTTTAAAACTTAAATGCCCATGTGAGGCAATTTCAATAGAAACCAAATCCAGACATTTCTGTTGGATTTATGTTAGATAGGCAGAATTAACAGCTATCAATCAGCATAATGTATGTCTTACAGACTTATGGCAAGCTTTACAACCTTTTAGCTATTTCAACTTGACTTATGTTTTATGGCTTCTGGCTCTTCAGTGAACTCCAAGATGAAATAATAAATGTGTGGAAAATACAACTACAGAGAGTCTATTTAGAATATCTTGGCATGAAGCAAGTAAGAGAAGGGGCAGTGAGGGAAGAAAACAATATTTATATTGAGCAAGGGTTTCCTTAGCACTACATGTGAAAACATTCTTTTTGTCAAGCTTAGTTAATGGGCATCCTGCCTCTACACAAAGAGTAGCTCTCAGTAGTGTAGAATCAACAGGAAATGCCTGCCAAAGGTACTGTAGAGACCCAAACAGATCAAAAATGAGTGAATAGTATAATAGCACAACTGATGCTTGATGAGGTTGATGAAGACTATGGTGAGAAAGAGTGGCAATTTGTGCTATTAATATTTTTATGCAGATATGTCATCAACATACTTTCAGTAGGAAAATAGAGTTCATGATTCAGATAAGAAAGGCAAAACAAATTCCTGCCAACTGGGATGAAAGAAGAGTCTAAGAAAACTCTTTTAATGTAACATGAGACATATTAGAAAACATAAAACATATAATAGCATAGAAAGCTTAGAAAGTGATATATTTCCCACCAAAGTAATGACAAGTGAATCAAACTGTATAACTCTCTGGCTAGCTTGGAATTCTGGTCTGACAAAGAAAAGCAAATGAGATCATCCTTGGAATAGGAAGAACTATTGATAAGCAAAGTTATATAAGTAGGACATAAGTTGGACTAGAAAGGAGATTCAGGGAACACATGGGCTGAAATGCCTTCAGGTCAGAGAGCAGATTTGTTCTCTAAAAGATGTACTGTTATGTCTTTTCTTCATTATTGTCAATAGGAAGGCATTAAAGCTGGCTGTGATAAAGTTTTGAGTGCATTGGACAGATAATATTGAATAAGTAATTTAGTGGCATCAGTGGTTTCTTAGTCATGATCTGAAAGTATTGATCAGTGCATTCACTGGCTCTCCTGGAAAGCTCTATCAAGCATTCATTGTCAGACTGTGGTTCTGGTTCTTGATAGCCCCATGGTGGCTAGAATTAGGAAGGCATTTTGTGTTAATAGTAATATATAGCTATCATAATCAAAGGCGAAGGTTGTTGAGAGTTTGGTGGCACAGCAACTACCCCAGTACCTGGATGAAGTGGTCTACCTAAATCCGTACCAGTCAGGCTTCAGGCTGGATCACAGCACAGAAATGGCATTGGTCACATTGGTTGATGATCTCTAGAGGGCTTGGGACAGGGAGTTTTGCTCTGTCCTAGTCATATTAGATCTCTCAGTGGCTTTTGATACCATCAACCATTGTATCATGCTGCACTGGCTAGAGGGGTTAGGACTGGGGGGCACTGTGTTGCAGTGGTTCTTCTCCTTCCTCGCTGGTCGGACACAGTTTGTGTTGACAGGAGGACAAAGGTCAACCTCTAGGTGCCCTGTTTGTGGGTTGCTGCAAGGGTCGGTCCTCTCGTCCCTTCTGTTCAACATTTATGTGAAGCTGCTGGGGGAGATCATCTGTGGTTTTGGGTGAGGTGTCATCAGTACGCTGATGACACTCAATTGTACATCTCCACCCCAGACCAGCCCAATGATGCCCTTGATGTGATGTCCTGATGTCTGGAGGCCGTGCAGATCTGGATGGGGAGAAACAGACTCAAGCTCAATCCCTCCAAGGCCGATTGGCTGTGGCTCCAGGCGTCCCGGTATAGCCAGCTGGTTCAATTGCTGGCTATTGGGGGTGAGACTTTAGTCCCCTCAGAGAGGGCTTGCAATCTGGGTGTCCTCCTGGATTCACAGCTGTCCTTAGAAGACCATATGACGGCTGTGGCCAGCGGGGCTTTTTATCAGGTTCGCCTGATCCACCAGTTGCATCCCTTGCACACAGTCACCCATGCCCTCATCACTTCCCGTCTGGACTATTGTAATGTTCTCTACATGGGGCTCCCCTTGAAGAGCACTCGGAGGCTCTAGCTGGTCCAGAATGCCACACCTGTCACATCTCTCCTGCGCAAGCTGCACTGCCTCCCAGTGGTCTTCCAGGTGCGATTCAAGGTATTGGTCACCACCTTTAAAGCGCTCCATGGCTTAGGATCCGGATATCTATGAGACCACCTTCTGTCAATGACGGCGTCTCACCAACCAATACGCTCCCACAGAGAGGGGCTCCTCAGGGTGCCGTCGGCCAAGCAATGTCAACTACAGACTCCCAGGGGAAGAGCCTTCTCTGTGGGGGCACCTGCCCTCTGGAATGAACTGCCCCCAGGGATACGCATGATCCCAGACCTACGTACCTTCTGCCATGCCCTGAGCCTAGATAACTCAGCAGACTAATGCATTGTGATTAACTCCAGCTGTCTGCAATTACTGTAAGTCGAATCTCACCAGGCTCAACCTCAGCCTTCCATCCTTTCTAAGGTTGACTCAGCCTTCCATCCTTTCTAAGGTAGGTAAATTGAGGACCCAGTTTGTGGGGGCAATAAGCTGACTTTGTATAAAATATACAAAAGTATGAAGGCTATTGCTTAACGCATTGTAAGCCGCCCTGAGTCTCCGGAGAAGGGCGGCATATAAATCATTTTTTTTTAAAAAAAAAGACCCTACTTTTCTAACAAGCTGGACTAGCGTGATCAGAATCCGGACTGGGTGTTTTAAATTCTTGGGTTTTAAATTTGGGGAACCAAATTATTTAATTGGTTTTAATTGATTTTAAATTTTGTATACCTGGTTATTTTAATGTGGTTGTGCACTGCCCTGAGTCCTTCGGGAGAAGGGCGGTATAGAAATTCAATAAAATAAATAAATAAAATAAATTATCAGTCACCATTGACTGCCCAATAGAAACCTAAAGGTTATTTGTACTAAAATCCACTCTCAGTTTGAAATACTGAGTAATTAACACCTGTTTAAAGGAAAAAAGTATAGGAATGAAACTTTAAAGTTGTCTATCAGCAGTTAACATCTGTGCAATAGACTGGACTGGCATACGGATCACTTGCTCTGTCTTGTTATGGTTATGGTTCAGTATATTGTTTTTAAATTTAGATATAAGATAATGGCAATAATAATACTGCTATAGTAATAATAATTAATACTTCCAAATATGTCTGCCTTCCTCACATATGCTAACAGGATGGACAAACTGCAATTCTCTTCCTTTAGTACTCCCAGGTGTGTGCAGGGGTGAAATTCAGCCAGTTCTATCCAGCTCGGGCAAACCGGCAGTGGCGGCTGCAGGAGGCTCCACCCACCTGCTCAAACATCATGATGTCACTTTTTTGCGATGATTTTAAACCTCGGTGCCTGCATGTGTGCTGCATGTGCCAATGCAAGTGCCACCCCCTACAAGCGAAGCGAGCACTTGCACTCATTTGTGAACCAGTAGGGAAGATAAGTGAATTTCACCCCTGGTCTGATGGAACCCAGGAAGTGTGCCTTTTCTGTTACAGTCCCTGTCTTCTGGAATTATACTACCCACCCAACATCCAGTTGTCTTCAGTGCTATTTACCTTCAAAAAATCATTTAAAAATTGCTGCTTTTCTCCAGCATTAAGGCAGGATGAGTGGAAATCTCTGCCTGATCTTTGTAACCTATTAATTGCAGCTGTTATGATTTCAATTAAATTGTATTTGCTTTCCTTTTCTTTTTCTTTTCTAAAATACAGTAAACAGGACCAACTTGTCTGAGTCAGGTAGCCTTATACATTCTTAAATAAGTAAGTAAATACAATTATTTAAAATATTTTTTAAAAATGCCATGTACTATATAGCATACCATATGCAAAGGTTATATAGGTTACATAATTTTGTGCTTTCTTTTGGGGCGATTTGCAAGAACTCTAAATGAAGATAGTATGGGCGGAATATAAAACCCAAGATTTAATCCTGTTTTATTGCAGGTATATTCTCTGGTGCAATAATCTGGTGCGATTATTACTCTAAAAAAACTGAGAGCAAATTGTCTCTGTTAATACAAAGAAAGATTGAGCAGTATAGGGGCATTTCTTGTTTATTTATATAAGCATCTTCAATGTGCAATCCATGCCTTAACCAACTTAATAAGAGGAATAAAAAGACAAAAAAGTAAGTGAATAGTGAATAGGGTAAAATACATACAATATTTAAAGTTATAGTATGTATTGAATGGACAGAGCTGGATATGAAAAGTAGAAGAAAAGCTTACACTTTGAAAAGTGTTTTTAAGGAAGTAAGAAATTAAATGTAAGTAACCTTCTAGGTTGTAGTTTTAAGAAAAAGAGTCCTATTTAGATAGTCAAAAAAAATTTTTTTTCATTTACAATTTTCAATCCAGAAACTGCTGATATTAAGTGGTTTAGAAGTACAACAATGAAATAAGCCAAATGATCTTTGGATGAATGACAGATGTGGATTATGGAATTGAAGGAATAAAGGAGGATTCTGCGAAAAAAAAATAAAGTAAAAAAAGTCCATAAATGGCTTCAGAAATAAGGACAATACATTTGTATAGACTGTGGAACTGAAAATAAACCTATAGAGATTATGTACAGTTTATCTAGCTAAATACTAATGTATCCAATCAGATCTAATAACTAGACTCATTGTCACCGTTTAAATATTTTTCTGACAATTTTATATACAAGGAATATATGTGGTCACTCATCTAAGTTTCTTCTAAGATCTGCAGAGTGTATATTATCAGAAATGTCTGTCCCTCATTTTCACTCCTACTGTTCCATATGCAAATTTAAGAGACCTTCTTTACAATATTTAAAAGCAGCCTTCTTAGTTAATAAATATTTTGCTGGAATCACAATTTCATTAAATCACTTTTGAAAAGGGAACAACAATATTACGTAATAATTAAGTGGCTCTACTTGTATGTGTAAGTGTATATACTTGTATGTGTAAGTGTATATACTTCTGATAATGCATACATAGTGTTGACTTCAGCAGCTCAGGTAAAAATAGTACACAAAGATAAATAAATTATAGATATTAAAGATTAAGTACATAAGTGCATAAAGATTAAGTACAGTACATAAACTCTAGCTCCACATATATTAACTTTCTCTACTCACCCAAACACTTAAAAAATCTAGAACGCATAGTGAGTTTGTATCTGGTCTAAAATTCGTAAGAGAATTTCAACACCTACTTTAGTATTTTTCTTTTTTATTTTCTTTATATAAATGAACTTGCTCTGGAATAGTAAAAAGGGTACCAAAAACAGTTTTCAAAGGAATAATGAATGAACACTCACATTATAATGGGTTCTACTTCTTATTAATTACATACGTAGGGAAAAGTCTGAGGATTGTTAGGTTGATATAAAATCCTATTTTCCTTTAGTAAACCCTAATTAGGAAAATAGGTATCATTAGGAGGAAGATCTCTGAAGAAAAGCTACTTCTTCACTTCAGACATTATGAGAAAAGAGCTGCTCTATGGTAATAAAAGATAGAAGAGCGGTAGCACTCTCCCAGTTAACTTTCTTTCTTGGGTCTCTCTCTTCTTTATCTGACTCTGGCTCAGCCAGAGCCCAGACTGATTTTTACTGGTAGGTACTATAGGCTAAGTTCATAGTAAGTTTAACCATATGAATTTTCAATCAGTGAGAAGTATAATATATTTTGGCAGTAACCAAGTATATGAAGAATTAAGAGTTATCAAATTATGGAGTGAAAAGTATTTTTATTAAAATAAATATCTTCCAGGGATCGTATTCCATGTCAAAACATGAATGTCTCACTGTTAGCCAATAACAACAGGAGATGTACCTTTGCAGTCATACATAATGTCCTAGAAGGAATTCTACATGTGCAATAAATAGATCACTATGGTGAACTATTAGTGACACATGCTGAAGCATGGACCCAGAACAACTGATAAAAGGGGCTGTGCCAGTGGACATAGTAAGGACCCCCTCACATTTCCATTACACTTCTTTAATACATGCATTAACCACCAACACAATTTTTAACATATATCACACAAATACAAAGAAGACTGATACACTTGTATGGAAAATGGCAAAAAAAAAAAAAATCAGAATGTACAACTTTCTCCTGAATGCTATTCTCATTTCAACCATGTTCTCCCAGATTTCCAAACAATATCTGCAGCACACTGCAATGATGCCAAATTGAAGACACATGTATGTGAAATCATGTGAATGCTGCTGTTATATATGCTTGGCTTTGATGCAACTTGGTTAGTTGTAGAATTTGCACAATGATGTTACTCTACATATGTATATCAGTGGTGGGATTCAAGTAATTTAACAACCGGTTTTCTGCCCTAATTATTTCTTCCAACAACCAGTTTGCCAAACTGCTCAGAAAGTTAACAATCGATTCTCCCAAAGTGATGCGAACTGGCTGAATCCCACCACTGACGTACATGTTTACTCTCCCTGATGTTAAGCAGAAGGACTAGGCATATAAGAATGAATGTCAAGACCTGTGTTAAAACACTAGTAGTTTTTCTTACGTAGTACAGTAAGCAATAATGAATCTGTCTTATGAAGGAATTTACCATGAATATTTTTTGCATCTTTCTGTGACTGGCAGTCATGTCATAAGCCCATAAGCCAAATGGTGCATTGAGAATGTTAGTTAATGTGCTATGACTATTAATTTCTATAAATATTTTCCTCCTTTAAAGAAAAAAGCTAAATTATTTTTATCCTTTCCTGAAAAAAGTAAATTGTTTTCAGAAGACAAGCAATGTTCTTCAGCAGTATTTCTCAATCTTGGCAACTTTAAGATGTGTGGACTTCAAGCTCCAGAATTCCCCAGCCAGTATGGACTTCAACTCCCAGTTGCTCGCTGGGGAATTCTGGAGTTGAAGTCCATACAGGTTAAAGTTGCTAAAGTGAAAAACACTGTTCTACACCTATGGTAGAATCTAGACCCTCTAAGTCACAGGTGTCAAACTCGCAGCATCATGTTGCCATTACATGACATTTTGCGACATTTTTCCCATTTGCAGAGCTGGGGTGGGCATGGCCTGCACATGATGCATCCTGCCCACCGGCCAGCAGTTTGACACCTCTGCTCTAAGTTCATTTTAAAATACTGGGTAGGGACCTCAAAGAAACAAAGAAGAAGGAAAACTACTGGGATTCTCCTACCTAGTGCTTGGAGATGCATTGATCAGATTCTACCAACATTCTACATTCAATCTTCAATAAAATACTGTAAATTTAGATGCTACTGAAAATTTCACAGGTAAGGATGGTATTAGGAGTTGTAATGCAATTCATTTGATGAACATCAAATTGGGAACATCAAAAATTCACTGTGACTGTTAAAATCTCTTTTATTTCTATATTTATTCTATAACCTTTTGTTATAGGTCAAATCAAATAACAGATAGATGCAGATTCCCATTGGATTCTAGATTATGGCATTTGCCTATAAAATGTTATAGTAGAACCTTATTTTGTTGTCACTACTGATAATATGCAAGCAGTATAGAAATTATGTATTTGACTTTGTGTGATTACTCTTCTACATTGTCTTCTAAATTGTCATAACAGGAAGAGTACACAGGATAATTCAATTAAATACAGCTACAAAAAGAAGCAGAAACATCATCTTTGGCCATGATGAAAAAATGGATATTGGAAAGACCATTTTTATTTAAAAGACTATCAATTTTTTTGTTTAAAAATAATCCATATAAAAAGGTTTCATTTATAATTTTTATGGGGTACCATTTATCATAGTTTTGCCACAAGAAGCCACAGTAATTAAATTTTATTAAAATGATCAATATATGTGATTCCAGGGAGTCTCAACTTAGGAGAAGCCAGAGATGGTCCATAATCATATATGAAAGAAACACTCATCACATTATAGAAAAGCACTATATAATGAGGGAGGAACTTTGGTTTAAACTGCATACTGAGAAATCCAAAGAACACAAGGCTGGAGAATACCATTTTGTGATGGTAGGATTTGATTATGAAGCCTCATCTCCACAGGGCCTGAATAATGAGATTTATGCAGGGTTTTGTTTGTTTGTCAGTTGAAGGGAACTTTTGCTTAATTTCTGCTGATCACAGACTTTAGATCAGTTTTCTCTTTTGTCAAGCCATTGGAAAATGCAAATAAGCATTCTGTCTTTAAATTCAAACCACAGACAAAAGCCAAAACTGCCATGGAAACATTTTTCTTTTCCGAAAGCAGACTCAAGTAGGAACATTAATTTAATAAAACATAAAATCAATATAATTTTAATTTTAAGAAGTCAAAACCAGTGCCAAGCTGTCTTTTAAGAATCCTGATAAGAATTCATGACCCTCTTTTCCCTTGGTTATAAAAATAAAATTAATAACCAGAATTGATTTAATGATTCTTATCTTGGCTTTTTTAGTGGTTGGATATTTGATTCAGCATTCTCTGTTCCTAGTATCTTTGCTTTTATTCTTTCAATTTATATAATTATATGTAATAGATTTACTATTATTACTTTTTAATCTGAAAATGGCAGCAAACATTCTACAGGTTTGGTGGGAAGAAAATCTTGTCCCTCAAAATATGTTATAGGAAATGTTGTTCTTGAATTCAGTCTTTGAATTGTTTGCTCAAATAGTTTTTACAGAGAACTCCAGATTAGGATAATTACTTAAATTACAAATAAAATAAATTAATAGGCTACATGTGCATTATCTCAGTTCTAAATGAAAGATGCAGAGCTATGTTTTTGGCCATTTTGTTAATTTAGAAATGAAATTATATTAATAACAAATAACAGCTTTGAAAAATATACAAAACAACCACAATTTAGGGGCATTCACATTTGAAGCTTAGCTGAACAGTACAGGAAAAGAAAGTTTTCCAGAACAGGAAGTACTTGTTTTCACCTACTTCAAAGAAAATAAAAGCAAGGATTAAACATAAAGGCTGATTCTTAATTGATCTGATTCATTTTCCACAAATCTGCAACAAAGCCATATGGTTGAAACACTACAATAATCTCCAGACTGAATGTTTTCGCTCTAAGATAAGAAAGTAAGGAAACATGAAGACCATGGCTTCTGCAATTCTTTCTAATACACACACACACACACACACACACACACACACACACACACACACCAGCAGTGAAATCCTCTGAAGTCTGCTACCAGTTCTGTGAGTCTGCTATTGAGTGTGTGCTTTGCCCACACAGCATTAAAAATGGAACATTTTGAAGCCTTCTGAGTTTGCAAAGATAAATAGGACAGTGGGGGGGTGGGAATCCGCTGTGCCATGCAATTTAGATTAGGTAGAAAGCAGGAAATCAGATGATTCTAGCTAATATAAATGGCATGTCACAGCTGATCTTCACCCAGCTGATCATCGGAAATACCAGTTCACCCAAACTGGTAGCATTTTTTACTACCAATTTGGGAGAACCGGTCCAAACCAGTAGCATTTAACCCCTGACACATACATTGTTTGGTCATCATCATCATGTGAACTTTGGGGTTTTATTTCCCTCAAGAGTTTTTAAATTTCTACAGATCTCCAGGTTTCTCTGATTCTGTTTTCACCTTCTCCTTAAGCTGCTTTATTTGCCATTTCCAGGGAAGCAATGGCAGACTAAAATGGCTTCATAATTAGCACAGCTAACAATCACAGTTCAAATGAAACTGGTGAAGGAACTGGTTTCCCAAATTCCTCTCTGGATGATGGAAAGAACTCGGAATTGCCCAGAGCGCTCCTTACAGATGCTCACCATGACAGGACTGTAAAACAGTGGTTTCCCAGAAGGTTTCATAGGTTTGGAAATTGGAAGAGACAGTTTTGCCCAAGCTACAGTTCTGTGTTTTTCAAAAAAAAATGCTGAGTTCCCCTCTTATTTGAAATAGCTTGTAAATTGCCCTATGGACATTAAGAACCTCCAGAAGTACACATTTTATTACACTGGGTGATTTTCCTCCAACCTAAAATGTGAAAGAAGATTGATGTAAGTTTAAATTTTAAAGAAACACTTTTTATACTTGGAAATAAGCAGCAAAAGTGCGATTAGAATGTTGATTTTGGAAACTTTTCAAACCGACTAAGGGGCCTGATTGACTGGAAACAAGACTGAAAAAGTTATAAGAATACTTCCTGTAATTTGTTTAAAATTCTATTTAAAATAAAAAAAAATTGAGTTTAAGTGTAAGAAATCTCTTCCTGGGAAATGTTCTGAATGAGATAAAAACATGATAAAATGAGACCTTGAAGGCTGGTTACTAGAGATAGCCATAAAAAATTAAAATTAGATTATAGATTACAGTTAAAGGGGAATTCCCATTAGCAAACTAGAGAAAATATTTAACACTGGAATTTGGCAACAAACGTACCCAGAACTTACTTTTTAGACCGATACAATAAAATGGGTTTAAAAGGAGAGAGAAGAGGATATAACTGAAAATCAGGCTGTTTTGGATATGGATTTAAAATTAACAGAATACAAGATTGATATTAAAGATGTTAAACAGGTCCTATAAATGAAACTGACTAAGATTTTAATAGTTAAAAGGGACACAAATAATAAAAGAGTAAGTTGGATACATTGATTTTAACTTACAAAAATGTCTTGGACAATTTTCTTACTTTGGATTTACAAAAGAGATGCATTACACTTATGAAGGAATTCCTGGAAAAGAAAATGAGAGAAGAAATCAACTATCTTATACCGTCAATTACTTCAAATTTAAGTAGCCTGAAAAAGCTCAACAGCTACGTAGTTTACAACAGCCAGTGTAGATTACAAAAGTGTCTCAAGGGTTTTAGATTAGAATATGTCATAGCTAAATGTTTAAGCACATGCTTTACCTGTAGAATATGGCAGGTTTGGCTGCTGAATATATCAGGCTATGGAAAAGATATTTCTCTTCCTAAAGTCCTGGAAAGCAGTATGGAATATCTATGCTAAAGTCTAGCTGTAATTGAGACAGTGCCATGTGTGCTGCTTTGCAGAGTACTTAAAAAGTAAAGACACGCTCAAGGTGAGCATAACTCCCAGTGAGTACATTGAAACGTTTATGTAGTTTTCTTGGCAATAATATAGAAGTCCCATTGCTTCTTTCAGGATGTTTTTTTTTTTTTAATTTCCAGGTCTAGTCTACAGCCATGGAATTTCACAGTGGTTTCCCATTCTAATACTAACTCTGGTTCTGCTTAAATTTTTTGGAGGAGGGAGAGTCGTGATCACCCAATGTCATCTGCTGTGACTCAGAATCGTTTCGGACTGGATTATAATAAAATGCTTTAAAGCAAAGCTTGGATAATATATTCATCCATGTATTTGCAAGAAGCAGGAAAATTTATCACTGGAACCTGGATGGCAGCCCAGTGGAACAGGTCCACAGATTTCAATACCTAGGTATCCTCTTTCAATCTAATACCAAGTAGCCTGTGCAGGTTGAATCTCTCTGTAATAAGGCTAAGATTTCCACCCATGCCCTCCTGCATTTTTTTCATACTGAGGGAGCCCATCATATCCCCTCAGCAATAAAAGTCTATAGGGCAAAGGTGATAGCGGCTGTCACCTACGGCGCCCCCCTATGGGTCCAATCCAACATCTCCTCTCTTGAGTCCATCCACAACCAGTTCCTACGCCGTTTGATGGGAGTCCCTCCCTGTGTAAGTAACGCTGCAATCCAGCTGGAATTGGGCATAACTTCACTTGCTACAATCATATGGAAACGTGCAATTGGATATTGGTTGTCCCTATGGACCAGACTCCCAGGATATTACCTAGGCCAATGCCTATGGCGGGACCCTTTTCATAGTCCCTGGGCCCATAATATCCATACAGAGCTTTTGAAGATCGGGATTTCCCCCATTGAAGCTTTTACTTTAGGCCCTGAAGCTGCCAAATCATTGATCTTTCAATGGCTGGATGACATTGACAGACAACTAAATCTGGCAAACAGATCGGGAACATGCTCACCGTTTTCCCTTGGAATTGTTCCCTTTCCTCACCCTCCACCTTACCTCTCTGCGTTACATTTTATCAATCATAGGCTCGCATTTATGAAGGCAAGATTTAATGTGATCCCCTCGAATGTCCTCGACAGTAGGCTTTCGGGGGGAGTAAAATCCTCCTATTGTGCATGTGATGGCCAATCCCCAGAATCTCTGTTTCACATTACATTCGTATGTCCCCACTACCGAGACATAAGATCAATATTCATTTCCCCTATTTCCCAGAGATTCCCTGGATCACCTGATCTGTTCAGCCTTTATTTCCTACTCCAGGATGCAGACCCTAATATAACTTCAAAGGTGGCAAAAAAATTTGCTGCAGTCACGGCGGAAAAAAAACGGGGGAAGAGACCGGTAATTCCTATGGCAGGGGATCACTAGTATTGATAGTATAGATTGTATTTGAGGTAATACATGGTGTATTGTCGCATGATCTTTTTACAATTGTAAAATCTACCCCCCCTTTTTATATGTATTTAATTTGGTCTCTGACCGCAATAAAAGCTATCTATCTATCTTCATCCATGTATTAATCCATGTATTCATTGTTCAAATTTACTTAGAAGAAAATGAACTTTTTAAATATATGCTCTGGGTACAAAGAATCTGCTTTCATTTGTACCTCTGGAATATGTTATTGCAGCAATTAAATGGAATTTTCTGGCTTCCTCTAAAAACAGCTTCTTACCAATGTGTTTATTTTAGTGTAATGGGGAGTCTATCACTACAATTAGCTGTAGTAGAAGTAACAAAACTATAAATGCTTCTTTCGCTTACCGGTCTTCCCCCAAATATTAACTCTTTTCTTGTACCAGTCATCCACAATACCACAAGTAAAATTGTAGCAGAAATTTAATCTGAATGTTTGTCAAAAACCTGCTCAGAATTATATCCTAGTTACAAAGACATATTTAAATATAAGCCAATTTAAATGTTATTGAATTATCATGAAAATGATGGCCTTATTGAAGCTACCAATAAGTTTTCTTCATGACTGATTATATAAATCTCATTTAAAGGAAGGCTTTTCAAAGATTCTCATGGACATAAGAAAGGCAACATTTTTCTAATTGATTTTGATGTAAGCTACCCTGTTGTCCCCAAAATAAGACATCCTCCGATAATAAGCCCAATCGGGCTTTTGAGCCCATAGCAATAAGGTCAAGCACTTATTTCAGGGTTCAAAAAAATATTTTTGGGAAAACATGATACTTAAATGTAGTTATATATCTGCTCTTCCATTAGTTATTACACCATAGAATCAGCTTTTTTGGGTGTCTTATAAATAATTATACATTTACCCAATTGAATGTCCATGCAGCATGTTATTTACTAGAATTCTATTGCAGTTCATAAACCAATTAATATATTCTGTTTGAATATTGTTTACAAAAGACTTTCATTGAATTCTTGAACTTATTGACACACAAACATGAGATTGTACAACTAAGACTGAATAACTGAATATGCAATCATGTGTGCTTACTAGGAATTTTTGTGTAGTTGAGCTTAAGCAACTATTTGGAGAATTCAAGGCTTAAATTAGATGCAATCCAACAGATTAATCTTAAACAGGGAGAGGGGAGCATCAAAATGAAGAGAGAGAAAATCTGAAATTATGTGACAAACCTAAAAAGTATGCAAGCCACTTTCAAATAATAGATCCAGTACATTTTAACTTCATTGAGGACTCACTTATTTATCTGTGGCAGAATTGTTTATATTTCTAAAAACTGTGTCTATATATGTGTCCATATATAATTGCTTTGAACACCAATTTAGTGAAGTACTTAAGGCATCAAGCTAGAAACCAGGAAACTGTGAGACATGAAACAAAGTTGGTGATCCTGAGCCATTCTTCCTCAGCCTTAGGAAGCAGGCAATGGCAAACCACTTCCAGAAACTGCAGGGACTTGCCCAGGCGGTGACCAGGAGTCAACAATAATTTGAGGCCTTTGTATGTGGATTTGTACACAGATGCACACAGACGTGCATGTTTTGATTTCCCTTATACATAGACTGACCAGTTAATATTCTTCTACAATGACAAAATAATAAGATACAGTAGATTTTAATTCTATTGCAGTTAATTAATGTTATAGTCAATATTAGTTAAAATGCTGCCAAAGGATTTTTAAAATTACTGAAAAATTGTAAATTTTAAACTACTGCAATACAATATTATTAAACTCTATTATTCCAAGTTCAATTATTAGTGATACTATTAGAAAAACTGTGATTATCTGAGTTTTGCATAAAATAAACCAAAAAGATGATGTAAATCATAGAATAAAGCTAACAAAGCTCAAAGGGAAAAAGAACCACCAAAATACAACCCCTTAAAATTACAGACATTTCACTGCTGTTCATGTTCTTGTTATCATCGTGTTATTATTCAACCTGCTCTTTGCAAATTATCACTCCTAATCTAGCCCAAGGATCTGACTGACACCAGCTTTTTAAAGCCATAGGCACAATTGTTCTCATCACCTATTACTGATTCTTTTACCAAACAATGCAAAGATATGTACTCACCCTATTTCTACATGGAGAAAAATTATCCTGAAGAGAATTTATGTCTTTTTCAAACAATAATACTTATTGTCCTAATTACTTTACGAGAGCATTAAAAACTATAGTCATGCCACATTATAATTTTCACTTACAAGATTAATCTTGCCATTAAAAAAAAAAACTACAAAGCCCACCACTGGATGTGATAACATAAAGAGGCATTTAAAAAGGAAGCTAGTAATATCCCTACCTTTCTGCACAAATGGGTACCCCAGTTCTTTTTAAAACCACATAACAGAAAGCTGAATATTGTGAGGAACCCACATTCTCATTTAGGATAGATGACTGTATAAAAATTAAACATAAATTATTAAAATTATGGTGCTGGCACAAGATGAATAAAGGTGGTTGCATTGTTGAAAGTGTTCCCACAGCCTTAGATTTTGGCTCATGAGAAACTGTGGTTCACCTGAATAAATGGAAACTATTTATTGTTTGAACGTGGATTTTAATATAGTAGAACTTCCTCTGCCTCCCTTTAAAAAAATCTCTTTCAATGAAGATAATGCAAAATGACTCTCACACATACTAAAGTAGTGGCAGGCAGGAAGTCCTCTGACTCTAGGAAGATCAAGCAGTCCCTCTGGGCTAGCTCCATTTCTCTGGAGGAGGATTCTAACCCTCCGTTATCTCACAATGCTCAGTCCAGTCATAGCTCATAGTTTTTCATCTCAGTGCAGGAAGACAGAACAAAGGAAAGGGGAGGGTAGCACATAGTTTTAATCTTACATAAAATATGGAAATAGAAACAAGCAGCTACAATCAATTTAAATGCAGTCTTTCTTCCAATGGTCATTAATATATGAGGCTTGCTAAAGCAGCAATGCCAAAATGATGACAACAGTAAGAGTGCTCAAGGAAAGTTAACCAGTAGTCCTTACAGCTTTGCATTTCATCATCCAGTCCGATTACACAGTCATTTTGTTAACAGCAGAGCATGGTAGTATATATGTACTGCTTAATTGCGTATGAAGGATATACAGGATATACAGATATATAGTGGCTTACAATGTTGCAGCCTTTTAAATTATAGCTAAAAGTGCTTACTTTAGAGACTACTCATCAAATTGCAATCCGTTTGTGCTTATTACAACATCATTTTTTGGAAATAAATTCTACCAAGTAATTGGGCAAAGAATTGTTTCCCTTTATTTTTAAGTTTGTATTTATTAACCTATTTCCCCCCAAAATAAGACATCCCCTGATAATAAGCCCAATCGGGCTTTTGAGCGAATGGAATAAGGCCAAGAACTTATTTCAGGGTTCAAAAAAATATAAGATAGGGTCTTATTTTCAGGGAAACACAGAAGTTATTTTGGATTTGCAGTTATTTGATACAATATGAATAAACATTTACTGTTCATTTTCAACATTACTTACTTCAAAATCACTATTGCTGTAATTAATAGGATGTAATTTCAAAACATTTGCTTATCTGCAGACTGAAAATTTGAAGCACAGTACACTTGGTGATATATATGAAGGGTGTGCTGATGTTCAGTTATTGAGAATGTAAATGTCTTGTTTGTTGAAACTGAATGTTCCTTTAGTCCTGCATCTTGTTTGTCAGGTAGCCAACCAAATGTTTCCAGAAAATCTGCAACATTGCCTCCATCAAGAGGATTTGTAAACAAGTAGCATTATGGGGTAAACCACCCTGGAGGTATCATGGTTTAAAATAAGTGACTAATCTACAAATATCATTTCTCTCCTTCTACAAATATCAATACAATCACTACGCAGAATAACAAAAGAATGATGACTCTTATAGAAATTAATATAACATATTAATTTTGGGTCCATAATTTGTTCATTATAGGACCTATATTAAGGAACAATTTACTGTTGAAGTTGAAGTTAGCCTCCTAATTATAGTTAAGAATGAGCTTAAAAACATTTTTTTTCATCCAGTCTTTTATTATTTTTTTTAAATTAAAGCTTTTCGTTAGATTTTTAAAAACTTATTTATTGTCATATTGTTAAGTATCTTTAAGGGGTCTCAGAAGTGTAGCATCCTGCGTACAATTTAACAGTAGATAAATGATTGGACAATTGTGACAATTTGACAATTTATTTAATGTAACAATTTATTTAATAATTTAAAATGGGTTCATTAAATAAATTAATCAACAAAATTCAGAGTACATTATATATTTTGTCTTTAAACTCAACTTTTCAAGAGAGCTTTATTTTCTTCAGTAATTACAAAATGAAGGCAAATATATGTGTTCCAGAATTAGATCTTGCAGTAACTACAGATGTTAATGTGGACACCTGTATTATTCTGATGCTCATCCCAAAGGGGCAGGACTAGTATCAAGATGCTGCAACAATTTTTTCATCGCTCTGCCATCTCTTGCTCCCCCTCCTCGCAGATGGTCCTTTGGCCAAGACATTTTCTCTACTAGAGATGATGGAGACAGAACCAGTTAATAGATATATAAGGTTTCCCAATGATAGATAGATGATAGATAATACATAGATAGATAGATGATAGCTAGAATTCTGTACTATGCAATGTTAATTCAAGAATAATAAAAGAAGTGCATCCAACACAAGCAGATAACTAATTGAAAACATTCACTCTGACTTAAAATACACATTGGTCATATTTGAGGTTTGATTTACCATCTATTCTTCTAGCACTATAGCATTTTCCTCCATAAACAACAGCAGACAAAAAGATGAGGAGTATCATCTTTACACAGAATTAGAGCCTAGGCAGCAGATAAGCAAAAAGGAGTTAAACGTCCTATGAAAACTAAAAGCTAATTAAAAATTTAAAGAGTAGGGGATCCATTCCAAGTGCAGTAATTATATGTCAAACAAGGGACAATGTAATTCTTAGCACTCAAATCCACTCTACAAGCTATCTAGTTACACTGTATCACTATGGTGCCCATTAGAGCTTGTTAATGGTAACTAGCAAGTGGTCCTCTTCCTTTTGGCTCCCTGTAATAGGTACTGTTTGCTCTTTGTCACAAGGCGCATGAGAAAAAAATTCAGGCAATTCAGAACATATCACTGATTGCCAGAATAAACGTGAAGATTCAAGCATGTCACCTTGATGAAAATGTTTGAAATTGTTACATTAGGGGACAATACTTAAACAAAGGAAAGATTTGAAATCAAAATCACCCATGCAGCCATTCCTTTTTATTTATGGTCAGCACTTCTTTTGACTTTCTTCAAATTCTATCAGATCTTTTGTAAAATGTAGTTTGCCTACTTGACGATACATTTTCTTTCCTATAAAAATGTAGGAAAGCCATGTATTCACGCATACAGCACCTTCTGTTTATGGCACAAAAAATTGTAGCAAAAATTCTTGTCTTGATTAATTCCAGTTTTAAACTTTATGTTCTGATAAACTGGTCTCAGTCAGCTTTTCCTTTCATTGATACCCATCTTCACTGGGGAAGGAGACTACTATATGGGTAAGGATAAAGAATTTCCACAGGTATAAGCTGCTATATTGTATTCTCTGAAGTGATTGTGGAGTTACATTCTGAGAGATGTGATTATGTCCCCCAAAATGTAGCACTTTTGCAGTGAATTATTTACTACTATGGAAAAGCTGCATGAGCAGATGCAAAATTATTTCTTCTTCTTTTTTTACTAAAATAAGTCTTTAAAGAGGTATATTTTCCCATACTCAGATGGTTTTGCAAGTTTTCCTTCATATAAATATTCAAAATATTTCCAGGGATAACAAAATAACAGTTACTTTTATTCTGTTTGCTGAATAACATTTTCATCTGAATTAGGTATGTTGGTCAGGAATGTTGAGAAGTGTCCTGACATCTTTTGTTTCTTAAAATTGTTGGGTGAGGGAGGCAGGGGGCATAATACTTCGTATATAGAATAAGAACTTCAAGAAAACTACTCTGTATAACTAACCTGGTACAAATGTATCTTAATATCATACTTAGTATTAGGCTTTGCTAGAAGATGGTTAACTCTATCTTCTTTGGTACTGGATATACTGCAATTCCAGAAAAGATAATTCTTTTTTGGAATTACAGAAACTTTATGTACTGTATAGCAATTATGTCCTTGTCAATAAGCAAACTTGCTAAAATATTGCTAAAATATTCTGCATAACTGGAGGCAGTATTTCTTTTCTTAGTACATACATGTGGTTTGTGATTAAGAAAATTATATATAAACTCTTTCCTATTTCCTCATGTTTTTTCCATTCTTAAATTCCACTTTGACATTCTTTTATCAGCCCTGCAGGCTGAAGGTACCCAACTTATGTTTAAAAATCTGTTAAGATTTCTGTCCAATCAAATAGACCAAGAAGTTTAGTGCAGAAATAAAAGAGTCCATTCCATTCTATGCCTTTTTATTTTTGTCAAAAAGATGTTAACTTTGATTATCCTCTAGGATGATTTATTTTCAAAATCAAGGATATAAACTGCTTCGGAACATCTATTTGCAGCACAAGCAATTTCTATTGAAAATATACAGTTATTTTTAACACTTAAATGTTTTAAACTTTATTATGATGCATTACAGTGTCTTGTACATTTTTAGAAACAGAAACAATAAAGAAGCCCCAAGTAAGACCTTCAAAGATTTACAAGAAGGCATTTGGTGGTAATGGATTTCCATGGTTTACCTATCTGAAAACTTTATATGGTGCAATACTAAATGAAGTATCACAATTCAGTCTATATGGGATTGCTATATGGGAAGCCTAACAAGACTGTCCCAAGGAGGAATGAGTGTAGCATGTTTTGCTTATGTGTCATCCATACTACAAAAGCATCACTGATTATCAGGAGCCTTCCAGGTACAATTCAAGGTGTTGATCTTCCCTTTTACAGCCAATTATAGCTCAGGATTCTAGGTCTGTAAAATTGCTGATCTGCATGAATTTGCTCACCCAGCGATACTCAATGAGAAGGGTTCGCTGTGAATCACCTCCTCAAGAGAATGGCAACATCAAAGACATTGGAGGTAGGTCTTCTAGGTAATGGATTCTTCCTCTGGAGCAACTTATCATTAAAAATACAGGTGCAGGGATGTCCATATTGGAATCAGAAGTCAATATGGAACACTATGAATTGAAGCCTTGCCTCTGTTATAGCACTTTGAATACAAAACCCTGCACAGCCCTTCTAAAGACTAGAATGTATTGGGAAGATAGTGCTATGGCACTGCCTCTGTGACGTGGACACACAGGAACAACAGAGAATGTGCTTCTCCAGTGCCAGACTACAGAGATATTCACAGTAGCTTCTTCTCACTATTATTGCATACTGGTACATTACTGCACCATTACTCAGGGTGCACAGAACAATTCTTCAACCTCCTGTTGGTTTCAGATACCAACCCTATCACAACATGCAATGTTGCCAGGTTCTGTGCAGCAGTGCTCAAAAGTTATCAGATGGTGACCTCAGCTATATGCTGCTGAATTTCATTATCACCTAGTTTGCCATATCAGAGTCCTTTCTAATTTGGTAAAGTCTTCTACACACTTTTTATGTTTTCTATAACCCATCTAATGCCTCTCTTTTTGATTCTTTTCAATTATCACCTTTTATATATTCTTCTAATTTTTATTTGTGTATCTTTTATATCCATGATGGCAAACCTATGGCACGTGTGCCGGAAATGGCACGCAGAGCCATCTCCGGGCATGCAAGCTGTCGCCTGTTGATCTTCTGGGTTCCAGTGTGCACATGCACGCCGCCCACCTGGTCTTTGCAAGTGCGGGAACACCAGAAACTGGAAGACCAGCTCCGTGGCACACATGCGCACCAGTTCTGGTTTCCAATGAGCACATGTATACTGGCCAGTTGGTCTTCACGTTCGCATGCGCACCAGAACCTGGAAGACCAGGTGACTAGCACATATGTGCATGCTGGAAACTGGAAGCTTAGCTTCCTGGTGTGCGTATGCATGCCAGGGAACTGCTTTCCCGGTTTCCTTCACTCCCACGCATGTGCACAGGGAAGCTGCTCTTCCGGTCTCTGGTGCTCCCACTTGATGCCAAAAAGATTCACCAACACTGTTTTATATGTTCTAGTTATTCCTAATCTTTTAGATTTTTATTTTTACTCTTGATGTATCTTTGTTTTTTAATGACTGTAACCTATGTTTCTTTTGTAAACCTATGATTCTAATAAAGATTTCATTTCATTTCATTCATTTGACTGAGATGTGGTACAGGAATATACTGTAGATAAACACTTGTCTCTTAAAGACCCTTCATGGCTGATAGAGCTGAAAGCCAGATTAGGTGGCTTTTAAACTTTCTGTGATGCAGAATTACAGTACGGTTGGACCAGGTTGTTATTTAGTCTTCTTCAAGGTCCTTCAGCTTCACCTGATAAAAGGCAACTATTACTACTTCCCTAGTTCATCCACCTATCCCAGAGATCATCTGTTACAGTTACTAGTTACAGAATATAGAATAGCCTACCTTACAGGATTACTTTTGTAGAGAAAAAATGAAGAGAGAATGCCATAATACACCATACTGAACTTCCAGAGCAAAGACAGAAAATAATTTAATGGATACATTTAAACACATATACTCCATAAAGTAAAAGAATTGAAAGGGAAATGGGTCGGTCACATAGCAAGACGAACTGATGGCATATGAACCAAGGCAGTTGTAGAATGGATCCCACTTGATAAAAAGTATCAATAAAGACCTAAAAGAAGATGGATCGATGATGTCAGCAGGTATTGTGGGCCAATTGATAAAAGAAAGCTCAGGACCAAATTGATTAGAAACATGCAGAAGGGGCCTTCATCCTGCTGCGGATAGACAATGGCTAAAATGATGAAGATGATTCTATAAATATCATTCAAACTTACAAAACGAAAATTAAAATAAATCTGAAGTACCTGCCCCAATATGTTGCCTACATCAGCGGTCCCCAACCTTTGCAGCTTGGTGGCCCGGTGAGGGGGAGTGGGGAACCAGACCAGGAGTGGGTTCTAAAAATTTTTACTACCAGTTCTGTGGGCATGGCTTATTTTGTGAGCATGGCTTGATGGTCATGTGACAATTATTTAGGATTTAGCAGAGGTACTGGTCTACCAGGCTTCTAACTGCTTGCAGAGCTGTACCGGTCTACTCATTTATTTTTGCAGGCACTGGTCTACCCATGTATTTTTGCAGGCACTGATCTACTCATTTGTTTTCTTTTAACACTGATGAGTTGTAGGGCGGCTCTTTGAAGCCCTGTGGCAAGAGTTTAAACAGTTGTTTTCCCTCTAGCCTATCAGCTGGGACTCAGGAAGCAGCAATAGATTGGGGGTGGGGCCAAATAAAAGGTAAGACTAATGTGGGGGGGCGCAGGGGGTGGAGGGGCAGGAGGCGGGGGGGTGAACCGGGAGGAACCCACCACTGAACCAGACCGTGCAAGTGGCAGGTCAGCACGCATGTGTGCACAGCTCAATTTGCACGAGCAGTAAGATGGTATACACATGCATGAGCACGCAGCTCAACTTGTGCAAGTTGAGTTGCATGCATGTGTGCACATGTACCATCAGCCCGCCGTTCACACATGCTGAGCTTTGCACACATGCAGACTGGCCCACCACTTGCATAGCCTGGTTGTGAATAGGCCACAGCCTGGTAGTGGGCTATGGCACATGGGTTGGGGACCCCTGGCCTAGATGGAAGACTTAGGAACCACAAAAACTCCTACAACATTGCCTATTAATACAACAATACAACAACATTGCCTATTAATGCTAAAAGATATTGAGAAACCTTATTTATCACTTCCTTTTTTCTGGAATTAAGCAAAAATGCCAAAAGAACTAGGACAATATTTTGGAATTAAATTCTAGTCTGAATGTTTGCATCTAAATTCCAGAATTGCTTGAAATTCAGAAGAGTTAGAAGAGTTCTATATTTTAGTTGCCTAACGTTTTCCACTGCTGATTTAAGAGGAATTTAACTAGAACTCTAACTAAAAAAAAAGAAGCTGTAATCTAAAGCTATGCTGAAAAGGAAGTTTGTGCTGCAAACCTCTGACTCATCAGAAAATGATGCAGATGTGAAAGGAAATCGTTTTTCTGCCTGGCTATATTTTTATCCTGTTGGGAATCTAATGTTTGGAAACCCCTGCATTTTTTCCTTAAGTACTCTTAATTGTTGGTGTAAAATGCCTCATGATCTGTTCATTTATGCACATTGTATATACTTATATAATTTTATTAAATGTATCTTATTTGCACCAGGATGAATAAGCTCAGAATTCATTTGAAAAGACATAAAATACAGCAAGTTAGGTATAAAATGTTAAAATGAACTTGCATTCTTTATAAAAGTTTCTCTATAAGGAAAAAGTTGGCAAAGCTATTTGTTAAATGCTTTATCTTGGGGAATGGATTTATACATTGGGTTAAGTCAAAATGTACGTGTTTATACATTTAGATTTTGGACAAACCTTGATTCAAAACATGTTTTATACTTTAACATCTTATTTGATTCTGCCAATTATGGTTTATTTGATGAATCATATTAAACAAACAATTATTTGTTTAACATGATTCATCAAATGAACTACAATTGGCAGAATAGTGCCATATTCTGTACACAAACCTATTACTTATATATTTAATAAATGCATCATTAATCAAGGCAATCAAAATAATATACCCTCTTACTTCCAATGAAACATTAAACAGCGTTTGAGTTGACTTGAAAAAATAACTGGGAAAGACATAATTGAAGATAATATAGCCAAAGACCACATAGAGAAAAAGAATGGAAGGGAGGTTGGGGTCTTGAACTCAGTTGAGTCATTTTTTATTGTTTTGTTGTTTCTCTTTGTTATTGGTTTTTTTTTATTGTACCAATACACCAAATATTTGAAATAAATATACAACTCACAATGGGCTTTGACTTAACTTAAGCAAGACTGAGTAGCTTTGGGTATTTGCCCTTACACCTCTGCTTCTTGGATAGATGGCACTACCCCAGACATACCTGGTGCACCATCGGGGGGGGGGGGGGCAGGGATCCTCCTGGACTTGCAGCTCAGTGCCCAAATATATATATTCTGTATTGTTTTAAATTACTTTATTGTTTTATGTTTTTATGATGTATGCTGCCTAGAAGCATGGATTGAGGTGTGCTGCTATACAAATTAAATAAACAAACTTTCGGGGGGGGGGGGGTTGCCTTTAAATCCCTTTTTTTTAAAAAAGTGCTACTGACTGTCTGGATACATACCTGCAGTTTTCTTGGCAAGGTTCTGTTGGAAAAGGTTCCTTCAGAGAGAGAATGACTGGTTCAAGGTCACTCAACTGGTTTTGTGCCTAAGGCTAGGCACTAGGAAACTCAGCTTCTGAGCCTGAAGCTAGAAACTTAAGCAAGAAGCTAGCAAGAAGCCTGAAGCTAGAAACTTCAGTCACCATATCAAACTTGCTCTCTTTATTACTTACACTTAGAAGGACCTGGAAGAAGTGTGTCAGAGGAAAAACCTCTTAGTATATTGCTGCAATTAATCGATTGATTTGTTTTGAACAGTTTGAATGAACCAATCAGACCACAGTTTCCTGGCTGAGTTTCCTGCACTTTCCAATGGTCAGTTGAAGAGTATATAAGTAGCTGCAGGATTGCAGCCAGCAGAGGGAGGGAGGGAGGGAGGGAGGGAGGGAGGGAGGGAGGGAGGGAGAGAGAGAGAGAGAGAGAGAGAGAGAGAGAGAGAGAGAGAGAGAGAGAGAGAGAGAGAGAGAGAGAGAGAGAGAGAGAGAGAGGGAGAGAGACTCATGCAGACTCTCACTGAAACCCTCAGAGAGAACCTCCAGAGCTGAAGTCACTACAAAGAGCTGAGTCACTACTGTGCTCCTGAGAAGACTCACGAACAACTCAGAGAGCCTCCCACGTTTGGGAAGAAGATTAGAGCTAATGGATTTTGCTGAGAGGAGAATTCTTTAGGCTGTTGATGCCTTCTTGTAGGTTTTGTTTTTATGTGTTTTTATTATTAAACCAGTTACTTTTTTAAGACTCGTCTCTCAACTTGCATGCTTTAGTGTGTTTGTGTGCGTATCGGATCACAGTCCATTAGAACCCAAAAACCTTTCTTCATAAAGTGAAATATCTGAATCTTTTACATTTGGGATTCAGGCTTAGGCATGGGTCAGAAAGTAAATTGATGAACAATGGTGAGATCCTGATAGAGAAAGTAGACACTGTTGGTTGTGCTGGATATTTTGTTGGCTTTGAATACCACTTCAGAAAATGAAATGTCTATTGATTTAGAAAGCAGCTGTCTCCAGGACATTATCGTCTTTAACTCTCAGTGAGGTTGTGTTTCCCCATAGAGCAGGGGTGTCAAACTCACATTGTCATGGCGGCATCATGTGACATATTGGGACTTTTTTCCACTTTGCTAAACTGGGCATGGGCGTGGCCAGGGCATGACGCATCTGGCCCGCACACCAGGAATTTGACAGCCCTGCTATAGAGATTGGTGCATAATTTTGGCAATTTTCAGGAATTCTCAGCTTCTGCTGGAACAGCATTTGGAAACTATGGCTGTGGGAGCTTTGCTTAACTTTTTAGCTGCTTCTGGCATAAGAGGAGCTGGTAAAGACAATTCTGCCCTCATCACATTATGTGTTAAGTATGGTAATATACTGCCCTTGAAGATCACCCAGATACTTCAACTAGTGTAATTGCTACTGCTCATGTACTAATTGGAACACTATGCTTCCATCTAGCCCCAGTTCTAATGACAGCTGAAATGGTTGCTGGTTTGTTTTCCGATATAATTCAAGGAGCTGGTTATCACTTTAAAGTCCAACATGGCTTGGAAGCTGGCTATCCAAATATTTGCTTATTGCAAATGGAGTCCGCCCACCCAAAAGCTACCTGCAGAAAGTGTTTAATAGCAGCCCCTCCCCAAAAACAAACAACAAGAGAGGACTCAGAGGTCAGGATTTTCTGCCAAAGTGCCCTTTCCACCAGAAATAAGATCCATGCCCACTCTCGATATTTACAGATTTTGTTAAAACACGGTTATTACAAACAGCATTGGGTATTTAGGCCTACGTGGTTGGTTCTTGTTATTTGTGTGTGTGTGAATAACTTAGAATTAGAATTCGTGAAGTAGCATAAAAGCATAATCAATCAATCAGTATGAGCCTGTTGACATCTACATTCAAGATTTAATCAATGAACATAGCTCTCATTGAAACAGAGGAATCATAAATTGTTTCTCATTCGATTTTTAATAGCTACTAAATTTAACTTAAATCTTTATCAACTTTATAAACTTAATCCCACCCACATTAACTCAGAAATTGCGATTATGGTATTGCTTTGAGGTAAATAAGTACAAAGTTACAGCTAAATTATTTTAGTCTCTGTTGAATCATGATGAACCCAGAATACATATCTCACTGCAACTGTTTAAAGCTTGTTGCCTCTGTAAATAAATAAGCAAGCACTCCTCCAATAGCAATGCTAAAAAGAGAGTTACAACCTCACGATGTAGGCCTATGCTAATTTCTGTTGGCCCCTTATAGTCTGATTCTAACCACAACTAGCCGAGTGGGAATTATCTTTCCCACTTGGGAGTTCTCTACTTTATCTTCTCTCTTTTGGGAATTTGGGAAACAGGGAATTGCTATTTTGCCATGCACTTTGTCTGTGCCTGCATTATGATATTTATCTTAGGTAGCACTAAGCAAACGTGTATAATTGCTTTTCATTAGTCAAATCCAATATTGATAATCCTAAGGGCCCATGGAATATATGCTTGCATTTTTCTTAAGTGCTTGTGGCTGTGAAAGGCATGCAAATGTTGGAAATTTTTAAAACCTGATTGCCCCATCATTCATTGTCAGCACAAGAGGTTAGTTTTATTTTTGTGAATTTTTATGGATTTATCACCAACTGGAGACGTTCCATTTGCTTAAAAAAAACAAAAAAAACATATATTATGCTTTTCAAGAGGTTTTTTGCTGGATTGGGACTGGAATGGGACTGATCTGCAAAAAGAACATATCTATATTAAGCCCAACAGGCATCCTATTTTGGGGGTCTTTGACTGTTTGCTTGCAGACATTTCATTACCCAACTGGACAACATCATCAATTCTTTCATCTTCTTCCGTCACCAAAAAAATTGCCTACATCAAGAAGTACATTGTCAAATACACAATAAAGCCACCACATGAATTCATTAGGCGAGACCCGAGTCAAAAACAGTAACTGTGAGAGGGACCTTGGAGTCTTGGTGGATGATCACTTGAATATGCGCCAGACATGTGCAGCAGCAGTCAAAAAAGCTAATACAATCCTTGGTTGTATAAACAGAGGCATAGAATCAAGATCATGTGAAGTATTAGTACCGCTTTATAAGGCCCTAGTAAGACCACATCTGGAATACTGCAACCAATTTTGGTCAAAAAATATGTTACTACAAAAAAGATGTTAAGAGTTTGGAAAAAGTTCAGAGAAGAGCAATTAACATGATCAAAGGCCTAGAGACTAACCAAATTGGTTAGCCAAAGGCCTAGAGTAACCAAAACCAAATCCTGCAGCCGTTCTTCATATGTATATGAAGAATGGCTGCAGGATTTGGTTTTGGTTACTCTAAAGAAAAGAATTAGGGATGACATGATAGCAATATCTCAGTACTTGAGGGGCTGCCACAAAGAAGAGGGGGTCAAGAGAAGCAACCTGAAATTAAGGAGAAACATCCTAACAGTGAGAGCAATTAACTAGTGGAACAGCTTGTCTCCAGAAATTGTGGGCATTCCATCACTGGATGTTTTTTTTAAAAGTCTAGACAGTCACTTATCTGAAATAGTATAGGTTCTCTTACTTAAGCAGGGGACTGGACTAGAAGATCTCTAAGGTGCCTTCCAACTCTGTTATTCTATTCTATTCTATTCTATTCTATTCTATTCTATTCTATTCTATTCTATTCTATTCTATTCTATTCTATTCTATTCATAAACAATGGTTTAATATTATTGTTCCTGCTAGTCCCTTCCAGCTCGTTCTGTTCTTTTCTGTTCTGTTCTGTCCTGTTCTGTTCCCAATCCTTATTTCTGGGTATTTTACATCTTGCTTGATCTTGATTTTTACAATCCCTCAAAGTCCACACCATTTCTTTTACTTCATATTTGCCCTTTTCTCTGAGGATGAAAAATTCTAGGTAGGTTTTATAGAAAGAGACAGTTTAGTGTAATGGTTAAAGGCACCAGGCTAGAAACTAGGAGATCAGCATTCCAGTCTCACCTTAGAAACAAAGGCAGCTGGGTGGCCTTGGGTCAGTCACATTCTCTAAAACCTAGGAAGGAGACAATGGCAAAACACATCTGCATTATTGTCAAGAAAACTGCAAGGATTTGTCTAGATAGTTGTCAAATATCAAGATTGACTCAAAAGCACTCACAAAAGTTTTATAGAGATTTCCTTTGATATAGTAAACAGTTGAATTTTCTGGCAAATGTACAACTGATTTTTTTTTTATCTAGACAAGTTAAGACCACTATGGAAACAAACACATAACATCAGATTGTTAGCAACATCATTAAAACTTTCCAAACTCCATTGCTAAATTGCAAGTCTTCAGATCTCCTATCTCACACTTGGGAGTTTCACACTTTAGTTCATGGAAGTGTTAGGCAAAGACTGATGCCTGCTGCAAGGCAGCAAGTTTGTCTACCTTTCTTGCTGATTTTACATAAATCCAATCAAATTATAGATCTTCCGTGGGGAGGAACAATAAGAAACAGATTCAGCAGGAGAGTTTTGTGCTGAAGATGTTTCCATTCTCTTAGGAAACCATCAGTAATCCACAAAAACTGTTAGAAAGGTAAGGAGCCCTTAGGCCATCAAATGCAATTCCCAGCTCAGTGCAAGAATCCAAATCAAGCCATACTGAATGTATGAGTATCTAATTGTAATTGAACACATCCTGTGAAGGGGAGCTCAACATTTCTCTTAATAATTGGTTCCATTTTTGGACTATATTGAGAATTATTCAGACAAACAAAATAAAACCAATCTAACAAAAGAGAACTCTCCTTTTGCATGATATGCAATAGTTCAGAAAAGTTTAATTCTCATATCCTTAATTACCCTTGCACAATGAGAATTGTTCTGTATGTCGATGGTACACAAATTTTTCATTTACACAATATTTTCTCAGTGATTTCTAGTCCAAAGAGGATCTATTAATTCCTACACATATAACAGAAATAAAGGAAGTATTGCAAGGCATAGACAGACTGCAAACCCTTGATTCTAGCATACGGTACTGCACATTAATTGCTTCCATCAATCCATAATTGTACACAGGCAATTCTGATGAAAATTATTGATCCACACTTACCTGCAGATCTGCAATTTGCTGGGCAACAGAAACAAATTTTGATGCCCTTTGAGGAGGTAAATGTCCTCCTAATTCCTTGAGTTAATCAAGGAATATCAAGAAAACCATTCTCACAATCTTTTACTTCATTCCACAATAACTTCTTGTAGCCTTTTTCTTATTATATAATGGAAAACAAAAGTGAAACTATACTTATACAATTTGATTGATTTGTTCTTGAGCAGTAATTATGTTAATTGCATCTGACACTAGTCAAGGGCAGCAAAAGGCTCTTTTCTTCTATTTTGAGCTTATAACAAAAGAAAAATACAGGCACACAAGAGATTTACATTATTATATTATACCTGACATGAGTCAAATGAGGTTCCACTAAAAGCTCTGTCTTCTGTCTGAGCATTAGCCTTTTAAAAGCTCTACTGAAAATTAACTGTGCGCTGAATATATGTACAATGTATGCAAATGTTTAGAAGAAGCAAAACCAGTTTGTATTCTGCTAATATAGAAATATTCCTTGAATCCACCTGATTGTTTTCTCCTAGAGAAAACTATTAGGGATAATATGAAGGGGAGGTTTTTAACCAATGAAACTTCCATTTTCAGTGGCAGCAATGCCTGTGAATAATATTTGACATACAGGAGCAGCAAAGTGCTATTGCTTGTTATAGTTTCAGATACAAATTCATACCTTCTCCTTTAACTTGAAGCTGGCAGTAATTTTGATTATTCAATTAAATTTCATGACAGCATTGAACTTTTAAACTGCATTTCATCATCATACAAATGGAAGCTGTAATTTGGGGTACATAAAGTGGAGATGAGTTGCATTAGATTTTGGTTCTATGTAGAGGAGTTCATAACTGTGTCAGAGAAAATAATATTAAATTAACAGAATGTTATTTAACCTTCTTTTTATTCTCCTTGGACTCTGGACTGTTCACAACATTAAGTGTTTCACATAAAAATGAGCAAAGAGTCCTGGTCATGGTCACCATCTTGATTTTTTTTAAATCTCACTCACAGAATCCCTGAGCTAGTTCTTTATCTTTTATTGTATATTCTTCAGGCTACAATTCCCTGTGTTCAGCCCAAAGGCCAAAAGAAGTCACCCAGAGTGTCAGTTGGCCTCTAAATTGTATGCATAAATATATTAAGTAAGTTAACAAATAAGTTGTGCTCCTGTTTTAGGGCATGGATATACCCAAGTTTTGTAGTACAGTCCCAAATTCTCTTCCGAGTTACCAGGTATTTTAGGTAAGTAAATCACAATTAAACAATGTTTTTTAAAATAGAGTGAGAGAGATTCATGGTCATTAAGAAAATTGTTTTTTTTTTAAAAAATGGAATAATTCAGTTTGCGCTATTACCAGACCCGTTTTTCTTCTTACCTGCCCAAATGTAACTTTAAGGTGTTCTAAAGATCTTCATGCAACCCAGAAATGTATACTTATAACTTAGGGAGAAGTTCCATGAAGCAATTGCTGTACAACATCTGCAGAAATAGCTTCAGGGATATAGTCAAATGTACAGAACAGAGCACTACAAGAAGTTCCATGCTCCTGGCAGTTCTCACTTGTCACTCTGGGAAAAATGTAAAAATCTACCTGCAGTAAGATAGATTCATCAACATAGTCATCCACCTATGATAAATTAATCCACATAATGACACCACCCACTTCAGACAAGAGTGGTTTAATAGGCTATCAATAAAAGTTTAATTTGAAACTTGCCGAGACTATTCAGATAAATTAAGGGAAAATAATGTGTCATTTTTTTCTCTTTTCATTCTATGTTCATTCTGTGTTTTATTTTCATAAACTTGTTTAATTTGATGATGCCTGCCATATGAGCATAAAGATGCTCCTAAAGATATTATTTTCTTTCCACTGACAGACTTTGTTTATTCCACTGTTGTGGATTTTATTTGTGGGATCTATTCCAATGAGAAATACCTATTCCCCCTCTTCCCCAAAATAAAGCAAAATAAATAAAAATAACTTTATTTACAGGATAGTTGACTTGCTGATTTAGTCATTTTTCAAAAGTTTCTAGCACAGTAGTAGTCAACCTGGTCCCTATCACCCACTAGTGGGAGTTCCAGCTTTCATGGTGGGCAGTAGGGGTTTTGTCCCTACTTTATAAATCACCATTACTGTGGAACCAGTGGGCGGTTAGAAAATTTTACTACTAACAGAGGTGGGCGGTAGGTATAAAAAGGTTGACTATCCCTGTTCTAGCATTTAATATTATTTCCAGATTCATTTATATTCTCAGAGGTACGTACTCTTGTTCAAAAATCTGGAATTTTTGACAAAATAAAATTTTTGTTTAGAAAATTCTGTGATTCCTCAATTTTGACAATATCTTTACAAAAAATGCAATTACTAATGAATGAGAGATGATTTAGTTTCTGAAATTGGAACTATATCATCAAGCTTACCAACTGTATGAAATACCGGAAGCCAACAGTTGGTGTTAATTTTCTGATTTGGGGGATTTTGGAATACACATATATAGCACCTTTGGTTGGATGGATAGTATTAGGATTTAAATACAATAGAACTCTAGTATCTCTGTAAATAATTATATCAATTAGAAAGCTATGGAATAGAATGCCCAATAAAAACAGATTCAATCCTTTTTATCATGCCAAATTGACTTTATGGAAAAATCCAACATTAAAAATTGGAAAAAGATGGTGATGTGGAAAAATTGGATGGAAGAAAGGATATTAACTCTGGATCAGTTGATAGCCAGTGAGAATGAATCTTTACTATATGTTATGCTGAGATACAAATATCTATCAGAAGTAACTTGGTGGTAATATTTACAGCTACATTTGTTAACTACATTGTTTGGATGAGCAGCATTTTCAGCTTCTGAGATACTTGAACTACTAGAACAATTGGTTAAATCTTTCATTAGTTTCTATAGATATTTGTTAATAATCAATTCCATATGCAGGTATTAAGGGATGAGTGGAAAAAAGAAGTTCCTTTATTGCCTAGGCAAAGAAGGGTATCTTAACTTAGAGTGTCAATGTACCTTAAACTATGATTTATATAACAAAAATAATATTTAGAATTCATAGGACTTCATTACGTATGTATAAAAAAGGATTGCCTAGGACAGCATTTTTTTGGGAAATGCAGTAAGGATAACACTTCTTTTTAAAAAAATCACAACAAAGTGATAATATCTAAACTTTAAATAAATTACAGTTACATGAAGTACATTGCAGAAGATTAGCACATCAGGATCTGACAGACCTTCCATGCTGCTGCACAAAACCTAGCTACATGTGCTGTAATGAAAGGTAGTTAATCTACGAGCAGCCTCTGGGCCTAGGTTATTTCTGGGCAAGAGCCAGCTCTGATAACTCCAGCTTTAGGTGGGCAGACTTGTTCCATTGTCTGAATCATTCTCAAAGATGGTGCCCAGAACCTAAAGTCAAATTAGCATCTTCTGCTTAATCATTGACCATTTCCAATAATTTGCCATTGAAAACAGTGCCAAGTATGAAGCTGCTTCTAGCAGCTATGCCAAAATCTTTGAGTCATTAAAAGAAAGCCTGCCTTCTTTTTCCCCTTGCCCCGTTTCTTTTCCTCATGTATCTACTGCTGCCATTTGTTAGTAACAATTTTAGCAGCTGAAAAAGTGGCCTACACAAGACAGGTGCTATGGAAAGCTGTCTTGTCAATGAAACTCCCTAACAAACTAATGGGACATAAATGAAGAAAAAAATGTAACTCTGCTAGTATCCAGCCTTATTATAATGATAAGTGTTGCTGGGAAAATAAATGATTGGCCCCAAGGCCTTGCTGCAGTATGACATAAGGAAGGCTAAACTTGCATTCTGTTTCTATTCCTCACCCTTCAACAACCTGCTCCAAATTTAGGCTCCTTCGTTTCCATGTTCCCTAGGGATCATTGAATTATGCAGTTGCAATAGAACCAACTAAGACCTTGATCACTTATGCAGTTGCATCTCCTTGAAAACCTGTGCTAAACCTTTAGCAATATCTTTGATTTCCAAGTCAGAAGTCTCCAAGCATATGAACGTATCTCCTCCCTTTGTGTTTTACTTTGCTGTAAAGTTGCAAGTAAACATGGAAAATCCACTCAGCAGGGTCTCCTGTTCCTGATTTTTCTCCTAAGGTTTTGGATATCGAAAGCAGGCTAAGATGGATGATAGACCTTCCTCATTACCATCATGGAGAGGAGACAGAGAAAGATCACTTCTATCGGGAGCTCCCTGCACAACATCTACTGCTCCTATTCCTCAGTCCAGAAGAAGCAAGAATCAGCTTGGGCTGCCAACCTTTTAGTCCCAATAATTGTAATCTAGTCTACTGTTAACTGTTAAGATTCACCTTCTGTGAGTTTGCAGGCTAAGAAGCACTTTCTTTCCTTAGATGTTGAGTGAGGCAACCTAATTTAATCTATTCAACACTTGGCTTGAGTGAAGTACAGATGATACAAGATCACTGTGTCTCAGGAGCACAGCAATTACTACACAGGAGGGCCAGGATTCTAGATTCGGCAGACGTCTGGCCTCAGGCCAGTCCTCTGACATTGACAGAAACTTCTGGCTACTGCTAGTTCAATAGAAGACCTCATCATGTCTCTTCTTTTCTTGTTTAAGCATGTGTTGTTGGCTGTTGCCAAGGCTCAGTTATATAGGTGATGTTCTGATCCTTACTTGGACCCTGAAGATTCTAATGTTAGAATTTTCTCCCTGTTTTTCTCTGATTTGCCTAGGCAAAGATGAAATGAATTTTGTCAATGTTCCAGCTCTAAATTTTCAAGCAAGGAAAGGAAAGGAAAGGAAAGGAAAGGAAAGGAAAGGAAAGGAAAGGAAAGGAAAGGAAAGGAAAGGAAAGGAAAGGAAAGGAAAGGAAAGGAAAGGAAAGGAAAGGTGTCTATGGAGATTCTCAGTCATTCAGGTCATGGTATGATTGTCCCAAAAGTGCTTTTTCAAGAGGCAACTGGACTTTCTGGTTTTTCTTTGAAGACATTTCGCTTCTTATCCAAGAAGCTTCTTCAGCTCTGGTGAGGAGAAGAAGCTTCTTGAATGAGAAGCAAAATGTCTTCAAAGAAAAACCAGAAAGTCCAGTTGCCTCTTGAAAAAGCAGCTTTGGGACAAAGGAAAGGAAAACTTCATTTGTCAACCCGATTAGCATTTGCTACTGAATTGTGGGTGAAGAAAGAAGAGAGAGACAACTGGTGCAAATGCTGCATCTTGATTTAATTTGCCCAATGGGGCTTGAACGTGCATCTCATTCCTGAGATGGGTGGAGGCAAAGAGTTATTCCTTTCCGGCAGGAACACATTTCTCTAAATAATTCAAGCTTTTATCTCTTACTTAAAAACAGCAGTCACAATTTTATATTTAGGCTAATGGTTTCCTTCGTGTTTTGCTTTGAGTGGTAGAAGAGAACGGCACCAAGCTGTTCCCCCTTACAATAAAGAGGCATTAACTAATGTTAAATTATCTATTTAGTAGTTCTTTATTATTCTTAAATCCAGGTTTTTACAGTATCATCTCTCATAGCACTAATGCTACAAAAGGCGTTTTCTACTTTTGCTGTAGTCTAAACACAGACAAATAGAAAGTACAAACTGAAAATAATAAAGTTTCAAGGTTCTTACTTTAGAAAGACAAAATCAATAGTTATTCCAGGCAAGAGCTGTAAAATACTTGGTCATTGTCAAAATAATTGCCAAAAATATTCAAACAAATGCCAGCAAAGTTTCTACTGATGCTGGCTATGTCTGTGCAGTGAAAATATCCTGAAAATCAAAAATACTGAACATAGTATTTCTCCTTAATCATCCCAAACAGATCCTTTCCAGCATTACTCCAGACACAATGATTTCACTGCCAAGTTGAAAAAAGAAGACTTGCTATCAAAGGGCTTCTTAACAGAAATTTACATATGTATTTTTATATGCACATTAAATTTAAATATTATTTCTATTTAGTTTAGAATTTATGTCTCTTTTTTGTTTTGTGTTGGTATTTTTTTAAAATGGTGGGATGCAAATAATGGAATCCCATCAGATTGCACTCAATGTTGAAGGTCAGTGTGCCCCTGAAATGAGTTATACAAGCATTTGCACCAATTCTATAAATTTCAACTAGGCTTTCCTCCTAAGACTGAAATAATAAAGGAATTAAAAAGGGAAGGTATGTATGAATCTGTGAGAGAAAAATAACAAAAGATAAATGTGTAAATGCTGTTATATATCCATAGATTTACAGTATCAGCTCTCCCAGGTAAATCACACAAAAAACATGACTAGATGAACTAATACTACTTTATTTAAGACAGGGGTGTCAAACTAGAGGCCCGCAGGTCAGATGCATCATGTGCTGGCCATGTCCACCTCCATTTTAACAAAGAGGAGAAAGTCATGATACATCACATGACGACAATGTGATGTCACAAGTTTGACACCCCTGATTTAAGACTACTTAACAGAGCTTTGGAAGTCTGAAGGTACAAACCTCCTGCTGCCACTTGTAAATGTTTGTTCAATTAAAGCAGGTCCTTTCTAAATTTCTTTCTCTAACCATTATGCCACTGGGGCTCCTATCACTTTTGTCTGATTATTTCCTAGGCATAATCTCTTCTCCTTGTCCCCAAAAGTCATCCACACATTCCATTACACACAGTCACAGAAGAAAACAAAGCAATTCAAGCAAAGTTATCTGGTGATGAAAAGAGTCCCATTATCTTTAAAGCAAAACATCTGTTTTTTGTATTTAGTGTTAAGTATGTCAATTAATAAATACAGCTGGGAGTAATAAGACTAGCCATGAAAGATCATAATCCATTGTATGATTTAGAAATCATGTTTCTACTGTGTACTAGAGGCAATAGAGCTTCTGCATGGTCATGAACTAGACCAAAAATGAAGCCAAATGAGGTAGAGTGGCGGTCACTATCAAACTTCATAAAGTATAAATAATGCAGGCAGAAGCAATGGTCAGAATCCAAACAGGCAATCTAGTCAAATCTGAAAATGGATCCCAAGAGGAGAAACCAAGGCAACAGACAAATCAGATAAAAAACTTGGCTTATACATCACAATTTCCACAAATGCTAACCTAACTTAAGCACTACAAACAATATTTAAGATATTTATTTCCACATTTCCACTACTCATGACAGATCTCCTTTCTACTAAACGTAATTATATATTACAAGACAAGGAATCTCTAAGTACAAGAAATCACAGGACTCTTGTAGATATCTTCAGCTGATGGAAAATTTTGTAAGATGATGTGTTGTTATAACATGGTCTGCTAAAGATTCATTATCAAATTAAACTACAAAATTCTATAACATGTTTCCTTTTTCAATTAAAAGCCTAACAGCTTTGTCACAAAAATATCTTTGATGGAGATATATTTGTGGCCAAGATTAGCCAAGAAATCACCGAAACAGATTGCATTCTCACAGAACTCTACAGTTTCCTTTACAGGCTCTGACCGTATTGGATTAGGATTTAGTGTTTCCTAAAACTTCTTTCAAGTAAATTTGATTTAGAAGCAGCCCATTACAACTTGAGACACAATCCTAAACAAGATTTGTGCTTCATGTAGAATAGCACTAGAAAATAATAATAGGCTGCTGAATTTTGTAATGTCTTTTTCCAAGGAATGAGATGAATTTTGTTGTCAGGGTTCACCCCCAACGAAAGAAAAATCCGAAGCTAGAGTTTCCTCAAACATTTTATTAGAGATGTCATATTGGCACATCTGGGGAAACCCAAATCTAAAAGCTTCCATATTTTCCCCACCCAAAAGGAAATGCAAGTCCCTGCCCCAACACCCACATGTCCATCACGTGGTCCAATCAATGCACCTTCCCAACTGGAGATGTCTCCCAGTCACCCCACTCCATGTGCAGGGCAGGATGCCCTTGACTTTCAAAGAAAAGAATGTTATGCTAGATATCTCTCCACTCCATACAATCCCCCCTCCTAGTTTCCCACAGCACTAAATGTGGCAGCCCTGAAGATCCAAAGTAAAAGATGGCTTCCAGGACTGACATTTGTATCAAATGAAAATCACTGAGCTTCAGAAAAACAAGTCATTTGGATAAAGATTATTTTACATTCCTTTTCAGTACTTATAACTTTGTCACTAAAAGAAAACAATGTCATTTTCATGTGTAGTTGTTGTTTTTGTATGGATTAAAATAACAATTGGTAATATCAATGAAAGTTGCAAACAGTGGAAAGCTATTTTGGGAAGAAAAATGCTTGGTTTATTTAAGTGCATGAATTTGAAAGCTAGATTTATTTATTTGTTGTTTATTTTTCTACTTTGTAAGGATAATATATTTATATATTCTATAGAGATAATTTCAGACAAGACGGTTGAAGTGTTCTTTTGAAATAAATCTTAGCAAATATTTTTATTGGAGATACTCCTAAAATCCTCCAGTGTTTTAATGGTCATTTCGCAATAAGCCACTGCCTTACAATGGGTATTTTGAGCCATCTTTTTCATATGTTTCTAATCATCGTAACTAGTAAAATATTGCTTTAAAGTACAATGATTAGAAAAATCCTAATAATTGTTCCCTGTGATTAGAAGATAGTCTTTGTCATTCGGCTAAACTCCATCCTATCCTATCACGGTATTTTATGAGAAAATGGAAAGTGTTACAGTGTCTGTCTGAATCACTGCAACTGGATCACTCACAAAGTATTTGGTGTGGGTGCATTCTACCATTTTATCTTGTACAATTGCATTGGGCCTAAAACAGACTGTTTGACTCACATTGGGTTTAATCAAATTCAATATACACCCAAAATTCAAATAATTTTGAATTATTTTAGAAAAGATCCTGGATAGCTCTGCAGACTAAGCACCCTAATTAACATCCAGCTGTCTGCAATTACTTCATGTCTGAATCTCACCAGGCTCAAGGTGACTCAACCTTCCATCCTTTCTAAGGTAGGTAAATTGAGGACCCAGTTTGTGGGGGCAATAAGCTGACTTTGTATAAATATACAAAAGTATGAAGGCTATTGCTTAACGCATTGTAAGCCACCCTGAGTCTTCAGAGAAGGGCGGCATATAAATCAAATCAAAATAATAATAATAATAATAATAATAATAATAATAATAATAATAATAATAATAATTTTAGTGCCCTCTTTTTTTAAAAAAAGTCTGTTTCTGCTTAGAATAGAATAGAATACAACACAACACAACACAACACAAGAGAACACAACAGAATAGAGTAACAGAGTTGGAAGGGACCTTGGAGTCTAACTCCCTGATTAGGCAGGAAACCCTACACCATTTCAGACAAATGGTTATACAATCTCTTCTTAAGAACTTCCAGTGTTGGAGCATTTACAACTTCTGAAGGCAAGTTGTTCCACTGATTAATTGTTCTATATTAATTTCTCCTTAGTTCTAGGTTGCTTCTCTCCTTGATTAGTTTCTAAACATTGCTTTTTCTCCTGCCCTCAGGTGCTTTGGAGAATAGCTTGACTTCCTCTTCTTTGTGGCAGCCCCTGAGATATTGGAAGACTGCTATCACGTCAGTTCTAGTCCTTCTTTTCATCAAACTAGACATACCCAATTTCAGCAACCGTTCTTTATATGTTTTAGCCTCCAATCCAGGAGTGAAATGCTCCCGGTTTGGACCGGATTGCCGGATCTGGTAGCAATGGCGGCGGGTGGTTCAGAGAACCGGTAGCAAAAATCCCTGCCCCACCCCATGCCCAGCTGAGCCACACAATCATCAAAGGTGTTTTCTTTTAATTTTTAAAAGCATTTTTTCTACAACCTCTTTGGCCGAAAAAATGCTTTTAAAAGTAAAAAAAAAAAGCCTCTGATGATCATGCGGTTCAGCTGGGATCATCAAAGGGATCGTTAGCTGATGATCCCAGCTGAACTGCTTTATTGGCAGATGCTTTTTTTCTTTTAAAAGCCTCTGATGATCCAAACTGAGTTGCCTAATTAGCAGAGGCTTTTTTTTCTTTAAAATGCCTCTGACTATCCAAGCTGAGTTGCCTGATCAGCAGAGGCTTTTAAAAGAAAAAAAGCCTCTGTCAATCAGGGAATTCAGCTGGTCAGAGCCTTTTGAAAGCATTCTTTTTACAACCTCTTCACTGAAAAAATGGTTTTAAAAGAAAAAAAATTGGCCATGCCCACCCAGTCACATTAACCCCACCATCACCAAGCCACACCCACAGAACCCGTAGTAATAAATTTTAGGTTTCACCACTGCTCCAGTCCCCTAATCATCTTTGTTGCACTTCTCTGCACTCTTTCTAGAATCTCAACATCTTTTTTACATTGTTACAGTAATATCTGTTATTACTGTAGAATATATCTGTATTTATGGTAATTATGCAATTTACTTTATGAAATTTGTATTATTCCACTGCTAATTATAACAAAGTAGTACCAGTTTAAGATATGGAAAGCTAAAAGCTGACATACAAATCTATTGTTTTGGGGAGCAGATATCTTTTTTTAAAAAAAAACATTGCTTTTGTTATCTTTTTCCAAAACAACTGCGATATAATGTGTTTTTATCTGCAAAATTGGTATAACTTCACAGAGCAGGTACCACTATCCTTTTATTTGGAGATGTCCATTTACTGACTATAATGTATCTTTTCCAGTACCTTTTCTGCTTTTATGAATTCTGCTTCACAGATGACCACTTACGACCAAATTGAGCTCCAAATTTATGTTGCTAAGTGAGACATTTATTAAGTGAGTTTTGCCCCATTTACAACCTTTCTTGCCACCATTGTTAAGTGAATCACTGCATTTCCTAAGGTAGTAAAATAATCGTTAAGTGAATCTGGCTTCCCCATTGACTTTGCTTGTCAGATGGTCATACAAGATGATTACATGATCCCAGGACACTGAAATCATCATAAATATGAATCAGTTGCCAAACATCTGAATTTTGAACATGTGACCATTGGGATGTGGCAATGGTTGTAAGTATGAAAAATGATCATAAGTCACTTTTCTCAGTATTGTTGTAACTTCAACAGTCACTAAACGAACTGTTGGAAGTCAAGGACTACCAGTGTTACTTTATTACTCATTGGAGGAATGTGAAACCTTCTATGAGATTTTGGCTACTAAGTCAAAGAAAACATGACTTTGGGTTCCAAAGATGGGAGTCCATCCTTCCTGGCTCTTAGCTCCGAAGACCAATACAATATCCTGTGCTTGATGAAAGGTGTTGATTTAAACTAGTCTTCAAAGCCAGTTTCTTCTAGACCAAATAGAAGGCTACTTGCTTCCTTTCTCTGATCTTCCTGATGGTTAGAGTTATACTCTTATTATTGGTCTTAACCATTATTCCCCATTGTGTATAATCTTTAGCCTGTTTGAGAGAACTGAGAATATAAGGTATTAATAAATAAATACTTCATGCAGAGTTGTAGAGACACAGTACTATGATTCATTATGAACATCTTTTATTATCTCTTTTATTATCTCCAACGTACCTGAGGGCAGGACAAGAAGCAATGAGTGGAAACTAATCAAAGAGAGAAGCAACTTAAAACTAAGGAGAAATTTCCTGACAATAAGAACAATTAATCAGTGGAACAGCTTGTCACCAGAAGTTGTAAATGCTCCAACACTGGAAGTTTTTAAGAAGAGATTGGTTAACCATTTGTCTGAAGCAGTGCAGGAAATCCATAACAACACTATTATTCTATTCTATTCTATTCTATTCTATTCTGTTCTGTTCTGTTCTGTTCTGTTCTGTTCTGTTCTGTTCTATTCTATTCTATTCTATTCTATTCTATTCCTTGTTGCTCTAGAAGGAGAAGGAAAATGGCTTTACAGGAAAAGGCTTCAGGGTAGTCACCAGAAAATTTGCTCTCAGTAGCAAAAGTGCTGGTCATCCTTTAATGGTTGGTGGGAATAAGTAAATAAATAAGCAATAAGGACATTTTCATTTTCTAAGAGGATCCTTAAAATCTTTACAAAATTATTTTGACTGCTGCTTTCTCTACTGTTGCCATCCAGGATGCATCACATTCTTTACAGACAATGTATTCTATTCCTACAGTATATGATTGTAACAGTAAGCAGTTTACTCACATTGACATATGAACAGCTTCAAGGGACTTCACTCCATTCAAATAAAAGATTCGTCTTTTGTCTATATCCAGCAAGTTCAAGGACAAATAATTAGGACAGTGGATAATATTTCTCCCATTGCTAAATTATGAATGTTCTACAGGTCTCTTCCTAGTACCAAAAAACTGCCACTTTAGAACAGTATGAAATTAAACCCTGGATTATTATGCCATTTTAATGGCCAGACTTGCATAAGTTGATACTCTGCAGCCATCTATTCTGCTCATAATAAAGTGTAAAATTCCACTTTTCCATGCTTTTAATCACTCATAAAAGATTTGGTGTGTGAGTTATGTTTCCCTTTGCTTTGAAAAAGGAGTCAGGGTGGCTGTGGCTTCATTGCTTCTTATAGGTAGTTGGTGCCAGCACTCTGATCCATATGCATGAACTGAAGTTACACATAAGAGCTTACTAAACAAACTGGACAGCGTCCCAGTGGGAACACTCAAAAATGTATTAATCAAAGTCAAACAGCAGAGCAAATTGAACCAGTTCATTAATTATGAAAATTGTCTTGCAAAGTGACACGTTGTTAACTGCTTGTGGAGACTTGACATAATTTCATTTGCAAAGTATTTAAATAATTATTTGTCCCAATGTGAAACCATTCATTTTGAAATGGATCTTCCTTCATCTATGGAATTCCTTTTCTGAACTAAAATTTTGCTTCTCTTTATCAGACCCCCATTCCACCAGAACAAATCCATTCTGCATCCTGCCCTACTGTGGCTATTTTCACGGTATTTGGAATGCCACCACAAGCTTACTGAACTTCATAAACACATCAAAAATCACTTCATAAATCACATCAAATACCTGTACAATTAGAACAGCCCCCCCCCAAGGCTGTGTGCTCTTCCCACTTTTCTTCTCTCTGTATATTAATGACTGCATCTCTAACGATCCATCTGTTAAACAATGAAGTTCGCATATGACACAACAGTGATCGGTCTCATTTGAGGCAATAATGAATCCGCATACAGACGGGAAATTGAACAATTAGCCTCATGATGCGACTAGAACAATCTGGAACTGAACACACTCAAAATTGTAGAAATGGTGGTAGACTTTAGGAGAACCTAGAAATTTGAAGGTCTCTACTGTTGATACTGTGTTGTTTAGTATTGTGAGAGATGGAAGTATGGAAATACTGTGTTGTCTAGTATTGTGGAAGTATGGAAATACGGTGTTGTCTAGTATTGTGAGAGGTGGAAGTATGGAAATCAAAAACATCATCAAAAAAGCATGACAAAGAATGTTCTTTCTGCGCCAACTCCGAAAGCTCAAACTGCCCAAGGAGCTGCTGATACAGTTCTACAGAGAAAGACTCACTATTCTTTTCTAGGAGTAAGCTACATAGTACATGATAGTAATAAAGTTTCAATCCCGTAATACATGTTAAAGTATTCATCTGCACCGCTATAACTGTTTGGTTTGGTTCTGTAACCCAACAAGACAGACACAGACACAGACCTCAGAGGATAATTAGAACTGCAGAAAAAACAATTACTACCAACCTGCCTTCCATTGAGGACTTGTATACTGCACAAGTCAAAATATGCACTAAGAGAAATTCCTTCTGTGTCCAATCACAGTTGACCAATAAAAAAAAATTATATTCTATTCTGTTCTATTCTATTCTAAACTGGAATATACCTGTTTCTATTACCCACAGTCATTGGAAATACCACTCTTAAATATAAGGACGGTTTTTTCCTCTTTCTTCATTTTCTTTCTCTATGGCTATTATAATCTTAGTTGCTGAATGTTCTTTGGAATCTGCCTCAGACATCTTGACTCTTACTTTCAAAATTCACAATTTGAGATGATTTTATATAATGCCATTTATGATTTTATTTATTTATTTATTTATTTATTTATTTATTTATTTATTTATTTATTTATTTATTTATTTATTTATTAGATTTATATACCGCCCTTCTCCTTACGGACTCAAGGTGGTGAACAGCCAAATAAAAAATCAGTACATAAAAATTAAAAAGTTATAAAACACATATAAATTTGGCTGAGAATTAAAAACAAGTAAATATTAAAATACAACAACTCTAAAAACTCTAAAAACTTTTAAAAATTCAACAGGGATCAGGCTAAACCGGCAAGCTGGAAAAGATAAGTTTTTAGGGCCCGACGAAAAGTCCAGAGGTCGGAGATTGTTCTCAGTTCTGGAGGAAGATCATTCCAGAGCGTAGGGGCTGCCACAGAGAAGGCTCTCCCCCTGGGGGTCGCCAGCCAGCATTGTCTGGCTGACGGCACCCTGAGGAGGCCCTCTCTGTGGGAGCAAACTGGCCGGTGGGAGGCAATTGGCGGCAGAAGGCGGTCCCGTAAGTACCCTGGTCCTAAGCCATGGAGCGCTTTAAAGGTGATTACCAACACCTTGAAATGCACCCAGAAGTCCACCAGCAACCAATGCAGCTTGCGCATAATCCCCCGCGTGGCCGCATTCTGCACCAGTTGGAGCCTCCATGTAGAGAGCATTGCAGTAGTCCAGGCGAGAGGTGACGAGCACCTGAGTGACTGTGCGTAGGGAGTCCCGATCTAGAAAGGGCCGCAACTGGTGTATCAGACGAACCTGATAGAAAGCCCCCCTGGCCACAGCTGTCGTGTGATTCTCTAAGGACAGCCGTGGGTCCAGGAGGATGCCCAAGTTGCGCACCCTTTCCATGGGGGCCAATGATTCGCCCCCAGTAACCAGCGATGGTGTCAGCTGGCTATATCGGGACGCCGGCAGCCACAGCCACTCGGTCTTGGAGGGGTTGAGTCGAAGCCTGTTTCTCCCCGTCCAGACCCGCACGGCTTCAAGGCACTGGGACATTACTTCCACGGCATCGTTGGGGTGGTCTGGGGTGGAGATGTACAGCTGAGTATCATCAGCGTACTGATGGAACTCCATCCCAAAACCACGGATGATCTCACCCAGCGGCTTTACATAAATGTTGAACAGGAGGGGGGAGAGGACCGACCCTTGTGGCACCCCACACATTAGGTGCCTCGGGGTCGACCACTGCCCCCGTCAATACAGATTGCGACCGGTTGGAGAGGTAGGAGGAGAACCACCATAAAACGGTGCTCCCCACCCCCAGTCCCTCCAACCGGCGCAACATGATACCATGGTCTATGGTATCAAAAGCTGCTGAGAGGTCTAACAACACCAGGATAGAGGAGTAGCCCCTACCCTGTGCCCTCCAGAGATCATCCACCAATGCGACCAATGCCGTTTCGGTGCTGTATCCAGACCTGAAGCTGGACTGGAGCGGGTCTAAATAGACAGCTTCATCCAGGTACCGGAGGAGCTGCCACGCAACCACACTCTCAACAACCTTCGCTAAAAAGGGAAGGTTGGAGACTGGACAATAATTAGCCAAAATAGCTGGGTCCAGGGAGGGCTTCTTGAGGAGGGGCCTCACCACCGCCTCCTTCAAGGCAGCCAGTAGGGCACCCTCACTCAAAGAAGCGTTTATAATCTCCTGGAGCCAGCCTCGTGTAACCTCCCGGGAGGCCAGCACCAACCAGGAGGGACACGGGTCCAACAACCATGTGAACATGGTTGCGTTCAGTCTTCCCAGAATCCTGTCCACGTCCTCGGGAGCCACAGGATCGAACTCAGCCCAGATAACACTCTCAAGACCTGCCTCAGTCACCCCGCCTGAACTAACCCAGTCAGCAGCCAAATCATCCCGAATCTGAGTTATTTTATCATCCAGATATTGAACAAAGTCCTCAGCATGACCCTGCAATTTATTATCTAACTAACTAATAGCAAACTTGCTATTTTTTTATTTTGTGGTATTTATTGTCAAACAAAATGGACCATAGCCAACCTACGTTTTTTTATATTCAATGGCGTTTAGCTGTAATAGTGGTTGATAGATGATATATGGTTTCTTTACTGTTTGATAGTATTTGAGTTGGCAGCTTATGATCTTTCTTATTTGATAAGTGCAATAATATATAGCAATTGTCAGCACCTGGATTACCTTGGCTGACCTCAAACAATAAGAGAATCGGTACCCTTGGGAAATCAGGAGGCGATCCATAGTTCCAGGCCAGACCTGGTCTGAAAGTCACAAAAGCATCCCAGAAGAATGAAGTGACCAATACCTTCTAACCTGTTGCCAAGAAAACAATTAGGTGTGTATCCACCAAATCACCCATGGAAGCCTTTTTTTTAATAATACAACAAATGCTAAGTCTTGGACTATAATTTATATTTTTCTTCTCACTATTCTTTTCTAGGAGTAAGCTACATAGTACATGATAGTAATAAAGTTTCAATCCCGTAATACATGTTAAAGTAAATTCTGCCAAACTGTCTGTGATTCGTTTTAAAGTCACTATGCATAATTAAAACCGTATTATGTTCTTAAATTAACTAACAGTTAGCAGAAAACATGTAGCCTGAATACACCATGGGGTGGTGTATTATTCCTTTCAAACCCATATTTGAATTATTGGGTCAGTATGTACCCTGTTTCCCCCAAAATAAGACATCTCCTGATAATAAGCCCAATCGGGCTTTTGACCGCATGGCAATAAGGCCAAGAGCTTATTTCAGGGTTCAAAAAAAATATAAGACATAGGTCTTATTTTCAGGGAAACATGGTATAGGGTGATATTCTTTGACCTATCCACTTCCACATACCATCAGAAATATCTGGATAAAAAATAACTTGGCTGTGACCATTAAAATGTTAATAAATGGAACTAATATATTGAAAGTAAATCTAAGTGGAATCATGGCATTCTTCAATCTTTGTCTCTCTTATGCAACAGTATATAAAGACATGAAACTGTAGTATTTCATGCGTGCATTCATACTTTGATGTAATTCATATTAGAAGTTTTCTGATTTGAGAGCCCCCAAAATTGAAGGAGATACAATGTAACTAAGAAGTACTATAGTCTTTCTACAAACATAATTTTTACAACTAATTTGAGTTAGAAACATGTCAATTTAGGAATAGATGGATAGATAGATTAAGGGGCATGGTGCCCTTGATGTGATGTCTCGCTGCCTGGAGGCCGTGCGGGTCTGGATGGAGAGAAATAGGCTCAGACTCAACCCTTCCAAGACTGAGTGGCTGTGGTTCCCGGCGTCGCGAAATAGTCAGCTGGTGCCATTGCTGACTATTGGGGGTGAATCTTTGCCCCTCACAGAGAGAGCTCGCAATCTGGGCATCCTCCTGGAGGCACAGCTGTCTTTAGAAGACCATATGACGGCCATGGCCAGAGGGGCTTTTTATCAGGTTCGCCTGATTCGCCAGTTGCAGCCCTTTCTGGATCGCGACGCCTTGCGCACGGTCACTCACGCCCTTGTCTCCTCTCGACTGGACTACTGTAATGCTCTCTACATGGGGCTCCCCTTGAAAAGCACCTGGAGGCTCCAGCTGATCCAGAATGCGGCCGCGCGGGTGGTCATGGGCACAACTCATTGTGCCCATGTGACACCCCTCCTGCGTGAGCTGCACTGGCTCCCAGTGGTCTTCCGGGTGCGATTCAAGGTGTTGGTTACCACCTTTAAAGCGCTCCATGGCATTGGACCTGGGTACCTTCAAGACCGTCTTCTGCCACCAGTAGCCTCCCACCGGCCAGTCCGCTCCCACAGAGAGGGTCTCCTCAGGGTGCCATCGGCCAAATTATGTCAGCTGGTGACACCCAGGGGGAGGGCCTTCTCTGTGGGAGCCCCTGCCCTTTGGAATGAACTGCCCCCAGAAATGCATAAGATCTCTGACCTCCGTGTATTTCGCTGTGCCCTTAAAACCTTGCTGTTCCGCCAGGCCAGGCTATCAATGTAAAGATTTTAAATTGGTTTTAAATGTGGGATTTTAAATTGGGGTTTTATATTTGAGCCAAATTATTTAATATTTTTAATTATTTTTAAATTTTGTCTGTCTTTGTGCTTTTAATCAGGCTGTACACCCCGAGTCCTTCAGGAGCGGGGCGGTATAGAAATAAAATTATTATTATTATTATTATTATTATTATTATTATTATTATTATTATTATTATTATTATTATTATTATTCAGTGATAAAAGATGCTCAGTTTATCATCTGGAAAGCTGACAGCCTGGGTTTGAGACCTGAGTACCGATATGTGCTTATTGTGAAAGAGATTGGTGTGATGCCACACTATAAATATTTTCCTCCTAACTTCAGAACAACATTTTTCAAAAAGCTAACGCATTTTGATGCAAGTAGCAAAAGGAGAGCAGGCTAGTTCAGTTGACAGAGCTTACCCTCTATGGTTCCCAGAGCTTGGTTCTTTAGGTTTTCCTATTCTTCAGCATCTCTCATCTCAAGTAGCAGCATAATAAAGCTGCATCTGCCACCATTGTTTTCAGAGTTCCTTAAAACAACTAGATTAATGGCAAAATATCTACTGAAAATATTCAGTTTAGTCCAGTTGGTGCCCTGTGCCCATAGATTTAGCATACAATGTCACTTTCTGAAAACTGAAATCACTGATGGTTTGTTTCTAAATAATCAGACAGTTTTAAACTTTGGCCATGGGCTTTTCCCCATTAAATAGGAAATGCTGGGCTGGAAGCAGTGTTTAGTATAGATGTCTGCTGACATCTAGTGACAGTTTATGTAATAAAATAATATTTCTCTTCTTGACTATAGATGTGCAGGGCCACCTCATAATCACATGAAAATGCATTGATTTATTGTTGGGCATCAGAAGAGGAAAAGAGGTTGTTGAGGGTTGGCAACATTATTGTTTGTCAGCTGCCAGGTCTATCAGCTATTCTCATTGGGGGATGGAAAAGCTAGAACTGGAAGTGTGCTATCAATTGCTAGGACTCAAAGAAAATACATCTGTGTGCAATTGTTTTATTTATTTATTTTTATTTATTTATTTAGTTTGTCAAACATGTACGAAGAAACATTGACATGAACACAGGAAATGAGTATGAATAAATGGGGACAGAAGGACAGGGATGGTAGGCACGCTGGTGCACTTATGCACGCTTCCTTGCAGACCTCTTAGGAATGGGGTGACGTCCACATCAGATAGTTTAAGGTTAAAGTTTTGAAGATTTGAGGATGTAACAACAGAGTCAGGTAGTGCATTTCAGGCATTGACCACTCTGTTGCTGAAGTTGTATTTTCTGCAATAGAGTTTGGAGCGGTTTACCTTGGGTTTGTATCTATTGTTTGTCCATGTATTATTGCGGTTGAAGCTGAAGTAGTCATTGACAGGTAGGACATTGTAGCAGACAATTTTGTGTTTTACGCTTAGGTCAGACCATAGGTGGCATAGTTTTAGGTTGTCCAAGCCCAAAATTTCAAGCCTGGTGACATAAACTGAGTTTAAACTGCTGCAGAAGATGAGATCAAGGCAGTTGTTGAGTCTAGTGTTGTTTGTTACTAATTGATCCAGTCCCAGAATAGTAACAGCATTGTACAGGGTTGCATGTATAGGTTCAGTTGTACATTTATTTAGGGTCCAATTAATAAGAGGTAAATTGTGTTACCAAGAAAGATAAGAGTGTGTGGGCAGGAGGCTGCCCATGTTAGTAGTGAAGTTAGCTTGTTCGCATGAACAAACAATCATAATCAGGGGCTCTGTAATTTAATAAGAAGCAAAATGTGGTATTTAGGGACAGTTCGCAGATGATGGTCTCAGGAAGAGCAAGCTCCTGTTTAACTTGTGAACGATTTCTACAGCTGTTTAAGACTCAATCATGGCTGAAACTCACAGCTTAGTTGACTAAGACAGTTTATTATTTATTTAACAAAATGATATGCTACTCCCTTAATTGCCTAAATTAAGTGTGCATTTTTACACTACTTCTTCCTTACTAGAAATCTGAGATTATATGAGAATTATAATGAAGAGATTGAGATCATACAAGAGAAACAGTATTTGAAAAGGAATATCCAGGACAATTTTGTTATCACAACTAGATCATCAGTTTTTTCATTAAAATGTCTCCTATATAACGATATTTAACAAAATAGAAGTCATAAAAGAAAAAAAAAGAATAAGAAAAAATAGTAAGCAATGAGAAAAGAAAAGAGAAAACAAAAGGAAATATAAAAAGAAAGTGAAAAAATATTATAGAGAATTTCTAGACAGCAGTTACAGATACATTTATATTTTGCCCTCTCTTAAGTTATGTCATAGTTACCTTATTTCTGTATGCTGTCCTTTCTAACCTTTAAACACAAAAATTAAACGTTCATTTTTATTTTTTCAGCAAAAATTCCATTAAAAGTTTTCACTAATAAATATAGCTATTGACCTTTCAATAATTAAACAAGTTAATTCTGTCAGCTCTGCTACTTCTGACATCTTCACCAACCATTCCTCCATTGTGGAAATTTCAGTTTTTCCCAAAGGGGCATGTAATGTCAAGACATATATTAAAATAATCTTCCATGTGTTTTTTCTGATTGACTATTCATTAATCTCATCTCCCCACAATCCTAGTTTTAGTTAAATGCTTTTCTTTAAAATTCTTTGTATCATTGTGTGCATTTGAACCCAGAATTAGCACTATTTATTGTATTATGTAAATGGGAGATACCCAACACATGTTTCTTGGTTAGGAATGATCCCTGAAGTTTGTTGCCTTGAGAACCATTCTGTCCATAAATAAACATCACTTCATTTATATGGTAGTGTGGCTTCACACCACTTAGAGGTGGAAAATCCACATAAATTAAGAGTTAATATATTTAGAAAGCAAATAAAAAACTTCTTTTCATATACAAACATCTGGCCCCAACTAATGTTTGCATGACAGAGTTCTATGACTCTGTATGCTTCCATACTCCCCCCACCAAAAAAAAATGGGCCCTGAATGTTGGAAAATTGAAAATTTCTCAGTAATTTGTTACTTTTTGGGTAGCGCTTTTGCCTAAATCTTTTGCCATAGTATTTTATTTTCATGATATTTATAATTTGTGCACTAAAAGGTGCTATATTCTGGTCTATAATTGTAAGATCTGTCCAGTATTCAGTGAATAGATATAGATGAATCATGCAGTTATTTCTGATTTAAAGTCAGTTTTTTACTTTGTCTCACTTAATTTACATTGAACTATTTAATAACATATCTTGAATTAGAAGTCTGCAGTTGACTAACTTGATGCAGGGCACAAAATTTGTCTCAACTGAATTTATTGCAAGCTTTGGCCCCTACAATATTAGGAGAAATAAATGGGGCTCATAGGATCTTGATTTATGACTTAAGAAATGTTATTTCTATAGTCTCCAAAAAAGGCTTGATGACATTTTGGCTTCAAAGTCATGAAGTGGTTTGGTATAGTTAATAATTAAGAAGGTACATTTCCTGTGGGGGAATTTCTTTGTTCATCAGAAATACATATATACCATAGGTCACAAATAATGGTGTAAAATTATTTCTCATTTTCTGGAAGTTAAAGTGGACTTACCACAGATACAGCAAATTACAAAATAGCAAACATGAGAACAGCAAACATGACAATTATGCAGATGGCTGGAAGAGATGCTTTGCACCACACAGGATCACATTTCTTTAAATAACCAGAAGTAGTTTGGAAATAGTTGAACAAGTGGAAAAAAAAGAACAGCAGATTTAATGGTTCAAAGAGAAATGTTCTAGTGGTACTCTAAGAATACAGAGGATTTCTTCAAAGTATTACACAAACTTTTTCTGTTTTATTCTTTAATATGAGCTACTCTAAGTGGCAAACATGCAAAAAGCTACATAATTGTGTATTCATAAAGTAATAAATACAGAAATAAATAACAGAGCCTTCTATAAGGATAATGGCTTGTGTTTCTAAAACTCATTTAAAATTAAACCAATTGGATATGGTCATTAAACTGAATGGTTGAATTTGTCGGTCCTTCTTGGATTTCCAAGTATTTGGAAAATTCCGTTTTTTCCGTTTTTGTTCAGATGCAGAATCATCTAAATTGTAGAAGTTGATTCAGAACAATGCAATTTTATTTAAGGATTCAAATCAACTTTCCATTTTTTTTCTTTGGAAAGTTAATTTGACATTGAGTCCAATTGTCTTCTGGATGTGTCTTTAAAATGAATATTTGCTTGGCTCTTAAAATGAATATAATAAGAATGAAAATGAGAAAAAACACTGCCCATTTTATATTTAAGAACTGCAGAAGATTATGGGAAGTGAAATTTAACACACATCTGAAAGCAGGGCTGATCTGTAATGATTGTGCAGACACACTTCAGACATGCCTCATGAATCTTATATTTTGTCTGTTTCCTGCCACACCCTGTAATGGAAGACTGCTTGGATCTTATTACAAACACCACCCAGATCCTACAGTGTTCTTCTAACAGCTTCAAAAGTCAAGCTCAGTTGATGTGAATGACATGGATGCCTTTGATTGAAGGATTTGTGATTACTGAATGAATTTCTGTCACATTCTGCTCATCTGAATTCTCTCTAAGGAATTCTCCACAGACAAACTACTTCAGAAAGCATGGCATATAGCTGACTTTCTTTTTGATATTACATGTGTTTTTGTTCTTTTGAAAGGCTTTTAGCCCTGAGGTAAGGATTAAGCAACAACTGAGCAGACTTAAAAGACTTCAGAAAAATAACTTGACAGTCTTGAATTTTAAAAAAGGTTTGATTTGTTTTTCGAGACTATATCACTGTTTGTTGCTACCAACAATAACTGCAGAACAGAATCGGTTTTACAAACTGAGTTAACCTTGACAAAAATTGCAATAATGCTTACTGCATTTGTTTGCCTTCTCTGGTATTACAGAAACTTTCAAATATAGTAGTATAAACTATTGGAGAATAATTTAAACAACAACAAACCACACATAAGGAGTGTTTTTCTAACATATCCTTTAGTAATAGTTATATTTTTACATAGGAAGTCAGGAAATAAAATAATTCACAATTGTTTTGGGATGATATCAAAGCTGGATGTCAGCTAGCCAATGACCATATCAAATACTGATATTGTATATTTGCATTATAAATTGTTTCTGGTTCAAATAAATTTATAAGAAAATAAAATTATATGCATCCACTCAAGTCTCTTCCTATTACCTAAATTTCCATTCTCCATATTTTCCCAACTCTAAAGACAATCAGTCACTAGGACTGATTGTCTTTAGAGACATGAGGGATACATAATAGAAAAGGGAGGGCAGACTAGCAATGGTTCATTTCTTTCTAAACTTATTCATTTGTCAACCACTTCACTGACTATACAGAGAGATGGACTGGGTTTGCAATCATACCCTCAGATCAGTAGTGGGATTTAGCCAGTTCGCACCACTTCAGGAGAACCGGTTGTTAACTTTCTGAGCAGTTTGGCAAACTGGTTGTTGGAAGAAATCATTAGGGCAGAGAACCGGTTGTTAAATTACTTGAATCCCACCACTGCTTCAGATGATACTAGTCATGCATCTCCTAGTTCTTACTTTTGTGTGTGTGTAGAAGTCTGTCTGTGGCTGGAGCTCTTGCATATATTTGGAATCCAATCAGCTTCAGAATTCTATGGAGGAGTTGAAGAGGGATAGAACTTCTTTTATGCATATCCAGTATATCATATGGACTAGTCTTTCAATTCAAGGTGTTGGTTATTATCTTTAAAGCCCTTTATGGCATAGGTCCAAGCTACCTGATGAACTGACTCATCCCTCTAGTACAAGCCCACCCCACTCATGCGAGCAGAAAGAACTTTGACTATTGGGATCCCCACCTCACTCTCCGCTGCCCTACCCAACCATCTTTTATTTTCATATCGCTTAACACTTATCATTGTTTCTTTTTCATTGTTTATTCTATTGTTCCATTACTTTATTGCTGTTATGTTTACACTTCTTTTCATCTTTTCGTTTTTATTGTTGTAAGCTGCCTAGAGTAGCCCCATGGCCAGATAGGCAGTAAATAAATTTAACAAATTTAACAAACAAACAAACAAATATTCTTGATGAATGTATGTTATTCTCCTTATATACACTGAGAGCATATATACCTAAGACAAGATTGGACACACCTTGTGTGTTCAATCACACTTGGCCAATAAAGAATTCTATTCTATTCTATTCTATTCTATTCTATTCTATTCTATTCTATTCTATTCTATTCTATTCTATTCTATTCTATTCTATTCTATTCCAAACATAAACAGTATTTAATATCAAACTAGTAATCTCCAGCTATGAGTGACTTCTACCCAAATTCACCACCCCCAGACTGCACAGAACAGACTGCATAGAACAGTGTTTCCAAAGTTTTGCATATTTAAGATGCATTGATTTCAACCCCCAGAATTCTACAGCCAGCATGGGGAATGGGAATTTCTGGGAATTGAAGTCCATACATCATAAAGTTGTCAAGCCTGAGAAATAATGCCTTAGAAGGTGGTATACCGTTGTGTCACAAACTTTATTATAATCATATACCAGGATAAGGATGATAGTGTACAATCACTGGAAAGTATAAAGGATATATCAAGAATACAAATATTAAAAAATTATGAAAAGTTGGAAAAGAATTCAAAAATATATGTGTTCTGCCTCAGCTCCGGAATCCCAAGGATTGTGACACACACCAACGGTCCTTATCAAAGTTATAACATACCAAGAATAAATAAAATCCGGCAAAGGTTGGCAACCAGCCCAGAAAACAAGATACAATAAGACACTCACTCTCCAAAATGCTCTATAATAATTACACGTTATTTCCAGCAAGAAATTATTAACTGTGTGCGACTTAAATAGGCTAAGGGAGTGGCCAATTATCCTCAAACCTTACTCTTGAGGAGATCTCCTCCTGAGTAGCCACTCCTGCCTTTTGGCAGCCCTGCGTGCTCGAGCATTGAGGAGAGGCTCCTCCACTTTGCTCTCTCCACTTGAAGGAGCCCCTGGAGGTTCTGAAGGCCCAGGCTGAATTTCTGCCTCTGCCACAACATCCTCTTCAGTCTCCTCATTGTCTTACACAAATGCTGGCTGCGCAGGCTGCTAGCGCGACCCCACACCAGCCTCCTTGTTGTCGGGATCAGCCACGATCTGCGCAGGCTACTGGCGGGCCACAACAATATGAGAGATAGTGAGTTAGTGCATTATTACCTGGTGATACTTTTATCTTTCACTATTAACTTCTTTTTAGATAATAGAAAGAAAATGAAAGTGAAAAGGGATGGCTTTTTTTCTTACTTAGTTGGGTAATGAAATGTCTGCAAGCAAATATCCAAGATCAGAGAACTCCAAGAGTTCCACTCTCTTTTTTTGCCTCCAGACACCATTACTTCTCACTTTCTGTTCATCCCTCTCAACTGTAATTAGAAAGCCGCTTGTTAACAAATTGGCAGCCCACACATTTCTTCACGTCAAAGATTAATTCTGTCTAATGGCACCATTTTACAGCAAGATATCTTCAGGTCAACTTGATGCCTTCATGTCATTCAGTTTCATATTGCAAAGTAGGTTATATTCACTTAGGGCTCTTCTAGAGAAAGGCATAGTTTTATTTTATTTTTTTCAAACTAATTCATCCCCAGAGTGAGCAAAAGATGTCATAACTACAGCCTTGCATCAGAGATGAATTCCAACCTTTCCTTCTCCTTTCTGATGAATGAATGAAAAGGGAACAATTGGTACTTTTGTTCTGGGAATAGGATTTAACTCCCTACCCCAGTTCCCAGATGTTACACCACCATAGGGATGGTGTTTTGATAAGGGTATCTAAAGGCAGGAATTCCAGCCCAAGTTTTAAATTTTCCATAGTTTCAGCATAACAATGCCTTTACACTCTGTATTTTTAATGGGAAATTGTGCAAGCCAGAGGGGGTGTGACAAGCAGCCTATTACTAATGAATAACTGAGTGCTGATTGAATAGCAGTTCTTTGTGCTCAGGTATTTACACAACTGTGTGAGTCTAGGGAGTTGTCAGTCAGGCATTTCAATTTGCCTATTCTTTTCATGATTTGATATTCTCAAATTTAAAGAAAGAGTCCCAACAATCAAAATACTGTAATTCCATCTTGGAACAATTTTGAATTAGATTCCAAAGGCTGGGAAAAAGACTAGTGTGGAAATGTCCGAAGAAACATACATTCATATTTATTTGGGGATTCTCTTTGGGTTCAGAAAAAGGTTATGTGAATTTTAGACAATACAGGGCTTAATTTTAAAAAAAATAGAAACGAGCAATGTCAGCAAGCTGGAGTTTTGTCAAAATAATGAAACTTATGATGTGATGCAGATTTTTGTCCCTTTGTTGTATGTGCGTGATTTCACAATACTAGTAAAACTGACACACATTTTTCCATTTACCCCTCTTATAGACCCGATGCCTAGAAAACCAGGGACATTTGTACAATATAAATAAGGCCTGCTATAACATGAGCCTAGTAAATGTCAGAAAGCACATCTATACAGCATATTCTTCCCTAGAAAAATTCAGTAGTAAGTCAGTCTTATGAAAGCAGGTATTATACTTTTTGCCAAACAACAAGTTGATGCAACGTAAAACTGAAACCCATCAGCATTGGAACAGCGGTATGCTAAATATAGTGGGTAAATAAATTAAAAAATTGCCTGTGATTAAGAAGCTTTCGTAGGACAAAACATCTCAGACAGTATCATCACATCATCTTTATCATTTTGTCTTTGATTTATTAAGCCAGGTGTCTACATAGGATTTATATCAATACATACTTGAAGGAAAAATATGACACCTACTCAAGTATTTAAACAGTGGTCCATTTAACTGTAATCCAGGAGATTTTCTGAATGATCCTGAAAGCTTTAGAAAGCAAAACATTTGCATTTCTTCACTGCACTTTTTAGGACTTAAAAGGTAGAGCCTCAAAAAAAGACTTAAAAAGAGAAAATACAACTTAGAAAGAAAACTATACCACACTACTTTTAGGAACACAGGTATAAAATACCAGAATTCTCCTATAACAATATAATTACTTTAACCTGGAGGACTTGTTCCATAATATTAATCTGGAACTAACTAATTTTTTTTTCTATTGAAAAAGTTTTACAATACAATTTTTAACCCCATATCCCCCCTCCCATCGACCCACCCTCCCTTCCCTCCCTTCCCCTCCTCTTGACTTCCGCTACAGATTAACAGAAAAAAAGAAAAGAAAAAAAAAATACAAGTACGTATAACAAATAAGTCTATAAGTGATAAAATTTTCTTTAAAAAATTAGGAAGATTAACAATATTATAATAAGAAAAAAGTGATAATAATAATATTTACCTCATTAATCAGCCATGAACCCCATAAATATATATATATATATATCATACCTTTCTCTAATCCATTAATATTAACATTACTAAATATATACCAAAATCCATCCCCCTGATAATAGAATATAAAACATTTCTCTATTCTAATAAAATATAATTATCAATCAAAACCATACTTATAATATTTAAATCCAATTAAAAGATATCATACCTTCCTCTAATCCATTAATATTAACATTACTAAATATATACCAAAATCCATCCCCCTAATAATAAAATGTAATAAAACACATCCATATCCAATTTCTCTATTCTAATAAAATATAATATATAATTATACAGATATAATTATAGTTATACAATTATATCCAAAAAATTTTTTTTAACTCAATAGTCCATATTCCAATCTTCTCTTCATCTTAATTAAAATTAAATATCCAACATAATTCTTCTCTTCGTCTTCCTCTTGATTGAAATTAAACAACTATTCCAGCTGCCCGCATCAACAACAAACATCTTCTTCAAATATAAATCCCCCCGAGTGACCTTATATAAAATCCAACCACGAAGATATCTTGTAATCCTCTAGGTAAATCATTCATCCTAACTCGTAATATATCCATTAAAACAAAAAACAAATGCATCTTACACAAGCTGCACTAGATGTTCATTTAAAACTCTTTCAAATCCTGCCAACCTTTCCACCTCCTTTCTTCGGGTTTCCAAGATGTTTTCATCTTCAATTTCATCTAGATAAAACAAATATAAATCCCCCCGAGTGACCCTATATAAAATCCAACCACGAAGATATCTTGTAATCCTCTAGGTAAATCATTCATACTAACTCCTAATATATCCATTAAAAGAAAAAACAAATGCAGCTTATACAAGCTGCACTAGATGTTCATTTAAAACTCTTTCAGATCCTGCCAACCTTTCCACCTCCTTTCTTCGGGTTTCTAAGATGTTTTCATCTTCAATTTCATCTAGATAATTCCAATAAAGTTATAATAGGATAATCCCAGATCCTCTTATTTTGCAATAATCTGTTTAACTTTGTCCAATTAAAATCAGGATAAGTTTTATAACAAATTTTAAGTCCAATATCATATAAAAATTAGGTATAACAATAATTATCTTCCGAGCTCCTTCAAATAATCCTGTATGTAATGGATTCCATGTATTCAAAAATAACCTTTAAAATTTACCATACAATTCCGTAAAAAGACACATTGTCAACTGCAGTTCAGATTCAGTGGTTTTCAATTTCTTTCCTCCCTTGACTTGTATTTTCTGTTGTTCCTCCTCCTCATACTCAACTTGTGGAATGCTGGACCTCTGCTGTCTCAACCATCTTTGTTTTTCATTTTGCTTCAACAGTTCAAGGCCCGGTTCCACTTCTCTTGAATCTCTAGGATGCTTTGTTTCCAAGTCTGGATATTCCATAATATAATCATCTGGAAAACCACCTACTGCTCCTTTTTCTTCTAACACGCTTTGGATATTTTGATTTTGTAATTCCATCTGCACGCATTGTTCCTCAACCTCTCTTTCAGACTCTTTATCTTGCTTATCTTCTTCCATAGATGACAACGTAGCAGAAGATAAAATTATGGGGGCTCCCTTAAGAATATTATTATAAAAATGTTCAGCTTTTTCAACGGTATTTAAACAATATCTCACATCTTGGTAACTCAAAATTACACCAACTGGTACATGCCATCTAAATGGAATCTTTCTTCTATGCAATTCCTTCACCAGAAAACCAAAATCTTTTCTGTATCTGAAAATCCTAGCTGGTAGCTCTTTATAGACCCTAATTTGTGAACCTTCTACCCTTAAAGTAGCTGAATAAGATTTTTGTAAGATATCACTTCTTAATCTTCTATCAGTGAAGTAAACAACAACATCTCTAGGTAGGTTCTTCTGTCTGGCAACACGAGAGTTAACCCTGTAAACTTTTTGAATACAACCAAGAATTTGGTCAGCTTCCAGGTTTAAAAATGCAGCTAGTGCCTTAGCACAAAGTGTTCTCAAATTTTTTCTATTATTCTCTCTTATACCTCTTAATCTGAAGACAAACTCCGTAGCTTTAAATTGAAGCATCAACACATCATTCTGATTTTCCTGATTTATGGTATCAGCTGCAACTAATTTTTCCTGTAAATCTTTCATCTTGGAATCAACCTTTCTACTAACTTAATCCATTTTCTCCTCTATTCTCTTCACCGTGACTGTAAAAGCAGAAACTACCTCCAAGATAGTTTGGTTCAACTGATCAAATTTTCCCTGTACCAGTTCTTCAAGGTTCTTCTGTGAATTCTCTATCTTCTCCATAATACTTCCTAGAGACCTAGTTATAAAATCTTTTAAATCCTCATGAGCAGTCCCCTGCAAGTGCTCTTGAATCCTTTCTGCTTTTTCCTTTGTCTGACTTGTAAGGGAGCCCCCCCTTGCCTTTTGTTTAGGAGTCATTCTTCCAGAGAGAAAAAAAAGGGGGAAAGAAAATCTTTACTAACTTTTCTCAAGAAAAAAAAAAAGAAGTAACAGAAAAGTCCCATTAATCAATTTATTTCCATTTCTCTGCTAGAGTGTTTCTTTTAAAAAGCTTCTGCTCTGGCTAAAATGGCTAACCTCTTACTTTCACTTTCCACTCTCCATTTTCTCAGGCATTTTCCGAGCAAAGCCAGTCGCCATTTTCAGAACACTTTCTCCAATCTTCTTCTTCCTCTTCTTTTTTAAAAAAATTGACAAAAAACAATACTTGCATTTTTCCTCCTCTAGTCAATCCAGATTTCATCAACTTGCTTGCTGTGGTGTTGCTCACGACGTCTGGCTCTGCTGCTAAAAGCAGCAGAGATCCCTCGCAGCATGGAGCTTCTCTGGGGGTGAATAGGGAGCCTTCATCCTGAGCCCTCTCCAGGACAAGAGAAAAGTCCTGGGGGCAATTCAGGAGGCTCTACTTCCCCCCCAGTAGCTCTCCCCTCCCTTCCAACTGAAGAGGGGGGTTTATGAGCCGCTTGCCAGCTGTAAGACGGCTCTTTCATGCGCAGCGAGGCCAGCAGTCATAAATGACTGCTAACAACGACGGAGGCGCCACCCGGAAGTCTGGAACTAACTAATTTGATTTTATCTAATCGTATCTAGCACATTCCCATTTCTTCCAGTACTGACTCACTGGACACACTGTGGAAATGAGGGGGAAAATATTGATTTATTTGGTTTTCTTTTACATTTTTATAATTTCAAATAATTGTAGCTCTTTGGCAGTTTAAAAAGCAGAAGTTAAAAATATAGCCTTTAAAACAGGGGTGTCAAACTCAATTCCATTGAGGGCTGCATCACAGTTGTGTTTGACCTTGGAGGGCCGGGGGCAGGTTATGCCTGAGGGGCATGGCCATGGTGGGCATGGCACAGCACTGGGGGGGGGGGGGTACCTGTAGTGGCTAAATGCTAAGGCAGGACTTCCCTGAGACCATCCCTCACTCTCATTATACAGGTAATCCTCGAGTTAGGAATGTAGTGAAGCCTGCCAATTACATTCGTAACCCAAGGACTCATTTAATTGAATCACATTAAATGAACGTGATCACTCCCTGCTTTTCCCAATGCATTTGTTAATTGAATGTGCAGGTCATTAAATGCACATGAGGTATCTCAGAATGGGAAAGAGCATGCAGGGCCTAGTGCTGGAGCAGACCATCCAAGGTCTCCCCAATCTACTGATACCACCTCATGCTCCTCTGGGGTCCCCACGATTGTTTTCCCTCCCATCCTGCCCCATCCGGCCTCCGCAAATTGGGCCTGCTTTGCTAGGGTCCCAGATTCCACTTACACCTCCCCACCCCATTTTCACCAGCTTCTGAGTAAAAGACTTCAGCTTGGGACCCTGTAGTAGAAAAGGCCTGCAGGCTTAGTTTGGGCCCAGTCTGGCCGGCGACGAGCAGTCTCCTGCTTGCAGCTGACTGGCTAGTTTGAATGAGCAGCTTCAGGGATTGGGGAGTCAACAGCAGCCAATCAACATGAAGCTTTCTTCATCTCATCGGACTGAACTGCAAGCCCATTGTTGATTGGCTGCCATGCCGCAATTACTGAAGCTGCTCATTTGAACTAGCCAGACAGCTGCAAGCAGGAGGCTGCTCATTGCCAGCCAGACTGGGCCCAAACTAAGCCTGCAGGTCCTTTGTGACAGAGAAGTTGGTCTTTTATTCAGATGAGGAAAGCTTTTTTCCTTACATCTCATGTTCTTACAGCTTCACGGGCTTCTGATTAAAAGACTTCAGCTTCTCTGCCACATGGGTCAGCCTCTTCTGGAAATCTTCGAAAAGTAAGTACACTAAAGCCATTGGAAATGGGAAGGAGGGCTGGATGTGGCCCATGGAGACTCCATCATATGAGCCAATGTCCTCTAGCGGTGCCCAGGGGTAAGGCGTTCTCTGTGGGTGCTCCCACCCTCTGGAATGAATTACCTACCGTGCTCCGGACGGTTCCTGATCTCCGCTCCTTCCGTTGGGAGCTGAAGTCTTGGCTATTCAAGCAAATAGGCTGACTCTGATTCTGGGTTTATTATTTATCATTAATTAGTTATTTGATTTAAAGTGCGATTTTATTGTACATGTTTCTTAACTTGTGTTCGCCGACCTGAGTCCTTCGGGAGAAGGGCAGCATATAAATACATGTAATAAATAAATAAATAAATAAATTTTGGTCTGTAACAGGCCTGTCCAGAGGCCTGAACAGAACCTGGAAGGGCCAATCTTTGCCACAGAGGTTCCATTTCAGGCAACAACGTGGCCCATTTTGGCTGGCAGAGTGTTGCCCGAAGCCATCCAGACCAAAAATGGGCTGCGGGGGGTCACTAGCAGAGGGACCGCAGGCCCGTCCTTTGCTATTTCCAGGCCAGCCCTGCAAGCCAGATCTAAGCACCCCGCAGGCCGGATCCAGCCCTCAGGCCTTGAGTTTAATGTCCCTGTTCTAAAAAGTCAATAATATAATTCAAAATAAATTAAAAGACCACAAAATAAAACATAAAAATAACCATAATGCAAAAGTATATTAGATACAATTTCAGACTTGCAAAGGCACTCACTAAAAATGTCAACCATTTAGGCATCAAGGAGAACTAAAACAGTTTTGCAGTTCTTTAGAGGTGCTGTCAGATCATGAACTGGAATAAAAGCTGTATTTTAGTTATGGAACATAATTAAATGAAGCAGCTTGATCATTAACATAACAATAAAAAAACAAATGGGAAAGTCAGCAACATTTTCATTTACTTTATTTTTGAAAAGATTTTTCATTGCCAGCTCATCAACTGATCTAAATATTTTCTAGGTTTTGGGACGTAGAAGGAGCCAGGACCATTCAACCTTTCTAATCTAATGTACTCTTTTTATTGAAAAAGTTTTACCATACAAAATTTTTCCATTTCCCCCCCCAAACCCCCCCACCCCAACCCCATTTCTCCCCCCATCCCCCCCTTGACTTCCGCTACAAATTAAAAAAAACAAATACATATAACAAAATAATATAACAAATAAACCTATAAGTAATAAAATTTTCCTAAAATTAACAATATTGTAATAAAAAGAACTAATAATAATAAAATTTGCCTCATTAATCAACCATCAACCATCAATATTCATTTATCAATCAATACCATACTTGTAATATTTAAACCCAATTAAAAGATATCATGCCTTTCTCTAATCCATTGATATTAATATTACTAATTATATACCAAAATCGATCGCCCTAATAATAAAATATAATAAATCACATCCATATCCATATCAAATAATTTTATCCCAGCTACGCCCATCAACTAAAAAACAAAAACATACATTTCTCTATTCTAATAAAATATCATATATGATTATACATATATAATTATAATTATACAATTATATCCAAAAGTTTTCTATCCCAATAATCCATGTTTCAATCTTCTCTTCATCTTGATTGAAGTTAAATATCCAACATAGTTCTGATAAGCTTCATATTCCTGCTGCCCCCATCAACAAAAAACATTTCTCCATATAGAAATCCCCCCGAGTGACTTTATATTGGTAATATCCAACCACGAAGGTATTTTGCAATCCTCTAGGTAGAACATTCAACCTAGCTAATACTATACCACCTAAAAAAAGAAAAAACAAATGCAGCTCCTCCTAAATTTCCAAACCTTATATTAAAAAAAAAAAACCGCCTGCAAGCCGCATTCCCAGATGTTCCTTTAAAGCTCTTTCAAATCCTGTCGCCCTTTCCATTTCCTTCCTTCGGGTTCTCAAGATGTTTTCATCTTTATTTTCTTCTTCTAGATAGTTAATTCCAAAAAAACTATAATAGGGTAACTACAGATCGTCTGCATAAATTGCAGCAATCTGTTTGCCTTATTCAAGATGTTAAATCCAACTCAGGATAAACTTTGTAAAAAATTTATAATCGATTTTCGTGTATAAATCAAATATAGTCAAGATTATCTTTTATACTATTCAGTTGATCAGATTTTTTCGAACCTTTCTGCAAAATGTTTGAAGATTTCATAAATATCCTTCTGTAGCACATCAGTGATTTCCAGTCAAGTTCCTTCCTTATCTTCTACTTCCTGTTGCTTAGCATCACCCCCCTTCTCTTGTAAAGTACTGGACCTCTGCTGTTTTTGGTTAAATAAAATTTGTTTCTCATCTCGGGTTATAGATTTATTTTTTGATCCTTGTTTCGACAGTTCAAGGTCCAGTACTACCTCTCTTGGATCTCTGGGATGCTTTATTTTCAAATCTGGAAAATCCATAATAAAATCATCTGGACAACCACCTGGTGCTCCTTTTTCTTCTGACACACTTTGAATTTCTTCCATCTGCTTGCATTCCACAGTCTCTCTTTCACGTTCTTTATTCTTAATAACTTCAGGGGCTCCCTTAAAAATATTATTGTAAAAATGTTCCGCTTTTTCAATAGTATTTAAACAATATCTCACATCATGATATCTAAAAATTACACCAACTGGTAAATCCCATCTGAATGAAATGTTACTTCTCTTCAATTCCTTAACCAAAAACCCAAAATCTTTTCTGTCCTTTAAAATCTTCGGTGGTAACTCTTTAAAAACACTAATTTGTATACCTTCTACCTGCACCATAGCAGACTAGGATTTTTGTAAAATATCATCTCTCAATCTTCTGACAGTAAAGTAGACAACAACATCTCTAGGCAAATTCCTTTGTTTAGCTACACGTGAATTGACCCTGTAAACTTTCTCCATGCAGCCAAGAATTTGCTCATCTTCCAATTTTAATAATGCCACAAAAGCCTTTGCACAAACTGTTCTTAAATTTTCTCTCTTATTTTCTCTTATACCTCTTAATCTAATCGCTGATTCCATAGCTTTAATTTGAAGCATCATCACATCATTCTCAATATTCTGATTTTTAGCATCAGCTTCCACAAATTTTTCTTGTATATCTTTCATCTTAGAATCAAACTTAATACTGATTTCAGTCACTTTCCTCCCCAGTTCCACCACCGCACTTGAAAGATCAGAAACTACTTTAGTGTTGGTTTGATTCAATTGATCATATTTTCCCTGTACCAGCTCCTCAAGATTCTTCTGTGAGCTTTTTATCTTCTCAACAACACTTCCTAAAGACCTATTTATAAAATCTTTTAAATCCTCATTTGCAGTTCCCTGAAAGTACATTTGGGTCATGTCTGCTTTTTCCGTTGTCTGAGTTGTACGGGAGCCCGCCCTTGATTTTGGTTTAGGAGTCATACTTCTTAAAAAAAAGTTTTAACTTTTATTTTTCCAAAAAAACAGAGAAGTTCTTATTTTTTCAAAAAACAGAGAAATTCTGTTTGAATCAATTTTTGTTTCTTTTCCCTACTAGAATGTTTCTTTTCGGCGCTGGCTAAGCTCTGACTTTCGGCGCTGGCTAAGCTCTGACTTTCACTTTCCACTCTCCATTTTCTCAAACATTTTCCGAGCAAAGCCAGTCACCATTTTCAGAACACTTTCTCCAGTCTCTCTCTTTTTTCTTCTAGAAAATTAATAAAAAACAATACTTGCATTTTTCCTTTTTTAAATAATCCAGATTTCAGCAGCTTGTTTAAATTTCAATCAGTCTTGTGGTGTTGCTCATGACGTCTGGCTCCGCTGCTAAAAGCAGCAGAGATCCCTCGCTGCACGGAGCTTCTCTGGGGGTGAATAGGGAGCCATCACCCTGAGCCCTCTTCAGGACAAAGAAAAAGTCCTGGGGGCAATTCAGGGGGCTCTACCGCACCCCCAGTAGCTCTACCCGCTCTTCCGACTGAAGAGCGGGGTTTTCAAGCTGCCTGCCAGCTGTAAGGCAGTTCTTTCACATGCGGCGAGGCCGGCGGTCATGGAGTGACCGCCGACAACGACAGAGGCGCCACCGGAAGTCTAATCTAATGTACTCTTATCCCCACAAACAGCATTCTGCAGAAAAGAAACAGCAGATAAAAAGTTAAAGTTAATGTTAAAGTTTAAAGTTAATTTATCAAAATTTCTTAGTATGGGAACATGGAGAATTTAAAATGAAGTCAAGAGAACAATTGATTGGAGAAGGATTTAATTTTCAATAGTTTTCATATGCACAATTGACATAAAAAATTAATATAGACAAAAGGGTTACTAGAACTATGTATATAGGATGAATTTTGAAACTGGATTGAAAATGATGAATATGTAATTGCAAATATGTATAAGCCTTTACTGAGATTTGAAATAGAAGAGCAAGTTAAAGATTGCATAATAAAATGGGCTAAGAACATCACAGATAGATCAAGGGAAAGGAAAGACTTGAAATTTACATTATGTTATAATTTAAGAGATATTTTTTGTAATATGATATATGGCTAGTATATGATTTTAGAGATATTATCTAAGATCTATAAAAGTACCTTGGATCAATGCTGGAAATGTGAAAAACACTTTTTTTAACCATGTATGGTAGACTTGTGGGGAAAAAAAGATACAAGCACATATGATGATGCAGAGAATTTTAATTTGCTTTAATTTAATTCTTTTACAATTTCTATTTTTAATAGGCCTATCAAAAAGGGCTTCAATCCTATGGGAAATGCCAAGTATTTACTTGAATAGTCTAAAAACTGACATAATAAAAGAAATGCACATTTGTCTCATCTAGTTTAATTATGAATTGATAGTTAATCAGTGATATTTTCTTCAATCTTATAAACAGCCTATCATGTTATTCTTTAATTTAAAAAAGAAACTTTTGACACAATATGTAATTTTTTAAAAAAATAGAGGAAATGGATAGATACATATGAACCTTGCATGAATGCAATTTATGGCTTTGTCACAATTCCTTTTTAAATGTGGGTCCCTGAAGATTATCCACAAGGGAAAAAGGTTCTTTGGATAAAAAGGTTTTCCTAATCCTATTTTTATAAAAAGACAGAAAAGAATTATAGAAATAATTATAATCACAGCAATTGTTGAAAGTATCTGAAATCACACCCACTATGATTGAACACTAAATACAGAGTCTAGCCACAATTTGGATCTCAGCAGCACACAGACACACTTGAGTTTTAAACTCTCTGATAAGTACAGTTTGTGGTATACCTCAATGGCTGGTGTGGCTTTCGCAGCTGATGCTGCTTTGTGATCAGCACAACTGTCCTATGATACTTCTTTCCTACTCTTCCAACTGTTTAAAAATAAATAAATAAATATCACAAGATATATATATATATACACAACTCATAAAGGAAATAAATCCTATAAAACTGCTGTTGAATGTCTAATCCACCACCTGGAAGACAAGGAGCACAAAACAGCACAAATTTCCAGACAAAAATAATAATTTCTACTCTGATTTACTAGCTCAATATACCATGTTATGTTTGCAGCAAATCTAAATGACAAATGTTGAGAAAAGCAATATTCCTTTCCTAGATACAGATGTTCCTTTGAATTGTTGTCTGTACAGTAATTTTCTCCTAAAATAGCACAAATTTCACAGAAGTGTTTGAAATTTGCTTGGTGGCCAGGTCATTAGATGTTTCCTGAACTGACAAAAACTTGATGCTAAGCTGGACAATAATTGACAAAGTAGAATGCTTAAACGCTAAGTAAAATGCTTAAACACTATTGAAAATCAATTTAATCATTTATAATGCAAACAGGGGCATAATTTATGAAGTTCCCGTGCTTTATTTCAGATGTGCTTAATCTTTACGAGGAACTAAATAGGAAACCCTCTCAGCATTCATTGCTACTAAAGCATGCACAGAGTGACTGATGGCAGCTGACTGAACATGCCCAAAGCATGAAAAAGTTCACATTTAAAGGCTCCGCCGATCTCTTTATTGCTGTCCATGGGACCCACAACAGGAGTTAAAAAGCAAGATGAGGGCCAAATCCCTGTTACTTTTTAGATGCATTGCCTATGGACAAAGCATCTAAAAAAGTGAGAAGTCTTCGAACACTCTGTCATGGTTACTACCTTGGCTGTTTTTATATTCCCCAACCCCTCTTGTCCAGGAGTGTGGGGGGTAGAGTAATTTAAGTTACCACTTCTATGAATATCAGTTACCCAACCAGCTTCCTTGAAGGTATTGTGCAATTAAAAAATTCATTTGTGAAGGATAACATTTCCCTCTCATAAAGCTCAACATCAGGTTCTTGGGAATTCTTGGAAACAACTTGCACAATCTTCACTTTATTTAATTTGTACATTAGACATTATATTGCTGATTACCAAGCTCCCTTGGCAGTTTGCACAAAATTAAAATAAAACTGGAGAAATGCACCTGAGTTACTTTATACAAAATGGAATGAGCCACCAGTTTATAAAAGGCAAGTTCTGTCCAAATCATACTTTCCGTGTGTACACAAAAAAGATTTAGTGTAAACAAGGCCTTTGTACGAATGGGAATCCACTATTCACTTACAACTATTAGTGACATTGAACTAAAAATAAAACATGAGATTAATGCGTTCAGTATAGAAATTAGCAATCAAAATATTAGATAGTAATAAAGTTATCAGCAAGATTTACAAGTAAGCATTCAGCTGTGAAAGCTTTTACCCCACCCTTGCCTGGTTTTGAACTAATAAATGCAGAAATTTGCAGGAACCACCTACAGCAAACTTGGGTACAATGAAAGTTTCATAAGCAACTGTTGATATTTGCTCAGGTATTCTTTCTGGCCACCTGTGCTGAATTTACAAAAGGGGTGTGTGACTTTTCTATCGTTCGTGCTTCCTGCTTGCGTTGCTGAGATACTACATCTAGGCTCCAGTAGTGAAAATAAACTTAATTATTTTCTTTTTTTTTTTTAAACTAGACATCCTCAATCAGATTGTACATTAAAGTGAGCTAATGAACTCTGTCCGTTAGAGCTCTTTTATGTTGTTTGTCTCAGATTGCTTCTGGAAATAGTGCGGTCTGGAGGATGTTGTTACAAAGATTTTAAATAAACAGAAGAAACCCTGATTCATAAAGATGACCAGGGTTGTGGTCAATTCCCATGCTAACTTTGAGGACAACTTTATATCACATTTATAATAGATTCATACATTTCTTGCTAAGTTTGAAATCTTGGAAGAACATATAGGACATAGAATGCCAACCAAATATAAGGTTTCCAGAGTCCTCATTCTTAAGGGTATAGTACCTTGCCAAAATCTTTAGCATTCTCAGATATGCAACTATTTTTTGACATTGCTATTTCCTGCTCTGAAATTATTTCAAGACTGGGAACAAGTTGCTAATGGAGAATTCTTCCACATTTGCAATAAAATATACTTGTCTTGTGCAGTGGTTATATTTACCTACTTAAGAAGAAATGAACAACTGCATTTATAGCTCTCTTCCCTTTTTTTCATATTCAGAATAGGTACTAATGATTGGTTTCATGGTTTGCATTAAACTATGGTTTATTTTAATTTGTTGAACAAGTCACAATGGCCTGACCAATGTCTAATAGTTAACCATAGCCCATGATTTACAAACTTAGTACAACAGGCCTATGAAAGAAATCAAAATATATTCATACACAGTAGAAAAACTCAACAATCTCCATTCCAGTAAACTAAGCAGATTGAATGGGCAAGCATGCTAACTAAAATAATAAACTAATAAATAGCATCAACATCAAACACATATCAGCATGATTTTCATAGGTCAAACACCGAAGAAGAAAACTTTCTTGGGCAGATTGCACATTTATAATTCTAGGGATTTGACTTAAATGCATGGAGAAGGTTGCTCCTTTCACAAAAAGGCTTCTATGCTTTGTTTTGCTAATCACAGAATGCTCACTTACCAGAAAATAAACTGGTAATGTTGGCCTTGGCAACCCCCTCTAGTATTTCCTTGTGTCTTGCCTTATTTCTTTTTCTGGATGTGGACATTGTTTTTAATTACCAGTTTTGCATATCACTAATCTTTAGTGAAAATCAAGATAATGCTGGAGACTGGTATTGAGGCTAGTATTTATTTTTGCAGTGTGCCAGCTTTTTGTGTATTAATTTAATTAATGTTGAGAAAGTAAAATAATTAGAGAGTGGCAAATGTAAAAGAGTCCAAATACAGGAACATTAACACATGTAATATATGGCATATTATCTTTATCCTATCTTATGGGTGTTTGTTATTTACTGATTTATTATTTAAAAGATTTATAAAGACCTCGCTCATAATTTATGACTCTGGGTAGCATACAAAAGAGAAAAAGTAAAAACAAGAATAAATATAATGCAAAACCCAACAAACCAACAAAATCAAAAACATAATCAATACATAACTAAATTTGGAAATAGAAGTATTCCTGCACATCATAGAATGGATTCTTCTACCATCCTTCCTTACCTAATGCATAGAAAAAGAGTCAGATCTCTCTGGCTCTATGGCAAGTCAATATCATTTGAGGCTATTTGAGTTTCAAAGGGACCGTTCAGTCCAAAATGTAGGTACAGCAGCAGAGCAAGTACATCTCCTAGGTCCCACTTGATGGCATGGTTTCAAACAAGAACCTGGAGCTCACCCACCTTTTGTGATCTCATAGAAGAGAAAGATAAGGGAGTCACTATCCCACAAGTACTTTAGTTCTGTGCATGTAGGGCTTTCTAGGTGATAATCAGCACTTTAAATTGTACCAAGAAGCCTACAAAGAGCTACTGCAACTTGTGGGACAGTGGTGTTACTTGGACATAGCCAAACATACCATTGCTACCAACAGTCCAGAATTCTGGACCACTTCCATATTGTCTTCAAGGACAGTTCCACATAGAGGAGATTGCTCTTATTAGAGAATCTAATAAGAAAGTATGAGAAACCATAAGCAGAGCCTCCAGATTTAGAAGCTGGTATGCAAAATTCTCAATCAGTTTGAAGTTGGGCTCTGCCATGTACTTAGGGGTCTGGCAATTATGGGGAGTTTTTACAATGACTTTATTGAGCTTGATGCGAGGATGGATTTTGGCCAATAACTCTGGTTATTTTTGTTTTAAATTGGTTACTGATGTTTATATGTTGGTGTATTGGTTTTTAACATCTTTTATTGGATTGTTGTTTTAACTGTTGTGAGCCACCTACAGTCACTTAAGTGAAAACATACAAATAAAATTTAAAAAACGTAAAGATGCAAAATTTAAAGATACATAAAAAAGCTGGAAAATCTGTAGAACTGGGTCCTGAAGCCCCCAAACCCACAGCCAGCCAGTCTTGTTATGTTGGAATCTGTTTTTCTCCATCCAAAGCCCTACAGCAGGGGTGTCAAACTCATGGCCCATGGGCCAGATGCCTCACTCACTGGCCACAACCAAACCTGGTTTAGCAAAGGGGGGGAAAGTCGCAATACGTCACATGATGATGACATGATGATGAGAGTTTGACACCCCTGCCCTATAACATCTGTATTCTGGGGAAGAACAGATACTTAAAGGAAAAGATGTGTAACCAAGAATCATCACACTTAAGCCCATGCTGAAGGACGACCATATCATATTAAAGCACAAGTTTTACCATATACTTAATTTCTGATCAATTTTCTTCATATCCAGTTTACTCCGGTGGAAGTAAGGAAATGTTTTCTAGGCACTAATTAACATAGAACTGTTTATTTCTTTAAAAGTTGACTTTGCAGTTTATGCTTTTAGACTATGCCCTGTCTATGACACTTCATAAAACCTTTATGGAAGAATAATTGCATGGTGTGCTGTTCTAAAGCTATTAAGTCTTACCACCCAGAATAATTTTCCTGAACTTTTTTTGAGGAAGATTCTGAGTATGCAGCCAGCTCAAACAAAGCCTAAAGCTTGTAGTTATTCAGCACTTGGATGAAAATGGAGACATGGAATGGAAAAGGGTTGGCCTGGCTATTCCTATTGTTTTCAACTTGCATATTTTTCCTGTCTTGTTATGTGCCTACTCTCCCAAACACATTCTTTCACCAGGTTTATTTTCAAAATTCAAATAAGTCCAACAAAACTGTACCTATGCAGAAGTATGGGGAACGGGAAGACAGTTTTAACTTCCAGTCAGGAAAAGAGTTACGCTGCCTCCTTCCGTCATGCAGAATGAAAGACTCACAAAACTCCCTTTAACTTGTATTTAAGACAAAGGAAGAAAGAAATGTAAGCTAATTCTCATGACACAATGGGGCATGGTTTATTTGCTTTGGAAGGTGTTCCATGTCTTAGCAGAAGCACAAAATAACTAATCAAAAACTTGTTCTAGGGAAACAGTGGAGAGTTAACAGGAATACATCCAGAAAAACAAATTCAATACTAACCATATTAACTAAATATACTGTATATTAACTATATATAACTGTATTTATGCACCCACAGACAGATAGAAATCTCTCTATCACACTCACAAAGGCCAACTCTTACAATTTGGTCCCTCTTCTGCAAAACAAAATACTGTATATACTGTCCTCATTGTGAGGAAAGAGTCCTTTATCACATAAACATTTGTAAATTATATAAAATTGTATTTTTAAGTCCTCTAAACAGTTTCTAAATTTTGAGAGAAGGATCATATATAAAATCACATAGCATCATTCAGGATTAATTCTCTTTTCATTCACTTTGGATTTTATTCCATTAATTTCAGGGCAGAAGCTCATTGGTCGAAACACAAGGAAAAAGCAAAAATCAGAAGAAATCATCACAAGCTGTAGTAGTGAAGTGGTTAGAATGTTGTATTGAGGTTAATTCTGCCCACCGCCAGGGGATCAATCCTGATCGACTCAAGGTTGACTCAGCCTTCTATTCTTTTGAAATCGGTAAAATGAGGCTTCAGATTGTTGGAGTCAATATGCTAACTGTGTAAACCAATTAGAGACTGTCATAAAGCATTATGGCATAGAATACAAGTCTAAATGCTATTGCTAATCATCCCACTTTCACACTGTGAAGGCATGTTTCTGTAGGAGATTTATATTTAACCTAGTAGCTAGTAAGAATCATTCACAAAGCAAGGTTGCTTTTTAAAAACTGGCTTGGAAAGAATAAACAAACAAAGAGCTAACAAATGCTTAAAAGGAGTATAAGCTTGAATAGAAAGGTGACAGGGAAATCAACGAAAGTAATATACAGAGAAAGTCTGTAAAGCATTAATGGTTTTTGTGGAATGCAACATTTTTCACCATAAGGTATATATTGGTTAAAGTCTTTTGTCATAATTTTTCTTTGCCTGCCCAAACATGATTATGATGTATTAACTGTATGTAATTCAATTTTATAGATTTGTATGCATCCCATAGCAATAACTTTAATATGACCCATTAAAATACACATAGCTATTTATTAATTAGGAATAGATTGCATTCAATTTTTGTTTGATTTCTGTATGAAATGAAAAGACAAAGTTATAATTATTAATAGGTCACAAACATTGCCTGTGGCTTCAGCTTTCAGAAGTATACAAGAGAACAGCTTCAGTCTACTTTCTAATATATCTCTATTGAGGTTTTGTGGTAAGCCATGAAAAGTGTTCCTAAAGTTACACTATCTAACCACAGTTCTGTTATCCAGCATGGCTGTGGTTTTGTCTTCAAACATTCCTGGAGGTACGCAAACACCATCATATTGTGTTGAACCCCTTCTTACATAACAAAGGCAAACAATAGTTTAAAATATTGAATCATGTAATGCATTTAGGCTTGAATCAGACTGTAATTCAAATAAATGTTTACTATGGTCAAAAATCAGTACTAGAGATAATCACCTCTGGAATACCTAAAATGGCTTAGATATGAAAAGACTAGAGTACTTTTGAGTCAAATCAGGAAAACTATGGGTGCACTTTTAATAGTCTGGAAAGAGGACAAGGTCATCTGTTCTTGCATTCAGGAAGCAATGAATGGCCTATACTGGTGATGGGCCAGTCAGAAAATGAGATATTTCCTAAGAAACTTAGGAAAAAACTGAACATATTATTTGAAACAGTGTTGTAAAAAAACAAATAATAATAAAATGGTCAGTACTACATTTCCAATGTAAAGAAAATCACACTGACATCAAACGATAAGGATAACTACCTTGATTACGAACCTGTCCACTGATGTAAATAGAACTTTAGCATTCTTCAAGCTCTTTAGGACTGAATGTTTTATAACCAAGCTGGTTCTGGTAAAATCTGAAACATCATATCTTCCTGCACAAAACAAATTATTCATTTCGGATCACATAAAGAATGATGTTGTACTTCATATCAATAAACATATTCAGAATAAAGATATAATGGACTATATTGTAAGATAAACATGTTCTATTTTTTTTTCTTTAACAAACTCCACATCAGTTTACCTTTAAGAAAATGGAGTCTGTTCATAAGCATTTGACTGAAATAAGGATTTTACTATTTTAAACATTCTCTTCCCCTGGGTTATGTAAGTGTAAGGCCAGATGGCTTAAGGCCATTATTTTAAAAATCCTAATAGCTACATTTCCAGTAAACATTCCTCTTTTCACTCTCTGAAACTAAATTAAGTTAGAATGCTTAACAATAGGGACTGACTTCAAAACAACTCTTACACTTTAAATTCTTAATCACAAATACAATATTGCCCATTATTAATACATGCAAGTAATTGCTAAAGTGCACAAGAGTTCGCAAACCTATCTCTAGACTAAAATAGATTGGAAGAGAGACACAGTTGACTTCCAGAAAAATAGAAAAATTGAGGAGCATAGGTAGAAATTTTAGTTTCTGCCTTACTGCTAAATCATTCTTAGCTTATCTGGAGCAAAGAACATTCACATTTGTCCCTGATGGAAAGGGCTGCTTTAAGACAGTTTCAACCTAAGTAACTGGATATCAGAGTAGTGATGTCTGTCAAGCAAAAGTCCTTTTCACTCAACAGTCCCATTTTTGCTACCTCCACCTTGCTTATTCAGCTTCTAGCAGAGCCATCTTCTGCCAAGCCCAAAGCTTATTTGCTGCATGGTTTGAGATCAGGCAAGTAACACAGGAGAAGAGCAATATTTGAAGAAACTCAGAAAAGCAAGAGAAAAAAAATCACCCTCTTCTGATAACCATCACCAAGGAAGGTACAAGAGACAAACCGGTTAGATTGTATGTTTGGCTTACAGGCCTAGGATCTATTGCAACCCAGAACCATATGGTTGACAAACTGCCCAATATCTGCCATGTCACCACTACTAAGAACAGATCCCTTTTCCCAATAAGAATGAGGATAATTATCAGAGGGAGCCAGTAAGTGGGATGCCCTGAGTCCAGGTCTCATAGAAGTTGCTATTATGAGCCCAATAGCCACAGCTGCATTCTGGCCTTCCCTGCCTTCCATCTCATTTGCTGCCTTGAGATGGAGACAGAAGCAGGAGGAAGTGGATGAATGGGAATGGGTGTCAAACTCATGGCATCACATTGCTGTCATGTGATGTTTTGATACTTTTTTTTCCTTCACAGAGCTGGGGTGGGCATGGCCCTACGTGTGATGCATCTGGTCCGTGGGCCACCAGTTTGACACCCCTGATAGTAGAGACTTATCTGAAAGTGTGAAAGGCAAGTAAACAGAGATGATCCTCTTGACAGTATACATTTCAACGTTAAAAATATTCAACACTGACTAAGATCTTCGCCAAAGATTTTTAATAAGCTTAAAAGCTGTGGGTTAAGAGAACAGCTCTTGTCCCTGATGGGTACAGTAACTTGCTAAACATCAGCAAATGGGAGGAAAAAAAGTGAATAGCATCATATAATTCTAGAAATAAGTCTTTATGATAATGGAATGTTTGTTGTTTTACTTTTGTGTGGCTGAAATGGAAGCAATTGCTACAGTAATTCTGTGGAAGTAGCGGGGGCAGAGAAAATAGCATTTAAAAAATAAAAGTAATTTCTCTTTCTCTTGCACAGGAAGTATCTCTCTTAATAGAAAGAAGACCTTCAGAGAAATAGAGATGCCACAGAAGAATGATATAAGACACTAAAGAAAAATGATTTAAAAAATAAAAACTAGCTAGATAGGTAGATGAAAGAGAGAGAGAGAGAGAGAGAGAGAGAGAGAGAGAGAGAGAGAGAGAGAGAGAGAGAGAGAGAGATTTTGTATCTATATGTCTCTTCTCAATAAATCTTTAATTTGTTCTGGTTCTATGGTTTCTCAGCTCTGCTCATATAGAAGTTTTTCAGGCTCCACCAAAGCATGCACTTAGATTTCCAATCGTTGCAGCATCTCAATTATCATGTGATAAAAATTCAGATGCTTGGCAATTGACTCATATTTATGACAACTTCAGTGTCCTGGGGTCATGTGATCATCTTCTGAAACCTTCTGACAAGCAAAGTCAATGGGAAGATTCACTTAACAACCGTGTTACTAACTTAACAACTGCAATGATTCACTTAACTGTGATAAGAAAGTTCGTAAAATGAGGCAAACCCACTTAACAACTGTGTCACTTAACAACAGAAGTTTTGAGCTCAATTGTTGTTGTAAATCAAGGACTACCTGTATAGAGTCACAGTCTACAGTCCTTGGCCACAGATGATGTTCAGATTCAATTTTTGATGTTTTCTAAAACTGCAAAGAGTCTGGGAATAGTTCAAAAAAGGTTCTTGCATCTGGATATAACTTAAAAGAAAAACCAATAGTCCATATGCTTGATGTGTTGAAAGTCTTATACTGGCCATTTGTCTTTTGTCACTTTAGTACACAAGTGCAAAGACAGAGATGATTAAGTTGGATTCAATTTGTACAAGTGAATTAAAGGTGAGGTGATTAATTGCACAGAGGTCTTAGTGTGCGGCTCATTACTCAAATAGGAAACACCCAGGAAGAAATTTACTCTTGAATAATAATAAGCGGGCGGGTTGACACAGTCATCACACAAAATATATTTTGCCAGCTATTGAAAACCACAATAAAACAGAATCTTTGGGGGGAAGGGGAACCCTCAGAAAAATAACTGCATGTACATTGAGGTTGCTTCCCAGACAATACTGTACATTTCCGAAGAAAAACTACTTCCTGAGGTTTAAAAATGAGGACTCTACATTCTGTGGAATGTAGACATGCATCATGTCTAAAAGATGAGGGGGGTAATGGAGGAGGAAGAGATCAAATGTAATATTTTCTTTCAGCACAGACAACTGCTTTGAGATTTTCTACCCAGACAGCCTTGAAAACTGCCTGCAGCCTTTGCCAATTACTACTGACAAATACCACTTGGTCCTGAGTGATGTTTTAAGTGAAATAAAACAGTGAGGAAAACTGAACATGATGAAAGGAGTTCTTCTCTTCTCTTCCATTTTTTCTTCCTAAGAGGCGACTACAAGTTATATATTCACAAGGTAAGGTATATGCTTCCTGTCCATGACAAATTCCATGTGAAGTTGAGAGCCGAAGCAAACTTTGTTTGACAGTAAGGGGAAGGGAAGACAAAATTCATTTTCATGACTTCTAAAACATTTTTTAATGTTAAACAAAGGAAAAGAAGGTACTATAGGGCCCTGCTCAGCATCATTCTTCACAGTATCAGTAAGCTAATGGAGAAAAATGATTCCTTCCCCTGTGTGCATACAAAATCCTTTCAACTCTTGACACTCTAGCCCAAAATGCACTGTTCAGCATTACAGAATGCTTTTAGTACAATAAACCAGTTAGCATTAAAAGAAAATTCATTTTGCGATTATCTTAAATGAAGATACATACTCTGTATGTATGTTTGTATGTATGTATAATCATATAAGTATTACTAAACAAAGTGTAAACTGTATTCTTGTCACCAACAATTCATTTGTTTCCTTAATTAAAACAAAGAATTAAACTTTAATTGTCCAACCAATGCCTTTTTTGTCCAGATAAACATCAGAGCAATTTCAAAATTGTGGACTACATTTCCCACAATACCTTGTCATTCAGCAACACTGCCTAGGGATCGATTGACATTGATGTTCAAAATAAATGCAGGGCATCAAGCTCCCAACCTGATAATCTCTATAATTTCTCCACATTTATACAAAACATGTTAAAAAAAAATAGGCAGGAACAGAAGAGTTGGCTAGACTAGAAGAAACAATTTTATAAACTTTTTTTTTTCTTCACAGAATGTGGAACAATACAAGCAGGCCTTGACATACAACTGTAATGGAGCCAGTCCATTACGGTTACAAATCACAATGGCCATTAAGTGAGATGGCCTAGTTTAACGACCCCCAACTCATTCTCCTTTATACTAGTAAGTGGAGCATGGGGTGCCTCAGAGGTGGGATGAGCCCCAGATGATTTTTTTTTAAAAAATTAGATTTATATGCCGCCCTTCTCCGGAGACTCAGGGCGGCTTACAATGTGTTAAGCAATAGCCTTCATACTTTCATATATTTTATACAAAGTCAGCTTATTGCCCCCACAAGCTGGGTCCTCAATGTACCTACCTTAGAAAGGATGGAAGGCTGAGTCAACCTTGAGCCTGGGGAGATTCGAACTTGCAATAATTGCAGACAGCTGAATGTTAGTAACAGGCTTTTAGTCTGTTGAGCTATCCAGGCTCCAGATTTACAGTAGATTTAGAATAACTTTATTATCACTGCAAATGAACACTAATCGACATACATTAAAATGAAATTTCTTTGCATACAGGGTCTCAAAGGGTCATCACCTCCAATATACACTACATAAACATATAAGGCACAGTGTAGGTCCAGATCTGCCTCCCTCATCTCCCTGGGATATCACTTGCTCTGCTTCCCACCCCTTTGGTCCCTGCATGCCTTTTCCCACCATTCAGGTCCCCAGAGATATTTCTCCTCCAAATGGGGTAAAATGCTACCAGTTCCCACTGGTTTGGGCAAACAGGATTAATAAAAGGTACCGGTTCGGGCAAACCAGTAGTAAAAAAATACTACCAGTTCATCCAAACCAGTATTTCCGATGATCAGCTGTGCCGCACAATTTATATTCACTGGAAAGCAGGAAATACTGCTTTCTAGCTAATCTAAATCACATGGCACAGCTATCCCCCCCCCCCCAGTTCTATTTACTTTTTCAAGCCTTTTTCTGCACAAAGCATGTTTGGTGTGCACTGTGCATGTGCGTGCAGCGTGCAATTTGTGCACACCATACATGCACAGGCAGCAAACCAATGGCAAACCGCAGAGGATTTTACCACTGGTCCTGACAGGCCTTGCTTCCCCAAGTCCCTTCCCACTACATGAGGCCCAACACCCTCAATTATCTTGTGAAGAACTCTGGAGCTGGAACAGGTCAGTTTGTCCAGCAGCCACATGGCTGATACCAGAAGCAGATGCCATTTTCCCAGCACCCACAATTCAATGCAAGTAAATGCAGATGGCTTGTAAACTATATGGTGAGTTTTCATAGGAAAGCATAGGAAAACTTTCATAGGCAAGTTAGATGCACAAAATGATAGTGAAATATATTTCCATATATATGAAATATTGAATAGTGAAATATTGGTTTTCAAATTGTGATTCTGGGAAACATAATATTCTTCAAAATATAGAAACTAGGTAATCACTATGATAAATGAGCTTTGAACATTTGAATTAGCTTGCATATCAGCTTCATTTTCCTGAGAATGTAGCTACTGCTTAAATTTGAGACGTTTTCCTTAATTTACAAAGCCTTAGCTGTATGAGTTCAGAATACTTCCAAACCATCTACAGTCACATGACTTCTAAGTAAATTAAATATTATCTGGAATGAAAATCTCTTAGTGATTTTGAACACTACAAAATTCATAACTATTCTGGAGTTGCAGAAAATGAAGGGGAAAAGTCATTTTAAAGATAGCAAACAAATATATATTTAGGCATTAATTTTACTATTGTAGAAAAATTGCAGTACACATGCACCCCCTAGTGTACATTTTGAAAGCAACATTTATAAGAAAATAATTCCCACATATTTTTTACTAATTTACATGTTTGCACTAAGGTTAGCTCACAGCATAAACAAATTTAAATCAAATACTTTATCTTTTTTAAAAAAATTGAATTTTCCTGATCTGAGAACAAATCCCATTTTATTTATAATAGAAAGTCATTTTCTTTATTAACGTATGTAGGTATATTATTAAAACCTGTAGTTTGGAGACTGGATTCTACATTTCCTTTGCCTCCTTAACTTGGAGAAGCTTTAATGTTTTGTTTTCATATTAATTAATGTTATTAATACAGCTGCATATGCAAAATATCAGAACAGATGCCACAGCTGAGAGAATATCTTGCTCAATATAAGCAAGAATCCCTGATATGTTATATTCATAATGTGATTTCTTCACTTCTGTGTAAAGCCAATTATTGTGTTTTAAAAGCCATAGGCTGTGATGGTATTGTGATCTGGTCTACTTTAGCAAACTATGTTTAAACCATGTCTTAGCCTATACTTCAATACAATGAGCCTAAAAAATATAAAATATATGAATCAAAAATATTTCATATTTATAGTCTGCTCTTTTGTGGATGTAATTTTGTATCACTCCATACCAGAGGTAACTCCAAATATGCCAATACCTCAGCTGTCTAGAGTTGGAAGAATCCTTAGATTCTCTATTCCAGCCCCGTTATATCCCCAATAAATACTACAATATCTACTACAATAAATTCAGATGATGAAAAACCATCATCCCATAGCTTAGGTTCAATCAGCAGGTAGAGTAAAGGGTAGATTTCTGTCAACAGGAAAATAATAATTCCATGATCAGTAGAAACTGGAAACCATGAATTCTATCCTTCCTGAGTCAGCTAGATCACCCTCTGAGCCCTATGAAAGCAATGCCAAAGCACTTCTAAAAATCTTATTTTAAAAACCCTATTCTTGTTCAGGTAGTCACCAGAATCAAAGCTTACTCGAAAGCATAAATACACATGTGCACACTCACATATTGCCTGGAATGATTTACCATCATACAATTTTTTGTTTGGGCTGAACCTTTCATTCATTTCTCCTGCCCTCCCCACCCCCCCACAATCACCCATAAACTCAGATTCTCTTCAGTGTATAAGAACATTTAAGTCAGTATCTATAGTTAAAGCTTTTGCTTTTCAAACTATTTGTGATTCTCTTGATTATATAGTATATACCACAGCAATATTACAAAGTTTTGTGTGCTTTATGCAAAAGTGAAAGTGTTTTAGGGGAAGTAGCCTGTAACCTGTTTATAATCCTTGTGACAACTTAAACTTAGTTTGCAGTTCAACAAACTAGACAAATTTTACTTTGCCATGTTATATCCTTTTTATTATCTTCATCTATATTTACAAATGCTGCATAATGGGAATTATTTCATATACTCTTATGAAAATGCCAATTTCTTCTACATAGCTTCATATTTCTAAGGAAAAATTCACTTCCAAAAACACCAAATCATTGACCACGTAACTTACTGATCTTTCCCCCTAGTGAGTGTCATCTTTTGACATTTCATTCATAATGCACTTAAAAGCTTTAATTAGCTAAGTTTGAAAGTTGATACTATCTTATCTTTTCCTGAATGGACAGGTCTAAAAGCACTAATGATGAATGATTACCCTATTTTATAGCTGAAAGAGAGAAACTAAAAACCATTCTAATGATAGCTGTAAAATGATATCAAGGAACTTCTGAGATCACCCATATTCTCTTTTCATGAGCACTGTAAGCCATAAGAGCTAAACCACAAAGACACACAAAATAGTTTCTACTGTCATAACATGTACAACACATATATTCACTGTTCTATACAATGTATTTTTTACAATTTGTTCAGTACGTTATTTAAAACTAGCATCATTCCAAAAGATATTCTTTGCACTTTTTAAAAAAGTTGTAAGCAAATTCTAAATCACATAAAAAATGTTTAGCTTTGCCATGTACAAAACACTGCTCTCTAATCTGTCTGATGTATATACTAAAATGACTGACAATTTCTGTAGAAAAACTATTTGTTAGGTTTCAGAAAGGAGGTAAAATCATGCTATTTTTTACAGCAGCATTAAACACAGTTGTGAATGATCTTCTCCAGTAGTTAAAATGCAAACTACATCTGAACTTAATGATGCCATTAACGAATTCAAAATTTATAAAATGGGTGGACTAGGTGAGAAGAAAACAAATAATGTTCAAATATACAAGGAGTGAAGATGAAGCAGTCTTAGAATTCAAGGAAACCAGAAATACATGAAGTAATGGATCCTCTAGCCACAAACTGCAAAACAGATATGTGTGATTCACCACTTCTAAAGTGTTTGTAGACATAAGCTATTTTTGATGGTTACATTTACTAGTGTTTTTCAAGAATCAAATTTCAGAAATTCTGAACAAACTTCAGAAAGTTTACACAATTATTTCTCTAGTGCATATCTCTCAAGAAGTTCAGCTTATCTACTCCAGGTCAATTTATGTGTCAAAGGAACAGCCAGAATCTAAATCCATCAGCAGCCTAAAAGAAGTTAAAATTCAAATGACTTTCATTAATAAGTAAACAGAGATAAAAAATATGGTGTTTCAGAGAAGCAACTTCCATCATTTTCAATCGCCTTTCATATGCCATCATAGCCATCATTGCTGAAGAAATTCTAGCTCATGAAAACTAAATTAATTTCTCTTTTTTAAGCAGGGTTTTTTAAACTGTGATACTAGGATTTTTGGGAATATCCCAAGACCTTCTCAGAGGCCCACAAAATCAATTTGCCAGCCTATTCTGAAAAAGAATATTAAAATGCCATTGAATAATTGTGAGAATAGGTAGCATTAGCAAATGTATCAATTTTAATTTTTAATATGCTAAATATTGGTAAATATAGTCAATGCAAACAAAAACTTTTTTGAGGACCTCTATGTTTTAAAATTGGGAAGGTTAAGAAACATTACTGTTAATCAGGGGTATCACTCATGTCATTACAATGGCGTCATATGGCCTATCAGGACTTTTTTCCTTCACTAAACTGGGCGTTGGTGTGGCCAGCATGTGACGCATCCAGCCCACGGGCTGGGAGTTTGACAGCTCTGCTCTAAATTATCACTTAGACTACAGATCCTTATGGTCTCATTATCGCCACTTTTAAAATATTTTGATCCAACATTTTCTTTCTGATGAGTGGAATGGAATGGAATGGAACGGAGCGGAGCGGAACAGAATAGGAATTCTTTATTGGCCAAGTGTGATTGGACACACAAGGAATTTGTCTTGGTGCATATGCTGACAGTGTACATAAAAGAAAAAGATATATTCATCAAGAATAAGGTATACTTAATGATAGTCATAGGGTACAAATAAGCAATCAAATCATGTTAGAAACAGTCAATATAAATTGTTAGGATACCAGCAACAAGGTTAGACATACAGTCATAAGTGGGAGGAGATAGGTGATAGGAACGCTGACAAGATGACAAAGTGCAGTCTTTAAAGGATTTTAAAGATCTATGTATTCTTGGTTTGTTTATTTTTTCTGTTTATATTTTACAAAGTGTTAACGCTGAATATTAAATAGTTTTATTGTTGCAGAAACGAGTACAATTTTGTTTTGGGAAATTAAATGGCTGTGGAGGGTAAATGCTGAAGAATCTCATATGAAAGCTGCAGGATTCTTAGATTTTCTGTATGTAATGCTTCCACTAAAGTCAGTTGATTCACAAGATGTTCATAATGATTTTTTAAATCTGAAACCTGGAAAGAGAAACAAAATTATACTTTAAAACTCTCTGGTTATTAAAATACATTTACTCATAAGGTTAAATGTTCATTTAATATTTAAAAAATAATTGTTCAGAACACACAATAATAATAAGTGTAGGATGGCAGATTCAACTTGATGTTAGAGAAAATTGTCCAATAGTATGTGCTGTTTGTTTGTAGAACTAATTTCCTAAAGAAGTACTGGTATTACTTTCTCTAAATTCAAGTGAGGGCTGAAAGTTCTTTATCACATACACTTTTATTTGGATTACTATAATAGCAAAAGGTTGGACTCAACAGTTTTAAAAAGTCATTTCCAACTTTATAGTTGCAGTTGCATGCTGGCTGGGATAATGAAAAAACCTTACACCTCTAGTTTTGGATGACTTTGATTAATTTCATTTTATACCTCTAGGAAAATTGCTACAAAGTCTAACTTTGTTAATCTGCTATCTCTAATAATGTATCAAGTAATTCATCTATTCCATTTTTATTAGGAGTGCAGTAAACAAATGTTTTTAATTGCTGCACAGTTAAAGAGTTCTTTCTTCTTGAATATTTATAAGAGCAAAACATCTTCTCTATAAATTCCTGACCTGTACTGGCTGGAGATAAACTGATATATCATATGGCAGGACACTTTCAGCTTTAAAAGGAATCTCATTTTTTTTAAAAATCTTAATAATTTAAAACATTTCACTCTCAAATTTTATATTGGAGCAGAAGTACCTTCTGAAGTACATGCCGAGTTTCTTCCATCAATGACATACATATTTTTGTTGCAAAGGCCACACTCTTTTCTTCATTCTTCCTTGAAGCAACATCTCCAAGCACTACTTTTTTCCACAAAGTACTAGAATTATAAATTTTGAATATATTTGTATGTATCAGATATTCATACAAAGCAAGAAAATGGCATTTCAGGTGACATTTTCTCAAAACAATCATTTTCAGCAACTTACAATTCATCTGCTTCAAGACATAACAATTTAAGAGCTGTAAGAAGTGTCCAAGATGGTCCATCCCAGCCAAACGTCAGATCACTAGGAAAAAATGTATTTTTTTAAAAAAACTAAATTCAATTTATTTCATATGGTAAGAGAGAAAATACTGTCCTTCTTACTTCACCAACAGTTGATTGCAATACCCCATAGTACTTTTTTTAAAAAAAGAAACACAATACATTAAACACATTCAGTTAGAGAGCTACTATCCAATTATCGCTGCAAATTAATTCTTAACTACATGAACTTTCAATATACATCTTCCTATAAAATTTCCATATATCCCATCCCTAAATCAAAAAGTAGCAGTCCATATTTTATTATTGTGTTTATAGAAACATATGTATATAAAATATTGACTAATTACAGGCAAAATCTGTGTCAGGAACAGGATTATAAAGTATACAAATTTCTTAAGACCCAAATCATGCATATTAGCACAACCTTCAACTAGGATACATTGCAGGATGTGTTCCAGTATTAAGCAAGATTCCTGTATTTAGTCAGGGTCCATGCAGAAGCAACAAACATTGCACAAATTTTCATGCTTCAAATCCACAAACAATACTGAGAAAGTTTAATGTGAAATCTTCCAAACGTATAAAGATGTAAAGATGTCTTACTCTAACATCTTGTGCTCTCGTAAAATGGAAAGTTTCATAGATTTCTGTTTGTCTTCTGAATAAACATATTTAAGCAATGTATCTAAGGAAAAGTAAAATAAAATGTTTAAAGCAAATAAAAGTCACGATACTTTTGCAATGCTGACATTTTAAGCCTTCTGTACTAGTAGTAAACATAAATTTACTTTAAATATTGAAGAAATGAAAATAAACTGTACACATATTCTTGTGGACACAAGTCCTAACCCACAGTCTGAGAACCAGTTTAAGAAATTTGTGACGGTACATAAGGATATTCCAGAAAAGGCGTGAACAAAAGCAATAATATCATCAAAAGGACTGTGGGCTACCACATTTTTTATTCCCCAGTATCTTATCCCAGTGCAGTGAAGGCTAACCTTTTCCGTCCTGAGTGCCCAATGCATGCACGAACCCCCAAAATGTAATCTGCCCGCCTCCCATGCATGGACAACAAAGACCCAAAGACCAGCTGGCCAGTGGGAGGCATGCGCACATGCGCAGCGGAACTGAACTGGGACGACGGCTCACGTGCCCACAAAGAGGGTGCTGCATGCCACCTGTGGCACGCATGCCATAGGTTCGCCATCACGGTCCTAGTGCAGCAGACTACTTGTAGGACTCAATTGTAGGGAACTGATAGTTCTAAGAGAAAGTGATGGGCTTTCATTGTTCTAAGCTTTTTGCTATTTTGTATAGATCTAGCCATAGCCTTACCTGTACTAACATGCACACAGCTGTGTGGATTATCAGAAGCAACAAACCCATATTCTAGAAGTAATTGCTGGTTGTCATGAGGGCCATAAGAAATGTATACTTCTTTGTATTTCTGATAGCCCAGGTGTGTTTTTATTTCATAACATTTTGTATTTTCATTAAACGAAGCTTTCACCTGAGTATGAGAAAAATGTAAGTTCAAGAGAAATACATCAATACATTCTCATTACTGAACACATGATCCTTGGATCAAACCCTACACTTCTAAAGGTACTGGGCCTGTTAGGCCCACAAAATAAATATAATGGGGGGAATTAAATGTATTTACTGATAAGGCTGGAAGGGATCCACTCTATGTTAATTATATCAATTACCCAATAGCTTGAAGCTTTCTTTCTATACTTGAACAAGAATGCTATATAGATAGTCCTTGACTTACAACAATTTTTTTAGTGTCTGAACTTACAACGGCACAAAAAATGACTTATGACGGTTTTTCACACTGAAGAAACATGTGATAAAAATTCAGGTGCTTAGCAACTGGCATGTATTTATGAAAGTTTCATTGTTCCGGTATCATGTGATCACCATTTGTAACCACCCAAGCCAGTTTCTGACAAGAAAAGTTCATGCAGGAAATCAGATTCACTTAACAACGGCTGTGATTTGCTTAGCAAATGTGGCAACAAAGGTTGTAAAATGGGAGCAACTCATTTGAAAACTTGCTTAACAATGAAAATTTTGGGCTCAATTGTGATCATAAATCAAGAACTACCTGTAATCAGAGTTTTAACTGGAGTACCAATTAAGAAACTATCTGTATATTCTGATCTACAGTATACGTTTGATGTGTTAAGTTTTAAGATTAAAATGTGTGTGTGTGTGTGTGTGTGTGTGTGTGTGTGTTTCTATCGAGACACCTGGTCTACCCCAGCATGTGGGAGGGAGCATACTGCATCCCTCTCACATTTCAGCTCCAGTCCAGGAGCCCTCAAGCAGCCGCATTCACGACAAACCATTTTATACCAAATTTATATTTACACACACACACACGGCTTCCTTTTCCTTCCTTCTTTCTATAATTAATAAAATTAATATCACCATTATCATCATTTTACCTGGGCCTTTGGATTGTGATTTAGCAGATCCAGAAACGGAGCTAGAGCATAAATATCTGGCTCTCTAGAAAAACAGTCCTTCTGTGAATTTTTCATAAACACTGTTCTTGTATTTATAGTGCACCAGGCCCACTGGAAGGCACGGAAGTTAAAAATAATCTCCACATTTTCAGGAAATAAAGGCTGCAAAGAAGAGAAGAATTGCTTTGAAGAAGCAAAAAGGTCCTGGATCAATGATCGTTGCTCGAGAGCCTTTCTTCTCAAGGGCTCAGGGAAAAGGTTCAGTGTTTCTTGCTCCAAATAAACAGGACAGGTATATGTTTTAGGTAAGAGATCCAGGTATGGTTTCCACACAGATTTCCTATGGAACCACTTCTCTGCTATTAAAAATGAACATAATGCTATCAAGGGAGAAATTGGAGGCCTCCATCTATTGAAAAGGCAAAAGAAAACATAGTAACTATGTTTTGATAATCACAGTTTTTAACCAAATTTCTGAGTTTTATCATCATACATGAAGTAAAATCGGAAAGCTCTCATCCACACAGTATGAAATTGAAAGAAGGAAGAACAGCTTGATAGATTAAATGAACAGAATATTGGGGCCAATGATCTAATCCTACAGCACCCAACCAGAGATGCATGGGGTGCCGTAAACCATGAGCTTAAGAGATCACACACACACCCAACTGAAGTTCTTCAGTAATTAAGTAGATTGTCTCATAGTGGAAGTAATGCATATTCTTTTAGACACTTAAGAGCCTTAGTAAAGATTCTTTCAGGTTGAACTCCATTCCTAGTGATTTAATGGACATAACTGCAGAATTTTTGGAGCAATAGCATGGATATTGTTAGCATCCCCAGCTACCCCTATTACAAAGCAGATCAAGTACCAACCTTACTTTTTACTTGAGCAAATGCTATAGTATTTAGATGGTAAGTTAATTAAACATTGCATCTTCAAGCCAATATTCACTCCTGGCAACTGCCTAGGCTAGTCCCTACAGTTTTCTTGACATAATGTTCAGAGGTTTGCCACTGCCTGCTTTCTAAGGCTAAGAGAGTTGCACAACTAGTTTCATGCCTAAAGTGGGACTAGATCCTCCTGGTTTATAACCTGATGCCCTAATCACTACACCAACCTCACCATTTAAATTTTTTTTTTGTCTTGAATTTCACACTATTTGCCTTCACTGGATGACCATACATTGTCTATTTTGACAGAAAAAGAAAAAAGGTCCGTATCCATTGCTGCCATGCCTTGTATCAGTTCACGTACTTCTATCACATTCTGCTTATTCATCATTCTTCTAATCTAGAAAGCAACACTGTAACCTTGTCTGCCATAAATGTTTACCATTTCAGTATATTTTCCTATATCTTTTTTAAGTATGCCAATTAGAAGTTAGAGTTGTTCAATTTTCTTAGTGACCATTTTCATTCTACTTATTACATCATTTGACTTTCTTACATATATACCATTTTAGTGCCATGAGACGCTGCTCACTATTAATAACATTATCACAATGAATGCCTGATGCATGGGAAAGATAGTCCCTGATGTTGCATACGAAGTGTTAAGCCCTAATTTTGTGGAAATATGGGAATAGAATTCTGTGCAGGGTTTATTTCTATATATAGTACAAAGTACAACACATAGTACAAACAGATCAGATCAAGGAACAACGAACACAAAGCTTGCATACAACAATATTCACAGATGGGACCAGAGAGTTCTCAGCCTCCCAGAACATTCTGTCTCTGACTTTAGAACGTCATTCTTAAACAAAGGAAATACATGAACAGATTCTGATATAAAATAGCTATGCTGTCATTCATCAAAAGACACAATTCTATCATTTGAGAACTGGAACTTTTATTTAATCACATGCACCAAGGCTTTTCATAGCAAAATATATGCTGATCAGCTCAAAAATGCAAATGTCTCTTATCATCCAGCAACTAATGCAAATGCCTATTTTTAACAAAGACAATTTGAATTGTCAATAATTTGTTTTTTCTGACTTCAGAGTTTACAATTCCTTACTTGCAAGGGAATGGAATTTATGGGTGCATGATATCCATGCAAAGAGATTACTAAATCAATATAATGCTTTATTATGATCACAATAAATATGGCAATGATTTTATTTGTTTTGAAGAAACACATGCAACTTATCTGTAAGAAGATCTATTATGTTATCCTTCTAAATCAATCACTAAACTAATTCTAATTTCCCAAACATTCTCTGATTTTTTTAAATTATGAAGCTTAATTAATGGCATCAATTCTAACAAAAATGCACACTGTACATAATTCCCCAATTGCACAACTTCAAAGTAATAGAAATGTTCAGATTAGAAAGTATAAGTTTAAATGATAAGAGCTACTGAAATGTCAGTGTGCAAATTTGAGGATTTTATTAAGTGGTGACCAACTTACTTTAAAATGTATTCTCTGAGGTAACTGTTAAGCACAGTATTGGAAGTAAGCAAGCACTTTTCAGGCAAAGAAATAATCAGCTCTTCGGCCTATGAAACGTTAAAAAAACAGAATGAATATACTGAAAAAGTATTCAAATCATATTTTATTAAGCACTAAAGTGAAAAAAAAAAGAGAACACCCTGGGAATATCCAACCAAGGCCCTCTGCAATTAATTAATTGCCACTTTTAAAATAAGCAGATTTTGAACTTCCGGTGGCTCCGCAGGCGTCGCGGTCGCTCCTTTGAGGAGCGCTAACCTGCGATTTCGTTAGCCGCTAGAACAGCGAAAATTAGTTGTCTAGCGGCGAAGAAACTTCCCTCTTGGGAGAAGAGGGGGAAGAGAGCAGCCAGGTATGGGTAGAGCTCCCCAAAAAGCCCTAGAAACAATTCTGGGGCTTAAAGGATGAGAGCTCCCCAAGAACCTGGCGAAGCTCCGAATCCGGGACGAGTCTGCCTAAAGGCAGAACAAGACGCTGCGACCATCCCTACAAGCAATCTTGTAACAGCATTGAAATTCAAAGCAGGCAGAACAAAGACAGGAGACTTTATAACTGCAAGTACTTTGCTTTAATTCCATTTGGAAACTGTTTCTTTTCGAGTCTTTAAGAACGGGGAAAGTTGAAGGAGAGGGAAAAAAGATGGCACTGGCTCATTAAAGCTAAGAAGAGGAAAGTGAAAGATGAAGAAGAAAGGGCTTGTTAACCTGTTAAAGCTGTCAGTCCCGCTTAATTCTTATGGGTTTATTTGCAAAAAATCAAGACTTTGGGATTCAAGAACAGGATTTAAAGGCTAAAGATCAGAATTAAATACAGAATTAAGAATTAAAGTACTTTTTGATTTTTGGTTATTGGGCTGGTTGCTGGATTGTGTAACTCTGAAATGGCTTCAAAGCAAGTAAAACCTGGTGTGACAAAATCTGCTGGGAGTGCTGGAAGCTCCCCTGCCCAAACCACCATATTGCAATCTTTGTTGGCCCCAGCAGATACACAAACTCAAGCACAAATGCAAACACAAATATTAACACCTGAAATGCTCCAGGGAGCTTTAAAGGAACTGCAGGGGAAAATTAAAGAAGAAATCACATTTGCATTCAAAGAGGTGTCTGAGGAAATGGCAGAAATGAAGGAGATAATTAAAACCCGAAACAAGCAAATAAGAGAGGATATTGTTGATGCATTCCAGGGACTGGTTGGTCATGTTAATTCGTTAGAGGAAAAGGTTGATGAGATTAACCAAGCTAATGAGAATTTGGAGAGCAAAGTGGAAGAAGCACAAACCAAGATTGATAAAACAGAAGCAGACATAATGATGACACAGTATAGGGTGATGGAATTTGCTTTGAGAGTGAGAGGCCTGAAAGAAAATTCTCAAGAAAATTTGAAAGAGATTTTTGTAGAAGCTCTGGCACAATTTACTAGAGACGCCAGAGAAAATATGACTGGCAGATTGACAAGATCTATCATGTGAATTCATGGATTGCTAGACAAAGACAGCTACCAAGAGATATTGTGATTTATTTTGTTATCAGAAAGATGAGAAATGGGATCTTACAAGCTTCTTATAAAAATAAGCTACAAGTGGCAGGACAGGAGGTTGCAGTATTTAAGGAAATTCTGACTAAAATGCTGAAATCCAAGAAGGATTACGCATTCCTGGTAGATGAACTCAGAAATCATCAGATACAGTACAGATGGGAGGTTCCAGCTGGACTAGTGGTGAATTATGCAGGAGAACGGTATTGCCTTAATACAATTTGGAAAGCAATAGATTTTTATGCCAACATATTAAAGGCTGGATACTCACCACCCCCAGGAGCTAGAAAAGGGAGAGAAACAGCAGAGGGGAAGAAGGAAGGTATGCAAACACAAGCTCAAGGAAGTGCTGTGAGTATGCAAGAGGAGTTACTGCAACCCTCAGGTGCTGTACAAGCTTGGGAGCTATCTGAAAAAATAGAAGATGTTAAAGAACAAAGACAAACTCGAGCAGCAACCAAGTGGAAGGAGCAAGAACTGAAGATGCAACAAACTCAGACACTAACACAAGAAAGTACAAGTACAAATCCAGAAGCTGTGGGTGGGGCAAGACCGAAGAAGTTCCAGGTGGACTTTCAATCGGTGCTCGAAAAGCTTCGGGACCCTAAAGATGACCTCTAGGTTTCTAACCTGGAATGTCAGTGGTTTAAATTCACCTCAAAAAAGGAAGAAAATATTTCATTACTTAAAACAGTAGGATCCTAAAGATGGCCTCTAGGTTTCTAACCTGGAATGTCAGTGGTTTAAATTCACCTCAAAAAAGGAAGAAAATATTTCACTACTTAAAACAGTTTAGAAATGATGTAATTTGTTTGCAAGAGACACACATTACGATAAACGATCAAAAATATTTGATGAATGCGAAATTGGGTACACATTTTGTGGTCTGCCCCGGAGAAGAAAAATGGAATAGTGATGTACTTAAGAAAAGACTTGATAGCCAAATTAATTGAAGCAGATCAACAAGGAAGATATTTAGCAATTGAATTATTAATAGAAGGACAGAAAACTCTGTTAGTGGGTGTATATGCACTCAATCAACAACAAGAAAAATTTTACAAGTTGTTGCACACAAAACTATTACAATGGGATTATAATTCGTGTATTTTGCTGGGTGATTAGAATGGAGTATTGAATCCTATACTGGACAAGAAAAGGCTTTTGCAAACTACTAAAATGTGAGCAAGACTGTCTAAATCTTTTTTTGATATGATGGAGGATATGGAACTGAGAGACATTTGGCGGGAAAGGAACATCAAAGAACAAGATTTTACATTTTTTTCAGATAGGCATCAATCCTTTTCGAGAATAGATTTTATACTAATCACAAATGATTTTCCTTCCAGGGTGAAGAAGATAAAGATTTGTCCCAGAACTCTAACGGATCACAGTCCGGTGTGGATGGAATTGGAGTATGGAGAAGGGTCTAGGAGATCTTGGCATTTAAATGAAAATCTTTTTAGATATGAGAATGTGATAGAATGTAGAAAATTAATGAAGGAATTTTTTGTTTTAAATATGCATAAGGGAATATCTATGGAAATGGTATGGGATGCTAGTAAAGCATATATGAGAGGTGTTTTGATTAATTTGAATAATGCATACAGACGTAGACAAAGGGAAAAAAGGAGGGAGCTAGAAGAAGAGATAAAGAAAAAAGAACAGGTGTTAATATACAATCCAGAGGATAAGAAAACTAAAGAAACGATTACTTTATTACGAGGGCAGTTTAATATGTTGATTTCAGATCAAGTGGCAACTAATTTGCAATATGCTAAACATAATACTTTTTGTAATACAAATAAGCCAGGTAGATGGCTAGCATATATGTTGAGGAAAAAACAGAAATCCCATATTATAGAGAAAATAAATTATAAAGGTAAAGAGGTTTATCAACAGAATATGATTAAAAAGGCTTTTCTAGAATTTTATTCAAGTTTGCATACTGAAGATAAAATACAAGGTGTAGATATAGATAGATATTTGGATAAGGAGAATATTCCTATAGTTTCAGAGGAACAAAGGGAAAGGTTGAATTAACCAATAGTAGAGGAGGAAATTCTCCTGGCAATTAAACAGTTAAAAGTTGGCAAAGCTCCTGGTACAGACGGATTGACGGCCGTGTATTATAAACATTTACAATTGGAAATGGTTGAACCCCTTAAGGAATTATTTAGTAAAATACAATTGGGAGGAGGGGTACCACCATCATGGAAAACAGCCTTTATTTCCCTAATCCCGAAAGAAGATCAAGATCATACACATCCAAAGAATTATAGGCCTATATCATTACTTAATACAGATTATAAGATTTTTGTCAAGATACTAGCAAACAGGTTAATGACGGTAATGCAACAAACGATTCATAGTGATCAATCTGGTTTTATACAAGGGAGACAAATGAAAAACAATGTAAGACAAATTGTTAATATATTGGAGTATTTGGAAAGGAACAACCAAATCCCTGCGGTGCTCATATTCTTGGATGCTGAAAAAGCTTTTAATCGAGTGAATTGGCAATTTTTATTGAAAATGGTGCAGAGGATGCAATTTGGGGACTATTTCACACATTCTATTAAGGCACTATATCAGGAACAGACAGCTCAAATAATAATTAATGGTAGTTTAACAGAAATCTTTAAAACTGAAAAAGGAACAAGACAGGGATGTCCTTTATCCCCATTATTGTTTATATTAACTTTGGAATTGTTGCTAAATAAAATACGTAATTCAGAGAAGATAAAGGGAATTGAGATTAGATATTATGACTATAAAGTGCATGCATTTGCAGAAGGTTTGGTCGTAACCTTAACTCAACCAGTGAAATCAGCCATAGGTCTGATGGAGATAATTTATCAGTATGGTCAAATATCGGGTTCAAAATAAATATTGGGAAAACAAAGATGATAGTTAAAAATATGATAACAAATCAAAAAGAAGAATTAGAAAGAGTAACAGGATGTGAAATAGTGAAAAAGGTTAAGTATTTAGGAGTTTATATTGCAACATCGAATGGGAAATTATATAAGTATAATTATGAATTGTTATGGCACAAAATACAGGTAGAGATGAATAACTGGAAAAAATTACAATTGTCTTTGTTGGGTAGAATAGCAGTAGTAAAAATGAATGTCTTACCTAAATTTTTATTTCTTTTTCAAATGATACCAATACTTAAAAAGGATGCTAATTTGGATGAATGACAGAAAGGTATTAATAAATTTGTCTGGGCAGGGAAGAAATCAAGGGTTAAATTAAAAATAATGCAGGATACACGTGAAAGAGGAGGCTTGAAAATGCCCAATTTAAAACTATATTATGAAGCAGCTGTTTTATCAGCAATTAGTGATTGGATTAATTTAACAAACGAAAGGTTTTTGAATATTGAAGGATATGATTTGGTATATGGTTAGCATGCCTACTTAGTGTATGACAAAAAGGTGGACAGTATATTTAAAAGTCATATATTGAGGAATGTTTTATTGCGTGTCTGGAAGAAATATCAATATAAATTAAATGACAAGATACCCATATGGACTGTACCCAGGCACGCGATAGAGAACATAAGTATAGAAAAAAGACAGGATGTAATTACATATAAAGAAATTCTTAATAAAGAGGAAGGTATATACTAAAATTAAAGCCTTTGAATGTATTAAAAGAGGGAAAGATAATTCAAACTTGGCTCCAGTATGTACAATTACAAGCCAGATGCAGAAGAGATCAGAAAATTGGTATCATACAAAGTGATGAAGATTTGGTAAAACAAATCAGAGACCAAAGTCAAATGCATTTTAAAAGGTTGTATAATATACTGATAGAAACAGACTCGGAAACAGAGTTAGTTAAAGACTGTATGATAAAATGGGCGCAAAACTTTGAACAACCAATAATGATGGAAACGTGGGGAAAAATATTGGTTAGAAATGTCAAATTTATGCAAGCACAAAATTTAAGAGAGAACTTTTACAAAATGTTTTATAGATGGCATTTAGATCCCAAAAAATTATCTTGTATGTATCCGAATTTACAATCTAAATGTTGGAGATGTGATTGTGATGATGCTACTTATTTTCATGTATGGTGGACATGTAAAAAGGTTAAAGCATTTTGGATAAAAATATGGTGAATTATTCAAAATATTTTTAAAAAGAGAATAAAATTTACTCCACAGCTGTTTTTGTTGGGAATAGTTATGGACTGTACAGTTATAGAGACTAATTTGATTTTGAACTTAATAACTGCAGCAAAATTGTTGGTGGTGCAGTACTGGAAAAAGCAAGATTTGCCTACTATTCAAGAATGGACATTAAAAGTAACAAATTTAGCAGAGATGGCAAAAATTTCAATGTATTTGAAAGATCATTCAAATGAAAAATATGTGAGGGAATGGAGAAGATTGATAGATTATATGCAAAGTAAATATCGGATTAAAAAATTTCAAATAGTTTATTAATAAACAGAAAGATGTCATTAGGTAATTAAATTTAGTATGGTGAATGGGGAATTAAAGTATTAGAGTGATGTAAAATGTTATAGTTTATTAGATTATGATGGATTATGATTGTTGAATGTTATGCCCGGTATTTTGTTCAGGGAAGTAGGGGGGGGTGGGAGGGAAAGGGTTGGGGGGAGGGAGGGGAGGGGGGAAGGGTTGGGGAGGGGGGAAGGGTTGGGGAGGGGGGAGGGGAGGGCGGATATATATGTAAACTTTTCTTTAAAATTTCTCAATAAAAAAATAAAATAAAATAAGCAGATTTTCAAAAGGTTGCACATCAATTGCAGATGAGGCACAAATAAGGATCAGGTCATTTTATCTTTGATGATCCCTTGGAAACTAACTTTGGCAGCAATCCTGATCCCCAAAAAAGACAGGCTAAGGAGAATTAAGACAGAAGAGTGCCATTCCTTGGCAGAAGCTCTAACAGTGTAATAAGCCTGGTAATCCTATGAAAAACTCTACAAGTATGCATTTATTACTATAACTAACTCTCAAAAGTGAATTATGTACCCAGATTGTACTGCTAATCTAGCATTACATTCAGAAACATGAACTTTGCAATGAGAATAAAGTGCTTCACAAGCACACCTCCTGTTCTTATAAATAAGTTGACGGACACAGTGAGGTATAGGTACAATGAAGTTCAGTTTACAACAGCACTGGGGATATTTTAAAAACTGCTATGTCTACTTAAAACACTAAACAGAAATTCTATAGTATTAAACAAAAGCTATCTCTAACCTGGTGTTGTCCAAATATGTTGGATTAAAGAATCTTCATCCTATCATCTGGCAATCACAGGAATTTAAATCCCAATTCAACCAGGCTTTGGAAACGTAACTACAATCACTAAATTCAGCCCATCCATAGGCTATGGAGTCCCTGCTCATAAACTCTTCATCAAAACCTAGATACTAGCCTAATCCACTAGTATTAGTTAAATATAATTTATAAATCCAGCATAAAGTCACAAGGAAAATCTAAATAATACACATTACGTGAAAAGACAGGATAATATAATTCCTCATTATGGTTCATAGTTTCATCTGTTTATTCATAGGAATACTCACAAACCTGAAGTGTTTTTGTGGTCATCAATCCCCTTCCTGTTTCTAGAAGACATAGGAGGGAGAGGAAGATGCGATTAGGTATACTACTATTGATTTCTTAGACAGTTATAATAGACTACTTAACATGAAAAATATAAAGTGATGAATATAGAAATTATTCTATATTCTATAGAATATTATGTAAATTCACAAATGAGATCTTTACAGCTGGAAGCTAAGAATTTTGGTGTCAGCTTTGGAAGCCATATTAACACCGGAAGCTTCCATACTGCCACCTTCTTGTGCTTGGGAAATTAGGAGGGGGGATTTAGTAGAGGGAAGGTAATTAGACATATTAGCATTCTTCTTGTCAGTCAAGGTCATGGTGTTCCTGCATCTGGAGGAGGAGTGGTTGAACTTGAAGCTCAAGTTGAGACAGATGGTGGACCATGGATGGAATGATGAGTGCAGGGGTTTGATTTTTTGAGGGAAAACCCAGAACTCTCAGATTCGGGTTTTCCCAGATGTGCCAGTATACCTACTCTAATAAATGGAACTTTGAGAAAATGCCTGTCACTGAGTTTTTAATTGGAGTCTGACATTTCATTTTAAATAGGCTACCTATTGCTGGGACAAAATTGCTCCCCTGAGAAAGTTTCTAGTAAAAGGAAACTGAGATAAGAACTGGGCTGTCTGCATTAAAACAACGTCCTTACAGAGCCAAGAGCAGACTGCTTTTGTGAATGATTAATCCCTTTCACCTTTTTAATAGGAAAAAAATGAACTAGACCCAGGGATTTTTATTCTTTTGTCTAAAAGTCACTGTTCTTCAGGGACTGCAGGAGTTAAAACAAGAACTTGCTACTTTGTTCAGCACTGGAAATGATACTGCTGTTTCTGCTAAGAACACTAATGAATGTGAAGTACATTCTGAATTAGCTGACAATCCAAATAATGATATGAATTCCTGCTCAATCTCTCCTTTACCAGCCAATCTGCCCTGAGTGCATATGCCACTCAAATGAGTCTCTCCACTCTTATTGAACAATACTCTCTTAAGTTTCCTAATGAAAATTATGTGGAACCAAGTGCACAAATCAAGAACATTCAACCTGATACCTCTGTCCCCCCACAAGATGATATAAAACTTTGCAAAACAAACATACATTAACATCCCATCCAGATCAGAAGAAAGATGGGTCTTTAGGGGGTATTAATATTCCATTACTGCACATTGAAAATGTGTCCATCTTTAAATGTACCCAATTAGTAATAGTAGTCTCTAACCCAACTAATTCAGTTACATTTTTGTGATAAGTATCTATTTTCCACTGAAATAACTATATTAACTCTATTCCTTATAACTCAGGAATCCTAGAGTGGAAGAAAAAAGTAATCATTTGAAACTAAAGAAACCATTACTTATTAACATCACTTGTTAATAAGTGTATGTGGCTTCACATTGGGATAAAAAGTTATCACATTTTTTGCAAACTTTCACTAGTCAAAACTTCTAGAAAAGTTATTAGAACATTACCTGAAAACACTGCTGGATTTAAATTATTATTCTTGTAGCCTTTTTCTTTCAACCACTTCTTGAGAAGTATATATTCATTTTTATAACTCAAATTTACTAAATAGGAAAGAAAATAATCACGTATCATATAAGGTATCTATGATGATTCACAATATTATTTTACAATAATATACTGCTTCATACAAATCACACTACAAAACAGAAATGATGAAAACAAGGCCAAGACTGAGGTATTTGTTAAAAATACGTTTTGTATTAATACATCACTGATCTAAGAATACCATATAAAGTTATAAACTATAAAATTAACTATGCTAAAGGCAATCCAACATCAATGCAACAAAACAAATATCTAATAGAAACGAGGTATGATTTAAGGATAAATAAAATTAAAATCATTTAAATTTTATAGGAGCAACCCTATAGAAATCATTAATAGAAAACCAAAATATGTGTGTTTGTATGTTAATAAGAGCCAGTTTGGATGAATGGTTAAGGTGCTGGCTTAGAAACCAAGAAACTCTGAATTCTAGTCCTGCCTTAGATATGAAAGCCAGCTGGTTGACTTTGGGCTACTTATGCTCTCTTAGCCCAGCCCAGCCCAGCTCATAGGTTTGTTGTGGGAAAAATAGGAAGATGAAGGAGTATAATAAAAATCAAATACATACACACATGTATACATACATAAGTAAATAGAATGGTTAATCATATTACCACCACTTGAAGAAAAAGCTGTAGATTGTTTTCTGTGTCTCTTTCGGTAAGTTCGACCTCTGCCTTTCTTCATTTGAAAATTATTTGAAAATTTGTACAGAAACTGAAAATAGAAAAGCAAACTGAGTTCATTAATTTCAATTATTTCAATTGCAGAAATATGTCATGCCCCATTTTTACAAATATATCAATAAGAAATTTGCATATGATATATTCATATGTGTATACCATATTTAACATTTGAAAAATAAAAAATGCGAAAGAATAAGTACCAAAATATATCCAACATACTTAGACAGCCACAAAATGTCAGCCAGACATTTGATTGCTGGTGAGGTTATGTTTCTAGCATCAGAAGTGCTCTAAATCTTCAATATCTCTGTGGATCCTCAATCTGTTTAACCACTGAAGGAAGCATTTTGCCAGCTTTGGCTTTAAGTTTGCTGTAAAATAGGGTAAAAGCTATGGTACTGCAAGTATCTTCTAAACAATTCCTGGAATCCTTTAGTCACATCTGTCAAGAGCTACATAGCTTTTTATACTATTAAATGTTATTTGTGGAATGAGCTTAAACAGCAGGAATTATCGAAAATATAAATCTTCACTTAAATCAAAATATATTAAGATTCACGTTTGGCTAACCACAATTTCAAATGGGCTCAAAGAGGCTTTTCATTTAGTAAATCTATGGAGCATTATAATCGCGTCAGGAATAAACCATGCAAAAATGGGTAGTAAGAATTACTGAGTATAAGAATTAGGAACGGGCTGCAAGATACTATTTCCTCGCTTCCGTCAAGCGTCCCGCAGCCAATTCGCCGTTCAATATTCCCAACCTGCAGGCACATTTTCCCTTTCCGACTTCCCTTTCTCTTCCGACTATGTTGCACTTTGAAACCCAGAAGTCACCAGGCTTTACACAGACTGCAAGAAAGCGGAAAAGGCGGTCCTCAGCCAATTGCCTATTGAGAGAAAAGCAAGTTCGTCGGAAGGTAGGTTTCCCATTGGATGGAGAGCTCGCTCCTCTTCTCATACTGTTCTGGCAAGAACTTGCTGCCACTTTTCGTGTGACTGAGAAGGTAGGGGAGAATTGTGGCTAACATTCTTTTTAAATGCTTGCTTTTCACTCCCTTCCCTTTTCCATCTCAACCCGCCGCAGAATTTTATTCTCCAACGCGTATTTCAACCTGCGTAGTTCCTTGCTTTTAAAAAAAATCAGAATTCACAAACAACTGAGAATCGTTTTGCAGAGGGTAGTAGATGGAAAACATGGTATATTATAATTGTAGTAGTAGGTAGAAGTTTTAAAATCTCGTATACCATAATTCTGGTATGTGGTTGGTTTTCAAAATCTTCTAATATGTGCTTGAGGATTCCGACTATTTTATTTTTTATGCACTCTTGGTAATTTAAGAAATGGATGAAAGGAGTGCTGTGTATAAATTATATAACCTTGCATTCCAGGTGAGTCGAGAACTTTCCTTGGTGATTGGAGCGTTTATCGAATGTTTTTATGTGTATTTATGTTTGTGTTTGTTTTATGTGTTTTTATGTATATGTGTTTTTATAAATTTCCAACCTTCAGGACTTTTTTATTATTCTGAATTCCTCGTTGTCTTGTGTCACTTCAATTTGGCTGGGTAGTGTTTATAAAACGTGTTTTAATGCTGAACACATTAAATGAGTTCATTCAATTGAACTGCAGGATCAACATGGAAGAAATTTGTGGTCGCTAGGAGTCAAAAATGATTTGTTAGCACATACTGTGATCAAAATGTTAAGTAATCTTAAAAAATGTATTGCTAGATTTTAATTTATTCTCGACAATCCAGTCCCACTGGTTGAAAGTTGTACTTTTATCACAGTCTGCCTTTTAATATTTTTAGTGAATAGTTTCCGAGGTAGTTTTTATTTTAGGTTTTTTTAATCCCACCTTTTATTTTTACAAATAATTCAAAATGCTACTTGAGCCTTCCTGCTCCCCACAACAGCAATCCTGTGAAGTGAGTTGGGTTGAAAGTGTGTGACTGGCTCAAAGTTACTTAACTGGCTTTCACATGTAAGCAGACTAGAACTCATTGTCTCCTGGCACACGTGCCAGAGATAGTGTCAACTTGCAAGGCTTTCAAGTTGCCATGAGCAGGAGGGAGGGGGGAACTGATAGAGCTGATTGACTAACTGAAGTTACATTCCATACATTCTTCATGACCGCAATCAGAGGGAGGGGGTTGAATTTCACAGCCAGCCAAAGTGGTTAATTGGAGAATGTGATTTATGACACGGCCAGGGAGGAGGGGAGAGACAGGGTCACAGGGGAACGTAAATCTAGGTGAGGATTAGTTCTGACTGAAATATTGCCGGAATGATGCTCCTAATAAATGACTGTATTTCTTTTGAAGTTTGTCTCATGGCTCATGAATTAATTAGGGCATCTTTCGGAAACTTCACAGGTAGCACGAAGGGACCTCTCTGATGGCACACAATTCATCACCCCAGTTCAGCTCTGCCATGCATGTGCACATGCCTCCCGCTGGCCAGTTGATCTTTGGGTCTCTGCCATGCATGCATGGGGGCAGGATGCATGTGGGGGTCATGTGCATGCACGGGGGCATGGTGTGTGCAGAGGGTACGTGCACATGCGCAGGAGCAGGGCATGTGCAGCAGGCCTGCACATGCATGCATGGGGGGGGCTGGCCACCAGCAGGGAAGTGCGCACACATTGCATTTTGGGAGTTTCTGCGTGAGGGCATGCGCTTTGGCCACTCAGTCCGGAAAAAGTTAGCCATCACTGCACTAGACCAAACTGGCTCTGTAATTGAAACAAATTTGTTCAGCTATAATAATATTCAAGTTTTATATTGTGTACCTAGACTGACCTAGAATACATTTAAAACATATTACATTAAAAATGTAGTCCTGATTATGTCTACAGTTGTCCTACCCCACATCCCAGTACTATCAGGCTGAGTTTGGACTAAAAGTGTGGCATTGAATATTAATGTTGAAAAATTATAGTCAGTAAAAAAAATAGCAAATTAAATCACTTTTTTTAGTAATTTAGTGATTTTTTAGAAAGACTTCAATTTGTTAAGTGTTGTTTTCTATTGATACATTTTGGCATTTAATTATAGGGAAAATGTCTAGTACACGAGTAGCTGTGGTAACTGGATCCAACAAAGGCATTGGTCTAGCTATTGTGAGAGCCCTGTGCAACCAGTTCTCTGGGGATGTGTATTTGACAGCCCGGGACCCTGAACGAGGCAAAGCAGCAGTGACACAACTGTCAGGAGAAGGATTAAAACCATTTTTCCACCAACTGGATATTGCTGATCTCGAGAGTATCCAAACTCTCCGTGATTTCCTCAAGGAAAAATATGGAGGATTGGATGTGCTAGTCAACAATGCTGGGATTGCTTTCAAAGGTAATCTAAATGTATATCACTGAATGTTAACATTGGGTGAACAACAGAACAAAGGGTTTGGCTAAAGCTCTGTAGAGAGTAAAATTGTAGCTAATGTTTTTTGCAGGTCTTTTCTGGGGGTTTTTTTTGCAGTTTTTTTCTGTCTGGAAGATGAATGTGTAGCAAAAATATGCTACAAATTTATCATTGGAGTTCATGCATTATGAATAATACTAAGCCATGTGATAGGACAAGAAAGACTGAAAAGATGAAATAGATCTCTTCAATAGAAGACATGAAAATCAACCAGATTTCCTGGCATTCCCTACTTTTAAGTTACAAATTAAAACTTTAAATCTGTCATTTCTGCTTAAAATATTTCTGTCCTGTAATATTGTTGGAGAGCAACCATCCCAGATGGGAGAAGGAAGCAAGTGATGAATCAGTCTAGGCTATATATAAATATAAGAAGGCTAGGTCTATTCTCCACTTGAATGCCTAGAGCAGGGGTGTCAAACTCAAGGCCCGGGGGTCAGATTTGGCCCATTCGGTGCTTAGTTCTGGCCGGCAGGGCCATCCTGGAAACAGTGAAGGACCAGCCCATGGTGCCTCTGCCAACAAAAACAGAGCTTTGGAGGGCTGTGGGTGGCACTCCCAAGCTTTATTTTGGCTGGCAGAAGGTTGCAAGAAGCCATCACAACCAAAAACAGAGCTCGTGTCCCATTTTTGGCCCACCACTTATCCCTGCTGCCTGGAATGGGCCAAAAATGGGGCATGTGGAGGCAACAGCGGCGATGAGCAGTGGTGATCCCCACAGCCTGGAACAACTGAGAGGCGGTATTCCAGGAGGCCTATCCAACCGTCAATCAGTTGCTCGTGCTAAATCAGGCTGTGCTGAAGCTGAGCAGGCTGCTATTTGCTGCAAGGAGGCAAATAGCTGGGAGGCAAAGCCTGAAGGGCAGGGGCCAGCAGGTGGGCGGGACTTCAGCAACATTCGCTCTATAAGATGCACAGACATTTCCACCCACTTTTGGGAGGGGGGAGTGCATCTTATACACTGAAAAATATGCTATACACAGTATCAGTTGTCTTTCAATAGATCACTATGTATTTTAATTTGGTTCCCATTTTTAATGTTGGAATGTATAGCCTATATTAGTTTACAGGGTCACATGCATATAACATCTTGTGAGTTCCAGTAGATAATTGACACTTCATTGTCCACCTGGAAGGGTTGTTATTGTACACAAAGCAGAAAATATTTAAAATTGTACCTTAATATAATAAATAAGAAAGTCTGTAAACCATCATTTTAAACAGTGGTTTAGCAAATTACTAGAGATTATTTTAAACTATAGTTTTATACTTCATTATAAATTACAAATGATGGAAGGTAAAATGCTTCATGATTCTTTTTCCACTTGTGTGAAGAAAAGAGGAGGTGTAAACTAAAGCGGGTATTTTTTTTCAAGTCATAGAGATTTATACTGTAATTCTGAGGCCTGGCTTAATACTAGTGCATTGCACCTTAAATTAAGTTCTGTTCAATTTTAAGTATTTCTAAAAATACCTTCTGGACTGTTGATTTAAAATATCAGTACAATTTTTTTCCTAATTATATTTAAGAGTCGTATTTCATTACAATATAATATGCATTTTTGTCTTGCATGCAAATAAAATAGCTGATTAGGCTCTGCTAAGTATCCACTTCAATTTTTGCCGGCATCATTCCACTCATGTAATATTTAAACTTTTACATCTCTTGTTACATAATGCTTTCCTATTTTCCTATATATTAAGAATCTTAACTTCTGTTTTCTTACATTTTGGGGGGGAAAAAAGTTGCAGATACAACCCCATTTGCTGTACAAGCAGAAGTCACACTGAGAACAAACTTCATTGCAACCAGGAATGTTTGCACAGAACTGCTGCCACTATTGAAACCCAATGGTAAGCACTCACTGGAGGTGGAGTATATTAAAGATTAATCAAGGTTTTTGACAAGTAAAATGCTAAAAAGAAACACTAACAGAAAAACACATATGATCAACTCTTCCTTAAGTTTAGCTTTTAAATTCCGTAAATGTCCATGTTTAAATCATGGTGCTTCTAGGAATTTTATATTATAGTTTATATCTCTGATACTGATTTCATTGAAATGAATGGAAATTATTTCTAAGTAAATATGTTTAGTTAGTTGATAAATGAAGACACATGAACAGAAAAGAACCTGAAGTAAAGGCTGAGTAAAAACAAAAAAACTATTCAAACCTACCACATTTATTCCTATGAAATAAATCATTGAACAAATATATTTTGCATCAAACTGTAAATCATAATACTCGTAGATTTTCTTGAAATCATTTCTTAAGGAATGTCCTTCGATATGGTATGTTAACCACTGTCAGAGTTCCAAATAATAGATCCATTGCAAGCAAAAACACCAAGGCAGTTGAATTCCTCAAATAATAGCTTTATTGGAAATATTGTAATGGCACATATCTGGTGAAAACCAACTCTGAAGGGCCCCTTCGGTTTCACTTAATTAAAAGTAAAAGTTTTTCCGTCCAACACTGAAGCTCCAAGATGGCTTCAACCAGGTCAGCTTCAGGATTGACAGCCACCCAGTACCATTTTTTGAACGGACTTTGAACTGTTTTTAATCAGGTTTATGCTGAATTTTGTTCTGCTTTATAATACTGAATTATTTCTAATCATTTAAATTATTTTATATACATATGACATCTAGGTTAGACGAAAGAGTTTGCATGCATCTGCTCTACAGAAAAATCTATAGGATTCATTTCAAAAGAAATAGAAACCTCCAGTTTATCCTTCAATTTCTATTGAAATGAATCCTGGAGATTTTTTTCTCCTCCAGTAATCATTTCCAGGTAATACTTTAGTTAGCTTTCATAGCTTGTTAGGAATAACAGCTACAGGATAAAACAATCAAGATTTATTGAATTACTGCTCATTAAAATTGGCTATTAAATTACTCCATTTGGAAAGTTCATTTGAGTTCCATTTGCATATAGATGACAACCATTCTCAGTCATACATGCACTTACAGCTATAGTGATAATCTTAATTCAGTAACCATAAATATATGCACGTTTACATTTATGTAAGCCTGTTTATTCAGCATTGTTCATTTTCCAGTATTTATTGAAGAAAGATTCTCTCTATGGCAGCTCCTGTCCTATTGAACATTCCAATATTTCAGGATTCTCAGATCCATAAAGAGCACCCACAAGTAAAAAAAAACCACTGCCCAACACTATCTATTTGAAGGATACAAAATGGAATGACAGAACTAGCTGATTCACTGATAATTGTTGAGAGAATAATGCCTCCTTTTCTTTGTGGGTAAATATTATATTGTTACAAAATGAATATTTTTTTTAAAGAAGTAATTTCTTATCCTGTGATTTTTATCTTTATTTCATTTTTGTCTTGGCATAGGGAGAGTAGTCAATGTATCTAGCATGCTTTCAGTTTCAGCATTGTCCAGATGCAACCAGGATCTGCAGAAGAAATTTCGGAGTGACACAATCACTGAAGAGGAACTAGTGAAACTCATGGAAAAATTTGTGGAAGATACCAAGAAGGGAGTGCATGAGAAGGAAGGCTGGCCAAGTACTGCTTATGGAGTATCTAAAATAGGAGTGACAGTTTTATCAAGAATTCAGGCAAGGCTGTTGAATGAGACAAGAAAAAATGATGGTATTCTCCTGAATGCTTGTTGTCCTGGGTGGGTCAGAACAGATATGGCAGGTCCCAGAGCCACAAAAAGTCCAGATGAGGGAGCTGAGACTCCAGTTTATTTAGCGCTTTTACCTCCTGGTGCTACTGAACCACATGGCCAATTTGTTAGTGAAAAGAAAGTTCAGAAATGGTAACTCTGCTACTGCATTATGCTTCTGTATATAAGAATTGGAAGTTTTAGATGCTACAAAGATCTTTGCTACGGGTATATCCTCTAGCAGTTGTGCCAAGCTCCTATGCCATGGAGGTGAGAACCAACATACAACAGATTGAAATAAAAAGCATCCAGTTGCTTAGCAATATCACTTTTAATCTTTTACTGAGGGTGATAATTAGTGCTGTATCTTAGTAACAATCTTAGAGATTCTCACTCTTCTCTAGATTTGGGTAGCTTTTCAATATTGGCTTTTAAGATAATTCATTCTAAAGATTTATAAAGCACAGATGCATAATCCTTTCTTTTGATTAAGGTTTTCTGTAATTTATTGTGTCATTTTGAAAACAAATCTTGACTATATAAAACAGTAAATAAAGTTTATGATTAAATAAATTGGCAGCTATTTATGATTCCCATACAAATTCATTTTTTCCCCATTAATCCCAAACAACTACTGGCAGTGTACTTTTCGAGTCTTGGTGGGCAGCATATATTTGTTTTTATTTTTATAGCAGAGGTAGAGAGCTTTCAGTATATATGAACTAAAGCTCCCAACAGCAGTATAAGTGTGACAAATAGTGAGGAACTAAGAGAATCTGATCCAGCAAAATCTGAAGAGTTGCTGGGCATCCCTGCCTCAAAAGTAGGAAAATTCAAATGTGAAATACAACAATGCACATTGTACAAAAAGTTTATTATGTATACCTTCTCTCCCATCTTTTATATGGATAAAATGCAATAATAACAGGCCAATCTTGTATGATTAAAATATTTTTTTCTAAAATTTTGATGTGTTACTTCACATTCAAAAAAAGTTATAACAATAGGTATTTATATATTATTCGATATATACATAGCCAAACACAAAATTTCGAAAACATTAGACAAAAAGAAGGCTTTCCCTTTTTTTAAAGGAAAGCTATATGAGTCCAGATAGGTAACCTGTTTCCCCCAAAATAAGACATCCCCTGATAATAAACCCAATTGGGCTTTTGAGCACATGGCAATAAGGCCAAGCACTTATTTCAGGGTTCAAAAAAATATAAGACAGGGTGTTGTTTTTGAGGAAACACAGTATAAAAATGTTAATAGGGGAAAGTTGTTTTTCTTGTTTTAAGTAAATAAAAATATTAAAATGGCATATAAATATAATTCAGATGAACTTGGTCAGTTTATATAACTAATGGTAATCTGGAGAACAGAAAGGTAAAGTAAGGTAAGGTATTACATAGAGAGCTGCTTCTTGGGTTGTACTTTGTGTAACAACTTTATTTGAATCCATAATTTAAAACTGCTATTAATATATTTACAAAATGTGAGAGGTTTGTGCTTGATAAGCATACCTTGCACAAGACCCTACATGGAAGTTGCCACCAATGTGATTCAGACTTGTAACCTAAAGTTCCGCAATGCAAAAATACTGCTCATTGGTTCCTGCTGAACATGGAAATGCAGATAGTTCTTAACCAGCTAGATATTTAAGCCAAATAACCATTCCCAAATCCAGAAGAACTGTAATTCTGGCAAGATTGAATGCCCGTTCAACAGTCATTTTAAAGGAAAATTATGAAACGTCCCAAGACTTTGACCTGTTGTAAAGGAGTTCTTGAAACATTAACCCACATTTGTTACATTGCCCTTATTATAAAAATGCCTGGTTCTACTTAATAACTCCCAAGCTACATAGTATACATAGATATATACAGCATTGTACTGGGTGGATAGTAATAATTGGAAATAGGAGCTCTCGCAGATGGCCAGTACCTATGCCATAAAGGCTTTATAGCTTGACAACCAGCACTTTCATTTTATCCAGAAGCTTACTAAAGCAACCCATATAGTTCATGGAACAACAGTGACACATGGGCATAATGAGTTATTCACTTGTATCAGCTGTAGCTTTTGATGATCTTCAAGGGCAGCACCATGTAGAGTGTATTTTATTGCAATATTCCAGTCAGAAGTAATCAGGTGTTAGTGAGCATCTGAACAGTATCCTACTTGTGGGAAGGGCACAACTGATATACAATATGAACCTCCTGGACAGAGCTGTCACTTGCTGATTGATCAGTAGTCGACCCCCAGGTTGTACACTTGCCTTGGAGAAACCACCTTATCTAAAACCAACTGAAAATGGCACACAGCCAGAGCCACCCAGTCTTATGAAGATTGAGCCAAAATCTGTTCCTCTCTAGACAGCCTCCAGATACTGGGTTAGTAGATTGATATAGAGGTAGACAAAAATGGTGATTTTATAATAGGCTATATATTTTGTATTTTAATTCCTATTAGACCCTTGAATACTTTAGTAGGGTGGAACAAAAATAGGTAATAGCTTTTCAGACCTCCAAAATTTAGTGCTGTTTTATTTTTCAGAATCAATGTATATAGAAGATTGTAAAGACATAGGCACAGTATAAATACACTAATAGGTTATATCTGTGATGGCGAACCTATGGCACAGATGGCATACAAACCCCACTCTTTGGCTACACCAGCTGTCACTCCAGCCGAGCTCCACCACGCATGCACAAGCGCCTCCTGCCGGCTAGCTGTTCTTTGGGTCTCTGCCGCACATGTGTGGGGGGCGAGGCACATGCGAAGGACGCGCTTGCGCAGGGGCGGGGAGCATGCATGGGGGACGCTCACATTGCATTTTGGGTTTTCCACCCAAGGCCTCCTCCCCTGTGCCCCATTTTGGGCCTGGAAAGCCGCCTACACCAATCTGAAACCCAAAATAGGGCGCGGGGAGGCTGGCGTGTGTGCATGAATTTTATCCCATTTTACAATCTTTTTTGCCATGGTAACTTTGAATAGTCACTAAACGAACCATTGTAAATCGAGGACTACCTGTATTTAGAAGAGAACAAACATGCTCCACAAAGACTATAATTAAGTAAAGTTAGGCTATAGTTCACGCTACATGCTGGCTGTGAGGAGGGGAAAAATGAGCATGGAGTATATATAAAATATTATTTAAAATTAAAAATTTTAATTTTTTAAAAAAAATATTAAAAAAAACTTAGAAGTCACTAGACTTCAAATAACTTTGGACAGCTTACTTAAAAAAAAAATAGGAAAAAGAAATACAAAAAAGAAACAGAACACAAAATGTAACGTTTCTGTAGCTGTTCAGTGTGCCACCAGAACTGGATCAGCTGGGTTTAGGGAAGCCAATTTAGAATCATACAGGTCGATACTTTCAACTCCACCTATCGAGTTTTGACTTCAACTACTACCGCAGTTGTATCAAAACAACTTCTCACAAATCTGTTGCAGTCTCCAATTCCGACAGCAGATGGAACCTAACGAAAAAGCTCAGACACAGGCTCTACGAATGTACCATCTTTCCGGGGAGGGTCGGCGCGTCTTTGTGATCAACTGCAAAAGCGAGTCGGTCTTCGCATCATTAAATTAGGAATCGGAACGATGCACGTGTAAAAAACTCCCTTACGATCTTTCAAAGATAACGATCCATCCGTAATCATCGCGTTCTCCGCCTCTCCTGAAAAATGGTATTTCCCCAACCTGGCCGCGGAAAAGAGAAAGAGAAGCGTGACGTACCCAAATCCAACCACCCTTGAGACGCGCCGTTCCGAACTATACTCCGCTTTTTCCTCCTCCTCCTCCTCCTCCCGCTCCCTCCCACTTAGTGTTTTCCGGCTGTTGCCTCAGTCCCACCCAGCCGTGGGACACGTCGCCCCTGCAAGAGGTGTAGCTGTAGAAAGAGTAACAACGGCAGCGGCGCCCCTTTTCGGACGGTGAGTCGGAAAGAAAACTAGGCTGACTTGGGGAAATGCAGAAGGTGCCATTTGCTCCTCTTTTTCTGCAAAGGTGGCTGCGAGGTTTAGTAGCGAGGTGAGAGGCTGGACTCTCCCCTCTCGCGTTCCTTTCAGGCACAGAGCCCTTTTCCCCACTGAGCAAATCCCCCCCCCCTTCTCGTTCCGGGAAAGTACATCGCCCTTGGTTCGAAGCTTTACTTCCCCATATGGGAGCAGATGCTATCTCAATCCTTGCCAGTTGCAACAGAGGACAAAACAAATGGACGAGGAAGGAGGTCTGTGGCGTCCAGTTTCTAAATATGAGCTCGGAAAATCGTCCAGGTTATTGCAACCCGTATGTATAATAAACCCTTCCGTGTCTTGCCTTTTGTTCTTTGGCTACACGGGTTGGTGCGTCCGGTGATTTCCGAGATTATACAGGATGCCTCCTGACGCTGCTCTGGTACCAGCTGTTTGTGATCGGCTTGTCTATGTAACAGCTGTGGGATTTTGTTTGCTTTGTAGGTAGCAGCAGCCTGTCAATAGCAAAGAGGGGAAAGCTCTTATTGCATCACTGGAGGATTGTTTTCTTTTTTATCTTCCTTGCCTTATGTACACACCATTGTTAGCTGCATAATTTATAGCCTCTGCCTTTAAAAATGTTTAAAGTCGCTTAAAGAAAAAAACTGCTCAATTCCATTAAGCCAGCTCTTTGGACGATGTGATTTCTGCAAGGCAATGCATCACTGTTTCCTGGGTGTAAGCAAAATGGACTAAAGCGGGCCAAGAAAATATATTGCAATACTATCTAGATGTTAAATTATTGGCCTGCTATTATTCATGAAATAGCACTTCTGCCCTTCAACCACAACCTCTATTTTAAAGCAGCATTCTGTATCTCTTTTTTTAAAAAAAATAGTTCAGAATGGTCTTTCATTTCTTCTTAGTTTTTGCCATGGTTAGATAGCTAAATCCAAGATTGCTGCATATGCAGTGGGATGAACAAGCTGAAATTAATTTGTTTTTCCATCAGTCACACAAAATAAGTGGCCCTGGATAGTATGCATCAATTTTCCAATTAAGCGTTTTAATTGTCATGAAAATCAAAGAATTCTATCAGTTGTAACTTTTCATGTTATAGTGTTCATCTGCTAAAAGAGAATGAATGTTGATTTTGGGACATCTTTTTAAAATTTAATATAAAAGTAGGTAAGTTATGTTGCAAAAAAATAGGGTAATATCATCCTTGACTTTTCAAAGTTATAGTGGTGCTGTAAAAGAAACTTTTGACCTGTTTCACACTTATACTGTTGCATCATCCCTGCAGCCACTTGATTTTGGAAACCAGAATGTTTTTATGAGGGTTGCAGCATCTTAAGGTCACATGATCACTATTTGCGACCCTCCCAGTTGGTTTCTAACAAAGTCAATGGGGTAAACCAGATTTGCTGAGTGGCCATGTGATTCGCTTAACAACCATGGCAAAAAGGGTACAAATTTAGGCAGTCATATAATGACTTAATGACCAGATCACTTAGCGACAGAAGTGCCAGTCCAATTGTGGTCACAGGTTTTCTGCTGTGGTCCCTACCCTCATGTGAGATCCATTCCTGCACTCCTGGACTTCCAGAAGAGCCTTAAAATTTGGATCTGGCCCTTGGCCTGCTACATTGGGGATGACTGATGGGGTAGAGAAGATTCTCAACCCCCCAAGCTGCCCATCTTGCTTTTAATTTAAAATTTTGTTATTCTTAATTGTGTTTAGCAACTTGTAACTTTTTCTAATATTGTAAGCTACCCAGAGTCACTGTATTAGTGGGATGGGCAGCATAGAAATTTAATAAATAATTTGAGGACTACCTGTGTTTACCAGGTATGTAGAGCTTCATTTTTTAGAATGTAAGAAACTATAATATCATAAAGTAAACCTATCATATTTTTATAATAGCAAGATATTAATCTAAATTTAAGGCAAGTTCCAACATTGTTTCTCAAGCTTTATGCTCATCAGGTGGGCTGTACAGTTCTTTACTAGAGTACATGATTCTGTTTCCAGGACAGTGATAAGCCTATAGTTGATGACTCAGGCTTATCACTTCCCTGGAAGCAGGATCATGTACTCTAGTAAAGGGCTATAGAGCCCACCTGATGAACAATCCCTAACAGCAGAAAAGTTTGAGAAACTATGTTGGAACCTGCAAGGCTAGCCAATTTATGACTGGAATAGTTGTTTTACAAGCTTGACAGATTCATGAGGGAATTTGGCTAGCTCTTGCAATGGTTATATATTACTTTCAAAATTGGAGTTTATATGCCTCTCAATTTCAGTTATTGGTATTTGAGAATACAATAGTGATCATGTTCTGTTGTCTTCTCAAAGGCATCAAAAGATAGGCCTAATTATTTGCTAAATATATTTTAGTTTAATTGAACAAAAAATTGAAGCATTCTTAATTCTATGTTCTTAATTGAGTTTGCTGTCCTTCCATTAAAAAAATTCCATTATGATCAATGTACCTGGGGAACAATTTTGTGGTTTCTACTTTTAAATAATAATTACTGGACAGAAATCCATCAAGCATTCTATTGCACTTATAAATCTACTGCACTCAGACAAATTAACACTTACAGCAATCAGAGTAGAAACAAATAAGAAATGTAGGTTTGCCATTCATAGCATCTACCATTAGATCTGAGGATTCTCTATTGAATCTATTTAGGATAGCTGGAATCAATTCTCAATTTTAAGATTTCAAACTAATTTGGAGTAGTCATTCAGGATTCCCAGCAGCTTCGAAAACCCAATCCAGCATATGCATGTACTCTCTGCTGTTTGGGGATTCCTGGGAGTTGAAGTCTGCACAATTTAAAGTTGCCAAGGTTGAGAAACATGGTCTTAGATAATTGCCTTTCCAATTGCCATGTCCTCGATGTTCTTATTTATAATAGTTGTATATTTATGTAAATGTGTTCAGATATAAAAACCTTTTTATAGAGATATACCTACAGTTTCAAAAGTAAAACTTTTGAAAAACTATCCAAGGATTACAGTTGAGCAATTAAAATATGACTATTGCTTATTCCATACATTACATTTCATGTGGCGAAAAATAAATTATGTCAGAGTGACAGAATGCTAGACTTAAAAGTGAGGTACATGTATTCACATATTGTATTAAGTATGTGATGCTTTCTTTTAGTCATGAACTGCAAATGTGTGTAATGTTACAATCCCTACTGTGTAATCCCTATTACAGTGGTAATGCTGCAGATTGAGCAAAAGATCCAAATCAGAATATTGTCTGGCTTCTAGCAATGCTGAAATGAGAAAATGGTTTAAGAGTATGCAAATAGTAACACAATTGATATAAATGGATACCTTGATATTATTGCTAATCTATTTTTCATATTGCTAGGAAAAATAGATATTTTATAGTAGTTTTGTGTTCCCTTTAGTTGTTTGAGCAGTGTATAAACTACTGTATGTAACGAACGAAACATTTATTAAGGCTATTTCATTCATTCAGATCTTGGATGTCTTCTGCTTGTGTTCCCTTTATTTTTTTGAGCTGTATATGTAACACAGGGCATTTTATAGAAATAGATGAAGAATATATGTCACATTATTATGTACTAATTTATTATAGCCATCCCACTTCAGAAGGCTCTGAAATCTTTGAAATCTTAACTATTTTATTAGTTATAACATTTCTAACTCTGCTGTGTTTTCAGGCCTGGTAATGATAGTGATAACAGTTGCTATGTAAAAATTTACTTCATTGTTTCATAATAGAATGTTTAATAATAATATTGTACAATTGCAATGTAAGAATCACTAATAAAACAATTATTATCAAAAGAACAATCAATTATATCAAAAACAGATAAAAACAGCATTAAAAACCCACAGCTCATGAATGTCATCTGAAAGACAAAGAGCCTGATCAAGCAGAATTGCCATAGAAAAGAACAGATTTGGCCAGTTTGTCTAATATCCTGGCTTATTGGTAGGCCATTCAGTACTTGGATGAATATTCTTTATTATTTTTCTGTCAAGTAGAGAAAGAAAAGCCTTTCCTGAAGAATATATTGGAAAAGCTACACCTTCAACAAATTTTATTCCAGAATTTGGTCTGGAAGTCAACTGGCAACCAATGAAATTGTTATAACAAGGGACCAGTATGTAGTAAACAATTTGCCTGTAATTGTCTGAATTCATAGAAGTTTTTGAAGTTATTCAGACATTTTAGACATTGTTGCAATCAATTGATATCACCAAATCTACGTATTCCGTTTTTGTTTTTATTTTTTTTACAAAAGCATAAGCAAACTGTAAGTGTATTTTCAGTTTGTTGACCCAGTCAACCACTTCAGTTGTATTCCCTCATCCAATCAAGACTCAGTGCCAAGCCTAGATGGTGACAATAATTCATTCAAGCTATGAAAAGAAAGAAGAGGTTCTCCCTGATATGTTGTATTGATTTAAAATGTATTTTCCTAAAATTCACATGAGGAAGATGTACTTTCTTAAGTAATTATATGCTGTACTCTCTTAATCTAAGATATCAACTTTTGGTATTGACATTTCATGTGATTTTCTTTAAGTTAATCATTAACTTGGTTATTAATGCAGGAAGAAAATGTTTAATGCTTATATGTAATCCATGAAATAAAATACATTCGATTTAGTGAAAATTAGTTTACTAAACTCATCTCTTTCTTCTGGATATTTACAAAAATAAAACATAGCTAAAAAATAAAATATGCAATTATTTATATAAATGTGTTTTCATGTTTATATAAATAAATATCAATTTAATATTGAGTATGAGTTGGTCTCAATTCTACAGTTTCATATGAAAGTAAAATGAACAATATTTATATATATTGAGTACTCTGAATATTGAACTACAATAGCATACCAAAGCTATGGTCTTTGGGTGGGGGGTTTTTTTTGGTAAAGTTTAGCATTTTATGCCCAGCGTAAGTTAATTCTTTTAATTTCAATTTTCTGTTTTTATTTGAAATATTTACAGACATATATCTATAAAAAATAAACTTATAAAAGGTTTGCTTTTAGTTCCTCAGAGCATTTTGATATGATAATTTAAAATGGATCCAGAAGAGCAGGAGTTGCTTGGCGATTATAGGTACAGAAATTATTCTTCAGCAATTGATAAAGCTTTGAGGAACTTTGAATCTTCAAGTGAATGGGCAGATCTCATATCTTCTCTTGGGAAACTCAACAAGGTATAGTATCTGTCTTTTTAAATTATAAGTTTTTTAAATAAGATGTTAAAGTAGTAATATCATCTATCTAAGGTATTTTAGTGCAATATATTCCAATAGTGATGAATAGCTATGAGAGTGGGATCATAAGAAAGGCTAAGAGTAAAAAAAAATCACATTTTTTGAATTGTGTTATTGGACTTCAAGGAGATCAAATCAGTCAATCCTAAAGGAAATCAATTCTGACTGTTCTTTGGAAGGCTAAATACTAAAGCTGAAGCTCAAATACGTTGGCCATCAAATGAGAGAATTCATTGAAAAGACCCTGATTGGGAAAGATTGAAGACAAAAGGAGAAGGGGATGACCGAGGATAAGATGGTTAGATAGTGTCACCACTATAACATGAATTTGGGCAAACTCTGAGAGATAGTGGAGGACCAGGGGGAGGGGGAGGGCTGGCGTGCTATGGTCTGTGGGGTCAGAAAGTGTCCAATATGACTTGAACAACAAGTACAATACTAAAAATCTACAATAAAATATCTCCTATAATGAATAATAACAAAGAGGCTACTAGCTGTTCAACTAGTTTAAAACAGAACATTCACAAAAATCGGATCCCAGCTTTCTCTGTATTAGATTATTTCAAGTACAATGAAGGAATATTTTTCAAATACTTGAAAACCTTTTTGTCTGTAGGAAGTCATTTGTGCATAAGAAAATGGAGTCTAAAAAGAGATTGAAATTTACCATTCATAAATGTTATTATTGGGAAATTGTTGGTTTTTACTGTATAAATTTGGGTGATCCTTTCCAGTACTAAGTACAGTGTCTTTCTACCTCTTGAACGAGTATATTGGCTACAGTCCTTTAAAGGTCTTTTGGTTTCTTCAATATTTTTAGGCTACACATAGACATCATACTTATATTTTATTTCAGATTTTAAATAAATAAATAACTTTATTGTCATTGTACGTGTATACACAGTATACCCATAAACGAAATTCATTTAACACCCAAAGACCAGGTCCAACACACATAACAATCTCCAAACACAATATATTATCAAAGAACATTTCATTGTATATTTTCCATTTATGTTTATTTTCTTCCAATGTAATTGCAATTCTAAAAATGAAGCTTTCTTATTTACTACATGACTGTTTTCTTTTTCAACTTATATTTATTTTTGTTAGTGTTACTGGTAAAAGAAATTCCTCGGTGAATGTAGTGCCCAGGTATAATGACAAGTTAGGTTCAAAAATATATGCTCTCTTTGTACTTCTTTATATCAATGTCAGTCATAAATATTTTAATACTTACTTGACTGGGGAACGGAATCATTATTTTAGTAACTATTAAAAGAGAGCTCTGTAAAATGGCTATGTATTCTTATAATAGTTTCAGTGCAGTGTTTTCTACCCCTGCAGAGAAAGAAAACAACATATTTCTTATGTTGTAGCTAGCCTGTTGTGTTTGTGTTTTTAAAAACTTTTCTCAACCTCTCCCATCCCACCCTTTTCAGATATGTGAGAGTAGCTATTTTCTGCAGGTCATTATGATTCTTGAAAAATGTTCACCAGGTAGGTAAGCATTCCTGACAGTTGCAGTATTTGTTTTTGCTGGTTTATTTGACAAAAGTTATTATTTTGTGATCAGTTTTTATAAAGATCTCTGGAACTCTGTTAAAGAAAATCTCTGCATTTAATTCTCTAAAATAAAAATATAACTACAATTTGGTTCCTAATTCATACCAATTTAAATTTAATATGTAATTCTTACTTTATTATTTTACAGGCTCTTCAAAGTAATTTGAAGTATTCCCTTTTACCAAGACGCTTGATTATCAGTAAAAGATTGTCCCAGTGTTTACACCCAGCATTACCTAGTGGAGTGCATATAAAAGCACTGGAATCCTATGAAGTAATATTTAAAATTATTGGAACAAAATGGCTTGCAAAGGACTTATTTCTCTACAGGTAAACTTTGGGGATTTTAAAAGCCTAGTTTTATCGACAGTCCTCTTTCTATTTATCTTCTAAGTAAGGTCCAGCTAGTGTTAATTGTTTTTAGGAATCTTTATTAATTAGTGCGTAAGGTTAAACCATGCTTAGTATGGATGAATATACTATAGCTTTAGAAATACAAACACCAATTGCCTCCCTTTGTTCAGCTTTGGCTATTTAGAAAACACCAGATCTCTTTTAATTATAGCTTTGCTTGCATTTTAATTGTGATTAATATAACTATGAGCTTGATGAAAAGGCCAGATTAATCAACTATGGTAGACCAGTTTTGAGAAATAACACTAATGAACAATCATAAATTCCCTGGGTTTGTGGATCAGAACATTTTGTAATTAAAATATCTATGTCTGTCTGTCTGTCTGTCTGTCTATCATCTATCTATCTATCTATCTATCTATCTATCTATCTATCTATCTATCGTGTTTCCGCAAAAATAAGACCCTCTCTTACATTTTTTTGAACCCCGAAATAAGTGCTTATTATTTTGGGGCACGTGGAGCAAGACGGGGCTCCTCTTGCCGCCTTATCTGATTTCCAGCTCTGTCTCCCTAACCCTAACAGAGGAAATGACGGGGACTGGCTGCTCATGCGTTTAAATATTTTCGGGAAGGGCTTATTTTCGGGAGGGCTTATTTTAACACATGCGCTCAAAAGCCCGATTGAGCTTATTATCAGGGGATGTCTTATTTTAGGGGAAACAGGGTATTATCTTATCTATTGTATATATTTTAATTACAAAACTTCCAGTGTTCTCAAAAAGGGGAGGACAGATTCATTGCAACTTGTCCTCATAATATGTTTATAATTCAATATCCAAGATAATACAGGCAGAGATTGAATTTTCCCTATCCCTCTCTGTGTCTCTCCAGTTCAGGCCTTTTTCCATTGCTTGGAGTTGCAGCACTGTCAGTGAAACCTGTCTTGCTCGATTTGTATGAAAATTATTTTCTCCCACTTCAGAAATCTCTCCTGCCCAGTCTTCAGGCCTTCTTAATTGGCCTTTTGCCTGGTTTGGAGGAAGGGTCAGAATTCTATGACAGGTAAAGTATTTCTTTCACATAAAAAATTAAAATAATAAATATATTTTAATTCTGTTTTCATTCCATACCTACAGTGGGAATCAGTCCAGGGGAAGATGAGCGACCAGACATAAAGTCAGGAATGCAGTACTGCATACTCTTCTTTTATTTGGTCAGGGCCATGTATTAAGCAGAAGCTTCAGTGCAGACAATCAGGTTTTTCCTAGTACATGCTGCAAAAAAATTCTTGGGAGATGTCTTTCCACTAGAAAAGTTCTGGTCCAAACCAGAAAACGTTTTCAGCTCATCATTTATTATCATTCTCAACCAAATGTTTTATATTTCAAACCTTATGCTCTGCCTTTTTGAACATACTTTTTATATTAAGTAACATATGCAACAGATCATAAATTGTAGTCATGATGAAGAAAAATTGAAAATGGAACATTTTAAACATATATATAGTTTATTAAATGAATCAGAAATCTGTATTCACACCATGGTTTATAATCTACAGTGGCTAGATTAATTCAGTATGCTAACTCAACATCAAGCAAGCTTTGATTTAATTAATTAAAAGCTTCACTCAGCAAAAAAAAAATTCAGTAGATTAAGATTCTGTTCTCTTCCATGTAGCTTTCACATATATAGTAGTTTAGGAGTTAAAACCCAATAGTAGAAACAGAGACCAATGGATCCAAATAATGATGATTCTTCGACCTAAATCTAAGATTGCTTTATCTACAAGGTTCATGAAGTTGTTGAATAGTTTAGAGAACAAAATGGAAGCCTGTGGGTATAAGTATAAAGCAAAGAGATTATCAATTATCTCCCCTCCTTGGAACAAGAATAATTACACAATTTCTATCCCATAATAATATGGTCAATAATACCAAAGAACTTTTAAGAGATACAGAAAAGCTATAATAGTTATTATCCCCCACCTGACCTGGCCTCATCCTACAAATCCATAACACTCTGGCTATTTCAGATAGTTTCCATCATAACATTAGGCTGAAAACAAGACTTAAAAGGATCTACCTCATTTAGATGAAATGTCTGTTTTCAGAGTTCTCAGAAAATTCTTATATGAGCTTTTACTGGTGTACCTTTCTCTGTAAAGATCTTAAAAATCAATCTTAGATTTGAAGAGAAAGTCTATATCTTCAATGTGGAGCTGCTGTAGTTTAGAGGTCTCTCTTCTTTTTTCTTAGGAATTTTTCTAAACATTGCAAAAATACATTATTTAATATGTATAGTATAGATTTCAACATCAGCATGTGCCAAATTAATTTATTTTAATTTTGTAACTGCATAATCTCTTTTCTTGTTTTACAGGACTGATGCTTTGCTTGTGAAGTTGTCCCTTGTAATTGGAAAAGAAGTATTCTATTCTGCCTTGTGGGCCAGTGTCTTGGTTAGCCCTTCTGTAAGACTACATGCTTCCCTTTTTATTGTCAGTCATATCAACAGAGCAATACCTGGAAAACAGCAGAATTATATAATGGGGACTGATCCTAATCTCACAGTAGGTTAAATAAATAATCTTTGCTTTTATATGATAAATAAATAATGAAGAAAAATGGAAAATTGAAGATAAAATCATACAATTTGGGAAGAAATATTACTCTTCAATTGTTGCATTTTCATTATTTTCTTATTTAATTGTTAGTTGGCACTAACATACCTAGGTATATATCAAGGTCATTGTTATGAGATGGATGGCTCTATAAATCATATAAATAAATAATTGAATCCCTATGAAACGTGCATTAGGATAATATATTCTGGTAGAAGTGCTTCCTCCTTTAACTGCTTTGAAAAGAAAGCCTTTTATAAGGCAACTAATGGAACTGGAGGCAAATTTTCCATTTTCTGTGCAATGCATAGCAAATACATATTCATTAAAATTAAGTTTATTACTCAAGTTACAATTTGTATGTTCTGTCCATAACCATCATGCTAATTAGTTCCCTTGACTGCATTCTATGGAGGTTTGTGTAAAATTTAAATATTAATTCAGTGTTCAAGGATGCGTAACTATTTATGCAACATGGAGATGGAGAATGCATTCATATGCCCATCATAATATTCCCTTTCTGTAAGCAACATTATGGACAGCACAGAAACGGAATAATATATAATAAACCAAAGAAGTGCAGAAGACGAAAAAGAAAAAAATTAATTGTATTTAGTTTATATCAGCCTCATTCACTACATTTCTGAATATCATTCTATCCATGTTGCTATCACATCCATAGGTCACTTCATACAATACCTTTTTTATTGATTTTTCACTTCTCACATCCACACAAGCACAATTTTCTTTGTCACTTTATATATTTGTCTTGTGATTTGATTCTCATAGTTCTCTTCATATAGCCAAATCATTGCAGCATTCTTTGATAATGATCACTTAATTCTATATTCAGTCCATATTACTTCAGCATCCCTTCCTTCCTGATTCTAATTAAGATGCCCATCTGGTTAAAAACAAGAAGAAATAACCATTCCTATTACAACCTGTTAGTTTCTCCTACCATTTGCTCTATTATTTAGATGTAATAGAATGGGAGGAAGTAAGCTGTTACATACAACAATTTTAAGTTCACTCCTTGTTTTATTTTAATTATTCATTACATGCAGTAAACCACATACTACTGTCAAATTTCTGCCAGTTTTTTTAACCTTAAAATTCCTCCATCTGTTTTAACATATTTAGTAAACACGTTAACAAAGAACACAAATTCATCTAGTTGGTCTTGATTTTCACATTTATATGCCATTTGCAATTATTCATTTTCTCTGACAAACATTGGTTTTGACAGATTAATTATATATTTCATATACTTTGTTGCATCATACAGTTTGTATAACATTTAAGTAAATCATTCAGGTTTTCAGTCAGCAACTTGTTAATATTGCATATAGAAGCATTCATACGTTAATATCCTCAGATAATTTCACCTTAATGTCACCACATACATTCTTTGTGCATTTGCCAATAAGTGCATTAAACAAGCAAGGGCCATAATGCATTCTTACCTTACTCCTTGCTCCGTGTTAAATCATTTGCCATTATGAGTGCTTTGCTTCCATTATCTGGTCTTTCTTATACATTTGGCAATCAACATTCAATCCATAGTCATGGAAATATCCCATAATTCAAATTTATTCACTTTATAATATACTTTCCTCAACAATCAACAAACATAGTTACATTTCTTTCTCATACTCACATATTTCTCAACTTTTCTTGCAAAAAAAAAAAAATTATAGTCTGCGCATTTCCTACCTGGCACAAAGCTGTCCCACCCTTCCAAACTTTGTTCATTATGTCTTTCTGCATATTAAGTATATTTTAGTAGGTATGCCTCCTGTTTTGGTGAAATTCAGGCAATAGTATGTTGATGCTTAAAATAGTCTCTGAATTACTACTCTATCTTGCATAGAATGAATAGGATTAAGATTAGAATGAAATGTGGCTTTTGAAATTTCTAATATGTGGACAAAAGTGTCCAAATTTGCTGATACTGTTGGTTGGGAATGTTGGATGTAACATACAACTTGGCTTATACTTTTTTTGCTAAATAATACTTGTGTTTACTGAAAATGAGAATGCAGTTATTTCACATAATGAACCATTATCAAGGAGCAGGTTTGTGAAAGAGAGAATACTATACTTTTAAGGATTCTTACCAACCTGTTTACATGAAGAACTTAGTTCTTTTGAATGGACTTTACCTTGAATTGTGGTTGTTGCTTCAGTTTATGTCCAAAATAATGTCTCTTAGAAGTTTGTCAAACATAAATTCAGAAATTTTGACTGAAGCTTTTAATCATGGCCTTTTCTAGTACTGAGCCTGCTATATATTCTTTGGGCTGCAATTGGTACAAAATGTTTCAGTTCAGTAATTTACAGATGTTTCCTGCAAAAAAACCTCTTCACTGATTGCTAATAGGTTTCTATCGAGTGTAATTCAAAATGCCACAGGTTTTGACCTATACAGTTAGATGTGGTTTGTATCAATATATTGTATCTTCAGGACCACAACCTCTACTTTGAATCAATCTCTCAGTACAATTATCCCAAAGTGATAATTGATAATCCCTCTTCAGAATTCTGTGTTATTAGGAAATGGGAATAGTCTGATATAGGAAATGATGCAGTCTCATCTTTTTTTATGATTAAGAGATTATTTGAAGTTTGTAAGTATTGTTTATAAAATTATTCATAATGATTTATTAATTATTGTATGAGATTATTTATATGTTACTAATTTTGGCAGTTATGGATATGGAATGTTAATAGCATCATTTTCATAGTTCTACTTGGTAAGATATTTAATTGTCTATTGTTACATTATATTGTAGAAGCTTTATATGTTGTTATAAACTGTCATGAGTCAGATTGGAGTTGGCAGCAAGCAAATAAGATAAACAAATACATTAATATAAGCAAATACATTAAGTGTGTTAAATTTTGATTGTTAACAAACTAAGAGGGAAGGTAACTACCTTCCTTCTTATTATATGCCAGCTCTTAAAAAAAAAAGTTGCTAACATATCATTTTGTCTTTAATTGTTGAATAATTTAACATGATTCTGAGTTTAAGATATAGTAGTATTATTCCTTTTCAATGGACACATTCCTCAAATAATTTGGGGAAGAGGGTCCACAAAAAAATCCCTGTATCATCTTATTCTTGAATTAGCTGAGGAAACGTTTTCTCTTTTTTTTTCATTCAGAATGTAAGCTAATTAATTTTCTGATTGCAATGTGAAAAGAGATTTAAAATTGAGAACTGCTGGATTTTAAAAATCAATTCCTACCACATTTTTGTCATGAAGTTCTAGTCTACAGAGCAAAATGAAATGATCAATCTACTGGGGGTTATTATATCAAATGTCAATTCATTTTTTTCTAGATACAAGCTATTTGTGTGTCAATGCTGGATTCAAATGTTCTCGTACAAAGAAACACTTTGGAAGTGGTTCTCTTCTTTTTCCCATTATATTCTTTGGTAAGCAAATTATTTTTATTCAATTATTTTTGGCCTTCCCAAAGGTGCTTTTCAAAAGGCAATTGGACTTCCTTGGAGTTTTTTCCTGAAAAACATTTTGCTTTTGTAAATAGGCATCCTGATTCAGGTGACCTTGAGGTTACAGATAAATCTCCAAGTAGCCTCAATGACTCAGAGTGCTAATGATGATCTTCAGAGTGTTAATGATCAGATGACTGCAAAGAATATAAATTCTTCTATTCCCCACCATTCAATCAGAACTGAAGAAGTTTCTTGGATGAGAAGTGAAATGTTTTCAAGGGAAAAAAAACCAAGAAAGTTCAGTTGCTTTTTGAAAAGCACCTTTGGGACAACCACGACCTGGACAATTGAATATTTATCTCCGTACATATTTACCTTTGTTTACAAAATATCATGGAAGATTTCTGGTAAGGTTACTCCTATGTATATTTGTGTTCAATAACTAATTGTTTACTATTTAAGACAAATCAAGGTATCAATAACATATACAGTATTTGGAGAGACTTCATTGTAACAAATCATCAGGTTCTGGTGGTATCCACTTGAGAGAGTCTCGATTCATTGTTATCTCCAAGTCAACAATGAGGGTAGCATTTCTCCAAAGCCCAATTGAGAGAAATAATCGTGGGAGAGAGGAACCTATTGACTGGCTAACTATTGTGAAAACAATGGATTAAAATGTATCTTGGCTCAATCTAGCTTTTATTCTAATGAATAATTTTGTTTAGTTTTCATTTTCCAATCCGCTATCCTGAAAATGAAAAATTATTTTTAATACAAAGCTTATTGTTTTAATCCATTATTTTAACAACTTTTATATTTCTAAACTGTTTCAACTGCTAAACTATGGCTTCATGGGAAGCAATATAGCAATATATTGTAAAAAATCAATAGTAGCATATTGAAAAAATCTATAGCTTAATAGGGGCAGGTACAAAACAATAGCTTATAGGCAACCTACTACTGTCTAATACAACCCTCAGACATTTCTTTACAAATTGTGAATTATGTACAGTATAGGAGTATGAATTGTGTGAATGATAATATTCTTAATATTGCTGGTATTGTGTGGTTTTCTTCTGCATTTTCTGCTTTGCTTTAGTTTTTGTTAAAAGACATGTGGTTTCAGCTGACTTGTTGATTCTTTGTTTAGGACCCAAATGAGAGTGCTATTCCACTGCATAGATCCGATGTGGTTCATATTCTTTCAGCAGCCGCACAAACTCTCTTAAGAAGAGATATGTCACTAAACAGAAGGCTTTATTCATGGTTGCTAGGTATGGTACCACATATAGTTGTTATTATTTTTGCATTCTTTAATTATTCTGAATTATTTTTCAGAATAAGATAGGGGTTGAGATATTAAAGTAAGAGCCGAGGTGGCGCAGTGGTTAGAGTGCTGTACTGCAGCTACTTCAGCTGACTGCTAGTTCACCAGATCAGCAGATCAAATCTCACCGGCTCAAGGTTGACTCAGCCTTCCATTCTTCCAAGGTGGGTAAAATGAGGACCCAGATTGTTGGGGGCAATATGCTATTTAGTATACTGTCGATTGTTGTAAACCGCCCAGAGTCCTCGGGGAGTGGGCAGCATAGAAGTATGATTAATAAATAATAAATAAATGTTAAATAGTGTACAGTAATCTAATTTATATTCTTACAAAGAAATATCTGTTATTCTTTGTCCTCAAAATACTTCCCTGGAAGGGAAGTATCATGTGCATATCAAATGCAACAGAGCTATGCTGAAGATAACTGATGCAATCCTAATGGCAAGAAATAGCGGTGGAGCAATAGGAAAAGAAATGTTCATCTTTTGCTATGATTTCTTGTTTTATTAATTAAAACTATAATGCTATATTGTACATTTTTCTTGTTACAATTACCTTTTTTAAGGTTCTGATATCAAAGGAAGGGCTTCTGTACCAGAGCTATCTAATAATGCATCCTTAGAAGATTATGCCCACATTTTTTTTGAAAAATACTCCAAAGACCTTTTAGTTAAGGTAGGTCCATATTATACTCTTTAAAGAATGACTTCATTAAGTTGTGACAGTCTAATATTAGATTAATACATTGTTGTTGCTACTGTTTCTGGCTACTATTATGTAATACCAGCTTTCAGAATCTTAAATGGAAAAGTGAAAATTCAGGCACTTGGCAACTGACTCGTATTTATGATAGCTGCAGTGTCCCAGGGTCATGTGATTACATATTGTGATCTTCTGACAAGCAAAGTCAATGGGGAACCACATTCACTTAACAAACACTTAACAACTGCAGTGTCTCACTTAGCAACTGAAAAGTTGGATTTAATTGTGATTGTAAGTCGAGGACTACCTGTATAATGGAATAGTGCTTGAAAAAGCAAGATCAAAAAGAAAGTGATGAGAAATGGGAAACTAGGAGTAAAAGTATCTTTTGATTGATTTTCTGATATGGGCTGAATTAACTGCAATTTTTTCTTCCTAAAATTTTAGTTCCGTTCAGTTTAAATGCAGTGTTTTCCTTCTCCGACAAGAGTGCTGCACTATTCATTTAGTCATGTGTCATTTTAAGAATAGTGTTACATTTTTCAAATTAATTTATTGGATTTTTAATAATAAACAATTACTAATAAAAATTAGCTAAAATTATTTAAAAGGCAGAAAACTAATTTGCACGGTTGTCAATGTTTTTTTCTTTAATTAATAGGCTTTAATTGAAATACTACATCAGAAATTTTCAGAATCTGACTTGGAAGAACAGCACCATGCATATTTGAAGCCATTCCGCATTCTCATAAGCCTACTTGACAAGCCTGAAATAGGTAAGAGAAAGAGAAACTTTTCTTCAAGAACTAAATGTGCTAAATCATAGTATGGACAAACACAGGTTTCTATTGAAAAGCTTGTGATAGTTTATCACTTGACATAGATGCTGGTCAATCATTTTAAGTCAAGGGTACTCAGACTTTTTGAACAAGGGGCTACTTCAGGGTCCCTCAGACGGTTGGGTGCCCAGAGTGGTTAGGTTGGTGTGGCTGGGGGGCATGTGACTGAGTGGGCGTGGCTTAGTGGCCGTGTGGCTGGGTGGGCGTCGCTTGGTGGCCATGTGACTGGGTGGGCATGGCCAATTTAGCAGTCCATTTTGCCAATTTAGCAGTCCATTAAATAATACACACAAATGAAACTTTAATTTGTTTTCCTTCTGGGAGTGTTTGATTCGTTTTGTTTGACTTTTCTTTTTACTAGATTATTTTTTAAGTTGTTTACAAATCTAGTGGTTCTCTTCAGAAAACACAGTTTTGCAGCAATTCTTCTCAGCCCCAAGGAGCTTACAATCCACATCCATCCATCCCTCTCTCTCCCTCCCTCCCTCATGTCTCTCTCTCTCTCTCTCCTAGAAGAGCAAATTCTCTTTGGGGGGGAAGACAAACCTTGCTGAATCGCATTCCATTCCATTTGCTCTCTGCCTCCCATCTCTCTGTCAGGAAAGAGACAGCTCCTACAAGAGCAAAGACCAGGCAGGGATCGCTTGGAGTGGATGTAGCGAGGAAGCCCCAAGACAGGGCTCAGCAGCACTGATCTGCTGGCCAGCCAGCCCTTCCCACCTCCTTGTCCAGGGGCAGAGACAGCTGTCCTCCTTCAGGCAGCCAAGCAGGAGAAAGACGGGCAGCCAAGTGGCGGGGGGAGAAGGCAGCAGCTGTTGCTGCGTCCATTCCCTAGCTTGCTCACGTCTCACCAATCCCACTTTGTCAATGGGCACACGAGCTTAGAACGGGGATTCACCGGGATGGGGGTGGGGATGGGGCTGCACGGCAGAAGACTGCCTTAAGTCCAGGGAAGGGATTGCAGCCTCAAGGCTCCATCTGAAGGAGCTGCATCACTCAGGCAGCGCCCTGAAAAAGCTGTGGAGCTGCTGCCTCGCAGGGCAGGGCAGGGCGCTGCTCTCCCTGCCAAACAGCCCAGTGAAGGAGGCACATCAGCGGGGGTCTCTACCCCTGGCAGCTCCTGGGTGGCAACTCGCTGCCACTCGACAAACCCGTGCAGCCTGAAGGAGGCGAAGAGGCCAGTTAGAAAGGTGCGTTCCTCTCGCACACCATTGTGGTTGTCAGCAGCTTGTGCAGGTCCATTAGGCTGTGGCCACTGCGAGTGGAGAAAGCCAGATCCCCATCGGAGCCCTGGCTGCCCAGGCCCAGCAGAGATGTGGGTGGAGGAACGCAATCCCCCTAGGCTTGGGTGGCCATAGCGCCGATGGGAATCGAGCATGAAAGGAAGTCCCTGGCCTTCCCCCAGACCCTCTGGCAGCCACAGCGGGTAAGGCACCTCTTCCCCAGGCTCCCGTCAGCCAGGAAAAGTCAGCCATGCGAGGAGTGAGTGGGAGTGGTGGGGCGAGGACCAAGGCACGGGGCGGGGCTAAATTCCACCACTGCGTGGGCCGGATACATTGAGTCAGCGGGTTGTACCCAGCCTGCGGGCCGTAGTTTGAGGACCCCTGTTTTAAGTTAACATTATCTAAATACTTCAATGTTCAAAGTTCTTCAATATTTCTTAAATTCATTATTAATTTGAATACAGAATGGAAAGAATATTATGCATCTCTCAATAGCTTGTTTTCTGATATTCCTATCTTCATTCAAAGACATAACATATTCTATCATACTTAATTACTGCTAAGTATCTGTCATTGTTTGAGAGAATGGTTTAAGCTAGGGGTTCCCAACCCTGTGGCCTCACTACCAGGCAGCGCAAGCAGTGGGCGAGATGTGTGCAAGCACAGCTCCACTTGCTCAAGCAGTGGGTGCTCCTACACGAAGCTCCATTTGCATGAGTGGCAGGTGCTCATGCACAAATGGAGTTGCATGCACTCACACATATGCCTGCCGCTCACACAGAATCATCCCTCTCCCTCCTGCTGCCAGTCCACCAAGCCAGGAAGGTTGGGGACCACTGGTTTAGGCCTAGGATCTTTCCAGTTGTTTAATTAAGACAAAATAGACTATTTTCTTGGCCTGAGAATAGACGTAACAAATGAAAAAGAACATAGAAACCAGAAGTCTGATATTAAATTTTCTTCATGAAAGCATAAAAAAGAACACTTGCATAATTGATTTGATGTATCAACTGAGGCTGCTGCTTCTGCAAAATAAATATAGTTAACATAAAACTGATCTATGTGGAATATTGAGATTCTGTTCTAGTGACATTGCTAATCACATGTGTGAAATTCTAACAATGTTCTTAAGATTTACTGTTTGTAATAATACATTGAACTGCAAAGAAGAAGTTGTGCCAATATAACTTTATAGTAAGATTATTCACATGTGTAAATAAGTCTTTAAATATTGGATTCCTTTATATTTCCCTTATTGTAGGCCCACTAGTCATTGCGGACTTGTTTCTTGAAGTGATCAGAGCGTTCTATAGATATTGCAAGGAAACATTGGGTTCTGATCTTAAACTTAGCTATAGTCAAACTGGGAATGCCCTTACAAGGTATAGTTCATTTTCTGTTTACTTAAGTAGCTAAATAAATAAATTATACATCGATTATTTTTTTCTGTTTGCTGAATACTGCTGCTATATTTCTGATCAGAATTACATATTTTCATGTATCCAGTTCTTCAAAACATGCCTTGAAAGTAATTTGAGTGTTTTTCAAGCTAAGGTAATGTCCTGTTTCTACTGCTAAAGGAGACTTTCTATGGGGGTCTCTGCTAAATCAGTAGTTGCAAAAGTCTATCAGAAATATGAATTTGTCTGTGTTAACATAAAGCCAGTTTGTTACAATGGCTAAAGGCATTGGGGTAGAAATTGGGAGACCATGAGTTCTAATTCTGTCTCACTCATAAAGTCAGCTAGGTGATTTGGAACCAGTCACTCACTCTCAGTTCAAGGAAGAAAACAGTAGCAAATCACTGTTAAACATGTTACCAAACTGATTGGTTTTGTCCATGAAGTCTCAAAAGAACCAATACTTGACTTGAGGGCAAAAAAAGTAATAATGGCTAACAAGTTCATCTGGATAAGTTCATCCATAAAGCTGTTGTGGCTACTGCTACTGGACATTCTTAAAGCAGTTTAATCAAAATAGTGTATCCCCAGTAATCTTAATAAATTGAGATTCTTTAATCCCCTGGAAAAATGCTACAGAATTAACAGTTAAAATGTTTATGGAGATTCAGTCATCCAGATCATGGTTGTCCCAAAGGTGCTTTTTCAAGAGGCAATGGGACTTTCAGAAAAAGGACAACCAGTTAAAATGAAACCCCATAATACTGCTTGAATGTAAAAGAAGAATGGTTATGTCAGAAAAGAGCGGTGCTAAACTTGGCCTGTCCTATAACTCAGACTTAAATTTTAAGACAAGTATGAACTTAAGTTTTCAGTTTCATTTCTGAATATCTAGTTACACGTTTTGTACCATTACCTTAAAATATGTTTGTTTATTATTAACATAATATGCCTTACTTTAAAAATATATTTCCTCTGCATATATTTACTAAATACTGTTGATTCTCTTTTTAGCGCAATAAAAGAAAACAAGAATGCATCTGAGATTGTTAAAACAGCTAACATGTTGATCACATCCTTAAACACAGATTTCCTGTGGGATTATATGACAGGTTGCATTGAGGACTGCTTAAGGTAGTTACAGATCTTATATTTTTGCTTTGGAGATAAGAGAATAATAGGGGAACAGTAATAATTTATCTTAAATTCAGAATACTAATGCCATGCAATATCCCTGCTTTGCAAGCCATATTGACTTCCAATAAATTTCAGAGTACCATCTCAGGCAACTACCTGTTTCTCATTTTTGTTGCTTGTCTCTGCACTCTTTCTAAACTTTCAACATTTTTTATATCATAGTAATCAAAACTGGACACAGCATTCCAAGTGTAGTTTTATCCGTGCAGTATAACTGATCTTGATACTATCTGTTGATGCAGCCTAGAACTGCATTGGGTTTTTCTTGGCAGTTGCACCACACCACTGGCTCATATTTAAGTGGTACTCCTAGATCCCTGTCACAGTTAATGCTGTCTCACCGCTGAATTGCATTTTAATGAATAAGACCCAGTGTGCAAGCCAATCAAGATCCTTCTGGATCTTGAGCTTATCTTCTAAAGCAGGGGTCCCCAACCCCTGGTTTGCAGAGTGATACTAGAACACGGTCCATTGGGAATCAGGCAATACAAACAAAGGGTTCACATGTGAAACTATCACCTGCCCCTGCCGTCCCACTGCCACCAGTCTGCAGAGCCAGAAACATTGGGAATCATTGTTCTAAAGTGCTGGCTATTCCCCCCAGATTAGTATCATCTGCAAATTTAATGAATTCCCCTTCTATCCCAAAATCTAAATATTTTATGAAGATGTTTAAGAGTACTGGCTAAGACAGAACTGCATGCTTCCCTCCGTATAGAACTTGTTTCATTGAGGACTTCATGTTGCGTGTGGTTGGTCAGCCAGTTACAGTTGGTGACATTTTCCCCATTATTGTGAATGTAGCCCATCCCCTTCCAGAAACTCCTCATGTAGGTATTATAGACCATAGTCTAGGATTCCAAAGTTCTCTCAGTGGCACCATCTTCTAAGCCAGTGATTTACTTCAAAAGTTCTGTGTTCCCTCGTTAGATGCCTACCGTTCGTTGAAGAAAATATCACCGGCCCCATCTCTTTGGGGTTTTTTCCCTCTGCAGTTGGTACCCTTGATGATGTCTCCTCTTCAGGTGTCTGCACATTTTTTTCCAAGGAAAAGTTATGAAATTGATTGTTTAGCTCCAGTAGGGCTAGACTGGATTGAGTTTGAGGTTTTTTCCCTTCTATGAATGACAATTTGTCATTGGTCTGTCTGTAAAGGTTCATTTTCTGTGTTAGTTAATTGTTCCTTATTATGTTCAGTCTTAGTACAATCTTCTTCCTTTGGTTGGAGTTTATCATTTTGTTGATTGAAAGGGAAGGAGGGGGGAGGGCAGGAGGGAGGAGATTTTTGATGTTCCCAGCAGAATTCCCACAAAGAAGCTCAATGGGAAGCCAACAGTAAGTCAGAAGTCGCTGCTATACCCACTATGTTTTTGTCCACCCAGGGTCATTCTTTTCTGTTTATATAAGTAAATATCTATGAAATGATGACCCAACAGAGAGCATGGGTTACCTAATATCTACTAAAATATGCCTTCCACTATGTTTTAGAAAATACAGTGCTTGATTTGAGAAACAAAAGAATAATAACTAGAGAAATTGGGTTTTTAAAAATATCTTTGGAAGAAGCACATAACCAGTTCAATGTATGTTTTATGTGCTACTGTTTTTAATTGCATTTCTATTGAAAATTGCACTATGATCAAACTTTAATGAAAAGGCTTTTTTTTTAAAAAAAAATCCTTTTTTTCAGTGACAAAAATAAATCCACACAGACACAACTGCTAACTAATGATGCAACAATTTCGGAACTCTGCACACTAACAGTATTTCTTCTAGATGTGATACCACTGGTAAGTCAAAATGTTTAATTTTGTCTCTTAAGCCATTTATGTAAATTATTTCCTCAAAATATATAAATGTGTTCTACTTGCCAAAGGAAGTCTTTATGCGGGGGTATAGTTCCACTATTTAGAGTTATTTTTTGATATAATATATTTCTATGCTATGTTAAATTATAAAAACATTTAATGTCTTTCTACAAAACAAGCAGCAATCAGCTGAAAGGAATAAAACTACAAAACAATTCAGTTAATCAACAAATAACGTAAGATAAGAAGATAAGAAAGACCACTTGCAGCTGAAATTTATTCTACAGTTAACCAATATCTTTACCTTATTCTCAAGAAATAGATTTGTGCTATTACCAAGAAATGGTTTTCACTATGCTTACGTTCTACTTTAATTTTATAGCATTTCTTAATTAAATAATCTTTAGGAATGTGGACAGAAATTATTATAATTCATAATTTCATTTGTTGACTTACACTGTTTTAATCATAGCTACTAATATTCATTGTTTAATAGCAATTTTTTAGCCTTTTGAAACAATATATTCAATTATTCATAATTAATGACAGGAAAAATGGCAGAATATACCCTCCATGACATCTGTGAACCCTTTGTTTATTGATATGTATTTTATTCTTTTTCCTCCTGCATCTTATTTGTTTATATGTATTAAATAAAAAAGAGAAAAAATATAAAAGAGAAAAAATCTTATTTTCATTAGCCAAACAAGTGGGATTTTGCAAGCAGGAATAACTAAGACTTTTGAAGGTCTTAATATCCAGATGAACTCATGGGGAGACAGCCAAGGTCTATGTGTATTGGCTTGTATATTTCTTTAAAATATAAGCTGATACATTAAATTTAATTCCACAGTAATGAATGCCTAGTATGACTCTTGCATTATTGCTAGAATATGATAATACTTTGCCAAGGTTGATTCCCAACTATTAACCAATTGAAGAACCGTCTTCCACAGGATCCCAAAGCATCATTTTATGTTATGACTCAGCAAGGTCTGACTGGCTTCAGAGCACTCACAACTGACACACAATTACACAATTGTTACCTTTTTTGTCATTGCTAAAGTGCTGCCAGATCTACTGAGCTGATGCAGTCCCACTGTCAAGGCTTGATTTTATTTTCTCATTTTATTTGGATTTAATTTCAAGTCTTTTTAAAGTGCTTTTTAAACCATCTTGTTTTTGTAGGAACTTTATTCTGAAGTACAGTCTCTGTATCTGCCACAAATGCTCAACTGTATGGTACAAAATCTTTTTGAAAACATGGAAGTACTAAGTTTATCAGAGCTCACATACATGTTAAGAACATGCTTCAAAGTGCTTAGTAAAGTGCAAATGCCATCTGCCTACCTGAGTACTGAAACTGGAAGCTCAGACTCTGTAAGTATTAATATGTTTTTCTGACCCATTTTTGTATAAGTTTAAGTTAAGTTAGGTTTACTTTATTGTCATTGCACCTCAGACAAGGAAATTAAATGCCATCTTCAGTGTACATTATAATTATAAATATAAAACACAGTAGTCCACTATAGTCCATTATAGTCCACTATAAGCTCCTTGGTCTTATTGGTGTTAAGGACCAAGTTATTGTCTCCACATCATGAAAGCAAGTTTATTTACTTAACTAAGGCCGTACCATGTATATTTGTATTTCAGAATCACCAGAGTGATTCTGGTGGTTGCATTCTGTTAGTTGGCATAAAATGGAAATTGTTCATTTAGCTGTGAAAACTATCAGTTCTCCAGAACAACATTTATTTTATAATAATACTACAATTCCAATATCTATATAGGAAATTATAATACAGTATGGACTAAAACTGTACTTATTTAAATACATCGTAGGGAAAGATACTTAAAAAACAGATTTTTACTTATTTCTTGGAGCAGGAATTTTTTTGTTTTAAAATAATAGTTAATCCTTGTTTCTAAACTTTTGAGATTAAGAGGTGTACATATTAATTTTTTTTCCTGTTCTAATTTTGTATTATTGTGTTCACATGTTTATGAGCATTGGTGTAGCTATTCATGTAATCTCAGACTATGCTTTATTAAGGTTCTGGTACTTAAGCAAATGCTATTGACCATTCTTGTATTGTGCAAAATATAAAGCATATTTGGCATCCAGTTTTACACAGCAGAAAATGCTTTTGGCTGTATTAATGAAAGTCAAATAGAAAAAGAGGCAGGACCGATTGACATTCTCAGAAGGAAAGGACAAAGTTGGACCAAGTAAGCATTTAGCACCCAAGAACTACACTTAACCTTTTGAGGTAGAAGCTGGAAGGGTGGGTGGTTGGCACATGGATGAGAATGGTGGGTGGCTGGCACATGGATGAGAATGAGTTGGGGAAAATTTGAGAGGTCCTCTTTGTTTCTTTTTTAAACATTAATAGTCCAATTTTAGGGTTCATACTATAGATTAATCTATCTTCTACCTCAAAATGACAAAAAAAACCTTTCTAGTCCCATATTTTGGCAGTTATGGTCCCCAGAAGTACTGAAGGCTGCAGAAAGGAATGCAAGGCCATCTGGGGCTTTGGAACTGAAGGTTGCCTGTGCAAGTTCAACTGAATACTTAAGCAAGAATTTAAATGTCAACTTTTAATACATGTCTTCTTAACTCTAAAGGATATATTTATTCTTACATAAAGTTTTCTTTTGCTGTCGTATAAAATAAATACATACTTATGTACTACACGTATTCATTGCAATATTGCAGAGTCCTGTAAAGGAAGACAGCCAGGAAATAAATTCAGAATCCAAGGTGCTAGAAGATGAAGAAGACATTCCTTTACCTTCAATAAAATCTGAAGACAGCGGCATTGCTCTTAGTGCTTCATCTCCTGAACTGTTACAGCATTTGAGGATACCTAGGATAATCCCTGACAAAGATGATGTGTGGAAAAAGGGTGGAAGCATGCAGATGACTTTACACTATATCCAGGAACTGGTTGCCAAATTTGCCAGTAAACATATATTTGAGATTCATTTGCAGAATTCCAACAATGACAATGTTTCAAAAGTCCATGACAGTCAAGGAAATAACAAAGAGAATAATTACCAAATTACCATAAATACTGGAGACAAAAAGAACTCGTATGAATCCAGGCAGATAGTGGTGCCTCAGTTGAAGCGAATGTTATCAGATTTCTTCACCGTACGAGGATCACCTTTTAAACAGAAAGATCTGAAGCTTTCCTCCCCTTCTGATGAATGTGATAATCCAAGGGATAAAGAAGAGAAAGATTGGGGCCTTGATCAAGTTACATTTGATTTGGGAGCTACACGAGAGGATTGCAGAGAGACCTTTTCAGCTCTGTGCTATCTCTTACTGGATTGCACTACGTTTCCTGTCTATCTTTCTGAAGAAGAATCCGAACTGTTGTATTTGTCACTCTTTCAAGTGCCTGGTAAGAAAAACACTTTCATTCTAGCATTCTGATAATTTACATCACAGAAGAATGCAAAATAAGGAGACTCTCAAGGGAAATATTCACAAATGCTAACCTAAAATCTATACATCTATAAATATAATTAAGGAGTTGAATACACATTGAATACATTGGATCCTACTATTCAGTGAAAGTATATGCTCATCTGTGGATGATATTTCTATATTTCCCTTGCAAAATCAATTAATAATTGCTTAATTTAATAATTTGTTGAATAACTTAATCAACATATTATCAGGTAAAATGCCACCACTAGTAAAATTAGACAATGTGGACCAGCTGGATTAGCATCAAAGTAAAGTTTATGAAAAATTAAGAGTTATTGGCATGTTTTTCAATAATTGAAGAAAGAGAGCTATTTCATATTAAGAACCACCATATATGTGTAAGCAAATAGTTCAAAGAGACTTGGTAGCTTTGGAGTATTGAATGCCACTAGGAAAAGAAGTATTCATAAATCTGTTGGAATAATAGGTCATTTATATATGCTCCCAAATAGAAATATTGAGATTTAATAGTTGAATATACATTAAAAATATTAATACACACTAAATATAAATTTAATAAACACAATTCAATATGGAAACGTCATTTTTATACTCTTCAAATCACCAGTTAATGATTGTTTGACTAATGCACTAAACCCTTTATCGCTTTCATTAGGAGGCAGTGAATCCAGTTTTCCCTTGTGGCTTAAATCCTTGATGACAATATGTTGCTGTGTTAATGACTGCTACATTCAGAATTTGGCAATTTCTGTACTGCTAGAAGTCATCAACCATTCCCAGTCACTGGCATTGGTTATTGAAGACAGAATTAAGCGATATAAAATTCCTGGGCAAAACCCCTTCTTTGGAAGACTGCAGATGGTCACAATTCCTCCTATTGCTCCTGGAATCCTAAAGCTAATTTCAGAAAAAACTGATTTCTATCAGGTGCGGTGCTTTTTTTTTTCCACTTAAGACATTTGTGCATATGAGACAATGGAATATTTACAACTCATATTATTGTCATTATTACCTGAAGATAGCCAATAGCATTTGTTGTTACTTTCCTTACTTAAACTAAGCCAACAAAATAATAAGAGCTACTTAAGCAGGTGTGGGGATAGTCAGTTAAACAAATACTCTTTCCCTACATTTTTGCCTTTAACATCATGGAAGCTCACAGGTTTAGCAAACAGTATCACATTTATAGTTGCATTACAACAGGCCTTCTCATCTTTCCTTTATTAAAGGTCTTATGAAATGATATTTTGTATATTTTAATCCATAATTACTATCCAAAACCAATGGCATAATAACTCTGAGCACAAACTTGATCAGCAACCAATTCAGTAAAAAACTATAAGTACTAAGGAGCTACGATTAAGTAATTCTCCAGCCCAATTTAGATTTTTATTGACATATTTCTTATTTATCCTATTTTTTTTTTAGATAACTGATGTAAGATCGCAATTCAAGCTAGCATAATACATGTTGAGCCATAGTCAGTAACTAGTCAGGGCAACTTTGGTAATGAAGTCAGCCTCTATTTTAGTATTCATGTTGTTGCATGTATTATTATATAACTTCAATGAGTTAGTCGATTGGCAATGAATATGGAGAAACGGGATTGAGTGGACACAAGAGGCTTTTCTATAACTAGTGAACAACATGGCCCTATTGTGCAAAGGATAACTGTTTGAGAATCACTGAACTAAAGGCATTGTACTAGAGATGTTGAAGGAGCAGAAACAAAAATGGAAAGAAAACAGTAATTTACAATGGCATGTGACAATGCCATCGAAGATAACCTACAATCAGTATTCTTTATTAAGGTAGCTAAGCATTGTAGTGGCCAGGATTGAAGATAGTAAGCAACTGTGAATAACCGCAGTAGAAAATAAGAATATAAAGAATGTTGTTAATAGCTTGTTAATTTCCATATTAATTCTGAAAAGCATTCAAACTTCTCGATATATCCCTAAGGGAAACTATGTATTAAATATTGTAATACAATTTAATGTAGAATTAATGAAAATTAAGACCAATATGTTTTTCATTAATATAGAGTTTTCTTTATCCTGTGTTAAATCTTTCTAAAATGGATAATTTGATTTTTTTTTTTTTTAAATTACATCAGAGAGTTGCTCAAGTGCTTTGGAATCAGCTAAACAAAGAGACACGAGAGCATCACAATACCTGCGTAGAACTGTTCTACCGTCTGCATTGTCTAGCTCCATCTGCTAATATATGTGAAGATATTATCTGTCATGCATTACTGGATCATGATAAAGTAAGGTTTTGTGTTTTACAATACTGTCTAAATCAATTCATCACAGTTTTATTTGGGCTTCTTGAACAGTATGCCAGGGTCAAACTTCCAAGTAGTTAAAATTCTCCATGACATATGAATAATTATATTTTATGTTATATAAAGTTATAATTCAGCAGTATTTTGAGTTAAGTTAATTAAGTTAATTAACTCAAAATCCTTAAGTTATATATCACTATTATAGAAGATGATACATACTTAAATATAGTGCTATGTATTGAGGAAATTCCATCATAATCATATGCATAGTTGTAGAAAACATGTGATGAACAAAACAGCATAAAAAATGGAAATAATTAAAAGTTTGACATCAGAAAAACAAAAATAAAGTAATTCTAGAGAATTTTAACTCCCTAGGATATTATATCACAGATCTCAAAGTAACATTTCAGAAAAAAAGACGCTTTAACACCACAGTTATGTAAGACATTGCTGAACTCAAATATCGGGGTACTTCAAAAAGTCTCAACACAATGGCTTTTTAACATACTACATCAGGGGTGTCAAACTCAATGCCCAGGGGCCAGATCCAGCCCTCGGGGTGCTTAGATCTGGCCTGCAGGGCCACCCTGGAAACAGCAAAGGACTGGCCCATGGTGCCTCTGCCAGCAAACAGCCCTCCCAAGCTCTGTTTTCGCTGGCAGAGCACTCAGGCCACCATAGGCATCCCCAACGCAAGTGACGTCGAGCTTCCCCCCCCCCCCCCAAGGTCAAACACAGTCCTGATGCATCCCTCAATGAAATTGATTTTGACACCCCTGTTCTACATTTTTAATTGATAAGGTACATGTGATCTCTCTCACATATTACCTGCATCTATATAATCAGCCTATCTTTCCCTCCCTCTCTTTCCCATGTCATCATCCCAGTTTAAATCATGTATCAGTTTAACCACTTCATGTACCTGATAAAGTAAACTATAGTTCACAAAAAATTAAAATTAAACCGGTTTAAAATTGTTTACTTATAAAAATTGTTGAAAAGCAAAGAAATAATACAGTCAATCATTCCTGATGCTAATAACGCTTTCTTCCTAAGCCTCATTTCTGTGATCGGCAAAAATTGAAGAAGAATTGCTAGTTTGGCTGCTGTTGTTTTAAATTCGATATTTTCTAAAAATACATTAATTTCCGTTTTAATTTTTATGGAATTGTAAATAGTGATTTCTTTAGCTACAGATAGGAAACAGCATATACAGTAAGTTATAAGTATAATAAGTATTATTAAGAACTGCTTCCCATATCAGCAAATTATTTCCATGTTCCTTAATTATCATGAATGTTTGCAGGTTTGAATGCTAGAAATATCATTCAAACCTGATAGAAATATGTGTATTTATATATAGTACATTTAACTAATTTTTCTTTTATTCTGGATTTCTTTCCTGCAAGTGTATGAGACTGGAAGCACTGTTCAGATTCTCCATCATGTGGCATTTGACTAGAGAAATTCAGGGCAGTAGAACTACATCCCACAGCCGATCTTTTGATAGGTATAACTATTTTGAATTGGTATATTTTAAAAAACTTTAATGTAATTAGTATAATATAAATAGACCACTGATATAAACTCATGCACAAGGATGTTTATTTTCATTTCATTACTACGGTATCGGGTTTTTGTACGCTCTGTTGTAGTCTTCTCAGTACATTATCATTGTTTCAATAGTTCTGCCTTCTATTAATTTTTTTCTGTAGATCCCTGTTTGTTGTCCTGGATAGTCTGAATTATTCAGATGGAGCAATTAGTGCTGCAGCACAGGGTTGGTTGATACGAGCACTTTCGCTTAACGATGTTACAAGAATTCTTGAACCTGCTCTTCTGCTTTTATTACATCCCAAGACACAACGTGTCTCCCTTCACTGTATCAAGCAGAAAAACTCAGCAGGTAAGATTGTATTTAGGAAACTCTTGTTGGATCAGACCAAGATACCATCTAGCCTAGAATGTCTCTTTCCCAAGATGATCGTTCAGGTACACCTGGAAATAATACAAACAGTAGTTCTCCTTTTGCTTCTCTCTGCCAATAGCATATTTAATGGGATGTTTTCTTTGACCTAGAATTTTATTTAACAAGCACAGACAATATTATTTATAGATCTGTCCTCATTATAACTAATTTAATTCTTTTTCAAATTATTTTTGTTTATTGGCTATTGCCATTGTTTGGTGTATAGACTGTTACAGCTTATTTTTCTCCTAAATGTACTGAGTTCACCTTATTGGATTACAAAGTTTTATTAGAAAAGAATAATTGACCTCATTTAAATCAACTTATTATTTATAATTTTTAAAAAGCATTGCCAGTGTCACCATTAGTATTTTTTTCTTAAAGAGTGTGAAGTTTCCAAAAGATGCCCTAATTAATTCATGAGCCATGAGCCAAACTTCAAAAGAAATACAGTCATTTATTAGGAGCATCATTCCGGCAATATTCGAATTTCAGTCAGAACTAATCCCCACGTAGATTTACATTCCCCTATGACCCTGTCTCTCTCCTCCTCCCTGGCCATGTCATAAATCACATTCTCTAATTAACCAGTTTGGCTGGCTGTGAAATTCAGCCCCCTCCCTCTGATTGCAGTCATGAAGAATGTATGGAATGTAACTTCAGTTAGTCAGTCAGCTCTATCAGTTCCCCCCTCCCTCCTGCTCATGGCAACTTGAAAGCCTTACAAGTTGACAAAGAGAGCAAAAAAACCCCAAAACTTTAATTTTCTTGAAATGAAAATGCTGCAAGTCCTTAATAATAAGCTCCATCCCATAAAATAATTCAAAAATTACAAATTACAATTACACATTTCAGATTTGACAAAGTAACCGTGTATGTGTGTATCTACACAGTATATATGAAAAGCATTATGATAGTGGTAATTCTGTTTTCAGTCTTTGTCCTCCTTAGCATGGTATTTTCCTTTTGCATTGCTGCTATATGAGTGTTTGTGTATGTAGGTGCATGTGTTTGTAAAACATACTTATTTTAAGCTCTATGTTCTTTTTAGAAGACATATCTCTATGGTATACAAAGAAGACCGTCTTTCAGGAATCAGTGAAGTCTCAAGTTCTGTGTGAAAGCAGTTCTGAAGAAACTTTGCCACTGAGCCAATTCACAGTTGTGGATAGAGAAGCTATATGGGCTGAAGTTGAAAAAGACCCAGAGAAATCTCTATTAAAAAATGAACTCTCTGTGAACAAACCTTCTCTTTATGCTGAATCACTACTTGAAATGGGCAAAGATGAGAGTGAACACACTGAATCTGCTGATACCAGTACCGGGCCTTTGGACAGTGATAATACTTCATCATTTTCACCTTCTCTTGAACAGCAAGATCTGATCCATGAGGGGAATAATAGTGCCTCAGCAGATGGCATAAACAGTATGAAACATACTGGTTCTTCTAATGTTTATCCTGCTGATAGTTCAAAATCAAGTGCTGTGATAAACTTAGTACGTACCGATTCTGATAGAACCCGGGCATCAGAATCGCTCTCAAGTGATGATGAAATGGATTTGGAACTCCAAGCACTTATAACAACTAGATTACTAAAGCAACAGAAAGAAAAACAGGAGATGGTTGAAGCTCTCTTTAAACATGTCCTCTTATACATACAACCATATGATTCAAAAAGGGTTCTGTATGCATTTTCTGTGCTTGAAGGAGTGCTTAAAACAAATCCTAAAGAGTTTATTGAAGCTGTAGCAAGCACTAGCATGGATACAAGTTCCACAGCTCATTTGAATTTAATCTACAACCTTTTAGCTCGCCACCAGGAATCACTTGTGGGACAGAGCTTCTATGGAAAACTGCAAATTCAGTCGCCAACAATGTGTCCCCATTCATTATTAATAGAATTGTTAATGTATCTGTGTTTAAGTTTCCTGCGTTCTTATTATCCCTGTTATTTGAAGGTGACTCACAAAGATGTGCTCGGCAATAGAGATGTCCAAGTGAAAAGTGTTGAAGTATTGATCAGAATGGTGACTCAACTGACAACAATGGCCAAATCAACAGAGAACAAGAATATAGAATTCATACGCAACTTGCTTGGAAGATGCAAAATTCAAGAATTTGTCCTTCTTTCTCTCTCTGCTTCTATGTATATTAGTCAGAAATGCTATGAATGTATGTTAGCTAATAAGACACATGGTTTAAGTGAACACTATATCCTTGAGGAAAGTCTTATCAACTTTGGTCATGATCAGATTTGGAGTGAACAGCCTTTACAAATCGAATTACTTAAACTTCTGCAAGTATTAATAGTGTTGGAGCACCATCTTGGGCAGACTCAAGAGGAACAGGAAAATCAGCCAGCCCTGTCTAAGGAATGGCAGAGGGCTCTTAGTTTTCAGGAAGCCATCAGTGCTGTGCAATATGTACATCCACATCCTATAACTTCTCAGGGTTTGTTTGTGTCTGCAGTAGTTCGAGGCTTGGAGCCAGAATATGGCTATGGCATGCATCCATCTTGGGTCGGTTTGGTTACATACTCTTTGCCATACTTTGGAAAATCGTTAGGATGGACAGTGGCCCCATTTATTGTACAGATATGTAAGAATCTGGATGAGCTTGTCAATCAATATGAGCATGAAGTGCTGAAGATGTCAACTAAAATGTCAGCAAGGTAGGCAATACCTACTTGTAATCTTTATGTTTTGCTACTTTAGGCTTTTGCTTGGATGAAATACTCCACATTTTCGAAGTAAAATGTTAATGTCTACAGTATGCCTGATTTTTGTCTGTGGAAAAGAATAATATAAAATGTAGGAATATGTTTGTATACTGACTCAGAATATTGTGTTTCTAGCACATTATCATCTAGGATGATTAGTGGCAATTAATGCTATGTACAGTTTTATTAATGATTAAACATGAGGTATCAGGAATTTGGTATTGAGATCCTTTGACCTATAAAGCATATGCTTTACCATTGCATAGTTCCTTTCCTGAATTAGGTGGTTGCATCAAAAGGAGCGTGTAGATGAGGAAAAAGTATCATTTCTTTTATCTTCGGTAGATTTCTTCTCTACAGAAGATTCTGCTTTTGCTCTCCTCCCCCCCCCCCCCCACCAACTTTTTAGAGAAAACTTACATGTTTGTCTTTATGGATAAAATATTCTTGGCTAAATAGCCATAACATATATTCTCTTTGAGAAAAGAGTGAATAAAAATGTGTGGCTAATGGGCGGTTACTTATTGAAACTTTCTTTCCTAAAGCATAAATTATAAAAGGGAGAACATTACACCAGATTATCCTTTAACTCTTTTGGAAGGACTTACAACTATTGGCCATTTTTGTCTTCTGGATCATCCAAATCAAACCAAAAAGGTATGTGTATGCAACCAAGTCATTCTTATGGGAGAGCAAGAATAGTGAAGAAAATCTTGAATATTGATTTATTTGATTCATCTCAAAATGATCAGTGATCTCACTTCGTAAATTTTAAGAACATGTGTATATTTGGTGTCAAAAATTTTGAGACATGTAATTAATTAATAAAAATCTTGCTCATTTTTTTATGTTACTGTTTTTTTTTTCTTCTAGTCACGTTTTAATGCTGATCCAACAAGTCTAAAAAATGCTAGGAATGCCATTTTGGAAGAGCTTCCTCAAATCATTAACACCATGTCTCTCCTCTGGAATGTCATTAAAAAGGAAGATTCTCAAAAAAGACCATCTGATTTCCTAGGCGTAAAAGGCTGTTCATCAATTTATTTCAAAGCAACAAAAGTATGAATGTTTCTATAAGGTTTAATCTATAGGTGGGATTGGAACATAATGGGATATTTTCTAATGTGGAATTTTTTACAGATATTGTGAAAATGATTAACAGCTTTTCTAAAAGTTTGCATTTTGAAACTTAAAACATTAGCGTAAAATAACCTTAAATCGAACAATTATATTTCCAGCTTTATTTTTCTAATATTAATTGCATAAATAAAAGCAGATATTTCTTTTTTTCAACAGTCATAAAGTTAAACCATAGCTTTCTTCACTGCAATTTCATCCAGTTCAGGATCAGAATCCTGGCAATATACAAAAAAGCATTTGTCTATGAAGGAACAAAAATATAATTAGTGTATTCTTTTGTTTTCTTAAACAGATATTAAAGAATAAAATCCTAGACTTCTTGAATCCCCTCACTGGACAACTTGGTGTGCAACTAATAGCTGCAACAGCAGCAGTTTGGAGCAGTAAAAAACCTCATAAATATCAAACAAAGGTAAAAAATGCAAAATACCAGTGGATCATTTCATTGCCAAGATTAAGCTAGACCGATTAACATCCATGCATACAAATACATAATCCCTTTAGAGGTAAATAGTGTTAAGCCATCCACATAAAAGGTTTAGCAGATAGCAGCCGAAGAAACTGAATGCATGCAAAGTTAAGATAGTTTATACCAAACATATTTATTTCTATCTTTACAGTTTCTACCAAATATAGTGCTTTATAAAATGTCTTTGTTTCTTTGAATTTTTCACATCTTTTTCAGAATCTGATCTACTTTATGTCAGACAACTCCCTTGGTCTTTCCATTCTTTTTAACCTATTCACTCTTCTTTCCTATATTTCTATTGCAATTTGATACTCCTTCAGTATTGATATAGAGCTAGTCCTCAGTTAACAATGGATTAACCATTTTTCAAACTTCAAAACAGTAGTTTTACAAACAGTTCTCAAACTTAGGACTTTTGTACCATCCTTGTGGTCATACAGGTGCCATTTTTGAGCTTTTCAGCTGGCTTCCAACAAGCAAAGTCAGTGGAGAAGCTGGCAGTAAGTTGTAAATCAGGTGATGTTATACTTAACAATCTGCAGTTTTTTGTTTTTTGTTTTAATTAGATTTATAGAAATCTAGTATAGAAATTTAAATATAAATAAATATAAATAAATAAATATGCCGCCCTTCTCTGGAGACTCAGGGCGGCTTACAAGGCGTTAAGCAATAGCCTTCATACTTTTGTATATTTTTTATACAAAGTCAGCTTATTACCCCCACAAACTGGATCCGCAATTTACCTACCTTAGAAAGGATTGAAGGCTGAGTCAACCTTGCGCCTCGAACTGGTGTAATTGCAGACAGCTGGATGTTAATAACAGGCTATTCAGCCGGTTGAGCTATCTGAGGCTCAGTGATTTATTTATCAAATGCAGCAGACCTGATGTCATAAGTCTGGCCCAATTATGTGATGTTTAATGACCACATGACTTAGAGATAATAGCCAATCCCAATTGCAGTCATTAAGTGAAGAAACTAACACCAGCCATTCATTCTTGATTCTGTCTTTCTTGTTTGATCTGCATACTTTTTAAATGCTTCATTTGTGCCCATTCAAGTAATTTTATGTTTCTCCAGACATATCCAGTTCTGTTTCCCACATAATCAAATGGGCACAAGCACACTTTTATATACAGACATTTTCAGTTGTTATGATAAATATTTGTTCCTTGCATACTACCTATTAGTAGTATTGAGAGTGCTCTCTCAAGCAGCACTTAAATGTCTTAAAATTTATTCATACATTTTTCCATCTTTAGTAAATTCTACTAAAATATAAGTCTTTGTTCACTTGCTATAGTTTGTTGCCATTTAAATATATTTTAACAATTGCTCCAAGTTTACTTGTCAAATACCACTTTATTTTGTATTGAAAGTTCTTTTTCAGATCTACCTTCTTGCATTATGTAATTTAACATTCACTGCAACATTCATTTGAGTTCTGAGGCAACAACACAGCATTAGCTGCATAGAAAAGTACACATATATTCACATCTTCAGCCAACATACTCTATCACCACAAGTATATATTTTATATTTAAAGACATTAAACAACCAAGGGGACATTTTTATCCCTGCTTACTTCTGAAACATTCATTAAGTGTTATACCTGTTTTTACACATGCTTTACTTTCATCATATACTACTTCTGTAACACTCCATAGTCAACTTTCAATACAAAATATTCCTATTCATTCTGTTATTTATTGATTAAATTTGCCACCCATCTTGCTGCAAGGAAGCTCTCTGTGAATTACAATGTTAATCACACTTTCTCATACAAACAGGCTATACATTAAACTGCTTGATGTATTATGAGTTACATAACTTGGTAGATGCTCATCAGTAAATTTTAGCTTTAAGGTCTAAAAGTACTTTATGTATTTTATTTTTTTTAATCAGTGAGTATTCATTTACTCCAGTTGTTCAAAAGACACATTGAGCCTGGCTTCCATGAACCATGGTTAATAAAATGAAGGTACTCCACATTATAAAGCAAACATTTGTTAATCATGTTTTCTTCCTTACTTTCTGTTAGAAATACCATTGAATTCCATTTCTGTAGAACCAGCTTCATCTGATCTATTACTTTTAGGAAGTCACAGGTTATATGAAATTGAAATATAAAAATGTTCCTTCCAAGCCAACCTTCTCTGGCAAACTAATATTAATGCCTTTAAGGTGAAGTTCCTGGGGATTGAGGTGGGGTATGGAGAGGACTTCGTGGACAAAAACACATTGGACTTCTAGGAAGGTCCAGTGCGGCTTGTGTATTGAATATTTCTCATTCGTCTAGTTAATTCTAAAAAAAAATGAATAATACTTTCTTTGATTTTTTTTTCTTTCAGATGCCTCCTAAAGCTAATGCATTACAACTAATATTGGTTGATCTTGTTTGTGCTCTCAGCACTCTGAAGACTGACATTATACTGCAGCTAATAAAAGAAGTTGTAAAGAAACCTTCTCAAATTAAAGGCGAAGAGGTAAAAGTATATTTAATGGAACAGTGTAACTAATCTAAATTGATGAAATAATATTTACTTGGGGTTTTTTTATGCAGGCAGAGAAAACGAGCTTTTTCATTAAAAGCTATATTTCTTAAATTTTAAGAATTTAAGTGTTAACTGCTAGTGTTTATACAGACAATTTATACAGATAGTTCTTGACTTATAATCACAAGTCAAACGTATCTATTGCTAAGCAAGGCAATTATTAAGTGATTTTGCCCCATTTTATGACCACGTTTGCCACAGTTGTTAAGGGAATCACTGCAGTTGTTCACTGAATCAAATGAATCTGGTTTTGCCTGTTGACTTACCTTGTCAGAAGCCACCTGGAAAGATTACAGATGGTGATCGTATGACCCTGGGACAGTGCAGCTGTCATAACTAGATACCAGTTGCCAAGTGCCCGAATGTTGATCATGTGACCATGGAGATGCTGCAACAGTCATAACAGTGAAAAATAGTCACAAAATGTCCTTTTTTCAATGTCATTGTAACTTGAACAGACACTATAAAAATGATAATAAATCGAGGACTACATGTAGTATAATGCACTATATTTTCTTTCCCAGAAATCTGCCCTAGTGGATATACCAGTGCTCCAATTCTGCAATGCTTTCATTCAAAGGTAAATAGACTTCCTCGAACATATTCCAACTATTGACACCTTTGGGTTTTTTACATACATAAAGTATGTCTATTCTCTCATATTTAATTTTTATTCCTGATACTGCAAGGACACAAAATATTTCAGTTAAAATAGCTGCAAACATGTTAAGATATAATCTCCATTAAATTTCTTATTATGATTTATTACCTTGCAGTGTAGCATCTTAGACTGTTATTCTAGAAAAAAATAAATTTTAAAAAGTCATCATTTATATAACAATTGTATTAAAAAGAAACACTGACAAAACTTGTGTACTTCAGTGCTTTGGAGATACACATACCTGCATACATATATATGCATTATTTGTAACTCATAACAATAAGAGTTAAACATAGGGGTTTTCTAATAGTCCTTTTTGTAAATCTGTATACTCAATATTTTCTAACTGAAATATAATCCTCCCACTTTCAGGCTTCCAGTTTCAGCCCTGCAGGAGAACTTCCAGTCATTATTAGGAGTGTTAAAGGAATCTGTGCAATTGAATTTAGCACCACCTGGTCATTTTTTGCTTCTCAGGTATGACAGTAGCAATCATTTTGGCACATAGTCTAATAATCACAAATGATCATTTTGCTGAGGTTCATTTATTTTTCTGCAGTACTCTGAATGACTTTGTGACGAGAACTCCAAACCAGGAGAATAAAAAGAATCAAAAAGACTTGCAGGTACTGCCCAGCATCTTTTGAATCTGCATTTCGATTTGGAGCTCTGTACATGTGTAAAATAGTATGTCATTTTCTAACCATGCAGAAAATTTGGCAAGCAACTTAAAAGTGTATGAAAAGTGTATGAAAGATCAGTAATTAATCTCTCCTGCTATAGATGAGACTAAACTACAATGCTAAAATAGTTGCTTTAAAAAAATATTCATTGAATTGTTCCCACATTCAGAATGTCATTGAAAACTTGTCTGTTTTCCCAGGCCTTCAGGCAAAATGGTGGCTGTGTATTGTTTTATTGTAATTCAGAGTCTTCTGAATGTTTTTTATTAATTTATCTTTTCATTGTTTTTTTTTAACATAAGCTGTCCAGAATCATTTAGAGTTGGACAACATCTAAATTGTATGACCAACTGGAATTTTCAAAATTTAGTAAATCTGTACACAGATTTGTCTCCAAAGCCCTGGCAAGCTGTTTGTGGGCTCTACCGTGCACACTTCTGAGACAACTGTCTCAAGCAGTCAATATTGAAGTTCACAAAAGAACAGCAATCTTGTATGCAAGGGAAGGAAAAGTTGTTTTTTTCCACCATTGCTATTATCTGTTTGTATGGATTGCGTTTCTTTCACAGTCTGTTTGCCTTTCAGGATGTAACTCAGAAAATATTGGAAGCAGTGGGAAACGTTGCAGCTTCTTCTCTAGAACAAACTAGTTGGCTCAGCAGGAATCTGGAGGTGAAAGCTCAGTCTCAGATCTCTTTAGAAGAACCCAATGTGGAAAATAATCTGCATGGTAAGTAAACTAGAAATTGCATTAGGTAATATTCAAAGTATGGAACACATGTTTTAAACATATATAGCTCTTAAGCTAAATGTTTGATGCAATGTAACTTTTGATAGTAGCATATACCAGAGTACTGCCTGCAGTATACCTTTTAAATCATAAAATGGAGAAAAGCAAAAAATTAGTTTAAAGGTTATTTATTTAAAAAGTATTTAACATTTAAAATCCCAGAACCATCTGTCATTAATATGTCTGAGAGAGAGAGAGAGAATTTAAGCAGACACAAACTATCTGAAATTGAGCAAGCCAGTATTTAAAAATCTTAAAATATTTTTCACATAATTCTAAGGCCCAGTTTTCTCAGGGTGTTTATTCATTTACTCTGAATCTTTTTGCCCATGTCATAAAATGCAGATTTAAGGTATCTGCTTTCTGCAAAGCCTCTAATGAGAATTGCCATACTCATGCCTTAAAAGATCATTTTGAATCAAGATTTAAAAGTCTCGAAGGTAGCTTGCAGGCCATTCAAAATTATAACAGTCCATACAGATAAATGTCAACCCTCACCTGAACATAACCAATAAAGTAAAACCTACAGTCTTGATTTCAGTATAATTTTTTTCTTAGTTATTAGGATCAGTGTTATGATTCAGATTCAGAAGCTGAAAAACTTGTCTCATCTGAGTCTCAGCCACTCTCTAAAAATGAGTTGAAGAGAATACACCTGAGAGGCAATTGTGTTGGCTAAATCATCTGATATAGCCCTCCTATGTAGACAAGTTCTGAGCTTAGCAACATGTTGCAAATTAAGAAGACAAAGGCAAAGGAAGTCAGAATTTATTTACATTTTTTACTGCGATATATTTAGTAATATATGCTTTAGACAACAAAAGGATTTTCAGTTTGTGTAAGATTTATTTCATTTCCTGTGGAAATTATGAACATGTATGGCAAGACTACAAATGTACCTTTTTCAACATTGTAACTAATATAATTTTTAAAGAAATATTCTAAAACAAAAAAAAATAAAGGGAAACCCAATGCCGTTGCATCCACAGATTATTCCACAGTATCATCTGTTGTGTCTGCCTCTGTTCCATCAGTATACAGTGTTCAAGCTCTAACTCTCCTTGCAGAGGTGAGTCTTAGGTTTTTGTTATTGTAGTTGTTAGCAGAGCAGCTAGCGCTTCTATAACTGTTGCTTTTCATATATGTGTTTGTGTGAACACAGGTGTGGATTTTGCATGCAGTGGCTCAGTGCTAAGATGCTGAGCTTGTCGATTGAGAGGTCGGTAGTTCAGCAGTTCAAATCCCTAGTGCTGCGTAACGGGGTGAGCTCCCATTACTTGTCCCAGCTTCTGCCAACCTAGCAGTTCAAAAGCACGTAAAAAATGCAAGTAGAAAAATTTGGTGGGAAGGTAACAGCGTTCCTTGCTCCTTTGCCATTTAGTCATGCCAGCCACATGACCATGGAGACGTTTTCGGACAGCTCTGGTCTTCGGCTTTGAAATGGAGATGAGTACTGCCCCCTAGAGTTGGGAACGACTAGCACATATGTGCGATGGGAACCTTTATCTTTACTAACTCCCTAGTGATAAGCATAAAATACTTGGCTTTTCTGAACCTTGCAATACAAATGTATGACACAGCAAAATCAAGGTGATATATTAAGCCTAATAGCGCACAATAGAAGTTGAGGGTATTCTGAATTTTCGCTCCAAAAACATGTCCTGTTTGTTTTGGTAGGTACTTGCTTCTCTCCTGGATATGGTTTATCAAAGTGATGAAAAAGAGAAAGCAGTCCCATTAATCTCACGCTTGCTCTACTATGTGTTTCCTTACTTACGCAATCACAGGTAATTCCATTTGTCCTTGGATTATATATATGTAACTATATAAAGTACAATTTCTTGGATCAGTCCAATTCTAGGTAGTTCTCGGTTAACAAGCACAGACCATTCAGCGACCATTCAAAGTTACAATGGAGCTAAACAAGAAGTTGTCACAACCGATCCTCAAAGCTCTGGCCATCCCAGCACTCTGGGCAGTTGGCAGCTGGCTTTCACTTATGACATGCAGAAGACTATCCCTCCTTTGTCCACTGAAAATATACTTGATAATAAATTAAATTGGCATTCTTTTATAACATCAAGTATATACTGCTTCATATGGCAGTTTACTTCAGTTGTATAATTAGTCCTTTTCCTCACAACATAACTTAAATCTTTTGAGTAGTGTTACTCTGTAATATGCTACTAAACTGTATTTTAAGTCATTAAATTTAATGACTTTAATTTAATGACATTAATTTTTTAGTTTGTATGCATGGTGTATTACTAAAAATTGAAAATCAAGTACACTGTAATAGTATAGTGGGAATACTATCTGATCAGCACTGTAGAATTTAGGATGTGAAGATAATGTGTAAGAAATGTGTATGTGTGTGTTATCTGTTCATTTTATTCCTGTGTTTTTACAGTGCCTATAATCTTCCTAGTTTCCATGCTAGCACTCAGTTGTTAAGTTCCTTAAGCGGCTACGCTTATACTAAACGAGCATGGAAGAAAGAAGTTTTAGATCTGTTTATGGATCCTGCTTTTTTTCAGATGGATACTTCATGCATTCAGTAAGATATACATTTAAAACAATCTTGTGACTTGTTTTTGATTAAAGTAATCGGCAAATTGCAACAGGTTATGTATAGATTAGTTGTAATTCTAAGTCTCCCTTGGAATCAATGCCAGTTAGTTAAAATTCATTGGCCTTCATTAAAGGAATTAAATGAATATGACATCACTGTGCAAAGAAAAAAAATCTTAATACTATTTTCATCTATTTTTTTCTGAAGTGTGATTTTAAAGAAATACAAGATCTGATATGTAATTTTAAATATAATTCTTGTGGCACTTGAAATTGAATACATTTATTATAGCATACATTTGTGGACTATAATGCATAAAAGAGTGCTTTATGAGAAACGTATTAGTCTTTAAGGTACCACAAGAAACTTGGATGATTTTGCTGCAAAAAGGAAATATAATTACCCTCCTCTGAATAGTAATTAAAATATTTTTTTTAAAAAGTCAGCTTTATAGAACATCAGTTATAAATTACTTACTTAAGCTGTCATGACTTGTCATAAATGAAAAGCATATGAACCAGGTTTCAAAGACTCACTATGTAAAATATTTGCAGAATTTTCATGATACTTGGTTTCTATTCCAGTTACACCAAACTTTACTTTTTTTTCAGCTGGCGAACCATTATCGATCACTTACTTACACATGAAAAAACTATGTTTAAAGATTTGATGAGTAAGCATTTTCTCATAATTGTTACCTAGCTAACTGCTAGAAAATATAGAATACAAATAGAGAATTGAAAAACCACAAAACGTATTTATTTGTTCATTTATTAGATTTTATATAATGCTAGTGCCAAAGTTTTTGTCTATTTATATTCAGAAAAAAATGAAAACTAAATGCCACTAACAATATAAAGCACAAATAAAGTTAATAGCCTGGACAATATGCATTTCAAGACATTGAAAAATTTAAACTTTTTCAATGTCTTGCAACTTTAAACTATAGTTAGGACCCTAATTGTAAAGGTTACTACAAACATAACTCATTGTTGGGTATAGGGAGTGGCTGCAGTAACAGTAGCTAGAAATATTTCTGTTACATTGTTAAGTTTAGAGAAAAAGAATTCTACTTTGCTGGTTCATCAGTTAGAAATATTTGAAGTTCTATAAATGTCAGTAGGTTGATGTCATAATAGTGGATCTTTAAACACTGACTGCAATTGGTCTGATAGTTTAATACAAGATGTGAGCAGGTACTTCAAGAGGATAGGTATCATATAAAAGGCAGTATAATACCATATGATTCATATGCTTCAATTATAATTTTTCTCCTTGTACCGGCTAAAATAACTCTTGGGATAGATATGTTAACATCCATTTTCTTAATTATAGATATGCAGAGTAGTTCCTTAAAACTTTTTCCAAGTCTTGAACAAAAGGCAATGCTGTTAAAGCGTCAAGCCTTTGCTGTTTTCAGTGGTGAAATTGATCAATATCATCTTTATCTTCCTTTGATACAAGGTGAGTAATAATTCGTTTATGTTATAAATAAAGGATGCGATATAACTTATAACATTAACCAAAAAGGATAAAATAATTTTTAGAATGAAATTAAAAAAGACTATGAGCAACAGTTTCTGTATATGTGGCAGTAGAAGTGTGGAATTGTGCAGAGACACATTCATTATTTTAATAACTAATTCAAGCACCATAGAGCTTATAAACTGATAATGACTTGTATATCTTTTAGAGTAAAACAGTTTTTTCCAACTTGATGCTTTTTGATAAATGCCATTTTCACTCACATTATCCTCCTACCTAGCCATTATGGTAAGTACAACATGTCCTGTAAACAGGAATTATCAAAAATGTAATTGGATGTCCTGATATCCCCAGATTCAAAATCCACTAATTAGGAATATATCAAATCAAGTTTCTACTTTATTCACACAAATACACAGATATACAGGTAGTCCTCGACTTACAACAGTTCACTTAGTAACTGTTCAAAGTTACAATGGCACTGAAAAAAATTGACTTATGATCGTTTTTCACATTATGATATTTCCAGCATCTCCATGATCATGTGATCAAAATTCAGATGCTGAGCAACTGCTTCATACTTATGACCATTGCTGTCTCCCGAGATCATGTGATCAGCTTTTGCAACCTTCTGATAAGCAAAGCCAATGGGGAAGTCCAATTCATTTAACAACCGGGTTACTAACTTATCAACTGCAGTGATTCACTTAACAAATATCTCATTTAGCAACAGAAATTTTGTGCTCAATTAGGATTGTAAGTCGAGGATTACCTGTATTCATTATTCTCCATAAATAAAAAGGAGAGGCTTCTGTACAATATTACGGTAAAGGAGATGATTCACCTTTGCAGTTCTACATTAGGATGGGCTAACCACACTCAATTCACTACTGACTTAACATTATATTAGTTAAATTGCAGAGTCATGGCAATTAGTCAATAAATATTGCAACTTTTGTTTGTGAATCACTTGGCAACCCCATGACATCATCTGAGCCTTTCATTGAGATACAAAAAATAAACTTTGTCAGACAGGTGTAGGCAGGCAAAAATGTGAGTGGGAATGACAAAGCAGGAATTATGAAGCAAAACCATAACTCACACAACTTCCTGAAACTTGGGCATGTAAAGGCAAAACCTGCATAACTTCCACATACACATCACATCATTTTGAAGAAATCTTTGCTTCTTCTGGATTACTATGCCCCTAGTGCTCTAGTTTTGCTTATACAACTCTGCATCTTCATCAGGATTATCAATTTGAATCTCTGAACTCACTTATAACTGATTCATCTGACAACATCAGTTTTGTTGACATACTCACTGCCAGCTCTATTCATAATTCAGTCTTTATCTTACCCAGAAGGAGTTTTGATTTTAAAAAGTTTCAGTGCTTGTTTGAAGAGAACGGAAAGATATACACTAACTAATAAATCAGACTGATGGTAACCAAACCACTTACATTTCAGTACTTTTCTATTTCAGTACTTAACTGGTTTTAATTAGGTAGAAATTATTGTTGTTTATAAATACTAAGTTTTCATATTTGAGTTTTTAGTAGTCTGGGTATTTTTTCTGTATTTCAGTAAGCCATCATGAATGAATTAAGAACATTCAACAGCATATAAAATAGATTACACTATTACTTACCCTCTTTCTTTCTCTGTTGTAATTTTTTTTTCTAAGAGCGATTGACTGACAACCTACGTGTTGGACACACTTCTTTAGTAGGTGCCCAGATGTTCCTCTTTTTCAGGGTACTTTTATTGAGAATTTCCCCTCAACACCTAACCTCTTTATGGCCAATCATGGTGACAGAACTGGTAAGAGTAATAATTAATAGCAGAATGATAATAATAGTAGAATGAGTGATATTTTAAAAAAATAAATTTTTACTAGTACATTTTTCTCTTTTCTCTTCCATTTCGCTGATCATCCAGATTCAAACATTTTTACAGTTAGAGGAAGATCTAACAGATGAACCAGCAAAGTAAGTTTTTTTTTTCCAATAAACTTAACAAAGAGAAACAAAAAACAAGTAAGATGAGCAATCTGATCTTAATAGTTAATAAAGTCGCAGGGAGTTAAACTACAGTTCAACAAGTAATAAAATACAGACCATGCAGAGGAATAATACGCCACAGAAAAACATCTAATGCTCAATTTCTGGATCAAGACTTTAGACTTCATTAACATTATCTATAGACGATGCAAAAGAGACAGTTACCCAGCCCCAAAAGGAACAAAAAGACTCAAGCACCTTTCCACCAGCAATCAGCAGCCAGATCACAATAGATTAATTCCCAAGGTTATTACCAGACCCAACTATCAAGTAAATAATACCCCAATCAAGAAACTGCCAAAGAAGCCAACAGTAAACACTCCAATCAAAGAATCTCTTAAGACCACCCCCACCAACACTGACAGGACAAGCCACCAGAGTATAAACTGACACAAACCACACTCCTTACTAGCACTGATGATAATATCTAGGTTGGATAATGAAACACCTGCAAGAAAACAAGCAAGCTGAGAAAGCACCAAGGACCCCTCATGTCAACCCTGAGCTACAAACAGTCTCTTTGAACGGCTGCTGACATGCAACAGTTAGGGCTAGTAGAACAATTCTGTTACGAGTCCCCTTGAAATTATATGGAATATAATATCCATTTTGTTGGCTGGTTTGGAAAAGAAAGGAATCTTAAAATAGAAATGGTAAATTTTAAAATGGAAATATCTTAGCTTTTTTTAGCTAAGTTCCAGTAAAATTAACTGTCAGCGTTTTCTTCTTTTTGAAATTCCAGATGCATTTGTATTTGTACTCTTGTATGAAAAGGTTTAATTGTTCAGTTTGTGTTCACTTTTTTTTAAAAAAAAGTCAACAGGTCTGTTCTGCAGTCTGATATTTCCTTTTATGAATCTCATAGAAACAGCAAAAAAATGAGCAGACAGAAAGCATCATCAAATGGCAGTGCTCGGTTACTTGGAGACATACACCAGAATGAATTAACCTTGTATTTATCAGCCTGTAAATTCTTAGACACAGCACTTTCTTTTCCATCTGACAAGATGCAATTGTTTCAGATGTAAGTGTTACATTTTTATTCTTAACAAAATAGTAGAGAATTTGAAGATTATCTCAACGTGATCTGATTGCGCCTCTCTTTCTACTGCATAACTATGCCACTCCATTAGTTTATTTTTCTGTCACTTTAAGAATCTGGGGAAACCTGTGCACCATAAATATGTTTTTAAATGCATAAAATAAAATTTACAGATACAGATTATTTTGCAAAAGAATTCAGATAAGCTCAAATATAGTTATAAAAAGGTTAAAAATAACAAATATGTAATATAGCAATATATGTGGAAATAAGGTTGTATTTTTTCCTCTTCAGAGGAAGAGAAAATTTCTGGTTTAAGAAAATGAAGGCAAAAATTGTTCCTATAGGGCTAAAATGACAAAACTAAGAAACATATGTAGACAAATTTAAAGAGCACTTAGGTTTAAAGATTTTGTGCTGTGTACCAAATAAGATAATCAGCATTTTAGAACTGGATAACTTTTTCTGTTAATCTACATGATCAAAAAATTAGACTATGTTAGATTTTATATCATACATAATGTCTGTTTGTAGGTATAGATGGGCCTTTGTTCCAGAGGTGGACATGCAGAGTTGCAGCATGATTTCAGATGTAATGGAAAGTCACCAGGAATGCAAGCCTCATGTTGCTAGAATCATGGATTTATTGAAGCTAAAATATGGGGCAAGTACTATCTTCATTAAATTACTTTCATATCCTGACACTCCATAGTTTCCTTACCAAATAATATTTGTAAATCAATATTTATGCTGCTCAGATGAACCCAAGACAGTTTGAACAATATTTTTATATATTGAACAGAGCTGCTTCAATTCAGCAACATTGCTCAGCAACATTTGTATAAATTTGGGAAGGCACAATCTAGTAATCCTTCTATGGAACCCAATTCAAGTTAATTGACTAGTACATGATACAGTTAAAGTAGTGCATGTCCAATTCATATAAAATAAGCAAAGTTATTCATACTTAATGCAAAATAAACATATTATATGCAGCCTGAGTTTGTATTCAAGAAAATATGGATTGTGCTACTTTGGATAATATTTTAATAAGACTGAGTCAGAAAACACTTTTATTTTATTTTATTCTATTGTTTTCTAAAGGTTGCTTAGCTATTACTGTGGAAATGTATTTAACATTTCTACATACCTATCTCAGGTTGTGAGGGCCACTCAGATGGCTTACACATTAGATCTGGTTGTTATCTCAGATTGAGTGTAGTATAAATTGTGGTTTATCCAACTTCATTCTTACTTCCCCAACTTGGTTTTTCCTGTGATTGTGGAACATATGTAGCCATGCTTCTACAGCCATTCTTGTGAATTCTCTTGTCATCCTACAATATTTTGAATCTCAAAAATATGACAAATATTATCTATAACTTATAAAATAAACTGTTTAAAATGTCTATGATCAAACAAAAAAATAGTGTGTGTATATATGTATATTAAATACTTGATATTAAATATTTCCATGCAAATGCATATTAACAGTTCACTTTTTATTTTATTCTTTTAAAGGAACAAAATATCAGTGATGAACCAACAAAAAACTGTGACTTTCCTCTTTTGGATCTTCATTCTGTATCAAATATCACACAATTAATTCCATTTTTTAATACATTAAACTCTGCTTTTAAAACTCAAAGTGGCAGATTACTAAAAACATGCAACTCCAAGTCTTTTAAAAACACCTATCCCACCAGCAGTGGAACAGGGATTTTGAAACTGTTGGAAGAATATGTTGAGCGTGATTTTATAGATAATATGGAAAATGAATCATTGTAAGATATCTGTTCGGTTCTTATAATAATCAGGTTTCATTTTGCTAAAATGTGAAATGCTTGAAGCCACATGCAACTTTCCCTTGCTTTACCAAAACAAATTAGCTTAAGTTAAAATGAAGAATCATTATTTTTCAATTACAATAATAGTTTAATTGAGATGCTTGTTTATGAATGCAGATTTGTTGACTTTCAGTGTAAAAAAAAATCCCTTCTACCAGGAAATACAACATTCTATATTTCTCAAAAGATAAATTCTTCTAAAGTTAATTTAATTCTGCTCTAAACAACTTTTGCATAGCAATTTACCAAAACAAATTAGCACAGTTACATTACTCATGTTCTTCTGACTCCAAAGTCAGAAAACACATTTGCAAGATTTGATCAGCCCTAGGTGGACCATGCCAGAAATTCAATTCCAGAAAATAGTAAAACTTCCTATTTTTATTGAAATTAGCTATAATGCCAGTTAGATTGTTTTGTGAATTAGTTTGCCTGAGGTGCTTCAAAACATTATCTTATTCTTGCCTTATTAATGCTTCAACTCCTTTTGCCTAGGCAACAGATCATGCATAATCTCCAGCAAGGTCATCCTTCTTACTCTCTATAGGTGGTTGACTCATAGCCTGTGGATCACATGAAGTTCCTTATTGTATTGCAACCCCACATTGGCATAAACATTTCCAATTAAGTGTTAGGCCTATGACTGTAAGCAAAAATAAATTTACTAGCAAGTAAGCTTCACCAAACCCAATGATAATTGCTTTTTCAGTAAATATTTTTAAGATTTGTCTTTATGTTTCCATGAAATTTATGAATAACCATTCTAAAACTAGGGGGGAAATTTACTTGGAAATTTTAACTAATTTAAAGCCATTGTTGCCTTTTACAGTTTGCTGAAATGGTACTTAATTGTAATAGGCCAATAAGAATGTAAAAGAATGTATGTCTAAGAACTGTACAGTTCCTATAGACAAGTATATATGTATAGTATGTATAGATTACTATGCTGCATTATAAGTACCTACTTCCAAACCTGTTCACAGTTTTATGCTGAGACATTCTTGTACAAAAATGTACATTTACTGAAAGTAGTATAGAGGTAGTCCTCGACTTATGATCTCAATTAAGCCTAACATTTCTGTTGCTGAGACATTTATTAAGTGAATTTTGCCCCATTTTGGCACCTTTCTTGCCTCCCTTGTTAAGTGAATCATGCCGTCGTTAAGTGGGTAACATAGTTGTTATGTGACTCAGGCTTCCCCGTTGATTTTGCTTGTCAGAAGGTTGCAAAAGGTGATCGCATGATCCCGACGCTGCAACCGTCATAAATATGAGACAGTTGCCAAATGTCTGTATTTTGATCACGTGACTATGGGGATGTTGCAATGGTTATAAGTGTGAAAAAGTCATAAATCATTTTTTTCAGTATCGTAACTTTGAACAGTCACTAAGCAAGCTGTTGTAAGTCGAGAATTACCTGTATAAGACTGGAAGCAAATTGTTTTAAAGATTCCTTTTGAAAGAGAATGGCTCTTGTTCTAGCTAGGTTTTTGCACAAGATTTGTAATACGTGAGCAGAACCAAGGATAAGAAGAAGGTCAAGGTGCCATGCAAATAGAAAAACATAGCAACAAAGCAAAGAATGTATATATTCAAAAACTATTAGTCTGTTGTTTAAATGCATTTAGTATTTAATTGTACTTTTTTAAGTTCGGATTTTTTTTTTATGTGACTGTCCTTCTTTCTCCACCTGTGATGAGTAATTTTGAGTTTCTCAAATAATATACACTAGGCAAAAAACAGCTCCAATGTGAATATTTCTGTTTCCCATTTAGGTAAACATTTAGATACCTTTGTTGAATTTGTTAAATGTCAGATAATAGCACATTTTTCAGTAGAAGCCCACCCAGATCATAAAAACCTGAAGTATGATGTAAAGATGTACTTATTTTAATATTGTAAATTATTTATGTATTTTGTAAACTTAAACAAATATACTTTAATTAAACTTTCTTTATCATTATGAATGTATACTTATGCCTTTCTAAATGTTTTTGATCAAAGATATATGGTCCGCTATATAATAGATACTGCTGTATAATACTGTGTGTTTCCTGTCATGTGGAAATTTAAACATTTTCAAAATCTTTGACAATGTTGCTAGCTCTCAGGGAAAATAGACAGTCTTTCTTTGCAATGCCGGTTGTATCACAGGAGAATCTCACATGTCCCTTGCTCTTTGTTTATTCTGAAGAAGTGCAGCTAATATTAGCTGTTTTACAATACATGTAATTCCCAAATCTAATTTAATCCTCTAAACTTGAAAGTTTAGTATCCCAAATACATTGTAATTTATTCTTCCATTACATTCACCACAAAACTTTCTCTTTTTTCCCCCTCTCTTCTGTTTTCTCCTCCACCCACTTTGAACTTAACTCAGGGGCTGTATTTATGACTTTATTGAGCTTTCAATTTCATTTGCCCTAAATTTTTTATTTAGGTAGATCACCTTCTCTATAAGACATATTGATGCTTGATGCCTGCAGGAGGTCATTTGCTGCTACATTGTTTATTTTCATTCAGTCTCACAAACAATATATTGCGTTTTTTTCTTCAGGACCCATTTTCCCACATCCTGTCTAACAAAATGTATTTCAATTAATTGAAAATGTACCTGACCAGTTGGATTTACCATTCTTGGGTCTCTATAATATTTCAGTAGATTTACTGTGCACAACTTGTAGCTGCACAGCAATGTGAGATTGATAGCACATTGAAAACCAGTTTGGTCTAGTGGTTAAAGCATCAGCCTAGAAAGCTGGAGACCATGAATTATAATTCTGCCTTAGCCATGGAAGCCACCTGGGTGGCCTTGGGCCAGTCACTTACTCTCAGCCCAGCCCACCTCACAGGGTTGCTGTTGGGAAAATGGGATGAGAAAGGTTATGTTGGATGTGTTTGCTACTTTGAGTAATTTGTAAAAATAATAAAGACAGGATTTTGTTTTCAAAATTTGAAATCAATATTGTCTAGTTTGTCTGGAAATACCCCTATTATTAAAATGCTTGTTTTCCAAGTAATCATAATATAGATGAAGTTTTGATTTGATACCACTGTTTTAAAATGACTGATAACTGATTATCTTAGACAAGGATTTATGGCAAAAAAGTTGGGAATGTAATTACATATTTAAAATGATTGGCAAAGGAGAGTGGAGTATTATGGTAAATAGGTGCTGTATGAAGTTGTAATTAAGATTGAATGTAATTTTCATAGTCAATGTTATTTCAAAACACCTTAAATATTAAATGTTTGTTTCTACCACTTATATTCTGTATTTAGTTTGATCTTTCATACTGAATGTTTTATTTCTAAATCATAACCTTTTGAAACAAACACACACCTGCAAAGAAACAGTTAAAAATAAATCATTTTAAAAACAAAGTTTCAAATCTTGCAATTATTTTGATAATTTTTTGGGATTTCATTTATCACTGAGCACATAACAGACACTTTGATAGCAGATACTGTATTATACAGATTCAATCTCTGAATCTAAGCACATACACAGTTTCTATATGGAAGGTTGACATATGTATTGATTGTCATCCTGATGGCTCGCACCCCAGTTTATGCCAGGGTAAAAAGTCGTCTGTGAAAAACTTGTAGAATATTGAAGAAATGTGTAGTGTTTTTACTGGGAGTTGGGGGTTTTCTGGAACGCTGACGGTAATAATACTGCAGAAAAGATGAAAAACTTACTGGCTCTATCAATTCAAATATACAAGTCCCAAATTCTCTGTCTGAAGTCAGCATTTATGTCAGCAAAAAAAGGCTGTAATATGCCACATCATTGTTAATTTGTCCCTTTTAGGTAGACCTAAAGCAGTCCCAGTAAGTTAAATGTAAAAATGAATGTAAAAGTGGTAGTCCTCAATTAATGATGGCAGTTGGAACTGGAATTTTCATCACTGAATGACGTCAATCCTGGAGGCCATCTTTTCTTTTGGATCTTCAGAGCTGTCACACTTAGTGTGGTGGGAAAGTGGGAGGGGGTTGTATGGAGTTGGTAGAGTTATTTAGCCATAACAACATTCTTTTCTGAGAGTCAAAGACGTTCAGCCTGCACCTGGAGTGGCGTGACTGGGAGGCATCTCCAGATGGGACAGTGGATTGATTGGACCATGTGATGGACATCTGGGTGCAGGGGAAAGGACTTTGATTTTCTTTTGGGTGGGGAAAATCCAGGTGGTTTCAGATTTAGGTTTTCCCAAATGTGCCAATATGACATCTCAAATAAAATGGATCTTTTGAGGAACTGAACGCCTCCCAGTCTTACTTAGTTGGGGTGTTACTTGGCTCTCTGACATTAACCTGAATCTCCTTTAAAACCTCAACCCAGCTACCCAATTAGTGGGGTGCTGTCCGGGGTCCTGAGTGACAATCTGATAGCTAGGCAGCGTAAAGACACAGGGAAGATGGAGGAAAAGACAGCAACTACAGAGGGAGCCACCGGGACTGGTTCGGAGATCCTTCTTGAAACCCTTTACTCCCCTTCTGAAGCAGCCCTCCGTGGCCCGTTTTTTCTCCCAGGAGGCTTCAGGGTGGCTTCCTAGGCCCAAAATAGGGCTCGGGAGGTGGGGTCCGTCCCCCTGAGGCCCATTTTTGCTTCCAGGAGGCTTCAGGGAGGCCTCCTAGGCCCAAAATGGGGCACACACAAAAAAAGGAATTATTTGTTAATGGAATTCCCTAATTCCATTAACAAATAATAAATACCAGCAATCCTTTGCTGCAAATCAGGTGTAATTGTCCTTCAAGTGTGGGGGCGGGGGGCGGGGTTGGTTTTGTTTTGTTTTTGTAAGCTGGCCCTGATGCAGGGGTGAAATCTAAATTTTTTTGCTACCGGTTCTGTGAGCGTAGCCAACTTGACATCACTCACGTCACTCATTGTTAGAGCCAGGAGCTGAACATTCTGAAGCACATTCTGCCTTTCTGAAGCCCCCAATGCTTTGAGTTTCCCTCTGGCTTGACTGCCTCGGAGCCTTCTCTTGCCCTGCTCTCCATCCCAGAGGGCCACACATCCTCCCCCCCCCGGCAATCCTCCGTACAAACTTCCCACCCTGTTTCTGCAAAGGCAGAGCCTCTCCCTTGCAGGCCGATCCAAAGAGGGGTGGGGGATGCTGCAGAAAAAGCTGCCTTCCACCCGGGCCTCCTCCTGCAGCCAAACGCGCCCAGCCATGCATGCCCTTTCCTCAAATGGGCTGTGCATGGGAGCGGCTGGAGAGTGAGCAAGCAAGAGAGTTTTCCGGCCTCTGTGTGTGTGTGTGTGAGAGAGAGAGAGAGGGAGGGAGGGAGTGATCTGAAGCCGAGGCACCCAAACTTCTGACAGCGGTGGGGGTGGCTTCTGAGCAGCCCTGAGTCAGCCAGCTACAATTGACCTACTCCCTGAGTCTTGCCGTTCTCCTCGCCCCCACCCCCCATCCCCCACTCAAGCAGCAGCAGGTTCTGTGCGACAACAGGGCCTCTCATTTTTCCCATGGCGCAGCATACACTTGCTACCTCTCCTTGTCTGTGTGAAGTTTCCGAATTAATTAATTAATTCATGAGCCATGAGACAAACTTCAAAAGAAATACAGTCATTTATTAGGAGCACCATTCTGGCAATATTTGGATTTCAGTTAGAACTAATCCCACGTAGATTTACGTTCCCCTATGACCGTGTCTCTCCCCTCCTCCCTGGCCATGTCATAAATTACATTCTCCAATTAACCACTTTTGCTGGCTGTGAAATTCAACCCCCTCCCTCTGATTGCGGTCATGAAGAATGTATGGAATGTAACTTCAGCTAGTCAGTCAGCTCTATCAGTTCTCCCCTCCCTCCTGCTCATGGCAATTTGAAAGCCTTACAAGTTAACAACGAGAGCAAAAAACCTCAAAAACTTTAATTTTCTGGAGGCATGTATGGAATGTACTTTAGTTAGCCAATCAGCTCTATTGGTTCCCCCCTCCCTCCTGCTCATGGCAACTTGAAAGCTTTGCAAGTTGACATTCAGCTCCCCTCACTTCCTGAGGGCGACTTGCACAAAGCAAAACAATTTGAGTGCAGATGCAGAGTTTAGGGATGTCACCCCCCATCTGGCTTGTTTGGATTTTCTGAATGAAATTTGGCTATAAGGCGATCAGCCTGGATGTTTCGGCTCTTTACCCAAGATGCCTCTGATAAGGGGTAACCCTTCCACTTGATTAAATATTGGAGTTGTCTTCTGTGCCACCTCAAATTGAGGATTTGCTGCACCTCATAATGGATCTGGCCTCCTATGACCACGGGATCTGGGGGGCTCACGGGGTAGTGGCCTCAGGGTTGATCCGACCACGGATTTTAAGAGGCTACTATGGAATACTGGGTGTATCTTCTCTAGCAGTCTGGGCAACTTCAATTGCACTGTGACTGAGTTGATTATCTTTACTACGAGGAATTGTCCCATAAACTTTGGTCCCAATTTCTTACTAGGAAGTTTCAACCTCAAATATTTTGTGGAGAGGTAAACTTTCTCCCCCAATTGAAATGGCCTTTGGGGAGCTCGGTGTTTGTCTGCCTGTTTCTTATAGGTTTGTGCTGCTTTAGCTAGCACTTTCTTGACATTCTCCCAGGTTGCTTTCAGTGTCGCCATCCAATTGGTCAAGCTGACTGAGGAGGGAGGCTCCCTTGGGTACTCAGGTGTTGGGACAAAGTCCATGCCACTCACTACCTTAAATGGGGTTAGCCCCATGCTACTGTGAACAGCATTATTATACGCGACCTCAGCGAAAGACAGGACTTCCGTCCAATTGGTCTGCTGATAGTTCACGTAGCACTGGTCCACCATGGTATTCAGTCTCTCTGCCCCCCCCCCATTGGTGCTTGGATGAAAGGCTGAGCTAAGGCCCTGAGATGACCCAATGGACTGTAGGAACTCCCTCCCGAACTTAGCCGTGAACTGGACCCCTCTGTCAGAGATAGTTCTTCTTGGTATTCCATGGAGGCAGTAGAACAGTTTGGCCAACTGGTGGGCTGAGGGTAGTCCGCTGCAGGGTATGAAGTGTGTCCATTTGGAAAATAAATCTATTACAGTCCAGATCACCGTGTTTCCCCCACTTTTAGGCAACTCCACTATAAAGTCCATTGCAATCTCCTCCCATGGTCTTGTAGGCTCTGCTACTGATTGTAGCAGTCTGGGGGGGTTTTTCCTGGTCGCTTCTTCATCATGGCACAAATGGTGCAACTTTTCACATAACTGTTCATGTCTTTCTTTATGCTGGGCCACCAGAACTGCCTCCGTGCTAAGTGTAAAGTCTTTAGGCCGAAGTGGCCTGCCAGTTTAACGTCATGACTCCTCTGGAGGATCAGGGTGCATAGGGATTCCGGGACATAGAGCTTTGTCCCCTTCCATGCGAGGTCATCCCTTTTTGTCAGAATGTGTTGGTTGTCTCGGAACCAGGGGTCTGCCAGCAGTTCAGTTTTGAGTTTTGCCGTTAGATCGCTTGTGGGTCAGTCATGCCGGTTGTGGTGTTGTCATCTGGTGGTTACTTGACCTGCTATTTGGGTAAGGGGAATGATGGCGTCCACTACATGCTCCCGCTCACATTTGTATTGGGGCACGTGGGAGAGAGCATCAGCTGGAAAGTTCCTCCCCCCTGGAATGTGCTTTAGCACGAAGTCGAAGTGATTGAAGTATTGAGCCCAACAGACTTGTTTGGGCGATAGTTTTCATGGGGTCCTGAGGGCTTCCAGGTTTTTGTGGTCAGTCCAGACTTTGAACGGTTTCTGGTGTCCTTCCAGCAGGTGTCACCAGGTTAGCAGTGCCCATCTCACTGTGAATGCCTCCTTTTCCCATGCTGCCCATCGTCTCTCTGTGTCTGTGAGCTTGCGGGAGGTGTAGGCACAGGCTTGTAGATTTCCTTGACTATTTCTTTGGAGTAGCACTGCTCCAACTGCCACGTCACTGGCGTCTGCTTGGATGACGAAGGGCTGTTCGGGGTCAGGATGCTTCAACATTGGTTCCCTCACAAACATTTCTTTTAGTGTTTCAAATGCCTCTTGGCAGGTTAGATCCCACTGTAGAGGTTGTCCTGGGCGGGGTTTTGTTCCTGGGCTTTCTGTCTTTAGGAGGGCTGTGATGGGTTTGACAACCTTTGCAAAGGAGGGGATGAATTGCCTGTAGAAGTTCACAAACCCTAGGAAGCTTTGTAGCTGTCTACGGGTGCAAGGGGTTTGCCAGCCTAGGACTGCTTGCACTTTGGCTGGATCCATCTCTATTCCCTCATTTGACACTCGATAACCTAGGTGATCTAGCCTTGAGCAGTGGAACTCGCATTTCGACAGCTTGACATATAGGTTGGCTGCCAGAAGTTTTTCCAGTACCTGGCGGACAAGGGGTATGTGGTCATCCATGGTCACAGTGTAAATAAGGATGTCATCTAGGTAGACAAGACCCCCTTCTAGAGGTGCTCATGCAGCACCTCATTTATTAATTGCTGAACACCACTGGGGCTCCCTGCAGTCCGAAAGGCATCACCTTGAATTGGAAGCTCCCTAGGGGACAGTTGAAAGCTGTTTTCCACTCATCTCCCTCCCTGATGTGTACTCAGTAGTATGCTTCTCTGAGGTCTAGTTTGGTGAAGACTTTTCCTTTGGCCAGGTGAGATAGCATGTCCTTCATGAGATGGAGGGGTTACAGGTTGTGTACACACACTGCATTGACACCTCGAAAGTCGACACACAATCTCATAGTCCCATCTTTTTTTTTCTTTGAAGAGGACTGGCGCCGCGACCCATGGTTTGGCTGGCTCGATGAACCCCCTTTCTAGGTTTTTGTCTATGCAGTTGCGCATTTCTTGCATTTCCCGAGGTGTCATGGCATACAGCTTGCATTTCCCAAGATGTCATGACATACAGCTTGGGCTTGGGTAGTTTTGCCCCAGGAATGATTTCGATGGTGCAATCTGCCTCGCAGTGGGGAGGCAGGACGTTGCACTCGGCCTTGCTGAATACTTCTGCAAGGTCCTGATATTCCCTTGGGATCTGTTTGGTTTCTGGGGTTTTGTCGGATGTGGCTGCCAGTTGTTCTGGTGTGCTCTTTTGGAGGGTTCCCTGCATAGGTGGTATTTCTGCTCGCTGGTGTGGGAGGGGTTGGGGTCCCTTTGCTATTCTCAGTCTGCGGGTACTCCCTTACCACCAGGCGGTCGGTCCCCACTTGTCTAGCCACGAGAGTCCCATTATGACTGGATCTGTCATCTTGGGGCTGGGGTTGTGCACACAGATACTATGTGGCCCTTCCCCCCACATCTGTAGCACTTCAGCAGGCTTCAAAGGAGGGCTGGTTTCAGGTCAGGTTGCCCCCTCTCTTTCGTGTCTGGTTGCTCTCTCATGTTGTTGGTGCACAATCCACTGTCGACTTTTATTGCTACTCGGAACCACTCAGAGAGCTGGTTTGGGATGTCCAAGTAAGCGGTTACCTGGGCAATTTGATTGTCCAGGCTTGTTCTGAAAAAGTGCACTAGCAACTGCTCTGGCAAAGGGGGTAGCCTCCCAACAACTCTCCTAAACTCGTGGATGTGCTCTTTAATGGGACAGCCCCTCTGCTTTAGATAGCTGAGCTCATCCTCTGCATACAGGTCTTCCTCTGCCTCCTCGAATCTGCCCTCTAGCAGTCGTAGGAAGTCATCTACATCTTGCAGTTGGAGGGCTCTCCTCTTGTGGAGAGCTGCTAGCCATTCCCTTGCTTCCCCCTCTAGCCCCTCTGCGATGGTATTCACTATCGCTCTGCGGGATGGGTAGAGGTGTCCATAACATTCTAGGTGAATCTCAGCTGAGTCAAGGAATAGAGCTAGCTGGTCTGAGTCCCCATCAAACTTTCCTCTGAACTGGGGCAGTTCATTCAGCACTGCTCCTCTTTCCCCGTTGGCCTCTGTATGCTTGTATTTGATGTAACTGGCCCTCTTCCTCAGCTCTAGTTTGGAGGGAGAGAGGGGTTTGTCTGCCCTGGGCAGCCTGCCTGCTGCGTGGGAAAGACACTGGTTGCGGCTTCCTTCTGATGGGTGGAGAAGAGGGGCTGTGCTCCTGTCTGCTTCTCCTCACTTCAAAGGGATCCACTGCTCCTCTCCTCTCCTTTGGCCTGCATGACAGCCCCTCATCGGGAAGGGTGACTTGGTTAAATTCCTCCCTAAACTGCTCTCTGGAACTCCCCAGGGGCTTTGGGAGTCTGGCTTGTTTCCAGTCCAACCTCCACTCCACTTTTCCCAGCTCGTTCAGGGGCTTCCCCTTTTTCCGGGCATTGGGGTGGGGGAACTCGACTTCAGCTGCCTTAAAGATTAACTCCCACCAATACTCATCTTTTCTTGCTTCTGCCTCTGGAGCAGGCATCTCAGCTTTGATGTCCGAGGGAGACTGCACTTAGGCTCTCTTCAGATAGCTTGCCTTCGGCCATGGTTGCCTGATTTTCCCTCCCAGCACACCAGACATCGGGGAGCGATTGGAGAGTCCAGGATTCAGGAAACCTGGTAATCTTTACAGATTTTTAAAAGTAGTTCTAACTGTCTGTGAAGTTTCTGAAATATGCCCTAATTAATTCATGAGCCATGAGCCATGAGCCAAACTTCAAAAGAAATACAGTCATTTATTAGGAGCACTATTCCGGCAATATTCAGATTTCAGTTAGAACTAATCCCACGTAGATATATGTTCCCCTATGACCCTGTCTCTCCCCTCCTCCCTGGCCATGTCATAAATCACATTCTCCAATTAACCACTTTGGCCTGGCTGTGAAATTCAACCCCCTCCCTCTAATTGTGGTCAGGAGGCATGTATGGAATGTACTTCAGTTAGTCAATCAGCTCTATTGGTTCCCCCCTCCCTACTGCTCATGGTAACTTGAAAGCTTTGCTAGTTGACAGTCTGCTTGCAAGCGATGATCTTCTCTGCTCCTTTCAGGATGCTGGTGTGGGCACCATGGATGCATAGCTTGTCCGGGCTAAGCAGGGAAGCTGCTGTCACACCACTCCCCCTTGCTTCCTTGAGCACAAAGCCGAGGTCATGCATTTCCTCACTGGGCTGGCTACCGTCAAAGAGCCACGCACCCAACAGCCGCTCAATGCTCTGTGCGTAGCATCATCCAGCTGCTGGTGGGGGCTGGCTGGCTGGAGCAGCGCTGAAGCCGAGGGCCCTGATCCAACATTCACCAGCAAGCACAACTTTAGTTGAGCCATTCAAGCTGCCACTGCAGGGCCAGCTGCCTAGTGCAAAACCTCATGGTTTTTCTTTTTCTTTTTTCTTTTAAAAACCTTTATTAACACTTAAAATCCAAAAATACAAGTTAAAATACCTCTATAACAAAAATACATCCATAATAATTATACAATTCAACGTCTTTCTGACAGTACTTAATTCTTAACTTTCTTCAACTATTCCCACATATTCCTATTTAATCGACATATTTAATCACATTTTATATCTTATTTTGTTCTATACATTCCTTATTTTTGATTTCTATCCATTGATACCAATTATTTCAATTTAAGTAATATTACGAGTCTTCCTTATTATTTCATTCTAGAGTAAGTTTGTTCTTTTCTGCACATTCGAAAATTTTCCGGATTATCTGTTGGAATAGTGGACATTTTCCAAGCTTACGTAAGTACAATTCTAGCTGCTGTAGTTATATGAATAATTAAATATTTTATCCTTTTAGGATAATTTTCTTTAATAATCCCCAGAAGAAACAGTCCAGGTTTAAATTCTATGTTATATTGTGTAATTTCTTTTAGCCATTTTTGTATTTTAATCCAGAATTTTTTAACTTTTGGGCAAAGCCACCATTCATGGAAGTAGGTGCCTTGTATTTGATTGCATTTGCAGCAATTAGGTTTTAAGTTGGGGTACATTTTTGCGAGTCTTTTTGAGGCTAAATGCCACTGATAGAACATTTTATACTGGTTTTTTTAATATGCAACGGATTTTGTTAATGTATAGTTTTTCTCCCATATTTTTCCCCATTCTTCTAACTCAATGTTGTGCCCAATATTTTTTGCCCATGCTATCATTGGTCCCTTTACAATTTCTTCTTCTAAGTTGAAATTTAATAAATAATTATATATTTTAAATAATAATTTCTCTTCTGGGCTTGTCAATAGTTTATCTAATTGTGTAAATTTCGGTTCAAATCCAAATTCCTCTAAATCTTTTGTGTAGATACAATTGAAGATACGGTCACCAATCTATGATTATTCCTTGTTCCTTTAATTCTTGGTTAGTTTTTAATCTTTATTCATTGTCCAAAATTTCATTGTATTTTACCATTTTACCAATATCTAATGTGTTGGGGTAGATCATTGCCTCCATAGTGGATAACCAGCCTGGTATTTTAAGATAATATTTCTTCCTAATTCCTTCCCAAGTTTGTATCAGTGAATCCCAAATTGTATGTCTGTAAAAATATGAATATGAATGTTTCTTATTTCCAGTGTTCCATATGAAGGCATGCCACCCCATCTGAAGATCATATCCTTCCAGTTTTAAAATTCTCCTATTCTTTAAATTAATCAATTCCCTAACCCAGACCAAACTCACTGCTTTGTAATAAGTTTCCACGCAGGGAGTCCAAAGCCACCTCTGCTTCTTCTATCCTGAAGTGAGATTATTTTTATCCTCGCCTTTTTTCCTGCCCATAAAAACTTCATAATCATTTTGTTAAACTCTTTAAAAAAACTTTTTATCTAATTTTATAGGAATCGTTGGAATAAATAGAGTAGTTTTGGCAAGATATTCATTTTAATCGTTGCAATTTTCCCTAATAGTGACAACTGTAATTTCCCCCATCTTTCTAAGGCTTTCCCTATTTATTGTATTAATTTCGTATAATTATCCTTTTTTAATGCTGAACATCTTGCTCTTAACCAAATACCTAAATATTTCATTTTTTTTACGGTTTGAAGTCCCATTCTTTCGAGTTCTCCTTTTTGTTTTTCCGTTAAATTCTTAACTAACATTTTAGTTTTTCCTTTATTAATTTTAAGGCCTGCAACCTCCCCATATTTTTCTCTCTTGCAGTAGAATTGTTCCAGATTCCAATGGGTCTTCTATAACAAATACCATATCATTTGCAAGTGCCTGCACTTTAAATTCTTCCTGTTTAATTTTGGTTCCTTTTATTTCTGTTTTCTGTCTAATTCTCTGTAATAATATCTCAAGGGTCAGGATAAAGAGCAGGGGTGACATAGGACAACCCTGCCTAACTCCTTTTATTATCTTAAATGAGGTTTAGGTTTAGGTTTTATTGCATTTATATACCGCCCTTCTCCCGAATGGGACTCAGGGTGGTTTACAGCTATATTAAAACAATCACATATAAAAATTAAAACTAATAAAATAATTAAACTATTTGGCCATAAAATTTAAAATCCCTACTAAAAACCCTTTTAAAAATTTAACACAAATTTAAGTCAGACCGGCTTGATGAAACAGTAGAGTCTTCAGGGCTCGTCGGAATGCATGGAGGTCAGGAATCTTTCTTATATCCGGGGATAATTCATTCCACAGGGCTGGAGCTCCCACAGAGAAGGCTCTCCCCCTGGGGGCCACCCGCCGGCATTGTCTGGCCAACGGCACCCTGAGGAGGCCCTCTCTGTGAGAGCGTATTGGGCGGTGGGAGATATTCATTGGCAGAAGGCAGTCCTGTAAATATTCCGGTCCTAAGCCATGGAGCGCTTTGAAGATGGTGACTAGCACCTTGAAATGCACCCGGAAGACCACCGGGAGCCAGTGCAGCTCATGCAAGAGGGGAGTTACCCGGGAGCGACGAGTCGCTCCCATAACCATTCGCGCGGCCGCATTCTGGACCAGCTGGAGTCTCCGGGTGCTCCTCAAGGGGAGCCCCATGTAGAGATCATTGCAGTAGTCCAAACAGGAAGTGAATGAATTTGTAATCTCGCCGTTTATTATTACCCTTGCCTTTTGCTTGGAATAGATCGATTCAATCATCTTTTCAAATTTATCTCTGAATTTCATGGCTTTAATTTGTTGAATCATAAATTCCCAATGTACATTATAGAAGGCTTTTTGTGCATCCAGAAAGACAAGACAAGGTCTTTCTGGATGTGCCTTGTAATATTCCATTATATTAATCACTATTCTGGTATTGTTTCTAATTTGTCTCTTTGGAAGAAATCCATTTTGATCTGTGTGTATCTTATCATTTAGTATTTTTTTTAACCGTTCCGACATAATGTTCATAAACATTTTGTAATCTGAATTTAAGAGTGAGATTGGTCTATAATTCTTGATTTGTTTATTATCTGTGCCTTTTTTAGAAATCAAAGTAATATATGCCTCCTTCCATCATTCTGGTGACTTTGCTTCTCTCAGGGCTTCATTGCATACTTCCAATAATAATAATTCTACCGAATCTCCTAAGTCTTTATAAATTTCCCCTGGCAACCCATCTGGTTCTGGGATCTTATTTTTTTGTTTTCAAATTGCTTCTTTAATTTCTAATAATGTTATCTCCTTATTCAACATTTCCTTTCTTCTTCCATCAGTAAAAACCCAGTCCCTTCCTTCAAATAATCACTTATTCGTTCCTGTTCTGTCTCTTCCTGTCTATAGAGCCTCTCAAATAATTATTTTTTCTTCTCCGTATTACTTTCAAATTCCATTTTCATCCTGTAGTTGGTGTATTACTCTTTTCTCTCTCCCCTTTTTTAATTGATAAGCCAGCCACCTCCCTGGTTTATTTGCATGTTCAAAATAATTTTGTTTTGCAAATTTTAAGTTTCTTGCCATTTCTATTTGGTCCAAAATATTCAATTTATGCTTGACTAGGGTCATTTTGCTTTTAATTTGTTCATCCTCCGGATCTGTTTGTAGTTGATTTTCTAATTTCTTAATTTCCTCTGACAACATGTTATGTTCTCTCCACTTATCTTTATTTTATTTTTTTTGCACTATATGCTATTGTAATCCCCCTTAAATAAGCTTTCGTAGTGTCCCAAAGATTTTGTAATGAGGTGTGGTGTGTTTTATTGTTCTAAAAAATAATTCCAATTCTTTCAGAAACTTTTGAATATATTCTTTCTCTTTTAAAATATGTGGATTCAACATCCATCTACCTTTCTTTCTTTTATGCCCTTTCCATATTACTTTGAGAGGATTATGATCGGCCCAGGTGTTTGGCATAATCTCTACAGTTTCAACATCTTTAACTAGATCTTCATATATCCAGGCCATATCGATTTTCAACCAGGATCTATGGGGGTTGGAATAGAAGGCAAATTTTGTTTCTTCTGGGTTACGAAATCTCCAGATGTCTAATAGATTTAATTCTTCTGCCATTTCAAAAAAATACTTTGGGTAAGATGTTCCTTTTCATTTTTGTTTTCTGGTTATTTACATAATATTTTTTAATGTCCATTATTGCATTATAATCACCAATCAAACAAACATTGTCATTCCCTATCTCTATTATCATATACTTTTTTTTATAAAAATCCACTTGGTTCTTATTAGGCGCATATATCACCACTAACAAAAACACATTACTATTTCGATTATCAACATTCTACCTCTTGTGTCTGTATATATTTGTTTAGCCCTTATCCCCTCTTTAATGTATATCGCCACTCCTCTTTTTTTTTCTTCTGCCAATGTTATATAAAGTTTCCCCAATTTGTTATATTGTAAATATTTTTCATCTTGTTTTTGGATGTGTACCTCCTATAGGTACACAATATCTACTTGTTGTTTTACTAATTTGGAAATTTAAATGGAAATTCATTTATAATCTCTTGCTTGTCCCTTTGCAGTGCATCTGCAATTAAGCCTGCCATCAGTATCCCTAGGTCTTCATCTTTTGTCTCCATGACGTTTTGGAACCTCAGAAAAAAGGAAGCCCGATCCATCTCAATTGTAATAAGGAATCTCCTTATTTATCCCAGCCATCTTCCAATCTACCAATTCTAATTTTTTCTCAATTTGTTCTGTTCTATTTTCAATAGTTTTTATTCTCTCTTCATTCTTCTGTATTGCTTCTTGAATGGCACCCATTTTTTCATCCAACTTGTGTAACTCTGTCTTCATCTCTCCCATTTCTGATTTTATGTCTGATCTAATTTCTCAATGACTTTTTGTCATATTTTCCTGTCGTTTTCCCATCGTTTCTTGTAATGATATCAGGACAGCTTGCATTGCCTGCATATTTGGAGAATCATTTGATTTTCCAGTAGTTAACATTCCTTCCATTAGTTTTTGGTTCGATGGAGATGCAGTCAGTGTTGCGACTAATGGTGTAGCCTTCTTTCCTGTTTTCAGGGTTGTAATGGTGGTCATTTCTCTTATAATTTTATGCTAAAATTTTATATATATTCTCCCAAATTACCATCCAATTTTATTGATCTAGTTTGTATTTATATGTATTATACTTTTCTGTAAATTAAGCTAAATCCTTTCTACTCAATGTAATTCTATCTCTTTAAATCAATATCAATTTCACTATTATGTATCAATAAGTAGGTTAGATGATAATAAAAATAGTAAAGAAAATGTGAATAAGAAATATTAACTATTGGGTATTAATTACAATAAATACAATATATAGAATAAGTATTTCTTTTATTTATTTATTCATTTTATTGTATTTTTATACCGCCCTTCTCTCGAAGGATTTAGGACGGTGCACAGCCATACTAAAACAATAACAAGACATGTTGGTTTTTAAAAAATTAAAAACTATTTTAAAAGATTCAACATCTGGCTGCAATTAAAACCCTAGCTAAAAAAACATTTTAAAAACCCCTTTAAAATTATTGACCTGTCAGACCGGCCTGATAGAACAAAAGAGCACGACAGAAGGCGCGTAGGTAGGATGTTTCGAATAGCCAGGAGCAGTTCGTTCCATATGGCAGGGGCCCCCACAGAGAAAGCTCTCTCCCTGGGGAAACACTGTTTAGCCGACGGCACCCTGAGGAGGCCCTCTCTGTGAGAGCGTATCGGTCGGTGGGAGGCAATCAGTGGTAGAAGGCGGTCTTGCAAATATCCAGATCCTAAGCCATGGAGCGCTTTAAAGGTGGTAACCAACACCTTGAAATGCACCCAGAAGACCACTGGGAGCCAATTCAGCTCACGCAAGAGAGGTTGTACATGGGAGCGACGTGTCGCCCCCATAATCACTTGCACAGCTGCATTCTGGACCAGTTGGAGCCTCCGGGTGCTCCTCAAGGGGAGCCCCATGTAGAGAGCACTACAGTAGTCCAGACGGGAAGTAACAAGGACATGAGTGACTGTGCATAAGGCATCCCAGTCCAGAAAGGGACACAACTGGAAAATCAGGCGAACCTGATAAAAAGCCCTGCTGGCCATGGCCGTTATTTGATCATCTAAAGACAGCCGTGTGTCCAGGATGACACTCAAGTTGCGAGCCCTCTCTGAGGGGGGCAAGATCTCATCCCCAATGGCCAGCGATGGTACCAGCTGGCTATATTGGGGCGCTGGAAACCACAGCCACTCGGTCTTGAAGGGGTTGAGTCTGAGCCTGTTTCTCCCAATCCAGATCCGCACGGCCTCCAGGCATCGGGACATCATGTCAAGGGCATCATTGGGGTGATCTGGGGTAAAAATGTACAGCTGAGTGTCATCAGCATACAGCTGACATTTTACCCCAAAACCATGGATGATCTCACCCAGTGGCTTCACATAAATGTTGAACAGGAGGGGCAAGAGGACCAACCCTTGCAGCACCCCACAAGTAAGGTGCCTCGAGGTCGACCTCTGTCCCCCAGTCAACACAAATTGCGTACGGTCGAAGAGGAAGGAGGAGAACCACCGCATCATGGTTCCTCCAACTCCTAACCTCTCCAGCTGACACAGCATGATACCATGATCAATGGTATAAAAAGCTGCTGAGAGATCTAGGAGGATGAGGACAGAGGAACAGCCCCTGTCCTGAGCCCTCCAGAGATCATCAACCAATGCGACCAATGCCATTTCCATGCTGTATCCCGTCCTGAAGCCCGACTGGCATGGATCTAGATAGATCTCTTCATCCAGGTATCGAGGAAGTTGTCACGCCATCACACTCTCAACAACCTTTGCCGTGAAGCGGAGGTTGGAGACTGGACGATGATTAGCTAGTATAGCCAGGTCCAGGGAAGGTTTCTTGAGGAGGGGCCTCACCACCGCCTCTTTCAAGGCAGATGGGAAGACACCCTCACCCAAAGAAGCATTAATAATCCACTGAAACCAGCCTCGTGTTACCTCCCGGGAGGCCAGTACCAACCAGGAGGGACACGGATCCAATAAGCATTTGGTGGCATTAAGCCTCCCCAAAATCCTGTCTACATCCTCAGGAGCCACAGGGTCAAACTCCTCCCAGATAACACTCTCAAGACCCACCTCCATCTCCGCATCTGAGCCTACCCAATCAGAGTTCAAGCCAAGCCAAATCTGAGCGATTTTATCATGCAGATATTGCCCAAAATCCTCAGCCCTAGCCTGCAAGTATGATAAATACTCTTCAGTCTAATTGCAAGGATCAAATTATTCACAAGTACAGTTGATAAAGTTAATAAAGTTAATAATTACCAAAAAAACAGTTGGTATTGGGTACAAGAAATATTATTATATTTTTCTATAACTATCACCACAACTCTATATTGACTATTTCCTAAGTTTCTTAAATAGATATATTTTTGTCAGTGTGATTAAATATTTATATATTTCTAAAAACTATATATGATCTATAGCCAGTTCTAACAATACTAAGTAATATTTTAAATGTATAGATATGAGGGGATATTAAGCTAAAAAAAGTTGATAAGAGTGCAAAGAAAAAGGAAGGAAAGGGGTATTTGAATTTTTGAATATTATTATTCCCATTATATTCACTATTGCATCACCGTCTTACGATGTCAATCTCTCTCTGTCTGCACAGTCATTCTCTCATAGTCTTTCCTTCTCGACTGTAAGCCTTTTGTTTCTCTGTTGGAGCTCAAGTTTGAGATTCAAAGTCCAAAATACAGTTCCTTATTTGCAGTTCTTTGTTTATCTAACAAGTGAAACTCTGCTCCCTTCGCCTTTTAAATGTTTTTGTTCTCTTCAGGGGTGGATTCTAAAATTTTTTACTACCAGTTCTGTGGGTGTGGCTTATTTTGTGGGTGTGGCTTGATGGTCATGTGACAATTCTTTAGGATTTAGCAGAGGTACTGGTCTACCAGGCTTTTAACTGCTTGCAGAGCTGTACTGGTCTACTCACTTGTTCTTGGAGGCACCGGTCTACCCATTTATTTTTTGGAGGCACCGGTCTACCCATTTGTTTTTGGAGGCACCGGTCTACCCATTTGTTTTTGGAGGCACGGTCTACCCATTTATTTTTGCAGGCACCTGTCTACTCATTTGTTTTCTTTTAACTGATCAGCTGTAGGGCGGCCCTTTGAAGCCCCGCGGCAAGAGTTTAAACAGTTTTTTCCCTCTAGCCAATCAGCTGGGACTCAGGAGGCAGCAAAAGATTGGGGGTGGGGCCAAATAAAAGGTAAGAATAATGCAAGGAGGGCGGGAGAGGGGCGGGGTGGGGGCGGAACCTGTTTGGTGATGTCATATCGTCACTGCTACCAGCTCGGCAGAACCGGCCCGAAATGGAAGGAACCCATCACTGGTTCTCTTCTGCTCACTATACTGCTCCCGATGCCAGAATGCCGCCAATTGTTCAAAATAGTCTTTCTCTATTGGAGACTCACTCTGTCTCTTTAATCGCTCCTCCAGCTACTTCTTCGCTGGTCTTTCAATCTCGGCTAAATCCACTGCTCAGGTTATGCCTGCTGTACTGTCTTCTCTCCTCACTTCCCCTTCTTTGGCCGACGCATTACGCTTTCAGGACTGCCATTAAGGCAGGTTTCTTCCAGGTTGGGTTGGAGGTTCTCTTCCTAGCACTGCAGGAAACCGCACCTTTCCTCACTGCCTCAGAGATTTCCTTCTTCTATTGTTTGTCCCTCCAGGACAAAACTTCGCCTCTCAAGGCCCCCTGATCCCTAGAAATCTGGCACAAGGAACAGAGCTTCTGTTCCTCTGAACCGCCACAACACCAGAAGCCACCACCAGAAGCTAAAATGGACGTTGCTCACCTGAACATCCTTTTTCGTAGTGCTCCCAGTCAATTCATCAGTTGGGCTTTCGCTGTCTGTCTGTCAATGACTGAGCGTGGTGTTTCTTTAAAATTCCTTTGACCATGCCCTCCTTCTCCTTCTGCCTCCCAGATATTTCGCAAAGACTGCAATCTCCAGCTTTCCTGAGAATAGAAAATACAAACAATCTCCCTGGCGTACCAGGCACCCTAAAGGGTGGGATAAATTGACTGGGAGCACTACGAAAAAGGACGTTCAGGTGAGCAACGTCCATTTTCCATAGCGCTGCCCAGTCAATTCAACAGTTGGGATATACCCAAGCATCTGATGTCATAGGTTGGAAGGCTGACTGGATGTATCCAGCGAGTCAGAACACACCCTCTGCAACACTCGGCGCCCGAAAGAGAATTCAGCAGAGGCAAAGCTGTCCAACTTGTAGTGTCTGACAAACAGTGTCAAGGATGACCACGTGACCGCCCTGCATATTTCCAAAATGGAGGCCTGAGTGGACCAGGCTGCCGATGTTGCTGCGCTTCTCGTGGAGTGTGCCCACACTTTACCTGGAACCGGAGTCCCCCTGGAGCTATATGCCAATGCAATGCAGGCCTTAATCCAGCCCGCCACAGTCCGCGATGAGACCTTCTTCCCCAAAGTCGGCAGGTGGAATGACACCAACAGTGCTTCAGTCTTACAGAACAAAGATGTCCGTGTGATATATCTCCTTAACGCTCGTCTCACATCTAGCGTATGCCACTGTACTTCTAACCTGTGCTTTGGAGATGGACAAAAATCAGGTAAAATACTCTCTTGGGCCCTATGAAACGTGGAGTTTATTTTTGGAAGAAAAGAAGGGTCGAGACGCAATGTAACTGTGTTAGGTCTAAAAATACATAAATCCTGGCGAATAGATAAAGCCGCTAGCTCCGACACCCTCCTGGCAAATGTAATTGCCAGAAGAAATGTCAGTTTAAAGGTGAGTAATCTGAGGCTAGTTGATCCCAGTGGCTCGAACGGGGGCATGGAAAGGGCTTGAAGTACCAACGGTAAGTCCCAAGAGGGGTACCGATGGATCGTAGGTGGCCTGATATTTGTCGCGCCCCTTAAGAACCCCTTAACCCTGGGATCCTGTGACAACAGGTTTCCTCATCCTTGGACAAAACTGTTGATAATGCTGCAACTTGCCTCCTCAAGGTGGTGGAAGCCAACCCTTTGTCGAAGCCATCCTGCAAAAAAATTAAAATGTCAGTGATAGTAGCAGAAGTGGGGTCTACATGGTGAAGACGGCACCAAGAGCAGAATGCTCGCCAAGACGCCTTGTAAATTCTTGTAGTGGAAGGCCGCCTGGCAGCCTGGATAGTCTGTATCACGCTCCCTGGTACCTCGCTCTTTCTTAGGAGAATCCTCTCAAATGCTACACGGTTAGGTGTAGCCAGTGCGGGTCTGGATGTTGAATTGCCCCCTGGCAGAGAGAGATTCGATCCTGAGGTATTTCCCAGGGAGGACAGACTGAGAGGTCCACCAGGTCAGCAAACCAAGGTCGTCTTGGCCAATGAGGAGCCACCAACAAGAGCTCTGCCTGCTCTGTTAGTAATTTCCTTACCACCCTCAGAATGAGGGGAAGAGGGGGAAAAGCATAAAGGAGACCCTGCGGCCAACTGCAATGAAGGGCATCGTAGTCCACTGCTCCCTGAACAGGAACCTTGAAATGAACTTTGGAAGCTGGGCATTTTCTAGTTGGGCGAAGAGATCGACCTCTGGCTGGCCGAACCTCCTCACACTGTCCTGGAACAGATCCCTGTGAAGCATCCACTTGGCCTGGTCCAACTGCATCCGACTGAGCCAATCGGCTCGAATGTTCGAGATGCCTGAAATATGTTCCGCCCTCAGAGAAAGGACATGATTCTCTGCCCAGCTGAACAGCCTGTCGGTCTCCTGCATCAGCAAGTGGGAGCGAGTCCCCCCCTCTCGGTTTATATGCACCTTTGTGGCCATATTGTCCGTCAGAACCAGGACATGGCCATGTAATAGTCTGTCCTGGAAGTGACAAAGTGCCTGATGTATGGCCCTTAACTCCAGCCAGTTGATGGGATTCCTGGCCTCCTCCGGGGACCATTGCCCCTGAACCACCAGATGATCTAGATGGGCCCCCCGATCCCACCAGGCTCGCATCAGTCATTACCATGATCCGTTCGGACACCAGGAAGACACTCCCCTTGCTGATGGCTTGGGAAGTCCACCAGTGGAGGGATGCCCGTACCTTGGGGGGTAAGGTGGTCTTGGCGGTGGACGTGCTGCAGCCCGTCCTCTGAGCCGGAAGGAGGAACCACTGGAGCTGTTGTGCATGTCGGCGTGCCCAGGGAACCACTGAAATACAAGAAATAAATTTGCCGAGCAATTGTGACAATGTGAGAAAGGTTACCTGCCGCTGGTTCAGAACCGTGCACACTAAGTCCTGGATGTCTTGTCATCTCTCCTGTGACAGAAAGACCTGACCTGTGGACAAATCTATCGACAACTCGAGATGAGAAATACAAGTGGTTGGTTGAAAGTGGCTCTTTGCTCGGTCGATGGAGAACCCGTGACGAGTAAGCACGTAGCACATTGTCTACAGATCTCAAAGAGCCTGTGGGCGGGAATGAGATAAAAGCAGAATGTCGTCTAAATAACAAAGCATTCTTATAGGGATGCATCTGACTGTGGCTGCCACAACTGCAAGAGGTTTTGTAAAAGTTTGAGGTGCTGAGGATAGACCGAACAGCACAGTCCAGTATTGAAAGTGTCTGTCTGCATGTGCAAACCTCAGAAACCTGCGATGATCCGGGTGGATAGGCACATGCAGATATGCCTCCTGTAAGTCCAGGGACGTCATCCAGTCGCCCTCCCTGACACACTCTAGAATAGTCCTGAGGGACTGCATCTTGAACTTCTTGACTTGTAGAAACCTGTTCACAAACTTCAGGTTTAAAATTCCCCTCCAGCCTCCTGAAGACTTGGGGACCAAAAAGAGTATTGAATAAACTCCCGACCTCTCCTGTCCAGCCGGAACAGGTTCTATTGCCCCAATGTCCAGAAGATGTTGAATCTCCATAGACATCAGGCACCATTTTTCTGGTTGAGAATGCAAAGTACAAGGGACGAAATGGTCGGGAGGGCGGGCCCTGAACTCCAGTCGTAGGCCCAGTGAAGCCTCCCATTGGTGAGCAAACTGGCTGAGACGGCCGCCAATGGGAGACGGAGGAAGCGAGTCACTTCCCTCGCCTGGCAGGCCGGGAACCCGACCCACGGAAAGGTCTCCTTGCTGGGGGTTGGTATCTACCTCTGTCTCTGAAAGATTGTCTATCAGAATATTTGTCCCAACCCTGACCGTATGATCTACTAGAAAAGGACCCACTGGGTCCGGGGTTGGAACGAAAGGGCTGCCTCTGTGAATATGGTGTAAAGCGACTTTCCAGTCTACGGTAAGACACTGGCAGAACCTTACGCTTATCCCTTCCTTCTACTAAGATAGGCTCCAAGGCAGCCCCAAACAGATCTGTTCCCTTAAAGGAAGCCGACGCCAGCTTCCATTTAGATTTTAAATCGGCTCCCCAGGGCCGAAGCCAAAGAAGTCTACAGGAACAGACAGTAGATGCCATAGCCCTAGCTGCAAATTTAGCGGCGTCTAAAGACGCGTCCGCTGAAAACTCAGCGGTGGCCACCATCTTGTTGATGTCCTGTTGCAGTCTTAGATTATCTGCTGGAAGGCAGTCCCTCAGCTATTTCAACCATATAAGATTGGCCCTATTAAAAAATGAGGCCGAAGTGGCTGCCTTGACCACCCAGGCCGCAGCCTGATGAGATTTGCGGAAAGCAATCTCCGCCTTCCTATCCTCAGACCTTAGTATGTCTACCACATCATTGGATAACACTGTAGCAGATGTCAGATTCACTACTGGTGAATCGACCGAGGGAAGTGCAACTAGCTTCTCTAAAGAAGGGTCCACACAGTAAATCTTTTTATCATGGCCCGAAGGAGCCGAGGAGGATCCAGGGTGATCCCACTGTTTCTTAATTACTACGGAAAATAATTCGGACAGGGAATAAATTCCCTATCCTGAATTGGAACAGCAAAAAACTCACTCTGGGGAGATCTACAGACTCCTCTTCCTCAAGAGACTCCTGTTGGCTGGTAAGCAACGGTCTCATGATGGGCTGAGACGAGTGGACCTGACACGTAGAGGACATGGAGGGTATGTGCATCTGCTGAGAAAAACTGGAAGCCAAGGCCTGGGCCAAGGCATTAGTGAGAAGCGTTTGAAAATTAAATTGCTGAGAGATGTCATGCCCCTCCCCCACTCACAACCCAGCTGCCGTTGGGGTAAAAGTAGACTCCGGCAGAGGTCTACTCTTAAGTTGGGATGCTCTCAGCCCTCTGTGTATCTCTTGTCCAGTGTCCTGCATATGCTGTGGAGACAACTCTGCAACACAAGAAGTCTGGTCAATATCTGGCTGAGGCAAATCCTCCACCTCCTCTGAAGGAGGAGAGTCTGGTACCACAGATACCTGAGCTCTCTTTTGAGCTTTGTCACATTGCTTCTCCAGGGCACTATGCCTTCTCAGGGCATCTCTATCCATAGTGCCCTGCTTAGAAATAGGCAACCCCTGCTCCTTACTGGCTGAAGGAACCACAGATTTTGACCTTGATTTAGAGTTCTTTTTAGATCTGGGAGGGGTCTGAGGCTGTTCAGGATCTGAGGAAAATTCCTGATCTGCCATGCCAGGATATCTGTATAAATGCCCCCAGTCAGTCTCAGTTCAGACTAATAATCCAAATGAATGCACTGTGAAAATGTCCCTTTAACCAGAGTCCCCTTGAACTGTGGAAAACAACTCTTGAAAAAAACATTTGCTCTGATTCTAGCCTTGCAAGCAAAGACAAGAGCAATAACAGTTTAAAATGAAGAAATTAGAAGCCTCACTGTGTCCTGCCCATTGAAAAAGGCGCGAAGAATTGGCGCATCTGCAGCCTCTAGCGGTCCCAGGCGTCACTGCAGGCACTCCGAAATTGTTGCTTTAAAATTTGCAGCCTCTAGCTGCCGTAATAGTCTGGAGTGTCTCTCCGTTCTCTCAGCAATAGTTCTGGCCAAAATAGCTGTGAATTCTGCAGCAAAATCACTTTAAAAGACACCTCGGAGTGTGTCTCTACTCAGAGCAGGGACTCCGGAGCCGCCCTGAATGCACGGAGCCCTTTCAAAATGGCGGCCACGGTTCTTCTGACTCACCAGAAGCCGACGTGCTCGCCTGCGGCTAACTAAAGCGGCGAAAAGCCGATAAGAGCTGCCCAGCCGGGCAGACTCTGCTGCTGCTTTTAAATGAGGAAGAAGGAGTGGGGAGTGTCTGGAGCCCCAGCAACACTCACCCACTCCGAGCAGCAGGGAGCAGCTGCAGCCACAAGCTGTCCCTTTAAATCTTCGGCTCCACTAATCTCCTCAATTGGCAATTAACAAAAATAACAAAACCTAGCTAAACACCAAGGAACAAACTGCTTGAGCAGTTTAAAAATCCAGTCAATGTGAGAGCTAATCCAAAAACGTCTTGACACCAAGACTGAGCGAAATATCTGGGAGGCAGAAGGAGAAGGAGGGCGTGGTCAAAGGAATTTTAAAGAAACACCACGCTCAGTAATTGACAGACAGACAGCGAAAGCCCAACTGATGAATTGACTGGGCAGCGCTATGGAAAACCTCATGTTTTTTCTATTCCAAGTCCTCAGCATCATCCTACCTGCTCAAGCAGTGGGAGAGTCCATGGGGATCATTCCTGCCCATGGGCTGATTGCTCTGTTCCCACCAGCGGCTAGGCAATTCTACACACAGAGCATTAAGCAGCTGTTGGGAGCATGGCTCTTTGCAGGAGGAGGCGCAGCACAATGGGTTATTTAGTTCACCATGGTGGTGCTTCAGGAGGGCAGGTGGACATCTGCAGCTGACAACTATAATGAATATGTCCACCTGCTCTCCCGAAGCACCATCACCGCTGTTCGCTTTTGTTTTGCAGCAGGAGAAGAAAGAAAGCGAACAGCGATGGCATGGCTGTGCTCCAGGAGGGCAAGTGTATGTTTGCAGACAGGCGGGAAAGGAAGGCGGTGAGAGCAGTGGTGATAAGAGCGCAGCACAGAGGCAGCGGGCAAGCCACACCTGTTGAGCAGTGACTGGACGGGTGGGGGCGAGGCCATCAGAGATTATTGCTACCGGTTCTCCAAACCATCAGCCGTCATTGCTACTGGATCAGCCAAGCCAGTCCGAACCAGAAGCATTTCACCCCTGCCCTCATACATGAATAATCTGCAATTTCGATTATCTTGAATCCAAATACTGGGCATTTTAGCTGCATTAACGTTAGCTTGAGAAACTAGTTTTCATCATGTACTGTAACACCTGATAATACTATTATCCAAACTGCCTTTCTAATTTCATACACTTTTTCAGGTCCTTAGCTTCTTTCAACTGTCTTGTGTTCCAGGTTTTCTGGAACAAATGAAATCAACCTTTAGAAATGTAATGTTGTTGGGAAAAGGGCAATAAAAAGTAATGACAAAAAATAAGTATAATCAGCCTAATAAAATATGTCACATTTTAGACAGTTCATCACAGGTTTTAAATAATGGCCAAATAGCTTTAACTTATTTTAGTAATTTTAATTTTTGTGTGGATTGTTTTAATATGGCTGTGAACCGCCCTGAGTCCCTCGGGAGAAGGGTGGTATAGAAATGCAATAAACTCAAACTCAAACTCAAATTCAACTCAAACAGTCCAAACTTCAAAATCACAGAAACTGGGAGCTCAGTTAAACAATAAACCAGAGATTGATTGATTAGCTCAGACAAACACCTAGGATTTACATATCTTATTTTGCCTATAGAGCCAGCTATGACCCCTACATAACCCCTACATGATAGGAATCTGACAATAGCCAATAGAATACATGTTCTTACACAGGAACAGGAAGCTCAAATACAAAGCCCAAAGAAGCTTTACCCCCCACTCCTCTCAACTCCATTTTGTCAGCTGCACCAGAACCATAAACACTGTTGGTTCTGTTCATCATTAAACCATCTTTCCAATCAGACTCCATGTTTCCAGTGTCTTTCTCCCAACTTGGAACTGAACCAGAGGGATATTTCTTCCAACACTAGTTTTCTTTTTCTGTTAAGAAAAAACAGAAAGTTACCTTAAGAAAGTGATTAAAATGTTAATTCAAAATAACAATGAAAAATAACTTGTAACAAGTTAAAATACATAAATTGGGTGACCTAGATTATGTTCAATGCTACTTTTCTTATAGATATGCTTTTAAGAAATGGGAAACATCATACTTCAGTTTTTATTAACCCCAGTTCACATCAGATGGTTGATAATGCTTTTTATGTATGTGTAAGCAATGCTTTGGAATATCAGAATGAAAGATCTAATGTAAATGTAGATCTGTCTACATTTTATTTGCTGTTCCTCTTCATTTGTTGTCTTTGAGTAAATTACCTTCAGGAAGAGAAATTTAATCAGAAACTGAGACTGAAAAAAGGTATGTACAGTTTGGTAATTGAAAGTATTTTATTTGGTTTCAGTTGTGAGTCATAGTTTTAGGCAGGAAACTAAAGTTCTCACAGTATACAAATATTCGGTCATTTCTAAAAGTAAATGTAGTACATTCTGATATGATTTTAACTTCTTTTTAACTGTTTACATACAAACATATGTACCATATTGGAATACAAAATGTGATTATTTATTGGCGTACCATATCCGTACAATATGCTAGAACATCTTGTGTCTGAATTTTTAACAATATACAGAAGCCAGTCATGTAAACTTTGTATTCTCTGGAATACCTCCAAATCCATGCTTATAATCAATTTTTTAAAAACCACAGAAAGTTATGTCTCAAAGCAAATCATCACTTCCATGGATGTTTACAAAATTAACGTATGTTACAGTGAAATGCTTTCAATAGGGAAATGTGAAAAATTTATCCCAGACTTGGTTCAAGTACTGTTTAAAGCAGGAATGGGAAATGAAACCTTACTGTGGCAGGTTTGGAATTTTGAGTGTATCTGGTAGGTTAAATGATTGTCACAGAGAGTTATCTATTCACAAAATGGCTAATGGTCGACAGTGGAACAAACTGCTACCAGTGATGGCAAACACTCCTTTGTTGGATGTGCTGAAACAGGGATGGAAAATTATATATAAAGGATATTGTAATCAAAAGGAGCTGCCCCATCCAAATGAATGTGATAAATGTCAATGTCCAAGAAACAAGGTAGAGAAAGCTTAAATAACGTATCTTCTAGAATTCTTTCCATCTTCTTTAGCCTCAAAGGTGCCATGCTTGCGTGTTTGTGTATGCTGAGAAGCATGGATAGAGCCAGAGGTGGGCTTCACATAATTTAACAACTGGTTCGCCCCAGCACCAAAAACGTGAGCACATTATATGGATTTAATAAACAGGATGAATAGTTATATGCTGTAAAGAGGTTGTCTATTCTTCATAGATTGTTTACATAGTATTAATATCACATTGTTTTGTAAGGCACTTTTCCCTCTTCCCTTTGGTTTCTAAAAATGCTTCCAGAAGCCTAATTTTGGATGATAAAATTAGATTGCAAATTTGTTAATGAAGACAGGAATAGATAAGTTGAATTAACTTTGTATTTTGGGGATAAACTGCTGATAATTGTTCAGTTGTCTCAGAAGCATGCCTAGGCAAGAATCTTTTACAACTTTTATTGATAACATCAAGATATTCAATGCCATTTCTCAAGCGCTATATAAATCAATGCATCTGCCACACTATATCTGTTAACTACCACAACTAATTAACACAGGAAGTTCGGGTCACATTGTTATGGAATGAAGGGACCAAACAACATTCCTAGGTCAGCCAGAGACGGTTTTATTTCCGGAAGTTCAAAGCCAAATTTATAACTGAAACTTTGAACACCTGAAAGCTATGATACAACTGCTTTTATACCTTTCCAAGACAAAGGGTTTGGTGAGCTCATGCATTTTCCATATATGGTTAACATGAGCTCATGCATTTTCTATATATGGTTAACATGAGCTCATGCCTTTTCCATATACAGTTAACATACATTTGTTATATGATAATTGACACACTTCCTAATTACTAAACCATTACTAAACCATTATTTTCTAGTTTATAAGATTATCTTTAGCTAGACAACCTTCCTTAGTTCTGTAATTACTAATACGGGGGAGTTATTGCTGTCCTTAGGTCATAAGTGACTCTTTGTAACATACATGTCTTTGTGTCTTTGACAGTGATGCCCCTCAAATGTTTTCCATATGGCTTGTCCTTCCTTGACAGCTAGGCCCCATCAAAAGATATATTTACCAATAATGGGCTTTAACTGATTCTTAATAGAATTTCCAACCAAGCACATTTCTCCCTTATAATAATGTGAATAGAGAGGATCATTTAGGGTTCATGTATGTGACTCTGTATGATTCCTATTTATTCACTTTTATTCCCATTTACCTTATTCTCATTATTATTTTATTCACTTTTATTCACTTTAACATCTTACTGCTGATTGGTTTATGGTTAACATCTAATGTAATTATTTCTCCCTTCTCACCATTTCTCATTCACCCCCTCTAATGTAGATTGGGGACCGTTTGGATGATTACTGGATACTTATTCACTATATTCTAAAAAGACACTCTAAAAGCAACTATATTCTGAAGACAGGAAATACTGCCAGCTAGAGAAAATACAATGCCAGCATGAACTGTATCCTTGACACTCTAAGCAACTCCCATAACTTGTCAGAAGAAAAGGGAGATCTTCATGAAATATAGTCAAGGGTGATTAGGCCAGAGAATAGCACCTGGACGGGAAGCAGATATCAAAAGAAGAATTTGTACTTCAGCCAAAATACAAGAAGAATTATGAGATAATGTAAAACTTTAATAATTAGGAAAATGACAATTAAAAATGACAAATGTATGTTAACCATATATGGAAAAGTTGCTGTGTTAGCAGAATCCTTTGTTTAGAAAAGTATATAATGTGTCATACAAGCATGGAGACTTTACTCTAAGCCAAGATTGGAACCTGGCTTACGAGTCTTTGCGCAAATAAACTCTCTCTCTGATTGACCTAGGAATGTTGCTTGGTCACTTCATTCCATAACAATTCTGGCACCGCAGAGGCGACTACAGTGACGGCTGCCCTAGTGGGATCGGCTCCTTCCCAAGCGGAACATCCATTAAGCCGGCTACAAGGACTCAATTGCAGTCTCAGGAATCTTCCGGTGAGGAGGTGCCGTAAACCCACCAGCGAAACAGACCAGTCAAGGACCCACAAAGGTCAATCAGACAGAGACCCCAACAGAAAAATTTCAAAAAGAAAAGCAAGCCTGCAGGTAAGTATAAATCAAGGAATTTTAGTTTCTTTTAACAAGGGTGCCCACTATTAATTAGTGGATGAGGAAACTTGATCAATTTCCTGGAAGACAAGGAGTGGCCTAAGTCTTCAATCATGAGTTAGAGTCTCATGTTAGGTCTGTGTAATAGAGAACTTGAAAAAGTTAAAGTACACAGAATGAAAAGTAAGAAGTTAAAAAAAATGTGTGAACAGAAGGGACCTGCCGCAGTGTCGTAGGCATTCTGATAAATCACCATTTTTAAGCTAAGAAGCTCTGAAGGAACTAAAGAAATGAAAGGAAATTGTTTTATTGTTCTTCCCACAGGGGTTTAGCAGGTAATAAAAAAGTAAAGCCTGTCTAAAAGGGAAAACAAGTTGAATTGATTGCTTTGATGTGATTTCTGTTGAAAATTATTTTGTTTTGTTGATGTGCATTTATATTTTTTTTTTTTTTTTTTTTTTTTTTTAAATTTTTTATTGAAAGACGTACATAACACAAAAGAAAAACACAATAACGTTGAACAAACAAACAAACAACAAACTACCTTCACCTCGGTAGCTAAATTCCTAATTTTAGACATCCTTAGTCGTATTTCTATAGTTTTCTTTTTATATACATAATAGGTTAAATCCATCTTTAATTTACTATTAGTACCTTTGATTTTACATTCACCATGTTACTTCTTGTATGATATCTTCCTAATATGTTCCTAACTATATGTATATCTGTATGTATATTGTATAAATTCATTTTGCTATATGCAGGGTCAATTATTCACTTTAGATAGCCATTGGTACCATTTTTGCCACACCTGGTAGTACATCGAATCTTCTTTATCTTGTATTTTTTTTGTCAATCTGTCCATTTCTGCGCATTCCATGATTTTAGTTATTATTTGACTGTCGGTTGGGATTGTATCTGATTTCCAGTGTTGTGCATACGAAATCCTTGCGGCTGTCAAGATGTGTGTGATTAAATATCTTATGTCCTTGTCATAATGTTCTGTAAATATTCCTAATAAAAAAGTCTGTGGTTTCAACGATATATGTTGGGATGTTATTTGTTCTAATTTTATCCTAATATTATTCCAGAATTGTTTGGCCTTGGGACAGAGCCACCACATATGATAATAAGTTCCCTTTTTTTCCCTACATTTCCAACATCCCGGTGATACATTAGGGTACATCTTGGCGATTCTCGCCGGCGGGAAATGCCATCTGTAAAACATTTTTAATGCATTTTCTTTATATGCTGTTGATAGGGTTACCTTCTTGTTATATTTCCAAATTTTCTCCCATTCATCTAACTGTAACGAGTAACCAAAATTTTTTGCCCACGCAATCATATTGTCTTTAACGATTTCTTCTTGTAATACCTGTGCTAGTAAATAGTTGTAAAATTTTGTTATCGATTTTTCAATGGGGCCTACAAATATTTTATCTAATTGACTTGGTTCTCGTTGTATTCCATATCTCTCCTTGTCTGAGTTGTATTTGGTTTTTAATTGAAAGTAGGGTAGCCAATCCAATTCTATTTCTTGTTCTTTTAATTGTTCTCTTGTTTTTAAATTTCCTTCTTCTGTCAGGAGCTCCTGATATGTTTTCATCTTACTTGGGTCTAGAGTGTTAGGGTAAATCTGAGCCTCCATCGTGGAGACCCATCTTGGCATTTCCATGTATTGCGACTTTTTAATCTCGTGCCAAATTTTAATCAGAGGTGCTCTAACCATATGTCTGCAGAATTGTCCCTGTTTTGTGTATTTTTCATCCCATAAATATGCGTGCCATCCTTTGGTTAAGTCTGGCCCTTCTATTGTTAATATTCTTCTATTTCGTAAATCAATCCATTCCCGTATCCAAGTTAATACTGTCGCTTTGTAGTAAAGTTGCCAATTAGGTAAGCCCATCCCTCCTCTTTCTTGGGCATCCTGTAAATATTTTAATTTTATTCTGGCCTTTCTTCCTTGCCATATAAATTTAGCAGTCATCTTATCCAAATCTTTAAAGAATGCTTTGCCGGGATTAATTGGTATTACTCTAAACAGGTATAAAATTCGTGGGAGTACATTCATTTTTATTGTCGATATACGCCCAATCATTGATAATTGTAGTTTATTCCATTTCTGCAGGTCTTTATCAATTTGTTTTTTAAGTTCTGAATAATTATCTTCCTTCAAAGATGATACTTTATTAGTCATTTGTATCCCTAAATATTTAATTTTCTTCGTTATTTGTATCCCCATTAACTCTTCCAATTTTCCTTGTTGGGCCTTTGCAATGTTTTTTGTTATAATTTTAGTTTTTTGCATATTTATTTTTAGTCCTGCTACTTTCCCAAATTGTCGTATTTTGTTCAACACCTTAGTGCCGACCTCTAGGGGGTTGTCTACTATCAGTACCACATCGTCTGCAAAGGCCATCAACTTGTATTGTTGGTTTTTTATCTTAAGTCCGGACAGCTCCTTGTCCCTCCTAATCTCTTCCAATAGTATTTCTAAGGTTAGTATAAACAATAAGGGGGACAATGGGCATCCCTGCCTTACTCCTCTCTTAATTTCAAAGCAATCCGATGTCTGGCCGTTGATCAATACTCTCGCTTTTTGGTTTTTATATATATTCTGTATCATCGAGATGAATTTGTTTCCTGCTTCCATTTGTTGTAATTGTGTTATTAGAAATGTCCAATTCAGGTTATCAAATGCTTTCTGTGCGTCCAAGAATATTAATGCCAATTGTTTGTCCGGGTGATATTCATAAAATTCTAATGTGTCCATTATTATTCTAGTATTTGTTTGGATTTGTCTACCGGGTATGAATCCATTCTGGTCTTCGTGTATGTATTCTGCTATAAATGTTTTTAATCTGTGTGCCATGATTGATGTAAAAAGTTTATAATCTGCGTTCAACAGCGAAATTGGCCTATAATTTTTAATATTTTCTCTGTCTGCATCTTGTTTTGGTATCAGGGTGATTAATGTGTCGTTCCATGATTGGGGAGTGTTAGCTTTCAATAATACCGCATTGAAAAGTTGAGTTAGTACTACATCCAGGGTCTCGTTCAAAGCTTTGTATAGTTCTATCGGTAGGCCATCTATTCCTGGTGTCTTATTGTTTTTTTGTTTCTTCCTTATTTCCTCTACTTCTATCCGCATTATTGGTCTGTTCAAACACTCTACATGCTGGTCCTTTAACTTTTTCAAGTTAATTTTGGCTATGTACTCCCTCACATCCTCCTCATCTATTGCTTCTTCTGCATACAGTTCTCGGTAGAATTCAGTCGCTATTCGTTTTTTGTCTTCTTGGTTATAGTACATAATTCCATCTTTATCCTTTAATTGTATTATCGTCCTTTTTTCCTTCTCTGATTTTAGTTTATGTGCTAACCATCTTCCCGTCTTATTAGCAAATTCAAAATATCTTTGTTTTGCAAATTTCATTTTCTTTGTAATTTCGGAAGTTGTCATCAGGTTAATTTGATGCTTAGTAAGTTTTAGTTCTTCTTTTATCTTCTGTCTATCTGGATTCTGTTGTAATTCCTTTTCTAGTTGCTGAATTTTGGTTATTAGTGTTTCTTTTAATCGCTGTTCTTCCCTTTTCTTTTTTGCATTGAATGCTATTGTTAAGCCTCTAATATAGGCCTTAGTCGTGTCCCAAAGATTTTGTATACTAGTATGCTCTATGGAGTTGATTTGTAAGAAAATCTTCAATTCCTTCTGCATCCATTCTATATATTGCTTATCTTTCAACAGTTCTGTATCTAACATCCATCTTTTACGTTCCTGATCTCCTTTCCAACATATCTCAATTGGATTGTGGTCAGCCCAGATATTAGCAGCTATTTCAATACTTTTAAGAGTTGTTCTTAGTTGCGCCGTCATCCATGCCATATCTATCCTAGACCACGAGTTATGCGGATTCGAATAATATGTAAATTGCTTTCTCTCTTTATTCACTTCTCGCCATGCATCTTTAAGCTGATATTCCTGCACCAAATCGTAAAAAGTTTGTGGCAATAATTTTTTCTTAGTTTTTTTCTGTTTGTTAGGCCCATAATCTTTTTCTATATTGTCAATTGCATTAAAATCTCCAATGAGGCAAATATTTTCATAGTCCAATTCCTTAATCTTCTGATGGATTTTTTGAAAATAACTCATTTGGGCAGTATTTGGTGCGTAAACTGTTATTAATAATGTTTTTTTCCCCCCTATTACTATCTCTACCATTAATATTCTGCCTTCATCATCTTGATATATTTGCTTTGGCTGTAAGTGCTTGTGCGCATACATGGCGATGCCTTTTTTTTTCTTTTCTGCTAAAGATGTATATAATTCTCCTAATCTGTTACATTCTATTAATTTACGGTGTTGTTTCTTTATATGTACCTCCTGCAATATTATAATGTCCATTTTCATCTTCTGTAATTTTTTAAATGTTCTCGTTCTTTTTGTAGGTGAGTTGAGTCCATTGATGTTTAATGATATTAATTTGACTTCTCCCATTTTTCCAGTTTATCTTTAGTTAATTTTCTGTGTTTTGGTGTTGTCTCCAGTTAGTTTCGTCTTTTCCCTAGCTCCCTCTCTTTCCATTGTTTCCTTTTCTCCCCTAGTTCTCGGTTCTCTTTGCTCCTCTTGTTTTCCCATTTCTCTTTGAGTTGATCGTTGTCTATCTTCTTCCATATAGAAATTTGTTTCAAAAAATTCCTGTGCTTTCTGTATTGTGTCCAATTTGTATCTCCTATCATTCCACGTTACCATGATTCCTTCCGGCATTAGCCATCTAAACATTGCTCTATGTTTATTCAATTCTGTTGTTAAAAAATTATAACTTTTTCTAATTTCCCTTATTCTTCTAGGTATCTGTTTAAGAGCTATTATTTCTCTTTCTTTGTATGTTGGTGGTGTTTCCCTCATTATCTTATATACTTCTTCTTTGATTGTTTTTCTCGCAAAACGAACATGGATCTCTCTAGGGAGCTTATGTCTCCGAGCATAATTTGTGAAGACCCTATATACTTCATCCAATTCTATACTTATTTCTTCTTTCGATTTTTTTGTCACTTCTGCCAAAATTCCTGTCATTATTTGCCTTGGGTTCTCTTCTTTAGTTTCTGCCACATTTTGAAATCTCAGAAAGAAGGACGATTTTTCCATTTCGAGAAAGGAGATCGAATCCTCTAATTCTTTATTTATCATCATCTGTTCGTGTTCTCTCCTCTCCATTTTCTTATCTGTCTGTTCCATCTGCTGTTCTATTTTTTGGATTCTTTGTTCATTTTTAGTTATATCTTGCTGTATTTTCTCCATTCTGTCGTCCATTTTTTTCAGGTGGTCTTTTATTTCTACAACATTGGCTGTCATCTCTTCGTGGTTTTTCCTACTCTCTATATGATTGCTGGCAATCGATTCTTGTGTTTTACTCATCCCCTCCTGTATACTTGTTAATATCGATTGTATATTCTGCATATTAAATTGTTGAGGTGGTTTTTCTTTATCTGATGCCATCATTGTATCTATAGATTTTTGATGTAGAGGTGATGTAATTGTCCCTATGCGGGTTGCTGATGCTCCCTTATTAGATTTGGACATGATAGATGTAGAAGTGTATGACATTCTAACTTTTGCTTTTATATAATCCCAGTTTATCATACACCGCAATATAACACAATGTATTCCTAATATGTATTTTGAGTTCAGGGGTTAAATTTTCCAAAGGTGGGAGTAGGGAAAAGAGCCTCCAATTCAGTGACTCATTTTAAGTTCTCTCCTTAAATATATTCAATTTCCTACGTACAATCTTTCTACTTCTTTGTAATTAAACAATTGGACAGTTGTACAACACAGATCAAGCTTAAATATCAATTGCTTTCTTATTCTCTTTATCTCTTATTTTCTTTACTATTGAATACTGTTATATATTATATGAATGGATAAATAAATCAGCAGATCATCAATTCCTTACTTCACCTAGTTAAATTCTATTCCAATTCAATCAATGTAATAATTAAATGCCTAAAACTAATTATCCAATATATTAACTAATCAATAAAACAGTACCCTTATATCAATCCCTAATTCTACAATGTATATTGTGTTATATCTTAACCCTTATAACTTAATTTAACTTATATGTCTATTCCGATATTCTTAAATTATTAAATATTATTAACCAATTATTGTTAAGTTATTAAATTGTTCAATAGCAGTTTGACACAATCAATATATTAAATGTTATCACAGCAGCAAAAATATTATGAAGTGCACAATAATCAAAAAATTAATGTAGTTATACTTCCAAACGTTCAGCAATGGATGCCCTCTCTGAATTGCTGACTCATTCCAGTCTCACTGTTGTTGCATCATTTTAACTCCTTCCTGGATTCGTCCTTTAACTTAAATTCATTCGTTCCTCAGGTTGGGAAAGATTAATCACAATTAATAATATTCCTATTTAGTCCCAATTCAAATTCTCACTGTGAAAAGTTCAAAAGTTCAAAAGTCTTACTTTTGTTTCAATTCACTTTATATTTGCTGCTACCGGAAGTATCCCGCAGAGTCTGTTTAAGTTTTATTGTGTTTCACTCTCCAGTCCACAATCTCAAAACCATGGATCTTTCTGTTCAATCCCAATTGTTGTGGATTTCTTTTCCCTCTGCGTTAAAGTCTATTCCATCTGAAACGGTAAATCCTCCACTATCAAATCTTGAATCCTCCGTCTCGCAACGTCTCAGCTGTCAAATCTCTCTCAGTCCTCTTCGATCAATCAAGTCTCCCTCTCGGCAGTCTCTGCCTCTCCTTCCGAGACACAGAGTCAATATAAGCAATATCTTTCACTTTTCCTTCTCTCCAACTCTCATTCCACTCCGCTGCCTCCCATACACAATCCTGCGCTCCCGGTTGGCTTCGTTCCTCCGCTCCCCTCGTCTCCGTTCGCCGCTTTCTCTGGCTCAAACTCACCAATTGCTCCGGAGCGCTTCTTTCCCCCGTCCTTTCTCCCCTCTCGACTCGATTCACTCTCCCTTTTATTTCTCTTTAGGTTTTCTTTATATGATTGATGCCTTCCGATCTTCTGCTTCCTTCTCTGGGGTGGTTTACAGCGTTCAGGCCAGCCCGGGGGGGGGGCTGGGATCTTTCTTGAACGGGATTAGGGGGAAAATCCCTGAACCTACGGGGTGTTTGCGCTCACCTCCGGGGTCCTACAGAAATCCCCTTTTGTCTGCCAACCTCTTCGTAGCTGGCAGTGCCCGTGTGTGGGCTCCCGAAACAAGAAAAGGGAGAAAAGAGACAGAGCAATGTCTCCTTCCTTCCCAACACGCTGGCGCTACCACCGGAAGTCCTTGTTGATGTGCATTTATAATGATAGTGTGTAGAATTGAATAAGAATTGAATTAATTATGACATGTCTATTAATTGAACATCTTGACTTGGAGATGTGGGAAACGGAGAGTAGTTTGGGCCCACAATCATAATTATGATTTAACTGCTCTCTGAGTTCCCCCGCTCCTTTAAGAATAAACTATAGGCTAGCCAAGGAAGTAAAATTAAAACAAACAACTTCCCTCCACAGATCTGGAAATGTTTAATGGTATGTTTGTGTATGTGTATGTATGTAGGCATTTCCAAACAAATATTTAGAAAAATGGAGCTCCTTTAACACATTTTAATGATTGGTTTAAGTGAGATTTCTGCATGAAGAGATTTGATTGCAGCATAAATGTGAGTGTGTATGTGAGGTGTCCTAAAAGCTCATAAGGAATGATTGATTCTGTGCCCTGTGAATGTCTGTGTGTTGTTGAATGGATGCTGAAGAGGCGAAAGGAGATGAGAATCCTATGCAGTTTAACCATTTTTTTTCCTCTCCCTGTATTCCGGACCCCCCCCCCCCCGCTTCCTTTGCAAAAAGCAAGAAAAGGGTGGGCTGCGGGCTTTTGTTCTTTTCACCATTTTTTTCTCTCTGCTGAACCAGCCTGAGAAAGGCGGGGTAAGGCTATCTGATACCTGCCTTTGTAGCTTCACTGTTTTTGACTCGGAATACAGTTTCTTTAAGGGAGGGTGGCTTCTCCGTTTGCTTTTAAAAACTTTTTCCTTTTCTCTTAATCTGTCTGAGAAGGGAGGGCTAGTGGGGGATCGGCTGCAGCCTCTCACTCTCTCTCCCCCCACCCCTCTCTCTCACTGTTTCATTTGCATATAAAAGCTTTTCTTTTCTGCTCTGAAAACAATTTTGATTTTATTTTTCTGGTAATTCTTGAGGTTTCAAATATTTAATTAAACCTATATAAAAGAAATGACTTTAAAAAATTTTCTGAATCTGACTTGCATTTTATTGAAAGCAGAGACTGACCCTAAAGTTTGATACAAATATGCTTCAGAGCATTGATCTAAAATACTTCATTTAAATTGTTTTACTTTTGCAGCTATTCTCCTTACAATATAGGAAGTTAAGAAAGTTGGGAAGGAAGGGAAAGCCTTTCCTTTCTGAGGTTCAAAAGCTCCCGGCTAGGAAATTGCTTCAACGTGGTTGGGGACAGTAGTAGTTTATTGTTTATAGGAAGGCGACATGACAAATGCAAGCATAGCTTTCCGAAGCTAGCCTGTTTGGACTGCAAGAGTAACCTTTTTATATCCTAAAATGTCTTTTGATTTTCTCTGTGACTCTTTAAAGTCTTTTGAAATTCCTTTGATTTGTGTGTGATTGTTTTAAAAATTCTAATTACTTTGATTTGTTTTCTTTTCCTTATTGGGTATTTTTTTCTTTAAGGTGGGGGCTGGATCTCTGCCTGCGTTTTTTGCTTATTTCTTTTTGAGGAATTTCACTGCTCTTTTGTGTTTCCTATATTTTCCAACAAAGAGAGAAAGGAAGTTTTAGTGTAATCCAGAAAAGTTGTCTTTAAAGTTGGTTTGCATAGACTTGTGCGGACTTGGAAGCTAGAAATGGGAATTAGAGGGTGGAACCGATAAACAGAAAGATTTGGGATTTGTTTTTGGGATCATGTGGGACCTTCGGAAGGCAAAGAAAGGGTGCCCGATCCAAAGAAGGGAAGCGTAAGTGTACAATTTGATGGCAGAAGATGAAAGTCAGTACTAGTGGCGATGGGTGACTCCTTTTTGGATTACACAGAGAGCTCTTGATAAATTTAATATTAGGACCAACAGAAGAAAGTAGTATTTTTTTAAATTAACTGAAATCAAAATGAGTGAACAAAGCATTAGAATACACTTAATTAAGTAAAGGAAATAGAACATCATTCCTGATAGAATAGAAGAGGTGGCATTACAACCTCTACCTGAAATCAAGCAAGAACTAAGGAGATACTGAGGTTTGAGTTGATGGGAATACTGATCTTACCAAACCCCTGTATGCAAAATTAATTGAATCTGGACTTTGGAATTTGAAATGGGAGGGGCACACACAAAAAAAGAGGAAGCTTTGAAAATTTGAAACAAGCTTTAACCAAGGCTTCTATATTAAGTTTACCAAATTTGGAAAAGCCCTTCCATCTCTTTTAAACACAGTATATGGATTTGCACAAAAAGGTGTTGGCTTAGGACTGGACAGGACAAAAGAAACCCATGGCATTCCTGTCAAACATAATGGACCCAGTAATAAGGGGATGGCCAGTATGTATTCAAGCAATTGCTGCTACTGGTCCAATAAAGTGGGAAATTGACCTTTGGGGAAGCCCTTATTGTGAGCACCCCATCTAAAATATGAAGCTATTTTAATGCAGCAGCCTGACTTAATTTTAATTAGAGATCACAATTTGAATCCAGCACAGTTCTTAGCCAACACTAGATTAATGGATCAGTTTGGATTAAAATATTATTGTGCTAAAGTAATTGATTTACAAAAAAAGATAATAAAATAAAATAAATAAATAAATAAATAAAAATAAAACCAGATTTGGAGGTACACCCCCTGGAACAAGAACAAGCAATTTTTATTATAAATGGACACACTTTAGAGATCCTGGAAGCAAGGGGTTTGCCTCAAAATTGGTCTGCTCAAACTTGTGAAGTGTATGCACTAAATCAATCTCTATGCATCTTGGGAGGAAACATAAACAGATTCCAAGCATGCATTTGGGATAATGCATACATTTAGCAAACTATGGGTGAAATCATTGGGGAATTCAAACTATTGTAAATGAACTTTTAAAATGTTATAATAATATTGGAATATACCCTTTAGCAAATTATAGACAAATGTTTCATTTGTGAAGAAAAGCGGCGAATAAACAAGCTGTCAGAAAACATCAAATGGGTGATCAGATGGGTGGAGATCACCAGCTTTAAAATCATTTCAATGTACTCAAATGGATTTTACAAAATTACCAAGAAGGGGGAGAGTACAATATTTATTGGTCATAGTGGACCGCCTCATAAGGGGGGTTAACGCCTTCCCTGCAGTAATGCTACAGCAACAGAAGTGTCAAGAGTTTACTTAGATCCAACCTAGAAAGAATATTAGAATACCATCAGATGAATTATTGTTTGGTATAGCTTTCATGTCAGGAAGCATATGCATTGATTACCTGGAAACCAGAAACAAAGTATTGAAACAACATGTATATAAACTGTCCAGATATTTTGAAGTTCTTAGGAAACAAGGACTCTTAGCCCAGATGCCACTTTTGGAGTTTCCAGACCACAACTTCCACCACGATGATTGGGTGTTGAGCTGGAGCTGAAAGGAAGTTAAACTCCAAGTGAAAGGGCCCGTGCCAGCCCCAAAGGAGTGGAAGGTGGAATATCACCAAGGAAATCTATTGACATTGATGATCCAAAGGAACCAACTGACTGGCGAGCAGTAACCAGTGGCAATAGCGTTCTTCATCACCTGGACTATATTTGTATTTTTCTTTTTAGGACTAAGTAGTTGCCTATGCTGTTTCCCAACTGCAGAGGACTGCAACTGATTAGATTCCATTGCAAATTCTCCCAGATGTGTTGGGTTTTGTAATAGTACCTTTTAAGACTTTAGAAAGAAGCTCTTGGATTCATTGGACGAGATTGACACTTGCAGACCAGAGTGATCCAGTCACATACCAGGTAACAAACACTGACAAACCATTGGCGCTAACATTCAAGAATACACCTTGCTAAGTCCTACCGGCAATGGACTCTCTACGCACGGTGGTGAACGTCTGCCTTGCTGAACCACTCCGGAAGCTGGTTCCCAGCGCACGGCTGAAGATCAGTAAGGATGAAGACAACCTTCACACTGTAGATATATCTTATTCATTGTAATGTAATGCATTCTTACACATAGTAATGTTAGAAATAGGTTGGGTGTGGGTGTGGATTGTATGGGTAGCTGCTCTCCTAGCCCTACTTTTACTCTTGTTTTACATATATAAGGATAGGTTTTGTGGTACACCTAGGATTTTCTTCCTACTGCTAGTTCCAATCATCATGTACCACTGACTCTATTCCTGACTAGTGAGTTTTACACCATAGGTGATCATGCTTTGTTTATGGCTTTGGACATTGTTTGCAATAGGACTCTCACATGACCATATCATGAACACTACTCCCCTAAGTAGTCACACTTTAGGTCAAGTATGCTCCCGTCAAAAACGCATTGTCTATGCACGGGGTCGTTACTTTAGACCTAAGGTGACTCCACAACCTAAGGTTCCGATATTAACATACCCTGCTCAGGGGGGGATAGATAAGGAAAATGGGCCTCTACAACAATTGCATAAAGCAGACTACATATCCAGAATCCTGGAATTAAGTCAAGAACTTGTTAATCAATATAACCCCACCCTAGGTCAAAGATGTTGGTTATGTTTATCTGCTGACCCTGCATCTTATCATGCTATGCCTGTTAAACCACAACTCTGGGTTAGAACAAAGGCTACAATTATCCTTGAAGGGGATAGCAGAGATAAGTACCTGTCTCACCGATACAAGGAGATTTTTATGAGGCATTCAAAAGACTAGGTAAAAGCCATTTTCCTATTACAGGCCTAATAGCTACCTCATAGGAACACCTTTTCTGTGTATAAAGAGAAGGCCAACCAGAAACTTGGTAGGCCTGTAGGATCCATGACAGAAGAACAATGTCAGTCAAAAATATACTTGGCCCTAAGATATATTTGATGGATATGAAATTAACAAAGGATATGTTTCCCTCTGCCCACCACCTATTTCGACAAAAGGTTACTTGCTTAACACCATCAGAAATGAGCTTTAAGAAAGGAAAGTGGGGAAGATGGAATATAACCTTTGAAAGCTGTCCACAACGATTTCAGCCTCCACAGTTTCCAGTTTGGCTAAACTTTAAGATCAAATCAGGTTTATGTATCCTTTTTGAAGGACCAATTCTCAGATAAACAAAAGGACCCTTCATTAGAAATCCCATTGCAACCACTGGCAGGTGGCAGGGACTCTAGGGGTCTGGACTAATGAAGACCATTGTAAGAGTCATGCTTTCTCTATGAACATAGGAGTATGCATGGAAGAAAAAGGAGTGTTCTTTTTGTGTGGAAAGGATGCACATTTATGTTTGCCAACAAACTGAACAAGAACATGTACATTTTCTTAAAATAGGTGTTGTCACTGGAGAACATACTATCCCTGTTCCCCTTATGGGACATGTTCAGAAGAGGGACTCAATATTGATCCCACTATTAGCAATCATGGGAATTGGAACTACACTTGGAACAGGTGTAGGTGGTCTGACACACTCTGTAATACAGTTTCAGCAATTGTCAGAAGAGCTTCAAGAGAGCTTGAACCAGATTGTTGGAACCTTGGTCAAAGTCCAAGATCAGATAGATTCCTTGGCAACAGTAATTTTACAAAACTGATGTGCCTTAGACCTCCTGACAGCTGAGAAAGGAAATCAGGTGTGGTCAAGGAAGGTGCTAATGAACTGCAGGATAGGGCTTCCAAAATAAGCCACAGAATACAGACAGCAGATATGTGGTTTTCTTGGTTGCCTGGATCCGGCAGGATGAAACAAATTTTGTTAATATGTGCTGAAGCAGGTCTAGATTTTTATTTTCTTGTATAAATCCTTTAGAGGGTAAAGAACTGCAATCTGAAAAGAAGTTAGTTTTAATGAAAACTCTCATCAATCATCAGTTTAGCTCTAATGCCTTCGAAGAACATAAAGATTCTGAGACAGACCCATATGAGAACATGGGGCCTATAGAAAGGTGGAGAAAATCTCCCCAAGAATCAAGAGAGTAGTAACAATCAAGTACTACTTATCCTTTACTTTTATTATTATATTTTGTTAGATTCTATATAAGGTAGATTTGTTTATTGGAACTTAGTATACAAATAATGGAAGTTTATATATTAAAAATATTAATAAACAAACTTCCACAGGGGGGGATAATGTAGATTGGGGACCGTTTGGATGATTACTGGATACTTATTCACTATATTCTAAAAAGACACTCTAAAAGCAACTATATTCTGAAGACAGGAAATACTGCCAGCTAGAGAAAATACAATGCCAGCATGAACTGTATCCTTGACACTCTAAGCAACTCCCATAACTTGTCAGAAGAAAAGGGAGATCTTCATGAAATATAGTCAAGGGTGATTAGGCCAGAGAATAGCACCTGGACGGGAAGCAGATATCAAAAGAAGAATTTGTACTTCAGCCAAAATACAAGAAGAATTATGAGATAATGTAAAACTTTAATAATTAGGAAAATGACAATTAAAAATGACAAATGTATGTTAACCATATATGGAAAAGTTGCTGTGTTAGCAGAATCCTTTGTTTAGAAAAGTATATAATGTGTCATACAAGCATGGAGACTTTACTCTAAGCCAAGATTGGAACCTGGCTTACGAGTCTTTGCGCAAATAAACTCTCTCTCTGATTGACCTAGGAATGTTGCTTGGTCACTTCATTCCATAACACCTCCATAAGAGTAATTGTCACTTTGCTTTAATTAAAAATATTGATTTAAAGACTAGCCACAATTCCAAGATCTTACGAGAAAAGGAATACAGAGATATTCAAATGTACACAATTCCTGAACACATTGCGTGATATTACTTATGTTTTCAATTTAAGTTGATTTCCTCCATTTTAATTGATAAGGGCTAGAAGCATACTAGAGAAGTTACTGCTCCTGGTTTGAAAAAGTAAAGATTTCTTTTAATGCATTATTCCATTTGATTAAAATTAGCACTGATCTGTATATTTCTACCACACACAATCTTTCTATGAAGCCCTTAAGAAAACTAATAGTAATATTTTCAGCAACTTTTGTCAGTTAAAAGTTTAAATAGACAAATGTCTAAAACTTTCTATATTCGATTGATAGGTCACGTCCATAGCTTACGTTCTGAATCTGGAAGGTTCAGGACGTAACGTTCTCTATTTGTATCAATTTTCCGGTCATTTTTTGCCAGATTCTAAGCTTGAAAGTTCGGCTCACTGCTAGTATTTCTAAGATGCTCTTGGGATTCTTTAGCTTACTAAACTAGGGTTTCGAAATCAGGACAACCAGTCTCATTCTGCAATTAACGCTTGTTTTCGTTTTACTGAATGAGCAGACAGCGCGCAAGACTGCGTCCCATCAGATTTATTATGGAAACGCTGTTGAGCGATAGATTATTTAACGAATGAAGCGCTTCCTTGGGTCACAGGAAAGAAAGAAGCACAGATGCAAAGGGAAATGCAAACACTAGATATGAAAGGTTCGATAGCCGATGCATTCTACTGGAGGGTAATTGGAAGAAGAAGAAAAAACTCCCTAGCTCTCAACACAGATAAGGAAAGCGAAGGAAAAACATACTTTCCCCTTTCCAGGCCCCGCCCCGGAAGTACATTGAATTTGGGAAAGAGGAAGCTTTAGGTTAGCTGCGGCTTTTGTAGTAGAGTTAAAATGGCGGCGGTGCAGAACCAGAGTGGAATTCTTCTTAGTGCGGTAAGAGACGGAATAGAATTTGGTTGTGGGTTTGTTTTGTGTTTTTTGGCCAGGGGAAAGGAGGGGAGGCAAAGGGGAAGGGTTTCCTTTTGACCCTGCCTGCCTTGCCAAGCAAAAGACTTGCAATGTAGTTATGTGTTGCACCCTTTTTCTTTCCTTCCTCCCTCGAATTGGGGGTGGGGTGGAGGGAAGGTTTCTTCTCCAGTCTCGAATCCCTCTTTCTTTTCTGGTTTTATCGTTCGTGTTATGGATCTGGCTACGTTGAAAAGTGGAAGAAGGGTTGCTTGATTATATTGGTTTCCTTTTAACGGGTTTTTGCAGTGAAGTGGTGTTTGGTTTCCTGTTTTAGTCCCGGAGAGCCGCATCGCTGAGAATGTTTTGATTCTGAAAATTCTATGGAGATTCTCAACCATCCAGGTCAAGGTTGTCCCAAAGGTGCTTTTTCCAAAAGGCTACTGGAATTCCTTGCTTTTAAAAAAATAGCTTCTCAACTGAATTGAAGAAGCTTCTTGGATGAGAAGCAAAACGTTTAAAAAAAAAAAAAACCAAGAAAATGAAAGGGGCGTGCATAAAGTGCACCAGCGTGCCTACCGTCCCTGCCCTAATATTCCTTTTTACTTACTCTTCATGTATTCAAATTATGTTTATACTTTTACCTGCTATATAAAATCCGGTTTCCTTTTAGAAACGATACCCTTTGGGAGTTTCATTTTTAAAGTTGTTATTGCCAATGGCTTAAATAATTTACATAACTTTAAGAATCGTGTTAAAAGAGCAGATAAGGTTGATTTGAATTACTTCTTCGTAGATCGAAAAGAGGATAAAGTGCATGAAACGGAATTAGTATTTTCTGTTCAGATCTTGTAAATGTACAGGAGTTTTATTGGGAGATTGAGGTTAGATGATTATATTTGAATTTTACCTCAATCTCGTAACAATTAGTACTGTTTCTCGTGGGAAATGTGATATGAAGACGAAAAACGAGAATCTCAAGGAAGTAACCTATTTGGATATTGGAGATAGGTTTTGGTTCTCTATAAAGTGAGGCGGAGTCTACAACCACATGATTGCGTGTTTTTGTTTGTTAAATAATACCAGGATTGCAATCTTTGGTATAAACACGTGCAGCTGCCTTATCAATCCATTAGTGCAGCGTTTGGAATCTGGTAGTGACTTGTTGCAATTTCGAGGCAATAATGTTTTCTTGTCATGTTGTCTAAGATTTTCTTTTTAATTTTAATTTTTGTAAAATTTTTGCCTCAGAAATGTTAATTTAATGCCATGTGACTAAGAAGGACTTTGAATCAAAATCATACAGAAACCAGTAAGTTTCATTTGTGATAAAGCAGTAAAAGTGTAAGTGATAAAACAATAATAGCCAAATAGTTAACAGTATAAGATTGTAAAACCCAGGATAATGAGATAAAAACAATGGCACTATTAATTGCTTGGGAAATTAAGCATGACTCTTAAGTATACTTTATACATTTTGTTTGCTTGAATACTGAGCTAGCCACAGTATTTTGTGGAAATACTGTGGCTAGCACAGAAAGTTCTCAACATAACAACAGTTTATTTAGTGGCTGAAGTTACGCCACTGAAAAAAGTGATTTATGACTGTTTTTCACACATATGGCCATTCCAACATCTCCATGGTCATGTGATCAAAATTCAGATACATGGCAACTGATTCATACATATGAGGATTGCAGTATCCCAGGGTCATATGATCATCTTCAGGCAAGCAAAGTCAATGGGGAAGCCAGATTCACTTAACAACTGCAGTGATTCACTTATCAACTGTGGCAAAAAAGGTCGTAAAATGGAGCAAAACTCATATAACAAATGTCTCAGCAACAGAAATTTTGGGCTCTTGTATACAACTCTTGTATGGGTAAGTGATTGGATACATTTAAAAAATAGGAGGTTGCTAATGCTGGAAGGCCATGATGTGCAGATAGGGTGGCACACTATTTTCTGGGAGGAAAAATACAAGGTTCACAAGTACTTCCAGAAGCACTTCATCAGATGGAGACGTTTGGATTAAAATTAGGCAGTGTACTTATATGAAAGTTCCAAATTGGATACTGACATTGAAGATGTTCACACACTCAAATTTTGTTAAGTCAGAAAAAGTTATTACAAATAAAGATTTGTTAAATAAAAGGAGAGTTGAAGCCCAGGAAAAATTTAAATGAGGAAGGAATTGAACCTGAATGGTGGGTATATCTCCAAGTACAATCAAAATACATGAAGGACAAAAAAGAATGAGGCATAACAACAGAGCTAACAGAATTAGATAAAATTTTATTAAGAACAGAGAAGGCAATAAGGAAAATATATTATCATTTATTGGAATAGGATATGTTAGAATAACAAGTAAAAGAATCTATGTTAATTTGGAGTAAACATTTTGGCTATAGTATCGATCTAGACCAGTGATGGCTAACCCTTTTACCATTGCATGCCAAAAGTGGGGGGAGCGCGGTGGGGTCACACACCTGCGTGCCCACATCCATAATTCTATGCTCCCCCCATGCTCACCCCGCTTTTGGCATGTGATGGCCTCGGTGGGCCCGATAGGCCCGTCTTTTGCTCTCCCCAGGCTCCAGAGCCTTTCTAGGAGCCTGGGGAGGGCAAAAACAGCCTTCCCCACCCCCCTCGAGGCCCTCCGGAGGCCGGAAACTGTGTGTTTCCTGACTTCTGGTGGGCCCAGAAGGCCCGAAAATCAGCTGGCTGGCGCACACATGCATGTCGGAGCTGAGCTCACGTGCCCACCAATATGGCTCTGCGTGCCACCTGTGGCACCCGTGCCATAGGTTCGCCATCACGGATCTAGACAATTGGCAGGATCTATGGGAAAGAAACATAAAAATTACTTTAGCTATTACATACAAAGAAAATGTATACAAGATGTTTTATAGATGGCATCTCCTACCCACAAGATTAGCAAAAATAAGCAAAAAACATTTGTCAATGTGTTGGAAGTATGAGGCAGTGCCAAGGACTTTTTATCACATGTGGGAACACCTAAAAGCCACAAAAGTTTGGCACCAGATAAGACAATGGTTAGAAGAGATAATAACGCAAAATATAGAAGCAAAACCAGAATTCTTTTTACTGGGCATTATAGAGGGCAAATACAACAAGAGTACAATTTATCTAATGTTACATATTCTAACAGCAGCAAGATTGGCTTTTGCACAAAAATGGAAAAACAAAGAGTCACCCACAGAAGAAGAAGTGTTAGCTAAAATATTAATTTGTGTGGAAATGGACAGACTGACTTTGGAACTTAAAGATAAGAATGAATAAGAATATTATGAAATCTGGGACAAATTTTATTATTGGCTGGACAGAAGAAGGAATACTGGGAGAAAGGATTATTGATGAATAAAATGTTTAGAAGTTTTTATGTTAATTTTCTATGTTAGATAGTTGAATTGATATCAATGTAACCTACATAGATGAAAGAAATTTGAAATGTGATAATTAGTGTAAACTTGTATAGAGATAAGGAAGTATATTAATTATAAGGTAAAATTTAATGAAAATGTTTAAACTGGAGATGTCATGCTATGTCCACTGTTTTTAATTTGTATTGTTAATAAAAAAAACTTTTTAAAAAAAGCAGAAATTTTTGGCTCAATTTTGGTTGTAAATTGAGGACTACCTATATTGATACCTGGATATCTTATTTACATCTTCTCTGTCTTACTAACAAACATTATTTGAAAACCTTGGTGTAATATCTACAGGCCCATTTGGTAATGAATCTTCAGGATACTGAAGGTTGCAAGTGTGATATACAATAAGAGCAATAAATAGTAAAGAGCATGAATTTAGATGAAAAACAGAAAAAATACCGTAAATTGGCTGTCTGTGAAAACTAAGGAGGGGAAGCTGGTAATAAATGTAAATGAAAATTTGAGAGAAATTGATGCAGGAAAGGATGCATTTTTAATATGAATTAATTAAATTCTATGATAGAAAATAAGAATATATGCTCCTGGCTACTTTCCTTCAGCCAATGGCTGAGATACTATGATATTACATTTTCTCCAACTACTTTCTACATATTTTCTGCTATTTTCTCCAAACATATTAAATCATACATCACATGTGCATTTAAATGAGCAGATAATATATGCAAGTTGTGTCAACTAATGCTCAGTGGTTTATTGAGCATGCTCTGTTAGCTTGTTTTTGAGTTCAGGGATATTTTATGGCTTCTTAAAACAATAGATCCTTTCATGTTATTTAGTTTTAGTTTTGGCTTTCCTGTTAGCCAATTCTTTTAGTTTTTAATATCTTAAAATATTAAGTTTTGAAGGCCATTCACTTAATCTTATCATGAATTAATATCATTTTATTATTGTTTGTATAAAGCATGTTTTATAGTTGCTGATGTTGTTCATTTCAGCAAAGGCGATACTGCATTTGCAGAAAAATTGCACGATACTTTGAAAGAATTTTATCTAGGCGAATAAATTACCCCATTAGATGAAAAGAATAAATGAATGGATGCAAGATAAGTCCAAAGGCTGTTGGGACATTTGACACCCAATAGTGACTGAAAGTAATGACAGTTTGAGAAGTATTTCTAGGAAAAAATTCTGTTCAATCCTAAATCTATTTGTGTGTGCATATGAAACCAGAATGAATCTGAAAATAAGATTTGTTTATGATGATGATTAAATTAGCAGTGTTGATACAGTTAGAAGTTCTGAATATGTCATAGACTAGTGTGTGATAATAAATCATATGCTTTCTAAATGGATCAGCACTGAGCTAGGAGTAAACAGACATGTGTGGTGGTGTCCCCTTGATTGTTTAAATAATTTATGGATTCCTGTTTTAGAAAATGTTTATGATAATATTAGAAGTGAAAGCACATAAAATGGGTTACTGAACAGTGCATAGAAAAACTAGAAGTAGTGCAAGATCAGAAGATGTGGAGAGAATTTATTTGCAAGGATTATTATATTGATTGCCATTGTGCATCTACATTCAGTTCTTTTCCTTTCTCTTATGTAGTACCCTTGATTTTTAAGCATATTATTTCTTATTCCTTTTATATACTTTCAGTTGCTTTTTCAAAAGGAATGGCCTGATGAATGGCCTTGTATGCATGGAAAGTAAAATGATTTAAAGATAACATATTCTGTAGATGGGACACTGAAATGACATCTGAAAGTATGAAATTTAAGGAAGGAATGTCAGATTTAATTTTCCAAATTGACATTAATCATTACCCTGGAAAGGGATATTTGTCATCAACCTATAGTATACAGTAGTTAATATATCCTCGTTGGTATTCAGGATTGTACTTTGTAGAAATCTCACAAATACAGTATTCCGTTAAAGGTTGGGCTGTTTTCTCTGCCTCATACATTTTACTGATTCTGAGGTTTGGATCAAGAAAGAATCTTGCCCCAAAGGAATAGTGTTATGTTCTTGTTTCACGATATTAGCTATTAATGCACCTGGAATGTGCATTAAAGCTATATAGTTAGTGGAGCTAGGTTATTAATTTTTATCTCAAGGAAATGTCTGAATTCTATCTAAAGCAAGCTATTAAAGACTAGTTCATAGTCACAATTGAACCTGTGTTATTGTCTTAGAATATTTGCTCTTATAGAAGAATAGATTACATAATCTCCCATTATTCCTTCCTCCTCAAAAAGTGTCAGGAAATTGTGCCACACAATTTTTTTTATCCCTGTACATTTTATTTGTTGGAATTATATATGGGGCAATAATCTTAGAAATCCTAATTTACTATGTTGTATACCATACTTTTATGATTTATGCTTATTGCATATAGATAGCAAAGTGCCTATAACAGCTTCCATCCAGGTAATGCTCATAAAATTCAGTAATTAATATTAAACGCACATGCCAAGTTCTCAGAACGTTACTGACTTTCACAGAATATTGGAGCTTTCACAAGAGACCTCAAGGGGACAATGCTAAGATCACATGAGATTTTAGCCATTTTTATATTTATACCATTGGACACCCTTCATTTGAAAACAATGTTCAACATTTACTTTTTGAATTACAGTATTTCCTTTTGATGTTGCCATCACTTTCCATGAGCCCCTCCTTTTTTCCATTTATTTATCTATTCTATCAATTATATCCCAATGCAATCATATATAGGCTCTTAGCAACTTTTTTATTCCTTTAACCTCCATCAAATCCTTTAAATTATTTTAGTTAGTGGCTATGATCACATATTGTAAAAGGTTATTTTCCAGAGCGCTGCTCCCACTATCCAAGAATGGGTTAATCCTCAGCCTTTGGCAAACAACTGAGAGAACCAATTAAAAACTTTTCCCTTTCCCCATGTATAGCCACACCCCCTAGTCCCGTGATGCCCCAGTCTTCTCTCAGTTGTTGGCAAACGCTGAGTGTTTCCCTGGAGCTCCTGCTCTTTAAGGTAAAGCCTGCTGTGTTTTTTCCTTTTTCTATCTGATTCCTTAAAGGGGCTCCCAACCTTAGTTTAATTTAATTCTTTCCCTTTCCTTTCCCCTTACTAGGGGCTCTTAGTTTTATTTTATTTTTGATTAGTTGTTTCGAGGAGGCTTTCTGTTACTTGCTTGAGCGCCACGTGGTCAGAGCGCTCATCAGCTGGGCGGCGGATTCCCCCGAGCCGCCCACGCACCTCTTTGAGCAAGCGGCTTGCTAAGGCTGCCACTTGCAGGAGAAATGCCGTTTTCAGCATCTTTAGCGTTTTTTGTCTGCTGGAGCCCAGGGCAGACGAATAAAGCGAGGGGGGGCGCCTGATCCAGCGCTGCAGCGGCCATCCCATGTGGCACCACAGCCGCCAGCGCCCCCTACGCTACAGAAAAGCCCCGGGAGGGGCAAAGCAAAGCAGCGGCGAGGCTCGGCTTCTCAGCCAGCCGCTTCTCTACCCCCCTGCACTACAGAAACAGGCGGCCATTAATCTGAGCAGGTCGCCGCCCCAGCAGCACCTACGCTACAGAAAAACGCGGAGGGGGGCTCCTGAACCAGCTGCAGAGCCCTGCGCCGCCTCCTCCAGCTCAGCAAGGCCCCCAAGAGCAGCAACAACAGCGCGGCATCTGGCTGGACCCTCGGGCCTCCAGTGCAAGACCGCAGCTCGCCTGGCCCTCAAGGCCCAGCTGGAGATTTCTGCAGAAAGCGCGGCACCTGGTCGGACCTTCGGGCCGCCAGCATAAGCCCGCTGCCCCGGCCAGCGTCCCCAAACCACGCCACGTGGTAGGGGCCATACTAGGAGTCCTCCAAGCCAGGCCACGGCTAGGACTACCTCTCTGCCTCAAGCCATAGCGCCTACACAGGCCTCTTCACAGGCCAGGGCTGAGCGGAACCGCCAAAAAAAGGGGGGGAGCCGTAAAACCCCTAACGCAGACTAAGCTAAGTCTGGGCTTCTGGTCTCTCCTAGGAGGACTAGCCTTAAGCAGATATGGCGGAATCTCCTCTATCTTCCGATTTAGAATTAGATCTGAGTCCCGCACGCACGGGGGCCAAGTCTAGAAGGAAGAGTAAATCATCTAAACGATCTGAACCCCAGGGCCACAAGTCCAGAGCAGAGAAGCCATCCACTGCAATGGACAGAGACGCACAAGGCTTTGGAACATCAGTGCGCTAAGGCTCAGAGGACAGCAAATCCTTCACCGCCCAGAGAGGATGACCGCCCCAAGCTAATCCGGGGCTAACCCCAGCGAGACAAGAAGAGAACCCTGCAAGGTCACCACAGTGGGCAGGGGCGAGGTCCCCACCTCAACAACATAGGGCGGTTGAAGAGTCATTCACCCCAACAGCAGCAGCCATGCCAGCACAAGGGAGACCGCCTCTGCCCAATCCTCTGGACTTTCAGGCGATGCTCTCTTCGGCCTTCTCGTCCTTCCTGGCCACAACATGGCAACATGCTGCCCAGCAACAGACGTGTACACCACAGGCTCGAGGGTCTCATCCTAACCCACCACTGCAGCCTCACCCCTCGCAAGAGCACTCCTCGTCTTCGGAGGAGTCAGACCATCCGGAGGAAGGGCTGGAGGACATGGAATTTTCAGAGGACGAAGGGCTGGCTCCTGACACCCCAGCCTTCACGGGGCTCTTCCGTCCAGCCCTATTCAAATCGTTGTTGCATAAGGCCCGTCTCACCACCCAGTTGGGAGTGCTGGGGGATGTGGGCCCCCCACTGCCCCCGTCTTCGGCGGGGCCTCACGATGCACTGTTTAAGTCATCCAGGCCAGAGAAAGATTGTATTCCATGTCCACAGCTGTTCACAGAAGTCATTCAAAATCCCTGGGGGCAGCTGCGTTCTTCTACAACACCTAGCAGCCTGGACAGGAAACTCTACTGCGCGGCCCCGGAGCTGGAGGACCTCCTCGTGCTCCCATCCATAGATCAACCAGTGGCAGCACTATCGTCAGCCTCTCTTGTCTCCACTGATGCCTTGGATGGCCTCAAGGCAGAAGATAAGAGAATGGAGGGGGCATTCCGCAAAACACACCAGACAGCTGGCTGGGCGATTAGGATGGCTAGGCCACCACATTTTTTAACAGGGCAGCATTAATCTGGCTATGACAAATGCAAGAAAGACTGCCCCCGGATGATACCAGGCTGCGCCAGGACATTCACAAAATAATTGCGGCTACCGAGTACGCAGCCGATGCCTCGTTGAACTCAGCCAAGTTCGCCTCGCGGGCTTTAGCTTCCACCATCTCGGCCAGACGCCTCTTTTGGCTACGACCCTGGAAGCCGGACCTGAAGGCAAAGTGGAAACTAGCCACAGCTCCATACAAAGCCCCAGCCCTGTTTGGAGCAGCCCTGGACCCGGTCTTAGTGGAAGACAAGGATAAGAGAAAAGTGCTCCCATCAGCCTATCGTTGGAGAGAGCGCAGATTCTCCCCATGCCCTCTCCAGCCGCCCTTTCGTCCTGGCACAGGGCCCAGGGGGCCCTCCTCCCACCGCCCTCAATTTCATGGCAGTGAGAGATTCCACGACAGACAACAGTTCAGAGACTGGGGACGAAACCAGCAGTCCAAATGACCTTACCGGGGGTCCGGATTCCAAGCAAACAAGAGGGGGAAGTGACTCCAGGCCAGTGGGCCCCATAGGGGGAAGACTCCTCTTCCACCAATATTGGGCCCACTCGACTTCGGACGCCTGGGTAATCCGCACAATTTCCTCGGGACTCTCTATAGACTTTTTGGGGCCTCCACCCCGTCGTTTTGTGCATTGCCCTATCCCCCAGTCCAAGGAACTCCAGTCCTTGATGTGGCAAGAGATCAACCACCTATTGGAGATCAGGGCTATAGAACCGGTCCCACTGGGCCAGCAAGGGCTGGGGTTCTACTCGAGCCTGTTTCTGGTCTCCAAGAGCTCCGGGGGCTGGAGAGGCATCCTAAATCTAAAACAACAACCTGTTGGTTCGCTACCGCAGGTTCAAAATGCATTCCCTCCGCTCGATCCTGGCCAGGGTTCGACAAGGGGATCTTCTACAATCCGTAGATCTCCGGGAGGCATACCTTCACGTTTCCGTTCATCCCAACCACCGTCAGTTCCTGAGACTCGAGTACGCGGGCAGGCATTTCCAATACCGAGCCATGCCCTTCGGCCTGTCGTCAGCACCGCGCACCTTCACCAAGCTGGTAGCGGTAGTAGCAGCAAAGCTTTGTGCGATCCCGGTGAGGGTCCTGTGCTACTTGGACGACATTCTGATCCTATCAACATCACCGGATCAGTCTGCCCGGGACATGGAGGAGGTCCTGAGAGCATTCCAGGACCATGGCTTTACCATCAATTTCAAGAAAAGCCACCTCCAGGCCACCACGCAGATTCTCCACCTGGGGGCGATAATAGACTTGGCCAGGGGCCAGGTCTCCCTGTCTCAAGAAAGAATTCACAGCATCCAGAACCTAGCCTAAGAACTACTGACGTTAAGGAAGGCACCTCTAATTCAGCTCGCATGTCTGGTCGGCAAGATGGTCTCCTGCTACGGTATCGTTCCATGGGCACACAGACACTCCAGAGCACTACAGTGGTTCCTCCTGCCCTTCTAGCGAGCGAGGAAAGCAAATTTGAAGCGGAAGTTTCGTCTCACCGCGCAAGTCCGCAAGTCCCTCTGCTGGTGGACATCCCACTCCCTCCTCAAGGGCTCGGAGTTTCTGGAGCCAGACAGACTGGTCCTCACCACGGACGCAAGTCTTCGGGGTTGGGGCACACACCTTCACAATCTGGTGGCGCAAGGACAGTGGTCCAGACAGGAACAACGTTGCAGCATCAACCTGCTGGAACTTCGGGCAATAAGACTGGCCTTCCACGACGCAGTCCTGGGGAAGCATGTGCTGGTTCGGACAGACAACATCTCTGCCAAAGCGCACGTCAACAGAGAGGGGGGCACGAGGTCGTGGGCCCTGATGAGGGAATCCGAAAGCCTATTCGACTGGGTAGAGAAGAATCTGCTCTCAATCAAAGCAGATCACATTTCGGGCTCGACCAACGTCAGAGCAGACTGGCTAAGCCGGGAGACCATAGATCAAGCAGAATGGCAACTCCACCCCAGCCTGTTCCAAGAAATCTCGACCAGGTTCGGTACCCCGGTAGTGGACCTGTTCGCCTCGCCGACCAATGCCCAGCTTCCCCGCTTCTTCTCCCGCTACCCAGCTCCTCAGGCGGAGGCACACGACGCTCTTCACTGCCACTGGCCAGAGGGACTTCTATACGCCTTCCCTCCGACTCCCCTCATACCTCGAGTAGTCAGGAAGGTGCTGCTGGAGAGAGCCGAGCTGCTTCTGGTGGCCCCAAACTGGCCCAGAAGATCGTGGTACGCCGACCTCGTGGCCCTCTCAGTGGTCAAGCCGTGGGTGATTCCTCCACACCAGGTGGTCCTATGCCAAGGGGAGGTCTTCCACCCAGAGCCTCAGTGGCTCTAGTTAGCCGTCTGGCATTTGAAAGGGTAATCTTAAAAAAGGACAACCTGCCAGACGGTGTTGTCAACACCATCCAAGCAGCCAGGCGACCCTCGACAACTCGCATCTACGAGGCAACCTGGTGAGCCTTTTGTCTCTGGGCCGCCCAATATCATGTAGATCCCACGTCAGCTTCAGTCCGGGAAGTGCTACTGTTTCTGCAAGCAGGCCTGGAAAAAGGCCTGGCACCAGCTACCCTGAAATGACAAACAGCGGCCCTGTCAACGGTGCTGCCCTGTGCCCCGTACCGATCACTCTCCCACCACCCACGGGTCAGGGAATTCCTCCACGGGGCGACAAACCTGCATCTCCCAACAGTTCATCGTTACCCTTCCTGGGACCTCTCTTTGGTTTTGAGGACCCTGACCGGGCCGCCCTTTGAACCGCTGGGGTCAGTAGGCCTCAAACACTTGTCGTTCAAGGTAATCTTCCTGCTGGCTATCACATCAGCCAGAAGAGTCTCGGAGATAGCGGCGCTCTCCATCCGCAAAGACTTATGCATCTTCCGGGACTCCATGGTGATCCTCCGCCTGGACCCAGCCTTCATCCCAAAGGTGAACTCCTGGTTCCACCGGGCACAGGAACTCGTACTGCCAGACTTCTGCCCAGCGCTGCGAGATGACAGAGAGAAACGCTGGCACACTCTCGATGTTCGCCGTGCCCTACACTGTTACCTACGCAGGACGGCATCATTCCGGCGCACAGAGGCTCTTCTCGTCTCCTTCAACCCATCTTCTCTGGGAGAGAAGATTTCCGCATCCACAGTGAGCAGATGGATCAAGGCCTGTATTGCCTTGGCATAAGAACTAAACTCCAAACCGAGACCAGGCAAGATCACTCCACACTCCACTAGAAGCACGGCCACATCTGCAGCCTGGGCGACGCAAGCTTCCGTAATGGACATTTGCAGAGCAGCAACCTGGTCATCCTTATCACCATTCATCCAACACTATAAGATAGATGTTTACGCTTCAGCAGAAGCGTCCTTTGGTCGCAGAGTTCTTCAGCAAATCCAAGCTGGGGAGGACACGCAAGGCAGTCAGCCACCCGCCCGGTGAGTTAAGCTTGGTACATCCCATTCTTGGATAGTGGGAGCAGCGCTCTGGAAAATGGACGTTGACTTACCTGAACGTCCCTTTTCAGGGCGCTGCGTACACTATCCAAACCCGCCCTGTAGTGGGGCTGACTGCCAGGGCCATGCCCAGTTCCTTATGTTTACTGTTGGTTTCCCCCCTCGGGGGTTGTTAATAATAAAGTTATGTTCTGTTTCACCCAATGGCTATTGTATTTGCTACGCCTTCATTCAGACTGGGGCATCACAGGACTAGGGGGTGTGGCTATACATGGGGAAAGGGAAAAGTTTTTAATTGGTTCTCTCAGTTGTTTGCCAAAGGCTGAGGATTAACCCATTCTTGGATAGTGTACGCAGCGCCTTGAAAAGGGACGTTCAGGTAAGTCAACGTCCACTCTATATCAAGGGTCCTCAAACTTTTCAAACAGGGCCAATTCATGGTCCCTCAGATTGGTGGGGGTGGGGCCCGGATAGGTAGAGTGGGTCTGGCTAGGTGATCATGTGACTGGGTGGGTGTGGCCAGTTTATTTATTGATACGGGTTTTTACATCTATAGTTTTTATATAGTTTTATCTCACTATTGTGTGCCACCCAGAGTCACCTTTGGTGAACTGCTCTCATCAGGATCTAAGGCAAAAATATTCAGAAGGACCCAAAAGCTAATGCAGCTTCTATAAAAGCATTTGAAGGACTGAACTATTCATATAAAAACCTGGGCGAGATTGCATCATTACAGATATTCAAATACCTTGGAAGGGATTGGAGATAAAACCTCCCACTGCAAAACCCATAAAAATCCTGATCTTGAGTGAGGCGTACACTGGATCACCTTATTTCAGAACTTTAGTGGAATCTTCTTTTTTATTGAAAGTCAAAAGGCTTTGTGATTAGCACAGTCCTCATATAAACCCCTTCCTCGTTGTATGAACTCACTGGTTCTGAAACATGAAACAAATATGTTCCTTCTTTAAAAACTTGAAGAGAAAGATTCCATTGCTTCTTATTGTCCCTTCTCCTGGCTCAGGGGTCTTCAACCTTAAACACTCCTTCTCATCTCTCCCTCTCCCCCCCATCTTTCTCTCTCTCTCTCTCCCCCTCTCCCTCTCTCTCTCTCTCTCCCTCCCCCCCCCGGGTCTCTGTGTCTCTTCTTACTCTCTAGAAAAGATCTGTATGCTTTCCTTGTGGCTTTTCGCTACCCATTTTTCTTTCTTCCTTTTGGAAATCCAGACTTGTTGAGGAATGAGCGACGGAGGCTTCTCTCCTCCCTCTCCTCCTCTGGCGACCCCTTTGGTGCCAGGAGGATGCGCATGAGAGGAGGAGGAGGAGGACGGAAGCCTCTGCTGCTCATTCCTCAACAAGCGTGGATTTCCAAAAGGAAGAAAACCGGGTAGTGAAAAGTCCCAAGGAAAGCATGCAGAGCTTTCCAAGTGAGAAGACACACAGAGGTAGGGAGTGAGAGAAAGCGAGACACAGGGGGGGGGGAGGTCAGGGGCGGGGCTTAATCACCACTGTGCATGGGCCGGATAGATTGCATTAGCGAGCCAGATCCATCCTGCAGGCTGTAGTTTGAGGATGCCTGTTCTATATTGCCCCAAGAAAAACAGTTCCCTTGAAACTTGTATCCAAGACCAAGAAGCATATTCTAGAAGGAAATTGAAAAAAAAGTAAAAATATTGTCTTTGTCCTTTCTTCACAAACAGTTTTTGGGTCATCTCATGTTATACAAATGTAAGCCAGCTAGCAATCACAGCTAATTCATAAGCCATTATTTTAAAACCCTGCATACGCTTTGAGTAATTACAGTATTTCAAATTCTTGTGTAACTTTTTAAACTAGTTAAGTAAAAAAATAGCTAATATCTAGAATGTTATTTGTAGGTAAATCTTTGCAGCCTTTGAGAGCAGGTAAAGTTTATATTGCAGAATGAGTTTTAAATAAAATGTTTTGTGTTAACCATTAAATCTTTTTTCATTTCAGTTGTGTCCCAAATTTTTGCATACAAACTCAACCAGTCACACTTGGCCTTTCAGCGCTGTGGCTGAACTTATAGGTACGTGAACAGTATTCTACCTACTCAATTGAAGCTTTTATGTTATGTACAATGCATTTCTGTATGTAGTTCAATAATACCTATTTTCAAACACCTTTGGAAGTCATGATCTAGCTATTCTAACTTCAGAACTCATGATTTACCCCGTGTTCCAGAAAATAAGACATCCCCTAATAATAAGCCCAATCGGATTTTAAGTGCATGTGCTAAAATAACACCCCACCCCCCTACCCCCGAAAATAAGCCTTCCCAAAAAATATTTAAACACATGCACAGCCGGACCCGCCATTTCCTCTGGTTAGGTAGGGTTAGGGACTGAAAATCAGGTAAGATGGCAAGAGGAGCCCCATCTTGCTCCACACGCCCCAAAATAATAAGACCTCCCCGAAAATAAGGCAAAGCTCTTATTTTGGGGTTCAAAAAAATATAAGACAGGGTCTTATTTTCGGGGAAACATGATAGCTATTCTTTTTTTAAAGTTTTTTTTATTTTTTACACAAACCGATAAACAATGTATTTTTTTTCTGAACAGAGTATTGACCAGTTCACAAATTTAAACAATTTTTAGTCATTTCAACACAATTTATATATTCCCTTTTTGCTATAGTATTTATTCTATTTTTTTAAATAAATCAACATTACCCTTCATCCTAACCTCTAATCTTAACCAAATTCAATTTTTCCCTTCATCTCTATATTAAACCCCTTAAATTTAAAATCTCACATAATATAATTCCTAGTATTACAATCATTCGTTTCTTACCAATATAATAAACCAAAATGTTTTATACCATACATTTCTTTAATCTTCCAAATAATACAATCCAACATCTTAATAAAAATCAGTTAGTTATATAGCAGTCTTTTCTCTTTATATGATAATAATAAACCAAATTACTTTATACCATATATTTCCTTGAATCTTATCTCTAATTTTCAATTACTTTGTCAAATATATGCATTTATACCTCTTCAAACAACATCTTAATCATTTCTACTTTCACCACAATCTAATTAATTCATAATACAATATCATTTCACCTTTTTTCTTTTTTGATTAGGTTCCAAATATGCAGTTAAAAATATTCCAATTGTTACAAATTCCCTAATTAAATTTATTCATATTTCTAAAACTTTTTAGTATATAAATTCCAACAATGCAATTAAGAATATTCCAATTGTTATAATTTCTCTAATTTTAGGTAAAAATATTCCAACTATTACCATCTCATTTGTCAAACTTATTCATATTTCTAAGACTTACTTCAATTCATTCATAGTTTTCCATTATTTTATATTACTTAATTAGTATCACAATCTCATCTTTTTTCTAGCATTCATTACATCTATAAATCTTACTTCAATTCATATTTCAATTCTAAATGTATGCAAATATTCCTCTTTCATTTCTTTCTTTCTCCCTTTTTCCAGAGCGCTGTTCCCACTATTCATGAATGGGTTAATCCTCAGCCTTTGGCAAACAACTGAGAGAAATTTAAACAAGAGACCTTCCCCTTTCCCTGCTCTAGCCACACCCCTTAGTCCCATGATTCTCCAGTCTTCTCTCAGTTGTTGGCAAACACTGAGGTGTTCCCTGGAGCTCCAGCTCATTCAGGTAGTTTACTCTTATTTTTTTCTCTCTTTTGGGACCTTTTCTTTCAAATTCCCTTTCCCTTCCCTTTACTAAGGGCTTCTAGGTTTTGTTTTATTTTTGATTAGTTGATTTTCGGTGACTTTCTGTTTTCGGAGCGCCACGTGGTCAGAGCGCTCACCAGCTGGCCGGCGCTTTGCTACGGAGCCGCCCACGCTATTTGGGAGCGAGGGGGCTTTCCCTTAAGTCGCGCTATTGCAGGAAGCAGTTTTTTCGTGTTTTGGTCTGCCGAGAGCTCGAGGCAGACGAGAAGCTGGGGAGCACCGCCTGAGAAGGAACGGCAGCGGCGGCCCCCGCGGAAGCCTGCATAGCCGCGCAGCGCCCCTACGCTAAAGAAACAGTATCGGGGGCCATTTTAGGCAGCGACAGCCCCAGCGCTTGACCAAGCCGCGCCTCCTGCCCTACGTTACAGAAATAGAAGGGGATATTAACGAGGCGGCCGCTCGTTTCCTGCTACGCCCCCACGCCTCAGGAAGCGGCCTGGGGCTAACTGCGCCACAGCTAGCCCGCCCCCCCTGCTGCAAAAAGGGACCGTGGGGGCGGCAGCTTTAGCCCGGCATCTGGCTGGACCCCCGGGCCACCAGTACAAGTCCGTGGCTTCCGCTTAGCGCAGGGCACTGCCAGAGGAACAAAGCACGGCACCTGGTAGGACTTCCGGGCCGCCAGCTAAAACCGCTGCTCCCTCCCACCGCAGCCGACCACACCACGTGGTAGCTGCCTATAGGTGGTACCTCAGAACCGCTCCCACCCGTGGAACTGTTCCTGAGCACTCGGGCGCCAACTGCTTAGGCCTCCCCACTTTTCGGCTAAGCAGCTTGGAGAGGGGGGGGAACCTCCTTCCTCATCCTGATTAAAGGCCTTGGCCCCTCACCAGAGGGCAAACCTCTCTCTGATATGGCAGAATCCCCATTATCCTCCGACCTGGAGCTAGATCTGAGCCCCGTGCGCAAGCCAGCCAGGTCAGGGAAGAAGGGCAAAACATCTAAAAGGCCGGACAACCGCAAGTCCAGAGCAGACAAGACGACTACGGCACTGGACAGAGACACCCAAAGACGCCACAACGCTCTGGAGCGTCAGTGCGCCAAGGCACAAAAGGCAACAAACGTCTCGCCTATCAGGGCAGCATCTGTTTGCCAGGGGGAGACAGAATCGGGCATCTCAAACCTAGCAGACCTGGCCAGGACCCCGGTCACTCCGCCCTAGACCTCATTGGGACAGACCCCTTCAAGACAGGAGGTGCACCCCGGAGAGATACCACATACCTCAGGAGCTCAATCCCCCTTTCAGCTGCATAACCAGGTACGAGAGCCCGCCACCCCAACTACAGCAGCCATACGCCCGCAAGGGGGGCCTCAACCGTCCAACCCCATGGACTTCCAAGCGATGTTTTCTTCAGCCCTATCGTCCTTCCTGGCCGCAAGTTGGCAGCAGGCCGCGCAGCAGCAGCCTTATGCCCCACAACCACAGGGGTATCAGCATAACCTGCTGTTACATCGCCAACCTCTCCAGGCGCAACCCTCTTCTTCCGAAGATTCAGATCAAGCGGAAGAAGGGCCTGAGGACATGGAGTTCTTGGAGGACGAGGGGCTACCTCCTGACACTCCGGCCTTCACGGGTCTGTTCCGGCCAGCCCTATTCAAATCGCTACTGCATAAGGCCCGACTCACCACCAATCTGGGTGTCCCAGGTTGGCCCCCCATCACAGTCCACAACTGGGGGCCCCCACGATGCTTTATTCAAGGCATCCAAGCCGGAAAAAGACTATATCCCGTGCCCGCAATTGTTCACGGAGGTCATCCAAAACCCTTGGGGGCAACCAGCGGCTACATCAGCGCCTAGCAGTCTAGACAAGAAGCTGTTCTGCTCAGCCCCGGAGCTGGAGGACCTGCTGGCGCTTCCAAACATAGATCAACCGGTAGCAGCGTTGTCCACACCGTCTCTCCTTTCCACGGATGCTTTGGACGGTCTCAAAGCTGAAGACAAGAGAATGGAGGGGGCTTTTCGCAAAACGCACCAGGCGGCCGGCTGGGTGATCAGGACTGCAACTGCCACTTCATTCTTCAGCAGAGCAGCCCTCATCTGGCTCTGCCAGATGCAGGAACGGCTTCCCCCTGAAGACACCAGGTTGCACCAGGACATCCACAAAATAATCACAGCTACAGAATACGCAGTGGATGCGTCTCTTAACTCTGCCAAGTTCGCCTCCAGATCCCTGGCGTCCACCATCACGGCACGGAGGCTTTTCTGGCTGCGCCCCTGGAAGGCAGACCTGAAGGCAAAGTGGAGACTTGCGGCAGCGCCATACAAGGCACCAGATCTGTTTGGAGCGGCCCTGGACCCTGTCCTGGTAGAGGACAAGGACAAACGGAAGGTGCTACCAACAGCCTACCGTTGCAGAGAACGCAGATATTCTCCATACCCGCTCCAGCCGCCCTTTCGCCCCGGCTGGGGCCCAGGGGGCCCTCCCCACCGCCCACAATACCAAGCGGGAGAGAGATACCACGACAGACAGCAGTTCCGGGACCGGGGTCGAAACCAGCAATCCAAACGGCCCTTCCGGGGTTCTGGTTTCAAATCAAACAAAAGGGGGAAGTGACTCCAGGCTCGGAGACCCCATAGGGGGAAGGCTGCGCCTCTTCCACCAACAATGGGCCCATTCCTCTTCGGACACATGGGCATGGCGCACGATTTCCTCAGGACTTTATATTGAATTTTTGGGCCCACCGCCTCATCGATATGTGCGTTGCCCGATACCTCAATCCAAGGAACTGCAAACCTTGATGTTGCAGGAGATCCATCACCTGTTGGAAGTCAATGCAATCGAACCAGTCCCACTGACCCAGCGGGGCTTGGGGTTCTACTCAAGCCTCTTCCTGGTCCCCAAGAACTCGGGAGGCTCTCTCCGCTCGATCCTGGCGGGGGTCAGACGGGGGGATCTCCTCCAGTCAGTAGACCTGCGAGAGGCATATCTCCACGTGCCCGTCCACCCGAACCATCGCCAATTTCTGAGGTTCGAGTATGCGGGCCAACACTTCCAGTACCGGGCCATGCCCTTCGGCTTGTCATCAGCCCCCCGCACCTTCACCAAATTGGTAGCAGTCGTGGCGGCCAGTCTTCGGGCCATCCCAGTGAGGATCTTTTGCTACCTCGATGACATTCTGATACTCTCGTCGTCGCAACCCCAGGCGGTCAGGGACAGGGACAGAGTCTTGCGTGCTTTCCAGGACCACAGGTTCACCATCAACTACGAAAAGAGTCACCTCCAACCCACCACCCAAATACTGGGGGCGGTAATCGACTCTGCCAGAGGCCAGGTGTCTCTGTCACCGGAAAGAATCCAGAGCATTCAGAACCTGGTGCAACAAGTAATGGCGGCAAGAAAGGTTCCCTTGGCCCAACTGGCATGCCTCCTCGGGAAAATGGTCTCCTGCTACGGTATTGTTCCATGGGCACGCAGACATTCGAGAGCCCTGCAATGGTTCCTCCTCCCGGTCCAGCGAGCAGGGAAGGCCAACTCTCGTCGGAAGGTTCGACTCCCCTCGCAGATCCGCAACTCCCTCCAATGGTGGACATCGCTCTCCCTTCTCAAAGGTTCAGAGTTCCTAGAACAAGACCAGCTAGTCCTCACGACAGATGCAAGCCTGCGAGGTTGGGGAGCACATCTGCACAACCTGGTGGTGCAAGGACAAGGTCCAGCCAGGAACAACATCACAGCATCAATCTGCTTGAGCTTCGGGCAATCACCACTTCCAAGACCAGATCCAAGGGCGACACGTGCTGGTGCTGACAGACAACATCTCGGCAAAAGCGCACGTCAACAGGGAGGGGGGCACAAGGTCCCGGTCTCTGATGAAGGAATCCGAGGCCCTGTTCAATTGGGTGGAGAGACATCTTCCTTCAATCAGGGCAGATCACATTTCGGGATCAACTAACGTCAGAGCAGACTGGCTCAGCAGGGAGACAATAGACCAAGCGGAATGGCAAATTCATCCCAGCCTGTTCCAGGAGATTGCGGCCAGTTTCGGGTCGCCGGAAGTGGACCTCTTTGCATCTCCGTCCAACTCTCAGCTCCCCCGCTTCATAGCCAGGTACCCGGCTCCCCAGGCGGAAGCGCACAATGCACTTCGGTGCAAATGGCCAGAGGGCCTACTTTATGCGTTCCCGCCGATCCCGCTCATTCCACGCCTAGTCAGGAAATTGCTCCTGGAGAGGGCCAATCTACTCCTGGTGGCCCCAAATTGGCCCAGAAGGTCGTGGTACGCAGATCCCGTAGCTCTTTCAGTGGACCAGCCGTGGGTGATCCCACCCCACAAGGTAGTCCTGCGCCAGGGAGAGGTGCTTCATCCAGAGCCATAGTGGCTCCAATTAGCCGTCTGGCACTTGAGAAGGTAGTCTTAAAGAAGGACAACTTGCCAGACAGCGTTGTCAGCCCAATCCAAGCAGCCAGGCGGCCCTCAACAACCCGTATATACGAGGCATCCTGGTGCGTATTCTGCCTCTGGGCTTCTCGCCACCATGCAGATTCCACAACAGCCTCAATACGGGACGTGCTGGTATTCTTGCAGGCAGGTCTGGAAAAGGGTCTGGCGCCGGCCACCCTGAAGTGGCAGGCAGCAGCCCTCTCTACTGTTATAAAGTGCCCACCATTCCGATCACTCCCACAGCATCCGCTAATCAAGGACTTCCTGCATGGGGCTACGAACCTACGTCCCCCAACGGTACATCACTACCCATCCTGGGACCTACCCCTGGTGTTGAGGACCCTGACCGGGCCGCCCTTTGAGCCTCTGGGGTCAGTTAGCCTTAAGTTCCTGTCCTTCAAAGTTACCTTCCTCCTGGCCATCACATCAGCTAGGAGAGTCTCAGAAATAGCAGCGCTTTCCATCCGCAAGGACTTATGCCTCTTCTGAGATTCCACGGTTATTCTGCGCCTCGACCCAGCCTTTCTTCCAAAGGTGAACTCCTGGTTCCACCGGGCCCAGGAGCTCGTGCTGCTGGATTTCTGCCCCTCGCCGTGTAACGACAGAGAGGAGCGTTGGCACACCCTCGATGTTTGTCGCGCCCTACGCCTCTACATCCGCAGGACAGCTTCGTTCCGCCACACGGAAGCACTCCTCGTTTCATTCAACCCATTGTCTCTGGGTCAGAAGATTTCGGCGTCTACAGTTAGTAGATGGATCAAGGCTTGCATAGCCCTGGCATACGAATCGAACGCTAAACTGAGGCCGGGCAGAATTTTACCACATTCCACCAGAAGCGCAGCTACATCAGCAGCCTGGGCCACGCAGGCGTCAGTCTTGGACATTTGCAGAGCGGCTACCTGGTCCTCCTTGTCCCCTTTCATCAGACACTATAAGATAGACGCCTACGCGTCGGCCGAGGCGGCCTTCGGTCGTAGAGTTCTCCGAAGAGTCTTGACTAACGAAGATACGGAGAGCAGTCAGCCTCCCTCCCTTGGACTTTAGCTTGGGTATATCCCATTCATGAATAGTGGGAGCAGCGCTCTGGAAAATGGACATTAGCTTACCTGAACGTCCCTTTTCAGGGCGCTGCGTACACTATTCATACCCCCCCCATTGACTTGGCTGACTGCTGGGGAGGGGCCCACGCCCCTGCCATTTATCTTCTCTTTCCGTTGTGTGTTGGTTGTTAATAAAGTTATATCTGGTTTCACTTAACACCCGTTGGTTTTACTACGCCTTCATTCAGACTGGGGAATCATGGGACTAAGGGGTGTGGCTAGAGCAGGGAAAGGGGAAGGTCTCTTGTTTAAATTTCTCTCAATTGTTTGCGAAAGGCTGAGGATTAACCCATTCATGAATAGTGTACGCAGCGCCCTGAAAAGGGACATTCAGGTAAGCCAACATCCATTCTATTTCTATTTTTTATTTTTCTTTCCCCTTCTTTTCTTTTGTGCTTTAAAATCCTGAACTCCTGTTTTGCCCTGTATTTCCCATTATTTTCCATCTCTTTTCCCTTTTTCCTATTTTTCCACTGTTAATCCCAGTGTAATCATTTTGTATTTTAAAATCCTGAACTCTTCTATTTTGCCCCGTATTTCCTGTTGTTTTCCATCCATTTTCCCTCTTTCTTGTTTTTTCACTGTTAATCCCAGTATAATCATTTAAATTTTTTATATTCTTTCTATTCCACCCTTTTTTCTGTCTTTGTCTCTTTCCACCCTATTTTTTCCATTGTTAATCCCAATGTAATCTTTAAAATTCTCCTTTTTATTGTTACTACCCACATAATCATTTAATTTTCCATAGTCAATCTCTTTGTCTTTTTCTTTATTGTCAATCTCTCTTTCTTGCTTCTCATTCATTATTTCCTTGTCAGCTTGAGTGTGCTCTAACACAATTTTTGAATCATCAGGCTTCGGTTTTCCATGCAGCGTTGTGATTATTTCCGTTATTTCCGTTTTCAGTGATAGGTAGATCATTTTCCTCATTTCCTTAAACTCCTGCCCCATTTTATTCTTTCTGGGTTAATATTATTCCAATTTAAAGTTGCATTGTAATCCTCCTTTTTTAATCATCAAAGTCAAGCCGCTTGCAGACAAACAAACCCTCCTCAGAAGTTTTCACAGCTGTTATCACTATCAAAGCTGTTATCACAGCTATTATCACTAACGAAGTTCAGGGTTTTTTTCAAAGCAAAAATTCAGTGTTTTAATGATCTTATTTCTTCTGAAGATGTCTCTCTACAATCCACAATTCCAGTCAGCAGCCTGAAAAAGTATCCATTTTGTTTGCAATCCACTTTAACAATCTTTACTAAACCTTTTTCCTCTTCTTTTTTACTTTTATATACACCAGATCAATTTAAAGTCCAATTCAAATTACAAAGTCCATTTTCCCCCCTATTTTCTTTTTTTAGTACAAAACTACTATTACAGGGCTTTAATTTTAAATTTCTCTTTAGTTTTTCTCCAACATTCAAAAAAGAAATCTGCTTATTTTCTTTCCAGTCCTCTACACAGTTATGCGGGTTTTCTTCTAATTTTTAAAATTCTCCAAATATTTTTATCCAAAAGTCAATTTTCTTTTTGGGTTTTGTCACTTTAAATTTCCCCTTTAGCCTTCTTCCTTCCTTTCCCCCATGCTCATTAGCCTCTATTATTCTACTGGGGCTCTTTTGACAGATTTAAAAATCTTTTCCTTTTTTTTTTTTCTTTTTTTTTTTTTGCCTATGAGCTGGCAATCACTCACCCGGCATTCATGCTCCGTTCAAATCACTGCTCTGTATCAATACTTGGTCCAGCTTCTTGACAGTCACAATGGCTGCCACCCCCGCTGCCGAGTCAGAGAGAGTTTCCTCTGACCTTTGAGGAACTTGCCTGTTCCTTTTGGTCTTCTGAGGTGTTTCTCCTTCTTCTCCGTTCCTACGAGACAGTTCCGGTCTGAAGACCCCTCGGCAGCGGCTTGTCAGCCTGGGATTTCGTGGAGCTTGTCAGAGCTTGCTATTTTCCCGACTGTCTCGCCACAACGCTTCCAGTCGACTCGGTAGCTATTCTTTATATTGTAGATTTGCTGTTAATTTTTACTGACCTAAACTATACAGTAGAATTTTTAATGAACATAATTTCAGCAAGTGATTTTATGTTTTAAAGTAGGAGGATATATCACATTTATTTATTTGACAAATTTACATAACCACCCATCTAACCAAAAGAATTCTGGGTGGCAAACTAAGTGGTTTGTCATTGCCTTCTCCCATTGTTTTCGTGATTTCTAGTTCCCTCTCCACCTAGATCAAGGGTTAGCAACCTTAAACATTCAAAGAGCCATTTGGACCCATTTCCCACATAAAAGAAAACACCATGAGCCACAAAACCTGAGTGGGCGTGGCTAACTTGACATCACTCACTCCCACCTAGTCACATGACACACACAGCCCAGCCACCCCTACCCAGCCAGTTATTAGGGCAGAGAACTGGTTGTTAAATTATTTGCCCCGTCTGGCCCTGCCTCTGTATCTCTGTCTGTCTGTCTATCTCTCTCCTTTCCACTATTTGAGTCCCTCTGGAGAAATGAAGATTTCAAGTACAACTAAAGTTTAGCTCTCAAGTAGTTCAAAGACTTTTACCTGTTACATCAAAGGAAAGAAAAGTGTGCTAGAAGAGCAAATGGGGGGTGGGGAAGAGAAATCAAGACATGAACTGCCTGATGGGTTCAGAGATGAAACTGGCTTCTGGGGCATCTTCCCTTCAACCCTGGCAGTGCTCTGGGATACTTCGCTGAATTAAGAGGACAGTATGCAGAGAAATACATTTATCTGAAATTTAAATCATAGGGCACATAACAAGGAACTCTGTCAGGGAGAATGCACACCTCTGTTATGACCTATCACCACTAGTTTCAATGTGAGGATTTTCAATCACTCTTTCACGACTTCTCCCTGGTGGCACTGGATTTCTTTAACAGCACAACTCAGAAATGATGGGAGTGTAGTGCAGTAGCCTCTGGAGCAGAGGTGGGTTGCTCCCGGTTCGTACTGGATCACAAGAACCAGTAGTAAAAAAATCTAATAGTTCGGAGAACCAGTAATAAGATTGGCTGGCCATGCCCCCGAACTGGTTCCCGGTCGCCGGTCGCTTATCCCGCCCACTCCCAATCTATTGCTGCCTCCTGAGTCCCAGCTGGTGGCTAGAGGGAAAAAAAGCTGTTTAAACTCTTGCCACGGGGCTTCAAAGGGCCGCCCTACAGCTGATCAGTGTTAAAAGAAAACAAATGAGTAGACCGGTGCCTGCAAAAATAGAAAAAAAAAGCCTCTTTCAGCTTCAACATAGGTTAATTACCACAAGTTGATTAGATCTGCGTCCTGACTCTCAGCTGATTTGCTCTCAGCTGTTTTGCTCAGGGGTCTGTAGCTGCAAAGAGAGCTGGAGCAGTTTTTTTCCCCCCTAGCTATGCTTAAAAGCGAAACTGAAAATAAAGCAGGGTCTTTGCTGCAATGTGACAAAATGAGGCAGAGAGAGATTTCTTTTTCTTTTTCCTCACCAAAAAAGGTAGGTGCAAAACTGCAAACTGCAAATGGGAAATTTAGAGCAAACTGCAAACTGCAAATGGGAAATTTAGGGCAAAAGAGGAGAGTTCAAGATTTTAAAACACAAAAGAAAAAAAGCTCTATTTAACTAGGGAATTGTAATAACTGAGATACTATTAATTGTATATTGTGTTGAAAGCAGAAATGGTTAAGTTGTGGTTTGGAGGAATATATGGTGGAAATTATTTGGTTTATTATTATTGGTAAATATAATTAATTGATTTGTAAGAAATTGGATTGCATGGAAATAATAGGAATATTCATGTTCATATTGATTAATATACAAAAAAGATAGTTATATAACTAATTGATTTATATTAAAATGTTTTTTTTATTGAAAAGTTTTATAACAATACAAAGTAAAAGCATTCCCCCCCCTTCCAACACCCCCTCCCCCGCTTTTCTTCCCTCCCCTTCCCTTCCCCGACTTCCCAGAGCAAAATACAGGGTATTAAAAAGAAAAGAAAATAGAGATCATCTAAATTAATCTATCTATCTTCAAGTTAACAACTCCCCCTCCCCCAGAATCTTAACTCCAATATAGTTAACACAACATTTCTTTACTTCTGTTTCATTCATACGCAATTTGGTGTCTTCTTATTTGATGCTTGATCTGGATATAGTTAATCCATTTTGTCCACTCCAAAATATATTTTTCCTGCGTACGATTTTTCATTTTTTCATTTATTTCAATTTATATACCGCCCTTCTCCCCGGGAGGGGGACTCAGGGCAGTGAACAACCAAATTTAAAACACATATAATACAAACATTAAAAGAATTTTAAAATTGAATTAAATCATTGGCGTTCAATTAAAAGTCTCAACCCCATTAAAATACCCAATTTAAAACCCCTGAAATCAATCGAAAAATTTTGTTAAAACCCCATTAAAATCAGTCAAGCAAGGCCGGCTTGTTGGAATAAATAGGTCTTTAGGGCCTTTCGGAAAGTGCGGAGGTCCGGGATCAAACGAATTTCTGGAGGCAGCTCATTCCATAGGGTGGGTGCCCCCACAGAGAAGGCTCTCCCCCTGGGGGCCACCAGCCGACATTGCTTGGCTGATGGCACCCTGAGAAGGCCCTCTCTGTGTGAGCGTACTGGCCGGTGGAAGGTTATCGGTAGCAGCAGGCGGTCCCGCAAGTACCCCGGTCCCATGCCATGGAGCGCTTTAAAGGTCAAAACTAACACCTTGAAGCGCACCCGAAAGACCACCGGAAGCCAGTGCAACTCGCGCAGGAGAGGTGTCACATGGGAGCGCCCTGTCGCTCCCATAATCACCCGCGTGGCCGCATTCTGGACCAGTTGGAGCCTCCGGGTGCACCCCAAGGGGAGCCCCATGTAGAGAGTGTTACAGTAGTCCAGGCGAGACGTGACGAGTGCATGAGTGACTGTGCACATGGAGTCCCGTTCCAGAAAGGGGTGCAACTGGCGCATTAGGCGAACCTGATAAAAGGCCCCCCTGGCCACGGCCGCCATATGCCCTTCCAAGGACAGCCGTGAATCCAGGAGGACACCCAAGTTGCGAGCCCCCTCTGTGGGGGCCAGTGACTCACCCCCAATAGCCAGCGATGGCACCAGCTGGCTATACTGGGACGCCGGCATCCACAGCCACTCGGTCTTGGAAGGGTTGAGACGAAGCCTGTTCTTCCCCATCCAGACCCGCACGGCTTCAAGGCACTGGGACATCACTTCGAGGGCATCATTGGGGTGGTCAGGGATCTTTCAGATATGCCGAGATTTTTGCCATTTCAACTAAATTTATTACTTTTAAAGTCCATTCTTCTACAGTAGGCAAAGAGTCTTTCGTCCAATATTGTGCAACCAGTAATCTGGCTGCTGTTACTAAATTTAAAAGCAATTTCATCTCTAATACTGTACAATCATTTGTTATACCCAATGGAAACAATTGTGAGGTAAATTTCAACCTCTTTTTCAAAATGTTCTGCATTATCCACCAAATTTTTATCCAGAATGCTTTAATTTTCTTGCAAGTCCACCATATATGATAGTAAGTTGCATCTTCACAATCACATCTCCAGCATTTGGCTTATATATTAGGATACATACATGACAGTTTATTTGGATCTAAGTGCCATCTATAAAACATCTTGTAAAAATTTTCTCTTAAGTTTTGTGCTTGAGTAAATTTAACATTTCTAACCCAGATCTTTTCCCATGTTTCCATCATTATTGGTTCCTGGAAGTTTCTTGCCCATTTAATCATACAATCTTTGACCAGTTCTGTTTCTGAATCTATCTCTAATAATGCATTATATAACCTTTTATAACCTTTTAATATGCATAGTACTCTGATCCCTAATTTGTTTTACCAAATTTTCTTCGTTTTCCATAAAACCAATTTTTTGATCCTCCCTCTATCTAGCTTGAAGTTGACCATATTGAAACCAAGTATAAATTATCCCTTCCTCCTTCAGTGTCTCTAACGGCTTCAGTTGTAGTTTACCCCTTTCATTAAACAGAAGTTCTTTATAAGTAACCATTTCCATCTTTTGTTCTATACTTATATTTTCTATTACATGTCTAGGATTTGCCCATATAGGTATCTTATAGTTTAACTTACATTGATATTTCTTCCAAACTCTCAACAAAGCATTCCTAAGTATATGACCTTTAAAAACTTTATCTACTTTCTTTTCATATAGTAAATGGGCATGCCATCCATATAATAAATCATATCCTTCTACATTTAAAATTCTTCTCTCAGTCAAGTTAAACCAGTCACTAATTTGTACTAGCACAGATGCTTCATAATACAATCTTAGGTTAGGCATTTTCAAACCACCTCTCTCCCGAACATCCTGTATAATTTTTAATTTGGTCAGGGTTTTTTCCCTGACCATATAAAAGTATTAACTCTTTTCTGCCATTCCCTCAAATTTTCATCTTTCTTCAGCACTGGTATCATTTGAAACAAAAATAAAAATTTAGGTAGTACATTCATTTTTGTTGCTGCTATTCTTCCTAATAGGGATAACTGTAATTTTTTCCAGTTTTCCATTTCTTTCTGCACTTTTTGCCATAAAACCTCATAGTTATTTTTAAATAACTTCGTATTTGACCCAGCAACAATTACTCCCAAATATTTAACCTTTTTAACTATTTCAAACCCCGTTATTTTTCCTAACTCTTCTCTTTGAGAAACAGACATGTTCTTAGTTATTATCTTAGTTTTATGTTGATTTATTTTAAATCCAGAAACTCTACCATATTGTTCTATCATTTCCAACATATATGTGACTGTAGTTATAGGTTGAGTTAATGTAACAACTAAATCATCTGCAAACGCTCTTAATCTATAATCTTGCTGTCTAATTACTATTCCTTTAAGTTCATCAGATTCACATATCTTTTTCAATAGGATTTCTAAAGATAAAATAAACAGCAACGGAGATAATGGGCAGCCCTGCCGTGTTCCCTTCTCAATTTTAAAACGATCTGTTAGACCTCCATTGACAATTATTTGTGCCGATTGCTCTTGATATATTGCTTTAATTGACTGTTTAAATTGCTCTCCAAATTGCATTTTATCTATAATTTTAAACAAAAATTGCCAATTCAGTCGATCAAATGCTTTCTCAGCGTCCAAAAAGAAGAAAGCAGCAGAGATCTGGTTGTTTTTTTCCAAGTATTCCACCAAGTTTATAATTTGTCTCAAATTGTATTTCATATATCTCCCTTTTATAAATCCTGATTGATCATTATGAATTATTTGTTGCGTAATTGACATTAATCTCTTCGCTAACACCTTGGCAAAAATCTTATAATCAGTGTTCAAAAGTGAGATTGGTCTAAAATTCTCAGGCTTAACACAATTCTGATCTTCTTTTGGGATCAGTGAAATAAAAGCTGTCCTCCATGAGGGTGGGATTGCTCCCCCTGATTGGATCTTGCTAAATAACATCCTAAGTGGTTCTACCATTTCCAACTGCAAATTCTTATAATAGATAGCTGTCAATCCATCCGTTCCTGGTGACTTACCTACTTTTAACTGTTTAATTGCTGCCATAATCTCTTCTGAAGTTATTGGCTGATTCAAACCTTCCCTTTGTTCCAAAGTTAACTCATGAGTATCAACCTCCTTAAGATATCTATCAATATCTATACCTTGTATCAAATCTCCTGCGTACAATGTTGTATAATATTCTAAAAAAGCTTTCTTGATCACATTTTGTTGGTAAACTTCTTTACCTTTAAATTCTATCTTACTGATAACTCGTGATTTTTGCTTCTTCTTTAATACATAAGCCAACCATCTATCTGGCTTATTAGCATTACAAAATGTATTATATTTAGCGTATTGCAAAGTGGTTGCCACTTGATCAGCCGTTAAATGTTAACATTTAACATATTAAATATATTTATTGCCTCTTTTACTTTTTTATCTCTTGGATTACCAATTAATAATTGTTCCTTCTTTTTTATTTCCTCTTCAATATCTGTTCGCCTCTTTGTTTGTTTTAATCTATATCTATTATTCATATATATTAAAACTCCTCTCATATAGGCCTTACTTGCATCCCATACCATTTCCATGGAGGTACCCTTATACATATTATTAAGAAAAAATTCTTTCATTTGTTTTTTAAGTTCATTCACATTTTCTTCATATCTAAATAAATTTTCATTTAATCTCCAAGACCTCCTTTCCCCCTTCTCCTATTCCAGTTCTAACCAAACCGCCGGGCTATGATCAGCTAAAGTCCTTGGAAATATCTTGACCTTCTTCACCCTGGAAAGAAAATCATTTGTTAGTAGTATAAAGTCAATCCTGGAAAAAGATTGATGTCTGTCAGAGAAAAAGGTGAAATCTTTTTCATCAGCATTCCGTTCTCTCCAGATATCTCTCAGTTCTAAATCATCCATGATTTCAAAAAAAGGTTTAGGTAGTTTTGCACGTGAAGAAATTTTAGATGTAGTCTTCTTATCTTTTAAAATATCAATTACTCCATTCCAATCACCCATTAGGATAATTGATTTGTAATTCCATTGTGTTATTTTAGAATGTAAAAGTTTATAAAAATTTTCTTGTTGCTGATTCGGCGCATAAATCCCAATTAAAAGCATTTTTCCATTTTGAATTTGTAATTCAATTGCTATGTATCTTCCTTGATCATCTGCCTCAATTAAATTTGCTGTTAGTCCCTTCTTTATATAAACAACTATTCCATTCCTTTTCTCTGGAGATGATGCCACAAAGTGAGTCCCTAACTTTTAGTTGATTAAATATTTCTGATCAGTTGATCTGATATGTGTCTCTTGTAAACAAATAATGTCATTCTTAAATTGTTTCAAATAATGATATATTTTCTTTCTCTTTTGTGGTGAATTTAAACCATTGACATTCCAGGATAGGAACTTAGTTGGCATTTTTGCTGCTTGAAGCTTTAAGAGCATTTGTTGAAGATCCTCCTTCACCTTAATCTTCGGCCTTGCCCCCTCCCACTGCTTCTGTTTTTTGAGTCAGGTGTTGTTGTTTATAAGTTGATCTTGTCAGGCGTTGTTCTCGTTGTTCTCTCGGTTCCTTCGTTTTTGATAGATCAAACGCTGCTCCCTCTAATTTCCTTAGAGGAAAGGGAAGTGAGGCTGGTTCCAATTGAGCAAGGTCATCTTGCATCTTAGGTTATCCAGCCACCGCCTCTGCATATGTTTGCATCTGCTGCTTTTCTTTTTCATTTCCCTTTTTATCCCTCTCAGGTGGGTGTCCAGCCTTCAGTATATTATAATAGAAATCTCTTTTGATTTCCAAACAGTATTCAGACGGTATCTTTCCCCACCATAAGTCACTATTATGCCTGTTGGTGCATCCCACCTGTACATCATTTGTTGTCTTCTCAATTCATCCACTAGGAAACCGAAGTCCTTTCTATCTCTTAGCATTTTGGGAGAGATCTCTTTCAGTATCTTAATATCTTGTCCAGACACCTGTACCTTGTTGTTATAGGAGGCTTGCAAAACATCATTTCTAATTCTTCTGTCTATGAAATAAATCACCACATCTCTTGGCAAATTTTTATTTTTTGCAATCCATGAATTAACTCTGTAAGTTTTGTCAATTTGATTAATTACGTCCTCCTTTTTTAATGCAGCCACTGATGCAATAACTTCTGCACATCTGTCTCTTAAATTTTCCCGACCATTCTCTTTCAGTCCTCTCATTCTCAAGGCAAACTCCATGGATCTGTACTGCATCATAGTCACCTCATTTTCCAGCCTCTCAGATTTAGTTATAATTTCACCCATTTTAGACTCTAGATTTAGATTAGCCTCGTTAATTTCTTCCACTCTCTCATCAAGCTGAACAAGATGTTTAGACAAGCCTGAAACCGCCAGCAGAATGTCTTCTCTTATATCATCATGCTTTTTTGCAACAACATCCCTAATTTCTTTTATTTCAAATTTCCCTAATTTTTCCTCTATCATCGTTGTTTGGGTACTTATAACTTGTTTTATAAAGTCTTTAAGATCTTTCATGGAATCCTCCTTATTTTGTGAATCAACCGGAAGTTGAGCCTTTTGTGTCACAATGGAAACTGTAGGAGAACCCCCTCCTATTTTTGGAACTGCTGGTTTAGTCTGCTTAGAAGCCATCTTAATTCCTTTGTTTCAAAAAGATCTTTTTTTCCTCTTCACCCCCCTTTGCAAATATCAAGTCTCAAAAGTCACTAAAACCAGCTCTCAACAGATTTAATTTGCTGCTTTTAAAGCAAAAATAATCTTTCTCCCCAAGTTCTCTTTTCCAGCAGCTTGTTTCAAATTTAAAACACAAAAAAAAAATCTCAGCAAACTTTTTCAGTACTCACTTTCACTTCTCAGAGTCACAACAAAGACGCCCTTGATTGATCACTTTCTCTCTCAATTGACTTCATTAGCAACAAAGTAATTCGGAGTTAAGCTTTGAAACCTTCTTGCCGGTATTCCTGCTCTCACTCCGCCTGCCTTTGAATTCATTAAAACTTTTAGTTTTCCTGCAGAGCCGGTCGCAGCACCTATTTCTCCACTTGCAGCAGTGCTCCGAATCCGGAGTTCCATTTCTCTGAATGGTGAGCCCACCTTTCCAGCTCCTGGAATTAATCCCAGGGGCTTTTTTGGCGGCTCTACCCTCAGGAAACTACTCTGCTCCCCTTCTTCTCCCGAAAAGGAGACTACAAAGCCATCAGACAGTTGTTTTGCGCTATCAGGGCAGCTTCACGGAGTTACTGAGCTGGCGGTCTAAAAGAAGACCGTCAGCGATGCCTGGGGCGCCGGCAGAAGTCGATTTATATTAAAATGTTGAATTTGTATTAAACAATTGTATTACATAATTACATAATTAACCAATGTGAGGATGGATATAAAAATAGATGACAATGGGAAGGGGTATAATATAGAATAGAAGGGAAACATTGAATTTGATTAAGATTAGAGATGAGGATGAAGGGTAATACTGGTTTTTTAAAAAAATAGATGAATAAATATGGCAAAAAGGAAATATTGAAATTGTAAACTTAATTGAAATGATTAAACACTTTAAATTTGTGAACTGGCTGTTAAGGATAACCACTTAACAGTTTCTAGTGTAACCACTTTCTAGTGGTTACATCAGTAGCGAAACTGGCATCAGCATATGCGCTCAGTACTAAATCTTGGTTAGGTTCTAGATACAATGCATAATGCATCGTCATTTTCAGATATCTTAGTATACGCTTTGCGGCCTGCCAATGCCTATCAGTTGGCTCTGCATTATATCTTGCTAATTGGTTCACGCTAAATGAGATATCCGGTCTCGACCAATTGCTGATATAAGATAGACTACCTATAAGAGACTGGTAGATCTCCTTACTAAAGTTAGGGCTTTGGATTTCCTCATGGTTAAAATCCTGTGCCATAGGTGTCTTGGCCGGCTTACAAAGCTCCATGCCATACCGGTTCAACATCTGGCTAATTTTGCTAGATTGAGATATTTTATAACCTCTAGCTGTTTGACTAATATCTAGTCCCAAATAATGCCTGATATTTCCTAAATTTCTGATCTTAAATTTAGTCTGTAACTGGTGAACGATATCTATGTCTTCCTTGTCAGTTTTAGTTATTATAGCTATGTCATCTGTAAACAATAACAAAAATGAAACTAACCCATTACTTTCTCTCTTAAAGAGACATTTATCCGCTATACCTTCATGAAAACCAATCCTATTTAGTTCTTTAACTATGCATTGGTTCCACTCAAACCCTGATTGTTTCAAACCATAAAGGCTTTTCTTGAGCTTCCAGCAATCAGTTTGGTTTTGTGTTTCAACTCCTAAAGGCTTCCTCATATAGATGGTGTGCCTTAATGGAGCATGCAAGTATGCCATCTCCACATCTATATGGTTAATACTATATTTGTTTTTAGCCGCCCATACCAGCATTGTTCTTAAAGTACTAGCACGTAAACTAGGAGCAAAAACCTCATCGAAATCTTTTTCGGTCTGAGAAAAACCTTGAGCTACAAGGCGAGCTTTATGGGTTACTGTCCCATCTATACCTTTTTTAATTTTGTAAACCCATCTACAACCTATTAATTTCTCACCAGGTGGCAATTTCACATTTTCATAAACATCTAGATCAGTCAATGACTTAATTTCCTTACTCATTGCCTCCTTCCAAGCCTTCTGCTCTTTTTCAGGATAAAGCCTGATATCATTATAACTTGAAGGTTCGATGTTAACTTGGCAAACTACAGTTGCCTTATATCGATCTGGTGGATGCCTTTCCCTAGTAGATCTTCTAGGCAATACAGGACTCATTTCCGATGTTTCAGTTTCATCTTCCCCTAAACCTACTTCCTGTTCCTCAACCTTAATAGAGGATTCTAAAGTATCTATATCCTCAGGACTCTCATCAGGGATATGATGTTCTATCCTAAGAGTATTATTATCATGTCTGAAATCTGCACGCTCTAGTTTATCCCATCCTTCGTGCTCTAGAAATTTAGCACTTGCACTACAGTAAACACTAGTAGTACCCTGTGCCCAAAATCTAAAAGATCTATGATTTGCTTCATAGCCAACAAAAAACATTTTTCTGGCTCTTGGTTGATCTTTTCTCCTAACACTAGATGGAATATGTACCCAAGCTGGGGCTCCAAATGTGTGTAAATAACTAAGATTTGGTTTTCTCCCATGCCATAAGGTGAATGGTATTTCACCTGTAGAGGAATGAACCACGTTGTTTAGCACATGGTTAGCACACATAACAGCCTCGCCCCATAGATTTTCAGGCAAACCAGAATCTGCCAACATAGTTCTAATCATGGCTTGTAATGTTTGTCCTCGCCTCTCAATATAGGAATTATGCTCTGGTCTGTACGGCGCAGATCGTTTATGCTGGATCCCTGCATCCTGCAAAAACTTTTCTAACCTTTGGTTAGTAAATTCTGTACCATTATCGGTCACTAAGCATTTCACTTTAAATTTCTGTTTCCTTTCCACAAAACGCAGCCAGTTGTTTATATGCTGGAATGTTTCAGATTTTGTTTTCATAAGATAACAGAATCCATATCTTGAATAATGGTCTACTATGCTTAGAATATAGCAGGCACCTCCTATACTGGGTTTCTTGGGTCCAATTAGGTCTATAAACACTACCTCTAATGGCTTTGTAGTTTTAAAACCATTAACACGGTTTGCTGGTGTAACCCTACTTTTCTGCTGACTACAGGCATTACAGTTCAGATATTTACTACATGCTTGTAGTTTTACCCCTTCTGATAATTGCACTGTCTTCTTTAACGTCCTGAAATTCAAGTGCCCAAGTCTCCGATGTAACAGATGAATACATTCATCATGTGGTTTAACATTCTTATAAACAGACTTAGACTTAGCCACCAATACTGGGTTCTCCCTTAAAATGAATAAATCATTTTCTAAACTTGCAGTAAGAACCCTGCCATCTTTTTCTATAAGACACTTATCATTTTTAAATGTTACTGTAAACCCAAATTGTACCAAAGATTTAACAGATAATAAATTGAATTTTAAACCAGGAATATATAACATAGGCAATGGTTCATTACTAAATGACCAACGAGCAACACCCTCTCCAGCTACTTTAACCTTCCAGCCATTTGCTAGTTTAACATGTTGGTTACTCTTCTCCATTTTAACAAAACATTTTCTATTTCTAGTAATAGATTGAGAAGCACCACTATCAACAACCCAACAATCCTGGTTAACATCAGTAGTTGAACTAGATATAGCTAAATTACAACCCTTCTTGGGTCTACTATTGTCCCTAACAGGCATTTTCTTATTTTTACAATACTTAGCTATATGCCCATTAGCCCCGCAAGCAAAACAACGTTTTACAAAATAAGCAGTTGAGTACATTTCATCTTCTTTTGGTTGTTGCACTCTCAACTGATCCCTTTCTTGTCTTCTTTTGGATTCTTCCAACAACCTACCGGTTATGCCAGCCAATGTCAGTTCATCTCTGGACAAAACCTCTAACGAAGAAACAAAGTTGTCATAACTATCGTCCAAAGAAGAAAGAATTATGTAAACTTGTTGTAGTTCAGAGAAAACAAGTTCCTTTTCATGCAGCTCCTGGAAACTTCTGGTCATGGATTCCAAATGAGCCATCATATCTCCCCCTTTAAGAAGATGTTGTCTAAATAATTTTCGTGTGAGATATATATGAGCACCCACAGAGTCACGAACATATAGTCTCTTCAACTTGGTCCAACACCTAGCAGCAGACTCTTCGCCATGGATACGGACAAGCTGCTGGTCACCCAGTGTCAGTCCAATAATACAAAGAGCTCGTTCATTGTCTCTGTTAAACTTGGCTAATTTCTTGGCATCTTCCTCATCAGCAGGATCCCATGCTGTTACATCCGGTGGATTATTAACTATGTCCCACAGTCCTTCTCTACGCAAAAGTAGACTACATTTTGTAGACCAGGATACATAGTTTGTTCCGTCCAGCCGGGTTATCATGGAAAAATTTGCTGCTTGTTCTAGTGCCACCTTCACGTAGATTGTTTATCACAAACACAGTTTGTACTACTCACAAACTCAAACTAGCTCTCAGTTTAACTCTGAAAAAATCCTAGTTACTTCTGGTTGGCTGGCTCTGGGCCCATAACCAATGTTAAGGATATTGTTGTTGTGTAACAACTAGCAGAGTAAAGTGCACAGAGAAACGTTGCTGAGAGCACTGAGATAGAGATACATACAAACTGGTGTTATCAAAAGTTTTCTTTATAGTGGAAAATAAACAATCTCGTAGTCTTCTAAACAGTCCAAGTCTTTACCGGTTAACTCCAAACAAACTCTTACCAAACAAACAGTAGTTGGTTCACAAACCCCGGATGGTAGCAGATCCACCCACACATGCACGCAATGGCAGCTTATCATCCACTGAATACCTTATAGTACCCTTCTTAAATACATTGTTAAATTACAAGTAATTATAGCATGACTCAGCATTACAGCATGATGCAGCATTAAAACTTAAAGTCACAGAATACATATATTGCCTGGACAACTGTTAGGCCCAAATCATATCCTAACACTGGCCAAATACTCTGTTCAAAGAAAACACATTGTATGTTTGTATGTGTGTTTCTGATTATTGCTATTTATTCATATTTGTTCTCTTTTATTCTTTAAAGTTTAACAATTCATTCTTTATCTTAATATCTTTATATTTGTTTGGGGTTGGCTTTCTTCCCTTTCATTTTTTTTATTGTACAGCAATCTTTCTCCTCAAACCTACCACCTCTCTCTTTTCTTTCTTTCTTATTTTCTCTTCCTCCCCTCTTCTTCTCCTCCCTACTTCATCTTCCTTTCTCCTTCTCCTCCTCTCTTCCTCCCTCTCTTACCCTCACTCCTACTCTTAATTTCCCTTCCCTTCCTTCATCCCTCTCTATTGCTGTATCCTTTTATGCATATGGACTACTCAGGTGGCTGAAAAAGTTATTTTTGATTGGTCCTCGTACTTTTGACCAGTCCTCGAACCTTATGACTGTCCTTACATTTTATGTTTTTGCCCTATCTTATCACCATAGTGAAGAGAAGCAGTTGTGAAATGAGTGACACCGTTGTTAAGAATGCTGCAATGGGCATAAATGATGACCAGTCATAAGGGCGAAGACTGGTCAAAAGTGCGAGGACCTGTCAGAAATCACTTTCTTCAGCCCTCTGGGTAGTCCTTTTGTGCATATGGACTACTCAGAGGGCTGAAAAAGTTATTTTTGACTGGTCCTTGCACTTTTGACCAGTCCTTAAACTTACGACTGTCCTCACATTTTACGTTTTTTGCCCTATCTTATCACCATGGTGAAAAGAAGCAGTTGTGAAATGAGCGACATGGTTGTTAAGAATGCTGCACGGGCATAAATGTGAGGAAGGTCATAATGTGAGGACCAGTCATAAGTGCGAGGACCTGTCAGAAATGACTTTTTTCAGCCCTCTATACACATAGCCATGGCCACCCGGTCACATGACCAGCTAGCCACACCCACCCAGTCACATGGCCTCCAAGCCACACCCACAAAATAAGCCACGCCCACAGAACCAGTAGTAAAAATTTTTAGGACCCGCCCCTGCTCTGGGAGGCCATCACATCCTTATTCCTTCCTTTTTTCCTTCCTTCTTTTCCCTTCCTTCCTTCCCCGTCCTCTGATTTCACCTTCCTTCCTTCCTTCCCGTCTCCTTTGATTTCACCTTCCTTCCTTTAATCCCATATATTATGGTTCATTATTGTTAGTATTTATTAAAGAATGCTATGTAGCTTAGAAGCTCTCAGCAAAAATTAACGCAACTGTTGTTTGTGGCTGAAGCTATCCCAGGCTGTTTTTTACACACGCGCTCGCTCGCGCACACACACACATACACACCTATTTTTGTTCCACTTCTAATGGGGAGGGAAGAAGAGACCCAGGCAGATCCCTCTCTGAATAGCCTCCTGCCCAAATTTTGACTGATTTACTCTCCAATCCTTTGACGAACAGACCTCGACCTCCTTTTTGAATTCTGGGTCGCCAGGCCTTTATTTTTCCCATGTATTGGTGGAAATTGGATTTTTATTGCTTCTTCCCATGCCCCATGCCAAAGGAAAAGCCAGCTGGGCTTCTCCTTCTAGAAGCCCCCCTACCCTGCTCCCTTCCCCCTACCCCCCACTCAATTCCAATTCAGGACAGCGGAGTGCATGCTGGAAATGCGTGTTTGGGTGACATTGGAGTGCGCCTTCTGACCCTCCACTGCTTCGCCTGCAACTCTCCGCGCTCCTCCAGGCCCAGTTTGCTAAGGAGGGAGGGAGCAGCGCTGACACCTCCGCTGCCTCCCCCCCACAGCCATCGCTACCCCGCTTCCTCAAAGGCACGGCGCATTTCAAAGGCAGTAGCTCGCATCTAGAGGTGCCGAATAGTGTTCCACTGTGAGAGCCAAGCCAAGCCTCTCTACCATCGAACTCGCCAATGGGGTTGCTTCTACCGGGCCAGCCCCCAAAACTCTCCCACCCCTGGCTGGGCTTTCGTACTCAGCACTCAGCCACCCCTTCTTTCTCTAGGGTAGGATGAAAACCAGGCTTGGGGGATGGACTCCATCCTGCAAGATCTATTCCCGCCATTCTCTCCCAGCCCTCGACAGCTCTTTCAGCCCTCTGCCACGTCAGGGAGCTGCAGCAGAGGGATGAAAGAGCCACGTGCGGCTCTGGAGCCGCAGGTTGCTGACACCTGACTTAGATGATCTCAGAAAGCTAAAAATTACTTTTTTTATTTGATTGTAGTGGTAGAGTTTTTTTGTTTACCCAAAGTCTATTTTATTTTTATATTTTTAGCATTACAACAAATCGATGCAGAGGAAAAGTAGTTAAGTAAATCATCATGATAATCCTAATAATAACCTATGCGTTTTTCTTTTAGATAATGCATATGACCCTGATGTAAATGCTAAACAGATGTGGATTGACAAAACAATTATAAATGAGAATGTATGTTTAACGTTCATGGATAATGGGAATGGTATGAATGCGGATAAATTGCATAAGATGTTGAGGTAAGCAAGATTTACTTTCTATTCATGCTGAATACATCTTAGAATCTAATAATATTATTGTATACAGTTAGTTCTCAACTTATGATCTCAACTGAATTCAAAATTTCTGTTGCTAAACAAGACAATTGTTAAGTAAGTTTTGCCCCATTGTACGAACTTTCTTGCCACAGTTGTTAAATGAATCACCGCCTTGGTTTAATTATCACAGTTATTAAGTGAATCTGGCTTTCCCACTGACTTTGCTTGTCAAAAGGTCGCAAAAGGTGATGATAGGATACTGCAAAAGAGTTGCTGTGGCGTAGCAATTTAAAGATGCTAGATTTACTGGCTATAGAACATACTCACCTTTAAAATTAGAGGACAGGGACAGATAACCATCTAACCAAGATGTGTAGCTTTATCCGGCTTTATTTTGAGTCTTGGTTATATATACAATATACAGTGTGGACCTACTTTGTCATTTTCAGATTATATAATTTATAATGTATTATAGCAATATTGTTAGACATCAATTATATCAACAGGTGCTTCTAAAATGTAGTTGTTAACTAGGATTAAAGTTGCATTGTATTTCAGGTTAAAAGAAGAATATTCACTTGGATATTCAGTTCTTATATAAGCAATGTAATATTAACATTGTTTTCATATTTCCAAACCTATTTCAGTTTTGGCTTCAGTGACAAAGTTACACTGAATGGCCACGTTCCTGTTGGATTGTATGGAAATGGATTTAAATCAGGATCTATGCGGCTGGGAAAAGATGCAATTGTTTTCACCAAGAATGGAGATGTCATGAGTGTGGGCCTATTATCACAGACTTTCTTGGAAATTACAAAGGCAGAACATGTAATTGTTCCGATAATATCTTTCAACAAGAACAATATCCTTTTGGTGTTCTTTTTCCCTAAAGGAAATCAGTGATTAAAATTTGTATATATCCAAGCAAATATACTTTTTGTACAAATTTTTTAACTAAAGCTGCATTGTGTTATGTAAAATGTATATAGATATAGTCATTCAAAAATTGAGTTTGCTCAAGAAATTATTATTCATTGAACTTGCAGAAGGATTGCTTGCATGTGATGATTTTGTCTTTTGGTTTGCATGTATTAATGTCCAAATTACTATAAAGTCAATGCAAAATGTCAATGTAGATATTACTCCTAAACTGGCTTTTTAATATACTTAATACTAACCATGATTGCATCAATAAAAGGCCAGTGACATAGTGTAGAAAGAAAGCATAGGTGTATTAAGGGAAATGTTCAGTTTATTCTGACAACTCATAAATTCCTCCAATTTTGATGTGGAGAGGCACACATTCAACTGGAGGTTATTTATGTGAATAGAAAAAAAGAGGGCAGGTGTTTGTATTTTTATAATCTACATTTGATTATTTCCCACAGTTCTTTGGAGGAAAATAAAAATGTATTAACTATGGTCATGGGTATATATGTACTTATGTGAAAACAAATTCTAATTAAAATACTAAGTATTAGGTCTAAGAAAGGGAGTAAAGAGTTAAGTTTCATCTTCAACATATCTATATCAGCATGAATTGTTGCCCCATAGAGTTGTTAGAAAAATAGACAATGTGCTTATTTTATTCCAAAGAATAGAAAAGCTGGACAGTTATACTCATAATTTAAATGATAGTTTTCTGTGTATCCCAATGCTATATTTCATAACAAGGTTTTTTTTAATACTATGTATCCTCAAACTCTGGATATCTCCCAAACATAGCTCCAAATGATTCTTAAAACACTTTGGAGGCTTAAAAATAGCAAATTTTAAGCATATCTCTTTATGCATATTTACTCATACCAAATATAACAACTAAATTGTCCATAATATCTTGGCATGAAGACATCTGTACATCATGAAAAACAAGATAAGCCAAAATGGTTTTGAGAGACAACAAAACCTTAATTTCTTTTGCAGATTCTTCTTTCACCTTTTCTTTATGTTGGGGGGGAGGTGATTTTTAATTCTGTACCTTATCTTACCTGCAATCCTGTGAAAATGGAAAACTCGTTTGCTGACTCCTTTGCCCATGTTAATAAGCAATCTGTTAGCCAAAGATGCTTGTTCCCTTTCCATTATGCAGATTAAACTAAGGAATGGGAAAGGAAATTTTAAATCTGGAAGTTGTAGTCTGCCTGTTTGCCTAACATAGGTAATAAAAACAAGAGTTGCAAGACCCAGAGGCAGTGCTTCATATTTTGATTTTTGTCATGCATACCTAGTAGAAACAACAACTGTAGCTTTTGGTGCAGTTAATCTCTCTAACAATAGTACCGTATTTTTCGGAATGGAAGATGCACCTTTTCCCCCCTAAAAGGCTGAAAATTTGGGTGCGTTTTATACTCCAAATGTAGCTTTTTCAAAGCTTTTTTTCAAACCTAATGAGGCGCTAACAAGGCACTAGCGAGTGAAGTCATCTTCCCTGCTCCTTGGGGCGCTAGAGAGTGAGGAGATCTCCCTGCTTTGCTCCGACTCTCAGCTTTTCTTTAGAAGCTTTTTTTTCAGCCCTAACTAGGCGCTAGCATGATCTCCCCCGTGCTTTGTGTGCTTTTCTTTTTTTTAAATCAAGTTTTATTATTTTTTTTTCTTTCACACACAGACACACCCACAGATATTTTATGAGCAGAGTATTGACCATATCGTATCTTATACAATCTTATATCCAATTTCATTTTACATAGTTACCATTTTGGCCAAAATATTCTTTTTCCATACTTTTTTATCTTATCTTAATACTTCTATACATATTTTATAAACAGCATCACCATCCGCCCTCAAATCGTAGTTTCTTAACGATATTTCAATTAGTTATCTCATTTTATCCATTGTTAATCATATAAATTCCCTTTTAACTTTTATATTAATTCATTCTTTATCCTAATAAATTTGCCCATTCTCGGGATTGCCTTTCTACCATTTCATTCCCTTGCTTTACAACAATTCTTCTTCTCTTCTCCTCTCTTTCTCTTCCCTCCCTTCTATCCTTTTCTACTTTACTCCTCTCGTACTCCTTCTCTACTTCCCCTTCCTCTGTTCCTTCCTCCCTTTCTAACCTTCTCTCCTATTCTTATTTCCCCTCCCTTATAGTCATCTCTTCCCTTTCTTCTATTCATCTCTTCTTCCTACTTCCCTCTACTCCTCCTTCCAAAAAATTTGATTGCAGGCTTGCTCTTTGAGATAACACTGCACTTAATATAGCCTTTCACCCTTATTTCATCTGATGGGTTTTTAAGAAACGAACAGGAAGAACCAGAAGTATAGAACAGGAATAAGCAAGTTAGAAAACTAAGCTGAAAGTACAATTACTAGACTATTTTATGGTTAAAAATCACATTGTAAATATATGCTCTATGCCTACATTTTAAATATGTATGATGCAGGCAGTAATGCAAGAGCAAAGAAATATATAGGTTTTGGTCTTGTATTGAATGAGAGATTTCCACCATTACATTTCCCAGCTCTTCCAGAACCTAAGACCAGGTGTCCAGATATCAGCAGAACTGAATCGGGTCCTTGGTGCTCTTTGAGCTTGCTTGTTTTCTTGCAGACGTTTCATTACCCTAACTAGGTAACATCATCAGTGCTAATAAGGAGTGCTGTTTGGTGTCAGTTATATTCTGGTGTGTTGCCTGTCTGTGTCGATGGGGGTGGTCTTAGGAATTCTTTGGTTTGGCTGTTTACTGATGGCTCTTATTTGAGATTTTTAAAACTGCAGGAAATGCCCATTAATTGCTGTCTTAATTCAGGAATGATTCAGAAGATTATAATAGACAAATTTTACAAAATTGATATGTACTACATCCTTAACATATTTTACGGAAAGTGATGAAACCAGATGAATCAACAGCCAGTTTGAGGGCTATTTTGGACCATTCCTTGTTTTCTACTGAAGAGGAGCTGCTTGCAGAACTTGATGCAGTTATAGGAAAAAAAGGGACACGGATTATTATTTGGAACCTTCGAAAGTAAGAGGACATTTTAATGTTGATAATGCAATGTTATATACATTAATTTGTTAATGCTATATAAAATAAGGCTGAGTTTATGTTTACATGCTAAATTAATGTGGGAATGGATTGTATTCAGATTTATCTCAAAAATTCTTTAGGTAAAAGAATATTAAAGAACTCAGTGATCTGAGTTTAAAACATTCAGAATTTAAAACTTCTATAATGTTTCAAAGTTAGATTAAAAAAAGCCATGCATTGAGTTTTATCCCAGCCTCAAAACAAAACACACAAGATTTGTTCTGAGCTTCAAACAAAATGGCCTGCTTTAGGAAACATTTTTTTAAGTTCTGAGAAGTCTCAAGTCTCATGATTGACTTATTCTTTTGAAAATGGTAATTGCCTTAGTTTTTGTTTTTGCCTCCAACATAAAGTAGGACTGATTTCAACTATATCATCAGGAACTAGGTGAGGAAGAAGCAGTTATTATATATTCAGGTAGATATATAGTTGCTGCTGGATTTCAGCCACTAAAACATCGGGCTCAGACTGGATGCAATATTTGTATGTGTTAAGGATATAGTTGTGAGATAATCAGAAATGGTTATGAAGCAGAACATAGAGTTTTGCACACGGAAACGGTGCTGAGAGTAGTTGTGAATAAACTGCATACAAACTGGTTTTTAAAGTAGTTTACTTATAGAGCAAAGCAAATTCATAGTCTTTTACCAATCCAAGTCTTAGCTATGCATAATCAATCCAGAGATACAAAACTTCTTACTGGTTCATAGAACAATACATGAATCATTCAGGGACAGTATAAAAACAGTTCATAAAAGCAGTAATAAATAAACCATGATCAAATTGACCATGTAAAGAGATCAAAGATATCTACAACATAGCAGCAGGTAACAATATGGTGTAATGCCCACACTGACAATCAAGCTCTCCTTAAATACAGTTGCTACAGATCTCATCCAATCAGGATGCAGAATGACTCAGCAATACTCTTAAAGCTATATTATACATATTCATACTATAAACATATAATGTTGGCTTATATATTACCTGGCCAACTAGTTAGGCAATGACCATTTCCTAACAGTATGCAAATGCATGGAGAGAAAACACTTGTGTTGGGAAGTACTCCAAAAATCAGGAAAAGTCTGAGAAGCAATTGTACCTCCAAGAAATACAGCTGTCTTTCCATTGCAAACACTGATATTTGGGGGATTTTCCTTATCTACTTTTTAATTTTGTTTTGCTGTTTAAGTCCGTATTGTATTTTGCTTCATTTATATTTCTCTGCAGTGCATAATATAACTTGTTAATATTTTTTTAAATAATGTAGAACATTTGCTGCATTTTTATAAGCAAAAAAGATCAATATTGAATTCTACAATTAGAACAGGGTTGTGGCCCACTACTAGTCTGTGGCCTGTTCAGATCCGGGCCCCACAAGTGGCAGGCTAGCGTATGTGCATACACACACAATTACATGGCCTGGTTCCTGTCTCTTCCCCTCCCCCGGCTGGACTGCCAAGCCACAAAGGTTGGGGACTGCTGATCTAGAGTGATTCTGCTGCTTTAGGTAGCTAAAGATTGTAAATAAGATGTGGGATATGGACTGCTAATCTTATAACAGCCCTTCTATGCACTGCACTCAAGGATTTCCATCCAAAATTATGCTCTGTGCATTTAGCTAAGAATTTTAACAGGTCATATAAATGAGATTGTTAAATAGGGGACTTCGCTTGCTATAATAAAATAGTTGCTGTTTATACCTCTGCATTATGCTTCCTTTTACAGCATTAGCCCATGCAAAGACTGCTGTGCACTATGATAATTACACTGGTATTGCTGACGGGGTTTTCAATTTGTTAACTATAAAATGCAATTATCATATTGATGAACTTTTGGATGCATGTACTATCATGTTTCCCCAAAATAAGACATCCCCTGATAATAAGCCCAATGGGGCTTTTGAGCACATAGCAATAAGGCCAAGTGCTTATTTCAGGGTTCAAAAAAATATAAGTCTTATTTTTGGGGAAACACGGTATACACCTACTAGTTGATGTTGAGTTTGCTTGCTCTATGCTTAATGCAAAAACGATCTAGCTTTAATTGTTTGCTGAAAATTACCATTAAATGTTCATTGTCATTGTGCATTAAGAGAGAGAAGCTTCATTTCAATAGTTACTGAAGTGTATTTTTTTACTATTCTTGGCTTATTTTTAAATTAATGGTCCTGTGATCTTTCTTGGGCTTCAGGAGCCATTAAATCATGCTTAAACTGTTGCCTTCATTATTTATATTTATATTCTTTACAAATAATCACCTTTTTGACTACATTTTCTCTTAAGTTGTCTAAATGGCAGCATAGCATATAAAACCGCCCTATTTTTGTACTTATAGGATGAAAAAGAAATGAAGCAAAGGCTTATTCCAACTAATCCCTGTGGATAGAAGATAAATTACTTTCATTCTGAATTCTGTTTGATCAGAATACCACCAACTACTATGCAAAAATGATTTCCCATATTTTCTGCATATAGCTAATACATAATTACTTTATTGAGGATTTGGTTAAGATTTCCAGGTGAAGGTATTGCATTGTTTTTAGTTAGTAATTATTCTAAAGATTTTGTTTTTTAAGGATCAGTATTACATAAAAGCAAGTAATTCTTGCTTATGTTCAGTTTTCTTGTATTTGCTTTCACAGAGAGAAAAATGAACAAACGGAATTTGACTTTAATACAGATAAGTATGATATTAGAATTCCTGCAGATTTGGATGAAGTAACAGGAAAAAGAGGCTATAAAAAACAAGAGAGACAAGACCAGATTGTTCCTGAAAGTGATTATTCATTACGAGTATGTATATTATTCATATTTTAAATTATATCTTGCAGTGCAATATTTCACAGTATATTTGTTACTTTTGGTAATTGGCTGTATAAAATATTTAGCTTTTAGGTGGAATCTAATTGACATTCTTTTAACAGAAGGATTCTTTCAAGAAGGAAATTAAAAATGAGATAAAAACTGCGTATACTGTGTCTAATCTTTTTTTTATCCAAAGCAAAATAACTACAATTATTCTGTTTCATAATTGTTGCTAATAAAATTTCTAAAGTTATTTAAAATGCAATATGAAGAGGTAAAACATAAAAACTGATGTAAGTAATGTAATAATGCTTAATAGCCATGGTGGCACAGTTGTTAAAATGCAGTACTGCAGGCTACTTCTACTGACTGCCAGGGGTTCAATCATCACCAGCTCAAGGTTGACTCAGGCTTACATCTTTCTGAGGTCGGTAAAATGAGGATCCAGATTGTTGAGGGTAATATGCTGACGTTTTAAATAGCTTAGAGAGGGATGTAAAGTACTGTGAAGCAATATATAAATCTTAAGTCTTAGCCGCCATTATTCCAAGATGGCTTTCTGCTGCTGGTGATTTGAAGAACTGACAATTTGATTTATGTGCCTTTCATGTTATCAGAATAAGTATCTCATTTTTATTCAGCAATTTTTTATCCACGTATGCAGATGAACATTTAATTATTGTCTATCTCTATTCTTACATTCTTAATTACATTTTTATAACTATATTTTAGATTATAGTGGATTACAAGTATAGTCCTGTTCCACTTTATGGCTGAATGGATTTAAAATTGTCTACAATTGTATTTGTAAATCAATTAATTTGCTCCTAGAGCAGGAGTGTCAAACCCAATCGTATCATGGGACGTATTGTGATGTATTGGTTTTTTGCCCTTGTGGAGTCGGGGTGGGTGTGGCCTGTGTGAGCTGTATCCGGCCGCAGGCCGCCAATTTGACATGCCTGTCCTAGAGTATCTATCATGAGGCACATATAACTTTGTGTTTAATCATTTGTGTAAAATAGATATCAGATTTATAAAAATGCAAAAATCTAGACCAGGGGTTTCAAACTTGATTTCATTTTGGGTCGCATCAGGATTGTGTTTGACCTTGGAATGCGGGGGGGGGGATGGCTGGGGTGGACGTCGCCAGAGGCATGGCCATAGTGGGTATGACACAGGACTTGTGTCGGGGGTACCTATGGTGGCCAAGTGCTAAGGCAGGACTTCCCTGAGACCCTCTCACACACTCTCCTTTCTTCCTTCCTTCTTCCTTCCCATCTTTCCTTTTTTTCCTTTGTCTTTCCTCTTCCCTTTCTCCTTTCCTGTCCCTTCTTGGATGCTCAGATGCAAAAGGGCCCCCCAAGCTCTGTTTTCTGGTAGAGACATCAATGGCCAATCCTTTGCTGTTTCTAGACCGGCCTCGCAGGCCATATCTAAGCACCCTGTGGGCCAGATCCAGCCCGCAGGCCTTGAATTTGACACCCCTGATCTAGACAGAATTTTAGTTACATGTTTTGTGAGCTTTATAATTATGAATAGGTTTTTGTAAATTGCTCTGATTTCTTTCAAAATTTCAGTACTTGAGAAAGATATAACTAGACTTGATCATTTGTTTTTCAGGCATATTGCAGTATTTTATATTTAAAGCCAAGAATGCAGATCATTATAAGAGGACAAAAAGTACAAACACAGTTGGTTTCCAAAAGTCTTGCCTATATAGAACGCGATGTTTACAAGCCAAAATTTTTGGCTGTATCCTTTATGACTTTGGGCTATTGCATGTTGACTATGAAAAGATAATCTAGAGCAAAATCTCAGTCTCTCTCTTTTTCTACCCACTCTCAGGCCATATGATATTATTTCTGGAATGATCAGAAATGTTCTCTTGTATGATTATATTGATTTTGTTCAAACATATATTGAAATACCTACAGTATTCTAAATTGTTTATGTGGAATTTTAACCTCTGGAATACATAGTGTTAGCGCACAATCACATACTGCAAAAATTGGTATATGTAGCCCAATAATTTAAATACCAACAATCTTTGAACATGCACAGATGTTTTGATAAAAAAAGATTTTTGGTAGTTCTGGACATAAGAAAGCAGTCTCCAAACGAGGAATTGAATTTGTTAATGAAAATAATAGTATAATTATAGTGATCAGAAAAAGGCAAATTGCTGAATAGCAATTTCTTAATTCTTTTCTGAGAGACTAATAAAGGTGAACTGAACAGCGTGATAATGAAGTGGCTACACGGCTGGATCAAAAATCGCATTCAAATTGGACGTTGGTATAGTCATATACCACAAGATTCAATACTAGGCCCACTTCAGTAATTGGACTTGGATCAAGAGCTAGTCATAATTGGGTGGGATAACTAGCGGGATAAATTAAATTAAAAAATTAAATTAAAAATAGCCTTAATAACTTAGAGAGTTAAGACAAACTAGAAGTAATCAATTGAAATGTAGAAGAGGCAAGTGCAAAGTTCTTAAATTAACAGTAACAGAGTTGGAAGGGACCTTGGAGGTCATCTAGTCCAACCCACTGCTCATGCAGGAGACCTGTACTAGACATTAGAACCGCCGAACTGCTGACCTTTTTGATAGACAAGTTTAGTGTCTTAGCCACTGAGCCACCTAGTCAATTAATAATCAAAAATAAAATACATGATGGAATACCTAGGTAGGTAATAGGCATTGCAAAAATATCTTTGAATAGTAGTAGGTTGCAATCTGAATAAGATTCTGAAGAGCAGTATGGTTAGGGTACCAGACTAGAAATCAGGAGAGAGAAAATTGTAATCCCTCCTTAAACAAGTGGCTCACTCTTTTAGCTCAACTCATCTCGCAGGATATTACATTCACTTCTACAATGAACCAGGTTAAATGTTATCACCAAAATTAATCACTTTTAAGATTCTACTCAAAAAGCAGAACTTAAGTTTATGTGTATTTATGATTAAAACAATGGCTTCAATCTCCTATAATTCTTACGGGATACTTACGGGACCGCCTTCTGCCACCAATAGCCTCCCACTGACCAAAACGCTCCCACAGAGGGTGCCATCGGCTAAACAATGTAGGCTGGCAACCCGCAGGGGGAAAGCCTTCTCATCCCTCTGAAATGAACTACCCCCTAGGATATGTACGATTCCCGATCTCCATACCTTTTGCCGGGCCCTTAAGACCCTGTTATTTCAACAGGCTGGCCTGGCTGACTAAAAATTGGGACGGGGTATTTTAAATTACGGGTTTTAACTGAGAAGGCCAAATTTGTTTAATTCTGTTTTAAATGGATTTTAAATTTACTATATGGTTCATTGTTTTATCATGGCAGTACACTGCCCTGAGTCCCTTGGGAGAAGGGCAGTATATAAATCTAAAAAAAAGTAAAGTAATTCATTTGGCTAAATTTTAAGCATCCTCTTATTCTGGACTCATCGGTCTCCTATATATCTAGTAAATGTAGCAAATCAGAGGTCTAAAAACAAATAGTAGAATATGCTATTGTATAAAATCCTTTTTTATATAATTCTAATTCCAAGGTTCTTAAAGCTGCCTAGTAAACTAAGCTTTTTTCATTTACAATGCTTTTTATTAAGAGGAATTTTAAATATTTTAAAAAGACTTCTTGCAAACTGATATTCTAATTTTATAAAACATTTTGCAGTGACTAATCATTTTCAGCTAAGAAAAGTTAGATTCACATATTTTTCTTAACATGCACAAATAAGCCCAAAACAGTACGAATTACTTTTGGATTCAACTGCCGAAATAAAGATCATTATGGGATGATGATGTACCATAGAAACAGGTTAATCAAAGCTTATGAAAGAGTTGGTTATCAGCTAAAGGTGAGAAGATGCATATAAAATGATTTTATATGTATATTTTCAAATTGTCAATATAACAAAACTTTTTAGAATAGAGTTGATGTAAAATACAGATAGTCCTTGACTTACAACAGTTCACTTAGTGACGATTTGAAGTTACAACAGCACTGAAAAAAGTGACATATCCATTTTTCACACTTACGACCATTGCAGCATCCCCATGGTCATGTGATTTACATTCGGATGCTTGACAACTGGTTCATATTTATGACGGTTGCACTGTCCTAGGGTCATGTGATCCCTTTTTGCGATCTGACAAGCAAAGTCAATGGGGAAGCGAGAATCCACTTAACAACTGTTATATTTTAATAACTGCAGTGATTCGTTTAACAAATGTGGCAAGAACTGACATAAAATGGGGCAAAACTCACTTAACAAATTTTTCACTTAGCAACATAAATTTTGGGCTCAATTCTGGTCGCCAGTTGAGGACTATCTGTAGTAGTTTTAAAATCAGTCTTATTTTAAAACTGTTTTAAAATTTCCTTTAATATCTTTATAGTCTCTGCTCAATAAACAAGTGATAGCTGTGGCCTGGAGGGCCTTTGCACTTTCCCAGGCGCCCCGTTTTGGGCCTAGTAGGCCTCCCTGCACTTATAACCCCTAATGCAATGCATGTGTGACCCCCCCCATTCACCCACACATGCGCACGTGACCCCCCCCCCCACTCCCCCGTTGCATATGCATGTGTCTCCAGCGGGAAGCGCGCACACATGTGTAGTGGAGCTGAGCTGGGACAGCGACAGAGAGAGCTCTGCATGTTACGTGTGTAATCCAATATCTACATCACAAGCTGTGATTGTATCCTCTTAGCTTCTCCTTCAGTTCAAGAAGCTTATTACCTGTAGTGACCTATATGGTATGAGACCAGATTATTTACAAGCTCCTCTCTACTGAAGACATCCTGCCCATCCCAGCCAGTCTTATAGGCTGAGCTCAGCTCTGGGTCTTTTCCTTGAAATAATGCCTTCTAATAATGCCCCAAAGGTGACCCTTTTCTATGGCAGCATCAACCCTTTGGAATGTTCCCTTCTCCATCCCAATGTTTGGATGCCCCTGATCCATTATAAATGTAATTATTTCCCCAGGTACTGCAGCTGGGATGAGTAAATTTCCACAATGGGAGGTCATGAATGTGAACCTGGTCTCTTATTATTGATACTTGTTTTCGATTGCTATTGTAGAAAAAGGAGACTGAACAACATTCCTGGTCAGCCAGAGACAGTTTATTGCGCAGTTTCAGAACCAGATTTGTATCTGCAATTCTGAACCAAGAAGAGCTCTGATACAATTGCTTTTATACTTTTAACATGACAAAGGATTTGATGAGCACAACAGCTTTCCATATATGGTTAACATATATTTGTTAGGTGACGATTGATACTTTCATCAGTTTTCTATATTACTAAATTCCTACATTGAATTCTAGTACATGAGATCATCTTAGCTAAACATCCTTTATTAATTTTGTGATTGTTGATGCGTAAGTTAATGACCGCTTTGGTTAATAAGTAACTTTTACTTCATATTAATTTGCTTCCGACCGTGACAGCTTGGTCTCTCAGAAGTTATGTATTAACAAAACTGGAATTTAGCTGACTTGGTGAAATTTCCAAACAAGCATATTTCTTTCTTATGATCAAGAGATATAGAGAGCCCTTCAATGTTCATGTAGCTGACCCTATACTATTCCTACATCATTCACATTACTATTTTTATCTTGTAATCTGCCATTGTTGCATTGTTTGAATTAAATAAATAGATAAATAAACCAGCTTTTACAAACAGCAGGCAATATGATACTCTTCCAGATATTTTGTATTTTTACTTTCTGTCAGCATGGCCAGTAGCAAAAAATTGTGCCAGTTGTAGGAACAGATTGCCTGCCCTACTGTATTTTTTAGAGTATAAAACGCACCTTTCCCCCCCAAAAAAGAGGGTGAAAATCTGGGTATGTTTTATATTCTGAATGTAGCCCCGCCTGGCTTCTCAAACAGAGGTTTCAGAGGCTGAAAAAAGCATCAGAAACGAAGCTTCAGAAAAGAAGCCCCCAAACAGAGCTTCAGAAAAGAAGCTCCCAAGCAGAGCCTCAGAGGCTTTTTCTTCTGAAGCTCTGTTTCGGAGGCTTTCAGAGGAAGGAAAAAAAAGGTTTTTTTATGAAACAGTGTTTCAGAAGTTTCAGAGGCAGAAAAAAAAGCAAGGCATAGAGCTCACAACCAAGGAACCTGTTGTTAAAATTCACCTCTGGGAACAGCTGATTGGGGGTATTCCGGGAGGCTGATCCACCTGCCAATCAGCTTTTTTCTTATTTTCCTCCCCAAAAACTAAGGTGCATCTTACACTCCAAAAAATACAGTAAATGATTACTGTATTTTACAAAACATACCTTTTAATAAAATATTTTCAGTACTTGGAAAGGTAATTTTCTCTTCTGTTTTTCATTTATTTTTCTCTATTACAAATTCTTCGGTCTTGCTTAAGCTATCCTAACCAAGAAAAACAAGATAGTGATCAGTCCAACAATATTGGCTAATCTTAACATACATATACTTTTTCATGTACCTCTGTTTAAATAATTTGTAAGTAGTTTTAATGTAATAGGAAAAACAGTTCATTTTTCAAAAATTGAGCTAAAAAATATAAGAACAGAATTATGCAAGATCAATCAATGGGTTGCCACGAATAATCTTATTAGTAAAACATAGCACACAGGATGGCATAGCACACAGGATACATCCTGGAACATGAACACCAAGGCTTGTGATGTTTGTTTGAATTCCATAGATGGCACTTAATTCCGTTTTATCTGGCAATAATGACTTAAAATACATTGATAATTTAAACTGGCTGTTTTAAAGAGTTTTGATGTTCTTTGCTACTTACAGAGTATTTCTGGAAACTCATTCTCTTAGAAGTTAATTTTAGATTTAGTAAATGGTTAGAAAATGAAAAATCAAAACATTTATAGTATCTAATATGTGTTTAAATATACAAATTAAATATTCTATGGTTTGTCAAGAATTATATGTCATTCTTGCTTTGCTTCTGTTCATTCCAGCCACATTTTGAAAATCTTGGTGCTCTTCCAAGTTTTCTGAGGTTAAAACTGATAAGAGCTACATGTGCCAATTGAATTCTTTGTTACTATTTCAAATTGTGGTGGCATCTGTTCAAGAACACCTTTCAATGTCACTCTTTTAATTGAGTTTATATAGGCCCAAGATGTAGCTAGATATATGAGGTTTATTGAAAATCATCTTGAGAGACTGGTTTTATTGAATAAAATACAAACATTATAAGAAAATTCTCTGAGGTCAAATACTTGCCTTGTTTTATTTAAATTTAATTTCATTACAGGCAAAGCAAGTAATTTCCTTATCACATTATATAAACAGGTCTAGATAACATAGAATACACTACCAAATCACTAATAATCCAAGCATCTTTGAAGAATAAGATAGTAAGAATGATTTTATTTGTGTGTCTGTCGGTCGGTCAGTTGGTCTGTATGTATGTATGTATGTATGTATATATGTATCAGTGATGGTTTGCTACCAGTTCTATCCAGATCGGCGTAGCGGTGGTGATGGGAAGCTCCGCCCACCCGCGCCAAACACTTCTGCACATGCGCAGAATTATCGTGCGAGCGAACCAGTAGTGACGGGTTTTGCAACCCACTACTGGTATGTATATATTGTCTGTTCAACTCAACACAAAACAAGACAATTTTTCTAAAAAGGGGACTGAAATTAGAGATTAACAATATAACCTTTGTAAAATAGGACTGCTTTCATTCAATAATTTCTACTTCTCTGATTTTTAGTAGTAGTATTCTGAAATACTTTCATGTTCTGTTTTAAAATATATTTCCAGAATCTTGGGTATTCAGTTTTATTATCCATTGTTCAAGATGTCTATTGTGTTGAAAAATAGATTACCCTTACCAAAAATATTTATTTGACTTTCCTCCAAAAAAATTGTGCTTGGTGGTTCGAGGATATTTAATTCTCTTTACAAACCACTCAGTTGGATGGATTGGCCCTACTATAAATATTTGGTATGCCATTCACATGAATATATTAAGTTATTAAATTCTTTAATACATTCTGCTGTTTTCCAGATCTTACAAAGTAAGATCAGATTGATAAAAAATGCTTCACTATAAATGCAACCTTTAATTATAGAATAAAACAATAGCTGAACAGGCCTAAAATACGTGTTATAATCATAAGGAGATACGACATTTTAATTTGCAAACTGTAGGAGCTGGAATATACTCAACCAGCCAGTAAATTGTAATATACAGTGGGGCAAAAAAGTATTTAGTCAGCCACCAATTGTGCAACTTCTCCCACTTAAAAAAATGAGAGAGGCCTGTAATTGACATCATAGATAGACCTCAACTAAGAGAGACAAAATGAGAAAACAAATCCAGACAATCATATTGTCTGATCTGGAAATAATTTATTTGCAGATTATGTTGGAAAATAAGTATTTGGTCAATATCAAAAGTTCATCTCAATATTTTGTTATATATCCTTTGTTGGCAATGACAGAGGTCAAAAGTTTTCTGTAAGTCTTCATAAGGTTGGCACACACTGTTGCTGGTATGTTGGCCCATTCCTCCATGCAGATCTCCTCTAGAGCAGTGATGTTTGGGGGCTGTCGTTGGGCAACAGGGACTTTCAACTCCCTCCAAAGATTTTCTATGGGGTTGAGATCTGGAGACTGGCTAGGCCACTCCAGGACCTTGAAATGCTTCTTATGAAGCCACTCCTTCGTTGCCTGGGCGGTGTGTTTAGAATCATTGTCATACTGAAAGACCCAGCCACGTTTCATCTTCAATGCCCTTGCTGATGGAAGGAGGTTTGCACTCAAAAACTAGCCCCATTCATTCTTTCCTGTACACGGATCAGTTGTCCTGGTCCCTTTGCAGAGAAACAGCCCCAAAGCATGATGTTGCCACTCCCGTGCTTCACAGTAGGTATGGTGTTCTTTGGATGCAACTCAGCATTCTCTCTCCTCTAAACACGACAAATAGTGTTTCTACCAAACAGTTCTACTTTGGTTTCATCTGACCATATGACATTCTCCCAATCCTCTTCTAGATCATCCAAATGCTCTCTAGCAAACTTCAGACAGGCCCGGACATGTACTGGCTTAAGCAGGGGGACACATCTGGCACTGCAGGATCTGAGTCCCTGGCGGTATAGTGTGTTACTGATGGTAGCCTTTGTTAAGTTGGTCCAGCTCTCTGCAGGTCATTCACTAGGTCCCCCCGTGTGGTTCTGGGATTTTTGCTCACTGTTCTTGTGATCATTTTGACCGCCCGGGGTGAGATCCTGTGTGGAGTCCCGGACCGAGGGAGATTATCAGTGATCCAGTATATCTTCCATTTTCTAATTATTGCTCCCTCAGTTGATTTCTTCACATCAAGCTGCTTGTCTATTGCAGATTCAGTCTTCCCAGCCTGGTGCAGGTCTACAATTTTGTTTCTGTCCTTTGACAGCTCTGTGGTCTTCACCATAGTGGAGTTTCGAGTGTGACTGTTTGAGGTTGTGGACAGGTGTCTTTTATACTGATAACAAGTTCAAACAGGTGCCATTAATACAGGTAATGAGTGAAGGACAGAGGAGCCTCTTAAAGAAGAAGTTACAGGTCTGTGAGAGCCAGAAATCTTGCTTATTTGTATGTGACCAAATACTTACTTTCCATCATAATTTGCAAATAAATTCTTTCCAAATCAGACAATGTGATTGTCTGGATTTGTTTTCTCATTTGGTCTCTCATAGTTGAGGTCTACCTATGATGACAATTACAGGCCTCTCTCATCTTTTTAAGTGGGAGAACTTGCACAGTTGGTGGCTGACTAAATACTTTTTTGCTCCACTGTAAGTAGCAAGCAGTATTTGCCCAAAAAGGAAGTAGCCATGTTTTGGGAGGCAGTCCACATACCCAAAAGACAGTTTTGCTACATTACTGACTTCAAAGGGATCCTATGGTTTTAGACTTAAAATACTTTCATAAAAACAAGTACATAGGTAGATTACTAATGGCATATTTGCCTCTGTGGAGTTACTATTTTAAATTTAGATAGCTGTAATAAACATCTTTTAATGGACTCAGAAATTAGACTTAATAGAAGAGTTATAGAAGTGTCTGAAACAAACATTCCAATTCATGTAATGTATGTTAGCTACTTTGCAAAAATACTATTCTAAATCTATGAACTCTAAAAATTTGATGGATGTGGATGGGTGGACAGACAGATAGACAGGCAGTCAGACAGAACAGAACAGACATTTACAGTCCCCAGGCCATAGCGGGCCCTTTGGCTGTCCCTATGTGAGGTCAATTGGAAATTAGAAATCAAATGTAAATAAATGTATACCATGCATACAATACAACTGCACTGTTTTTATTTTGAAGGTGACTGCTATTTTTTTTTTCAATTTTATGTATGTGTGTGCATGCATGCCTATGCACCTTCACCTGTCCTGTTGGTTTGGCCCTCCACTACAATCTCAATTTCTTACGTGGCCCCTTGGAAAAATTAATTGCCCACTTCTGTTTAAAACATTGGTCTTGGAATTTCATCCCCCCCCCCCCCCCCCCGTTCTAAATGCAATGTCTTGCAGAGAGGCCATTCTGGCTAAGCCTATTTGCTCCCTGTCACAATGTAAAATATTCAGATAGTATAAATATGTTTTGCATACTTTTAAAGGCCTGAGAATGTTAACAATTTCTCTACCATTTAAATCATATCTTGCCGCACTGTTTAACTTTTGAAGTGAAAACTGGAAGTTATTTTAAAAAACATTTTAAACAGTTTTACTAAATTTACTAAATAAAGAATTCTTAGGTATATTTTGGAGATTTGTGTTTTATAAATATTTGTGTACCACAGACCTTATTTAAGAGCATGATTGTTGAACTATAATGGTTTTGAGATATGAACATGTATAAACATATTTTCATTTTTCTTTTCTTCTTTCATAGGCAAACAATATGGGTGTAGGTGTAATTGGTATCATTGAATGCAACTTTCTGAAACCAACTCATAATAAACAGGACTTTGATTATACCAATGAATATAGGTAAATGTTTATTTTATCTGTATAAAAGAGCTTCAGTGCATGTTAAATATTCATATTTATAACACTAGGTATTATACCAAGCTGGATAAATTGAACTTCATGCCAGATGGGCCCTACCTTCTCTGTGTTGAGTAAGGATGTGTCTGTTTAACTTTTCATACAAGTAGAAGATGTCATGCGTTGCTTTATCAGGATTTTTGATACTTAACCAGATAAAAGTGCCCTTCCACTCTGAAATGATTTAGTGCCTTGTTTGTTTGTGTGGTAGTACTAAAAGAGAGACCAGCATACTGCATGTTTATCTTATTCAGATGTATTTGCATACTTATATAAATGAGTGCACATATTGTAGGTGTTTCAGAAAGGCTATTTGGAGGGGGGGAAGCTTTAGACTTCTATCTAGAACCAGTTCTCAATAGCCAATTTGGCATAGTGATTAAAGCCATTGATAAGAAACCAGGAAACTGTGAGTTCTAGCTTTGCCTTAGACATGAAGCCAACAGGCCAGTCATTCTCTCAGCCCTAAAAATAAAACAATGGCAAGCCACTTTCAGAAATGTTGCCCAGAAAACTACTTAGATGTGTCCAAGCAATCACCAGGAATCAAAACTGACTGAAAGGCATAAGAAAAAAAATGCTACCAGTAACTTGATGGTAAAACACTGATGGCCAATGAATAAGAAAAAAATGCCTCCTTTTCTCTGGGGAGGAATATGCCATCAAATATATTCACTCGTTGGACATTTGAGTCAAAATCATTGCTTTTTTATTCTCTTTTTCATTTCTGAATGATATATAATTATACTTGCTATTTAAGTTATATTATGAATTTTAAAATAGCCTTTCTTGTTCATTAGGCGTACAATACATGCTCTTGGTGAAAAACTTAATGATTATTGGAATGAGATGCAAGCAAAGAAAACAGACTATCCCCTGGAAGTATTAGTTGAAGATATACAGTAAGTTTTTATAAACAAAAATCTTTCCATAATACTTCTTGGATTGCATAATTATAAACTATAGTTGTACTTTTCTAGGTTTTATATAGCTGATAATTTGTTACAGGAAACGGCCTGATCAGACCTGGGTTCAGTGTGATATTTGCCTAAAATGGAGGAAGCTTCCAGATGGAATTGATCACTTGCCAGAGAAATGGTATTGTTCATACAACCCTGACCCTCAGTTCAGGTAAAATAGGCAGAAATGAATAACATTTTTAGGTATAATGTTATCTGGATCAAAATTAACAATATCTTACTAATTTTTAAAATTAGAAATTGCAATGTGCCTGAAGAACCTGAAGATGATGATTTAATACCATATGAGAAAACACATAAAAAAAAGTGAGTACTCAACAAGAAATTTGAAATGTACTTTCATGTATCTTAAAAGCACTTCTTAGAATGTGAAAAGGCATAGTCACCATAAATTATATTCACTCTGCAATTTAATATTGGTTTATTTCATTTGCCCCTCTATAATAGATGTAGAATTCAGGCAAATTATATAGGGTTTAACTATGCTTCAGTGAAAGTGATCAAGATAACTATGTATACTTTTATTAAATATTTTAATTATAGTGATTAAAAACTAATACAAACTAAACTCGAGAGAAAGTAAAGTAAAAAAAGTAAACAATACAAAGAAACAAAAAGAAAACAGTGGAAAAAAGTACAGATGGTTCTCAATTTAAGACTGCAATTGGACTTGAGATGATGCAACTGTTGTCAATACATCCAAACACCCACATTTTGATCATATAATCAACAGTAGTAAATACAAAAACAGGTTGTAAGTCACTTTTTTCAGAGCCATCCTAACTTTGAACAGTCATTAAATAAATGGTCATAAGTTACTTCTTGTAATAATCTACTTCTTGTAATAAAGAAGTAACTTCCAATCTTTTATCATAAGTTCAGTATGATACTTCATAAATAAGTTTGATACTAATCATAAGTATAATACTACCTAAACAAGTTTGGTGGCTTTTCACCACCTATAAGGTTACAAATACACTTAGTCCTCGATTTATAACAGTTCTCTTAATGACTGTATGAAGTTATAAGGGCACTGAAAAAAGTGACTTACGACCATTTTTCACACTTATGACTGTTGCAACATCCCCATGGTCATGTGATTTACATTTGGATGCCTGACAACTTTTTTTAAAAATTTGATTTATATGCCGTCCTTCTCCGAAGACTCGGGGCAGCTTACAATGTGATAAGCAATAGCCTTCATACTTCTGTATATTTATACAAAGTCAGCTTATTGCCCCCACAAACTGGGTCCTCAATTTACCTACCTTAGAAAGGATGGAAGGCTGAGGCAACCTTGAGCCTGGTGAGATTCGAACATGGAGTAATTGCAGACAGCTGGGTGTTAATTAGGGTGCTTAGTCTGCAGAACTATCCAGGCTCCTTATTCACATTTATGACAGTTGAAGTGTCCCAGGGTCATTTGATCACCTTTTGCAACCTTCTGACAAACAAAATCCATGGGGAAACCAGATTCACTTAACAACCGTGTTACTAATTTAACAACTGCAGTGATTCACTTAACAAATGTGGCAAGAAAAGTCGTAAAATGAGGTAAAACTCACTTAACAAATTTCTCACTTAACAACATAAATGTTGAGCTCAGTTGTGGTCATAAGTTGAGGACTATCTGTAGACATCTCTTCTTCCCATAAACCATCCCATAAGACATCAAAATTTTGGTAGTATTGGCAAAAAGTCCATGTAGGGTTGCAAGAATTTTATAAAACATGGCCTATTTTAAACTTCACAAAATAAACCAACTTCATATTCCTTCTTTTTACATCTGGAAATCTTAATCTTCAATTCATTTAAAATTGTCATAGAATTTAAACTTTTTTCAATTCTTTTTTGTCCCATCCCATAGGTTTCTACAAGGCTTTAACAAGCCTCATTTATAAATCCAATATAAAGCAACTGAGCATGTCAAAATAGAACACAAGTATCCTGCATCATAATGTTAAAGAGTATATTTGAGTGTATATAATAATATTTTTTGTATCAAACAGAGACAGAGAGAAATTAAAGAAAAGACTGGAGTATAGCCAACAGGTATGTAATTGAATACATTAAAATATATGTATGTATGTTTATTTTTATTTTAAACAATACCATCAATGAATATGTGCATTCAAAAAGGCAAATTCTTCCTGCAGAAAGTTACTGATCAAAAAATCGGGTTGGACTCAGGGAATGAATGAGGGGATGCATGAGAGGTTTGCTGCAGGGAGGGTGCGAGAGAAGTGGGGAAGTTACGTGGGTGCACAACTGGCCAATGTGGTGCAAGCACAGAGTGGCTGAAAGAGGGCACATGGATCGGGAGTCCTCAGCAACTTATTATCTTCCCTGCAAGCTTCTGCACTGATTTTCTGGGGAAGCCACAAGAAAAGTTGCAAATGGCAACAATGTGATTGCAGGGCACAGCAACCTGCAAAAAGAAAGGGCCTGGTGGCTCAGGAGAATAAAAGCATTGTGATTAACACCAGCTGTCTGCAATTCCTGTAAGTTCGAATCTCACCAGGCTCAAGGTTGACTCGGCCTTCCGTCTTTTGTAAGATAGGTAAAATGAGTTTGTGGGGGCAATAAGCTGACTTTGTATAAATATACAAAAGTATGAAGGCTATTGCTTAATGCATTGTTAGCTGCCCTGAGTCTCCGGAGAAGGGCGGCATATAATTCAAATAATAAAAAAAAACAGTCATGAGAACTGGTTGCCAAGTACTCAGTTCATGATCATGTGACCAGAAGATGATGGGATGGCCTGAACTGTGAGCATATCTTCATTGCTGTCATAACTTCAAATGGTCAAGGAACAAATGGTCAAAGGTCATGGACTATCTATATTTACAGTTGTGCTCATAAGTTTACATACCCTGGCAGAATTTATGATTTCTTGGCCATTTTTCAGAGAATATGAACAATAACACGAAAACTTTTCTTTCACTCATGATTAGTGTTTGGCTGAAGCCATTTATTATCAATCAACTGTGTTTACTCTTTTTCAATCATAATGACAACAAAAACTACCCAAATGACCCTGATGAAAAGTTTACATACCCTGGTGATTGTGGCCTGATAACATGTACACAGGTTGACACAATCTGTTAATGGCTGTGGGAATGGTTATTAAAGGTAGCCATCCTCATCTGTGACTTGTAATTAGTGTGTGTGCATAAAAGGTCAATAAGTTTCTGGCCTCCTGACAGACCCTTGCATCCTTCATCCAGTGCTGCACTGACCTTTCTAGATTCTGAGTCATGGGGAAAGCAAAAGAATTGTCAAAGGATCTGTGGGAAAAGGTAGTTGAACTGTATAAAACAGGAAAGGGATATAAAAAGATATCCAAGGAATTGAGAATGCCAATCAGCAGTGTTCAAACTCTAATCAAGAAATGGAAAATGAGGGGTTCTGTTGAAACCAAACCACGGTCAGGTAGACCAACTAAACTTTCAGCCACAACTGCCAGGAAAATTGTTCGGCATGCAAAGAAAAAACCCACAAATAACTTCAGGTGAAATACAGGACTCTGAAAATATGTGATGCGGCTGTTGCAAGTTGCACAATAGACACTTGAAGAAAGATGGGCTGCTTGGTCAAGTTGCCAGAAGAAAGCCATTACTATGCAAATACCACAAAGTATGCCGCTTACTTATATGCCGAACAGCCTAGAGACAAGTCTCAAACCTTCTGGCACAAAGTCATTTGGAGTGATGAGACCAAAATTGAGCTTTTCAGCCACAACCATAAACACTACATTTAAAGAGTCAACAAGACTATGATGAAAAGTACACCATTCCTACTGTGAAACACGGAGGTGGATCGCTGATGTTTTGGGGATGTGTGAGCTATAAATGCACAGGAAATTTGGTCAGAATTGATGGCACGATGAATGCAGTATGTTATCAAAAGATATTGGAGGACAATTTGCATTCATCAGCCTGGAAGCTGCGCATGGATTGTATTTGGACATTCCAACATGACAATGATACTAAACACAAGGCCAAGTCGACCTGTCATTGGCTACAGCAGAATAAGGTGAAGGTTCTGAAGTGACCATCTCAGTCTCCTGACCTCAATATCATTGTGCTACTCTAGGGAATCTTAAATGTGCAGTTCATGCAAGATAGCCCAAGAATTTACAGGACCTGGAGGCTTTTTGCCAGGAAGAATGGGCAGCTTTACCATCTGAGAAGATAAAGAGCCTCATCCACACACAGCACAAAAGACTTCAAGCTGTCATTCATGTTAAAGGGGGAAATACACAGTATTAAGAACTGGAGTATGTAAACTTGTGATCAGGGTCATTTGGGTAGGTTCTGTTGTCATTATGATTGAAAAAGAGTAAACACAGTTGATTGATAATAAATGGCTTCAGCAAACACTAACCATGAGTGAAAGAAAAGTTTTCATATTATCATTCATATTCTCTGAAAAATGCCCAAAAAATCATAAATTCTGCCAGGGTATGTAAACTTATGAGCACAACTGTATATTGTCATAAAAATATCCCAATAAAAAACCAAAGAGGAAACCACAAGCAATAAATCTTACTTTAAGATCAAAGGTTTATTCATTAGCAATTTGGAACATGAACAACCATCATAGCCATGTAATTCCAAACTTACATTATTAAACCATTGCAATGGGGTCCAATGACACATAGTACGTCCTACAAGGACTGCTATTGGGCAAAGGACACTATTCTCATCTCAAGCCACATTAATTATACCTTTTTTTACTGACATACGCCTTCCATAGTTTCACTTCCTTGTTCTTTCTTACATTCTTACTGACCGTCACTGTTTGCAAACACCCATGTATATCTCAAACCTCTATCCATCATCTACTTTCAGTTTCCTATTTCTCACAGTTTCAATGTTCTGATTCCAAATATATCTCAAAACCATGTACTTAGCAGAAAATGCAGCACACAAGTCAGCACATTAGAAATATGTCTGGTACATCTTGCAATTATGTTAGTTTAAAACTTTAATTCAGTGAGGCCTGCAAGCCCACTCTCAGGCCTTACTACCTGCAACTTTCCAATGGATATATTTCTCTTCTCATAATATGTATAAATATATTCATTGAATATTTTATGTTCTATTTGACATCTAATTGAAACAGTTGTGAGATAAAAAATAAAGTAATTAATTAACCTGGTATCATAGTGTTCTAGTTATATACCACCACTTTAAAGGGAAATACCTTGAGAAAAAGTGATTCTAATTGTTATGAAATGATGCATTTTCTACAGATGTATACTGAAATGTATTTGCAAACAAAATCTGCCTTGTCAAACACATCTCCAGCAATGGATGAAAGTATTCCAAGATTGCACGTAGAAACTTCAAATACACCTCTAAACAGGCCTCTAAATGTATCAGATTCATCAGTATCTTCTCCACATTCAGATTCTGAAAAAAGGTCAGTACATTTATTTTTTTTATGCAACTTTTATACTACTTCAATCATGTACTGGTTGTACACAATATTTAACTGATACATTTAATTGATACATTTAACTATGTATCAATATACTTCACACATATTTTAACACAATTTATAATTACAGTAGTCTTCAAGGTACGAACCTATTGGAGCCTGCCCATTAGGTTCATAAGTCACAAAATTTGTCAAATGAATCAGACTTTTTAAATTTTAAAATCAAATTCATTAGTTGAATCAAATGGTTCATTAAGTGAACAATGATCTGATTTACTATTTCCTCAGATTCATTAATTGATTGCTGCCATCATTAACTGAACTGAGAGGCTTTCCCATTGACCACCCATCTGCTGATCCTGGTGCAGTCTTAGGCTAAGGAACTAAATTGCCTCCAAGGATGCTTGCAGAACTCTTCAATTGCAGTTGCTTTTTTAAAAAAAAACTTTGTTGCTAATCAGCTCAAGCTTCTTTAGACAGCTGCCCAGAGGGTGGGATGGGGTGGTAATTTACAGAACTCTCAGATTGCTTTAAAAAAGAACAAGCCACTTTTCACTAATTATCTTAAACTGCTCCAGCCAGGCACTGAGGGAGATGGGGATTTACAGAACTTTCAGCTTGCAACAGTAACAGATATGGAAGGGACCTTGAGGTCATCTAGTGTAACCCACTGCTCTCACAAGAGAGTATTTCTAAGAAAAGCCTATCCAGTCTCTTCTTAAAAGCTTCCAGTGATGGGGCACTCATAATTTCTGGAGGCAATTTAAATTTAAAACCTACATTATTGTATACGTAGTGTATACGGTAATATACACTAATCTCCAAAATAACAGCAAGGGAACACAACATTATTGAATGCTTTGTTTAGATGCTGGCTAGCATTTCTACAAGCAGTTTCAAGACAGATGCAAACAAACTTTATTTTTGCAAAGTACTGTACTTAGAAACACAATAGTTTGCAAAATATAGTACATAAAAAGCAGAGCAGTTCCCAAAATGCTTGCAAATAAACAGTACAGTACTATAGAATAACAAGAAAGAATATTTTAAAATACTTAGAAGCAATTCTAGCCCTAGTAATCAAAGCCCACATGGCAAAAAACAAGCAAACTCGCCGCTGCGTCGGCTGCAAAAAAACACTGGATCTTGTTTGGCCATGTCCCCAAGGACAAAATTTCCTTCCAGCTTCAGGAAATTGCATAGCACAGGCAAGTCACAGAGTTAGTAATAGCTGCCACTGCAGCAGTGACTGAATCCAAGTCACATGGCCACAGAGGCTTCTTTGACTGCACTTTTGAATTTCCAACATAAGTACCCTTTCTGAAAATTCGCTAAATGAACATTAAATGAACATTCTTACCTGGGGATTACCTGAATTTCCTAATGTAACTTGATATAGCATTGATGACTCCCTATCTCTGTCAAAATAGTAATGTAATCTCTGAAAGCCTACCAAGATTCCATGTTTCTGGAAGAGGAAAGGGAAAACCCTTACCTTATTAGTATATGATTTGAGCCAAGTTTATTGTAACTGCAGATGAGGTGGGGATGGAGATACAAAGTTCTATCTACTAATAGGGCATCAGGAGAAACTTTATTTAATGATCTTTTGAACTTACACGATAAGCACCCCCTAACATTTATGAACAAATCCCAAAATTATGAATATTGCAGCACCATAGCAGTTGTTCATCTTTGCAAATGACCACAAAGGCAACATTCACCCTGCCTATCTCCTCCCACCCCCTGGCCAGGTCTTCACAGGTACTTCACCTGTGGAGACTGACTTACCTTGCAAAGATCTCCTGTCTGCCCTGGTTTCTTTGCCTGCATAATAGAAAATAGAGGCCTAATGTACTGTGAGGTCACATTATATTGTTGTGACCTAGGCCCAAGTAGTTATTACCAGACACAATCAGTTCTAAACAAACATATTTTATTAAAAAGCTGAGAATTACTTCATTCTCAGCTTAGTCCAAATTAATTCCAAAACAAATCCTTCATAAACAGTCCTTTGGCCTTATCACAAACCTTTGTTTTCTTTGGCATCCTGCCAGAGGCTTTTCTTGGCAAAACCCAATGAACTTCAGAAGCAAGAGACGCCAACAAGAAATAAATGTAGCAACGTTGCTTTCCTACAAAGATCCCAAGAACCGTTGCTACTCTTTTAAACCTTCTGGGAGAGACCAATCGTCTCCTGGCCTTACTCCTGAGTCGTCGCTTTTGCTTTAGCTGCTCTTGCCTTCTGGCAGCTCTTCGCATGCGTGCGCTAGGAATAGGCTCCTCCTGTTCCTCTGCCTCTCTGCTATCTGCCACTGGAGGCTCCGGAGTCCACACATCACCCCTAGATGGCCCTGGCCCCATCTTTGCCTCTGACACAGAGCCCTCATCCGGGCCTTCCCTGACTCCAGGACTGGCCTATTGTCCCCCTCAGCCTCCTCACTGTCCAACTCCGCTGCCAGCTCTTCAGGCTGCTGGTGGACCACAACAGATATCAGTAGTGCGAGATCTTGTGTAATTGTGCACTTCAGGCCTTTATTCTCTCTGAATTGAGGCCTGGATGTTTGCAAACAGAGGGCCTTCAGGCCTTCCCTCCATTTGCCATTTCCTTGGCGAAGCCTGCAGGGAGATTGCATTCCTGTAGGCTTCAGCAGCCCTTTCCAAAAAGTCTTTGTTGGCACCAGGTAGAGAGGTGCGTCCCTCCGAAGCCCTATTCCTAGAGGCAAAAGCTTTTTGCAAAGGACTGCCAAAGCCTACAGGGATGCAATCCTCAAGCACTTTGCTGAAGAGATAGCAGCCTGAGAGACTGCACAGCTGCGCGCAGTCTCTTGGGCTGCTTTCTTGTGCCGGAGACCTTGTCGAACTCTTTGCTGCCGAGAAATGAGGGAGCAGGCAAAGAAACAGGCTGGAGAGGAGACAGATCTTCATAAGGTCACCCAATGCGGCAGGATCGGGGGGGGGATTGTGGAGATCCCAGGGGAGGGAGAATGAGGTATCTGTGGGTCAGGGAGACCTTGGGTGGTCTGAAGTAGGTGGCCTGTTCCCTCACTAGTCCCACCCACGGCCTTCCCCAACCCAAGATACCTTATATTCACTTAACTGCACATTCGCCCATGAATTAAATTAGTGAATGTGTGGATGAAAGCAGGAAGTGATGTCGTTCAATGTACAAGATTCACTCCCACGAATTCTTGATTTATGGATGAAATGGGCAGGCTCCATTACATTCGTAACTCAAGGACTACCTGTACAAGTAGTACACAAGCAGTTATATTTTCCATTAACTGAACGTTCTGGGTATTGTCAAGGCCATGTCATATAAAGTAAATTACAGCAATCAACAGTAATTTGACAAGTATCAGTAACTCTGCTCAGGCAATATTATCCAAGTTGCCACAGCTTTCATCTGCTCATCCACAGATCTGTTCATTTGGGGGAGGACAATCCTGTAAAGGGGCAAAGTTGCTACAGTTCTAGGGCTAGCAGGCTTCTGAATGAGTGGTCAAGCTATTTTCTTTGACCTGAGTCTAGAGACCAAGCCTCTTCAGTGCACAGATCAACATATCTCTCCAGGCAACTAGCACCTCTCCCATCCATAAAGAGGCATTAACTACCAATATGCAGCTGCTTGTCCTTTCTGTAAGTGTGCGCCAGTTGCAAGAACCTTTCAATGTATTATTTTATTTAAATGGACTTTCTATTTAAAGCAATACAAAAGAATACAATGTTACTTTTAAAAGTGTTGGTGTAATACACATCTTGCTGTTTCTGCAGGCTTAAACGAAAACATTCTAATTCTGATGTACCACTACAAATTAAGATCACACGGGTGACTAGCCAAGCATTTGAGAACAAAAAAGATGAGGATGACAATGATGTCATCATTTTGGAGGACAACAGTACTCCAAAGCCTGCAACAGAAGAATGTGACATCAAAATAGTAAAAGTTGAAGGTGGTGCCAATTTGGATTATATTGGTGATAATGAAGAAGATTCCAAAAGCAAAGATGCTTGTTCAGAAGTAGAATGTACAAAAGGAACTGCAGCCACACAAACAGAAGTAGAGTGGCTTGCAGTAAAAAAAGAAGAGGAAGAGGTCAGTGTTGAAAAGAATCAGCTATCCAGATCAGAGCCTGAATTGACCATATCAGAGCCTGCTGGCGTTTCCAAGTCTGCTTTGGGAGATGTGGACAGCAAAATAAATGAATTAAATATTCAGTTGCAATTGGCCAAAAAAGAAAAAGAAAAATATGAAGAACAGTGTAAAGTGTTGTTCAGAGAAGTGAAAACATTAGAGCAAAAAATTGTGGAAATGAATGATAAACACATGAAAAAGGAAGTGTGCCATCAGTCAACAGAAACAAATAGCATTCTATCAGATGATGAACTAGAAAAAATTAAAGGAAAAAGTCCAGAGGAGATTTTGATTCTCTATGAGCAGGCACTGAATGAGATTAAATGGTTGAAAAAACAATGTACTATACTACAGAATTTAAAATCTGAATGCACTAAGTGTAGAAACAATGAAAGTAAAACTGAAGTCGACGAGATGGCTGTCCAGCTGGATGATGTTTTCAGACAGCTGGAGAAGTGCAGTATTGAAAGAGATCAATATAAAAATGAGGTAAGTTTTACAAATGCATATGTAATAAAGCAAAGTTGATTGTAGTTAATTTTTTCTCAGTTTTTGCAATTATTGTAATACTGTTATGTTTATGTTTTATGTTTATTATATTTATATACCGCCCTTCTCCCGAAGGACTCGGGGCGGTGGACAGCCAGCAAATAAAATACAAAAATACTGCATTTTTTATTTTGTTCCATCAAATATTTCTGTGGTAGGATTGATGCATTGTATCTTAATTTAATCTCAAGATGCATTTGTCCTGTACCTTGTGTATAACACATTTATTTTTCTGAAGATTCCATTATTAATTATTTCTACTTCAGTGGGTTCTGTCAAGCCACCATATCTGATAGAAACAAAAAACTAGTGTGTTTTCCCGAAAATACAACCTTCCCCGAAAATAAGCCTTAGCCTAATTTCATGCCTGCACCTAAAATAAGGCCTAGTTAAGCCCTGCCCATCATCTGGTTGTACAAGGTGGGGCGAAGCTCAGCTGTAAAAATCAAGTGGAATGAGGGTGGAGGAGGAAACACAGGAGGTGCAGAGCTGTCTAATGCACCCCACGTTGGCTTACTTGAGGGCCCCGTAGCCTTGCTGAAAGCAGCTGAAGGGCTTGAACACCACATTTTCAGCTGCTTTCCGCATCACTTGGTTTTCCACCCCATACCCGCCAGGCTAGTCTGGTCTGGTGGGGGGGGATTGTCTTCCACCTTCTCCACTGTGCCACGAACCACTACACTAAAGCATTCGGTGCTGAAACGCCCCACCAGTCAGGCACTGAAGCGCCACCACTGCCACCACAGTGATCTGATCCAACTGCCACTGCAGTGATCTGATCCAATCTCTATACACTGATATGGCAAGATTAATATTTTGGCCAAAATTCAAACAGCTCCTTGTGGCTTCCCTCTTTTAAAAAAAACAACAGTAAATTAGATTCCATATTTCAGTCTGCATTTGTTCAACTTCTGAATGTTGGAAGGCAAGCAACCAACAAAAAAAAGATTGTGTCTGTCAACCTACCTATCTTTAACCTTTGAAAGTCATCTGAATTGTATTTAAACAAAAACAAAAGTTCAATATGCAATACTGTATTGGATGATACTATATCAGTATATAGTATTATAGTCCAGTACTTTCGACATATTTATGACTTCAACTCCCTTCAGCCTTAGTCAGACTATGAAAGACAGAACTGTTAATACTTATTTTTAAAAAACCTGGAGAGCATCTGGTTACTTTCGTCAGTTCTTTGTTTGGGCCTTTATATTTATATACAATAGAACTTATTTGGTCTTCTTTAATGTAAATAATCAGAAGACTATACCATAAAAATATATTGGACATTCATTTATTGTAGGGTTTTTGTTTTGTTTTGTTTTTGCATGACATCCCACTAATAACATCCCATTCTGTTGCTGGGTGTTTTGTGCATTGTATTCAAAAATTTAAAGCCAGTGATCTAGCAATTAACACTAACAACAGTAATATATTAAACTTGCTCCCCCAACTTATATGTATTTATCTGTGCAAAGCCTTCAAAAAAGATACTTCATAATGCATATAAGTATGGTACATACTCTTTCTGAATTGTAAAAATAGCTGCATTGTTTGCAAAACTTGCATGCAAACTTTCAGAAGCTGCTACTATGAAAAAACTTAGTCATAATAATAATAACAACTTTATTGTCATTGTATGTGTATACACAGTATATCCATACAACGAAATTCACTTAGCACCCAAAGACCAGGTCCAACACATATAACAATCTCCAAACACATTCCCATCCACCACAAATTCCCCACCCCTAAACCACTCAAATACCCACACAACAGACCAAGTAATGCTATCCAACAGCTCACTGATGGTGGCCCTTTAGTTCATTGTTGAGTGCAATTATAGCTCTGGGATAAAAACTATTCAGAAAACGTGTCGTAAGCATTGCAAACCTTTTGAAGATTTTGCACAATCAGAAATATGCATAGTTTAAATACACAGTTTTAAATCTTTTGAATTGAAAGTTTTGACCTATTTCTTTCAGATTGAAGTCCTGGAAGTGGAAAAAAACCAGTTGCATTTTCAGTGTGACGAGCTAAAAGCAGAAATTGGACAGTTAAAAGCTTCTGTTCCACAAATGGTTGCACGAACAAATGATTCTGTAGCGAGTAATCTTGAAGAACCTGTAAATTATTCTGATGGGGAAAGGTAGATATTTTTATATCCATGGAAAATCATATTAAAATCTTCATTAATACCTGAAACTTCTATCTATTCCAGTGGTTCCAAATTCTATGTATACTTGTGGTCCGCAGATGCCTGGGGGACCATGGTCATCATGAGGTCCATGAAGGCTTGAATAAATGTTATGATTTAAATCTTAACATTTAAAAGTGAAGAAAAGGTTGAGAACCACTGACTCCATTATGATTTTCACCTAAAATTTTACCTCCTTAATCTTAGCTGTACCTATCCACGAATCTGCTAGGAGTGGGCAATATATTGTGACTTAAAGCTTTTCAAATTCAGAATATTCAGCAATGGCTCTTATTTGAAACATCTGTTTTGATCAGTTTTAAGTATTTTGAATTGAAAATAGTATAAACTAAATGTTTTGCACTGTACTATGATCAGTCAAAAGAAACACCATTTGCATTCTGAGTTATACTCTTAAGTATTGAAGTGGTTTAAGCAGGTCACATCTCACAATTTTTGCCCTATGTGTCTGAAAGTGCTAAACAAAACTCCTAGTACACTTTGTCAAAATTTTTGGAATATCTGAAACTTTGTTTTAAAGAGCAGAGCAATTCTTACTCATTTTAGTTCAGAACTAAATTTATTCAAAGCTCTTTTCTGTTCAGTAACCACATTGCCAAGATAAACTTTAACATGGGGTACTTTAATATACCTTAAAAGAAGGTAACGTGGGGTACTTTAGAATACCTTAAAAGAATAAAGGAAAAAATAAAATGCTCAGGAAATATATTAAGTGTTGAAGTTCTATGTACAATTGTATGTAAAATGTTTTAACTAATGTACTCGATGTTGTCTTTCTGTAGCCTGAAGTTGCGATCACTGCGAGTTAATGTGGGACTGCTACTGGCAACAATAATGCCCGATCTTGACCTGAAACAAGTGAACTATGACGTTGATGTAGTTGATGAAATTCTAGGACAAGTTGTAGAGCATATGAATGAAATCAGCAGTGCTTAATGAATTCTCCACCGCCATATCATGCTTTGCTCAAAATTGTACACTATTGTGAAGCTTCAAATCTGCAAAAAAAAAAAAAAATCATTTAAGGATTAAATATATTCTTGAAATGTTGCAGCTGGATTTTCAAAGTGTTAATAGTGCCACACAAAAAAATGAATGTCTCCAATGAAGACATTGTGGAGGGATGGAAGAAACTTTTTCTTTATTCTTGTGGTTATGACAATAGCTGTGGCAGATAGCAGCTCCTGAAAGCAAGATCTGTGAAGGGACTGTAGACACGTTGCTTTCTGGGGTTTGTGGAGATATAGAAGGACACTTGTCATTGCCAAAAGAAAACTTGGATTTCTTTTGTATTTTATTTAGCATAGCTGGTGAAAATCAAAATGTGCATGTGTGATACTATTAACAGAAAGACAGATTTAACACCATGTCTAATTTTATCCTAATTTCAAGTGCTTCAAATACCACTACAGGTGCATTGTAGTACCCCTTTTGAATTTTCAGCATTTGTTATAGATATATTTAATTTTTATAACACATTCAGAAATAAACCACAGATACCACAGATACTATAAATGGTGTTATATACCTTTTTAAACTTTCTTTAAAAAAAACACTGGCAATTTTGTCTAGTAGCATTTCCCCCAAATTATTAGTATTTTATAGTGGCCTATGAGTATTTCTGAGTTTTGATACCTGATGATGTATTATAAATACTAATTAAGAGTATTGCATAATGATTATTACACTATCAGATTATGTTTTGTTGAATAAATATGAGTGTTTTATCGAAATAAGTTTGAAGGATTTATTTTTCCCCACATTCTTTTTCTTAACTTTATTGGTTATATGTTCATTATTCACATTATTGTTTGATAATTGAATGTACTGTAAAGTCTGAGTAAAATAAATCTTGTCTGTATGGAAAACATTATTTAAATTTATACTGTACATTTACATTTTGAAGAAAAGTAATTTTGTACTAAATGGTGAAAAACATTCTCATGTTCTGCGTGACAGGAACAAATACATTTTTTCTAATAATAAATCACACACACATATTGACCTGTGTTTCTTTTTCTATGCAATCCAATAAAGGGGGGGGGGGGCAATTGTAAAAGCTTTTAGGATTCTGTCAATAGGGCAACTTCCCAAAAAGAAAACAGATTTAAATTTTGTGTTGAGGAAGAAGCTTACAAAGGATTGAGTTCATAAATGAATTGGAGAGCAGTGAAGGAAAAACATGGAGAATTTCTTCAGCCATTCCAGAACTCTGCCGACTGCTCAATTCTCAAGCTTCCCTTCTTGCTGTTCCAGGGTACGTGAGCAGTGCCAAATTGCTAAGAATTGGAAAAGTGCACAAGTAGTACTTGTTTAGTGACTGCCATTCTTTCCAATGAAATGTTCATTATCAATATAGTTGCTAAGCACACCACATAAGAGTCTGGGAAGATCATGGGATGCTGCCATCTCATTCAGACTATGTGTGTCACCTGTATCCCCACCCCCAGGGGTGAAATGTTCCGGATTATGACTGCCTGGTGTAGGTTTGGAGAACTGGTAGCAAGCATCCCTGACCCCCACCCCCACCCCAATCCCTAGCTGAGCAGCGCAATATCAGAGGCTTTTTTTCTTTATTTTTAAAAGTATTTTTTTCTACAATCTCTTTGGTTGCTTTTAAAAGTAAAAAAAAGCCTCTGATGATCCCCTGCCTCAGCTGGGATCCTCAGAGGCTTTTAAAAGCATTTTTAACAATCTTGTATGCTTTTAAAAGTGAAAAAAAAAAGTTGGTCAGGCCCACCCCCTCAGATTACCAGCACCCCCACCAAGCCACGCCCACAGAACCAATAGTAACAAAATTTACATTTCACCACTCCCCCCCCCCCCTCTTTTTTTGTCCACTGGTACGATAGAAATTGTCTAAACAAGCTATCTGCCAGCTGATAGTTCCACAGCAGTTTTTCCCTTAAAAATGTAAAGGGCAAGAAAAAGGTCTTTCTTGAGGCGGATATGCTGCAAGTCATACACTAACCACGCATTACGTTTTAAAAGAATTAGGTATCCATTTATAGTGAAGCGCACAATACCTGTAAATTCTGCAATAGATTAACGATGCTACCCATTCAGTCAGAGGAAGCGGAATAAAACCTAGTTGAGAGGAAAGCTGACGGACAGAAGAAGCGGGGCGCGTACAGGGCGCTAGGTGGCGTTCTTTCGACCCCCTAACCAGAAAAGTATCCGAGCGACCTGCTCCTTCGGGACGCCCAATGACTCCAACGCGCAGACGCGAGCGCGGGAACCTGAATTAGTTTTGAAGGGCAACTGGACCTCTTTGCCGGTTCTTTTTGCAGGTATGACCCGGGTGGGGGTGGGGGGATAAAAAAGTGGCAGACCCGAAAGGTAAAACTCTGAGTCAGGAGCACGAAAAAACGGGTCTCTCCTTTGTGCCGAGAAGGGGCGGGAAAGCGGCTTGGGCACAGTAGGAGGGAAACTCTTACACGGAAACTGTCATAAAGGGATGCGTCCCTGGTTTGTGCTGGCTCGGTAGGTTCGGGGAAAATTTTCCTTTTTTCTGGACAAAAGTAGGTGCGCTGTGTTTCTTGCCGAAAGGTTAAGATGTGGGAAACCAAAGGTTTGTTTTAGATTAAGTAAGAGTCCCTTCCCAGTATATAGCGCAAGAAAGTAGATCTTCAGACTCAGATAGTCGCTGCTCTTCCTTGTGGCTTATAAAAAAGGAAGTCGACACACAAGTAGCACTTGGCTCCAGGATTAAAGGAAGGGTATAAAGAGAAAAAAGAATGAGTTACGTGAAGGGCTTGCTAATTTAGCCACGAAGATCGCATCCTCGACAAAACTTGGATCCAGATCTTGACTCCTAGAAGCCTTTATAAACAAATGGGAGAGCATTTTATTTGTGGGGTTTATGGATCCTTTTCCCTGCTCCCAATTTTAAAATTTCATGAATGAGGAGAATAATAACCAGCCTCAGTCACCAACAGGGATGGGAAGATGGATGGGAAGGTGTCTATACAAGCTGCTGTGACTCATCTTGCAGTGTGTGTATTATAACCATAATTCTTGTGTGCCTTAGGGACCTCCAGATAATGTAAGTTAAATGCGTTGAACACTTCTGAACACCTCTGAAAGTGAAAGAATAGCATTTAAAGTGTTTTTTGCAAACCCAGATTTGCTCTAGAATCTTCCTTGAAGTTTCAGCAGCCCTCTTGCTTTTCTTAGTAAAAGGTAAAGGATTTATACATTTTGAAGAAAAACCAGAGTTCCGTTCTTATTGTTTTTAATAATGTATTTATTCGTATGCTTTTATTATATACAATTTCAGTGTAATCTTTTTTTTATTGAAAAGTTTTAGTAAATTTTCCAAAGTTTCCCCATCCCCCTCCCTCCTCCACCCCAACCCTCCCCCCTCCAACCCTCCCCCTCCCTACTTCCCAGAGCAAAATACAGGATATAGCATTTAACAAACATAATCTAACTGACTATAGCCTCCTATCTCCCTCTTGTATTTTAACTCCCCTTTTACTGGACTAAGTTTAGATACTTTATAAGTTTAGATACTTTATTCATTCATAAGCTATTTGAAATTTTTTAGTCTGATATTTGCTTTGAAAATAGTCAATCCATCTTCTCCATTCCAACATATATTTCTCATTTGAGTGGTCCTTCAAATTTGCTGAAATTTTAGCCATCTCTGCTAAGTTTGCTACTTTTAATGTCCATTGTTGAATAGTAGGCAAATCTTCCTTCTTCCAGTACTGCGCCACCAACAGTTTTGCTGCAGTTGTTAAATTCAAAGTCAAATTAGTCTCTATAACCGTACAATCTGTAATTATATCCAACAAAAACAACTGTGGAGTAAACTTTATCCTCTTTTTAAGAATATTTTGAATAATCCACCATATTTTTATCCAAAATGCTTTAACTTTTTTACAAGTCCACCATACATGAAAATACGTAGCATCATTGTAATTATATCTCCAACATTTAGATTGTAAATTCAGATACATGCAAGCTAGCTTTTTGGGATCTAAATGCCATCTGTAAAATATTTTGTAGAAATTTTCTCTCAAGTTTTGAGCTTGCGTAAATTTTACATTTCTTACCCATATTTTTTCCCATGTTTCCATCATTATTGGTTCTTCAAAATTTTGTGCCCATTTTATCATACAATCTTTAGACTCTGTTTCCGAGTCTATTTCTATCAATATATTATACAAACTTTTTATATGCATTTGACTCTGGTCTCTAATTTGATTTACCAAGTTTTCCTCATCTTGTGTGATACCAATTTTCTGGTCTTTTTTCCATCTAGCTTGTAACTGTCCATACTGAAACCAAGTTTGAATTACCCTTTCTTCTTTTAATACATTCAAGGGCTTTAACTGTAATATACCTCTTTCTATATTAAGAATCTCTTTATATGTAGTTACATCCTGTTTTTGTTCTACACTTATATTCTCTATCGCGTGTCTGGGTACTGCCCATATAGGTATCTTATCATTTAATTTATATTGATATTTTTTCCAGACACGCAATAAAACATTCCTTTAAAAGTATATGACTTTTAAAAGTCCTATCCACCTTCTTATATACTAAGTAAGCATGCCAACTGTATACCAAGTCATATCCATCAATATTCAGTATTCTTTCATCTGTTAGATTAATCCAATCACTAATTGCTGATAAAACAGCAGCTTCATAATATAATTTTAAATTGGGCATTTTCAGACCTCCTCTTTCACATATATCTTGCATTATTTTTAATTTTATTCTCGGTCTCTTCCCTGCCCAAACAAAATTATTGATACCCTTCTGCCATTCCTCCAAATTCGCATCCTTTTTGAGTATTTGTATCATTTGAAAAAGAAATAAAAACTTAGGCAAAACATTCATTTTTACTACTGCTATTCTTCCCAACAAAGACAATTGTAGTTTTTTCCAATTATCCATCTCTCTCTGTATTTTGTGCCATAACAGTTCATAATTATGCTTATATAATTTCCCATTTGAAGTTGTAATATAAACTCCTAAATATTTAACCTTTTTACTATCTCACATCCTGTTATTCTTTCTAATTCTTTCTGATTTGTAATCATATTTTTAGTTATCATCTTTGTTTTCCCTATATTTATTTTAAACCCGGATAGTTGACCATATTTATTAATTATATCCATTAAACCTATAGCTGATTTCACTGGTTGGGTTAAGGTTACAACCAAGTCGTCTGCAAATGCACTTATCTATAGTCATAATGCCTAATTTTGATTCCCTGTATATTATCTGAGTCATGTATTTTGTTCAGCAATAATTCCAGAGTTAAAATAAACAGTAATGGAGACGGGACACCCCTGTCTTGTTCCTTTTTCAATTTTAAAGATTTCTGTTAAACTGCCATTAATTATTATTTGTGCTGTTTGTTTTTGGTATATTGCTTTAGTAGATTGTGTAAAGTACTCTCCAAACTGCATCTTTTGTACCAATTTCAATAAAAACTGCCAATTCAATCGATCAAATGCTTTCTCCTCATCCAAAAATATAAGCACTACAGGGACTTGGTTGTTCTTTCCCAAATACTCTAATATATTAACAATTTGCCTTACATTACTTTTCATTTGTCTCCCATGTATAAAACCAGATTGGTCATTGTGAATCATTTGTTGCATAGCTGACATTAACCTATTTGCTAATATTTTAGCAAAAATCTTGTAGTCTGTATTAAGTAATGATATAGGCCTATAGTTTTTTGGCTGACTATGGTCTTGATCTTCTTTCGGAATCAAAGAAATAAAAGCTGTTCTCCAAGATGGTGGTACCTCTCCTCCCAGTTGTATTTTACTAAATAGTTCCCTGAGAGGTTCTACCATTTCTAGTTGTAAATTTTTATAGTAAACCGCTGTCAATCCATCTGTACCAGGAGCCTTACCAACTTTTAACTGCTTAATTGCCAGGAGAACTTCCTCCGTAGTTATTGGTTGATTCAATCTTCCCTTTTGCTCATTTGTAACTATAGGGATGTTCTCCTTCTGAAAATATCTATCTATATCTATACCTTGTATTTTATCACCAGCATACAGTCTCGTATAAAATTCTAAAAATGCCTTTTTAATCATATTCTGTTGATACACCTCTTTACTTTTATACTCTATTTTCTCTATAGTACGAGGCTTTTGTTTTTTCCTTAACATATATGCTAACCATTTACCTGGTTCATTTGCATTGCAAAAAGTATTGTGTTTAGCATATTGCAAGTTAGTTGCGACCTGATCTGACATCAACATGTTAAACTGCCCTTGCAGTAAAGTAATTGCTTCTTGTCTTCTTATCATCTGGGTTGAGTATTAACACCTGCTGTTTCTTTTTTATTTCCTCTTCTAATTCTCTCCGTTTTTTCCCTTGTCTACGTCTGTATGCATTATTCAAATTTATTAGAACACCTCTCATATATGCTTTGCTTGCATCCCAAACCATTTCCATAGGTGTTCCCTTATGCATATTCAAAACAAAAAAATCCTTCATTAATTTTTTACATTCTATCACATTTCCCTCATATCTAAATAAATTTTCATTTAGTCTCCAAGACCTCCTGGACCCCTCTCCATATTCCAATTCCACCCAGACCGTATTATGATCTGTTAGAGTTCTTGGACATATCTTCATCTTCTTCACCCTGGAAAGGAAGTCATTTGTAATTAATATACAGTCCATTCTAGAAAAGGATTGGTGCCTATCAGGAAAAAAATGTAAAGTCTTGTTCTTTAACATTCCATTCACGCCAAATATCTCTCAGCTCCATATCATCCATCATATCAAAAAAGGATTTAGGCAATTAGCTCGTGTTTGAATATTTTGCAAAAGCCCCTTCTTGTCCTTTCTAGTGTCCAATACTCCATTCCAGTCACCCACCAATATACACGATTTATAATCCCATTGTATTAATTTGGTATGCAGCAACTTATAAAATTTTTCTTCTTGTTGATTGGGTGCATATACTCCCATTAAAAGTATTTTCTTCCCTTCTATTAATAGTTCAATTGCTATATATCTTCCTTGAGGATCTGCTTCAATTAGTTTAGCCATTAAGTCTTTCCTTAGATATGTAACTATACCATTTTTCTTCTCTGGAGCAGATGCCACAAAATGTGTTTCCAATCTTTCATTTATCAAATATTTTTGGTCATTTGTTCTAATATGTGTTTCTTGCAGACAATCTATATCATTTTTAAATTGTTTCAAATAGTGAAATATTTTCTTCCTTTTTTGTGGTGAGTTTAAACCATTAACATTCCAGATTAAAAATCTAGTTGCCATCCTTAGCCCCGTAAAGCTTTCAGAGCACCGAGTGGAAATCCTCCTGGAATTTCTTCTTCGGCCTTGCCCCCCCCCCCCCCCGCCCCCAGCTTCTGTGTTTGTGTTTGTAATTTCTTGAGTTATTATCTGAGTTTGTTGCATCTTTAATTCTTGTTCTTTCCATTTAGTTGCCGTCTGGGTTTGTCTTTGTTCCTTGGATCCTTCTGTTTTTTAAATAATTCCACAGCTTGAACAGCATCCGAGAGTTGCAGTAATTCTTGAGTACTCAAGGCACCTCCTTAGGCTTGTGCCTGCATATCTTCCTTCTCCCCCTTTCTGGCCTCCCCTGCTTCTTTTCTTCTTTTGGCTTCTGTGGATGGTAGGTATCCAGCCTTTAGTACGTTGGTATAAAAATATCTTGCCTTCCAGTCTGTATTATGACAATATCTTTCTCCTGAATAATTCACCACTAATCCGGCTGGAACCTCCCATCTATACTGTATCTGGCGGTTTCTAAGTTCATCAGCTAAAAATGCATAATCCTTTCTGGAACTCAACATTTTTGGGGGAATTTCCTTCAGTACTGCAACCTCTGGCAATCCATGAGTTAACACGGTAAATTTTGTCTATTTGTCAATCACACTCTGCCCTTGATTCTCCACTTAACTGAGCAAAAGCTTCTGCAAAGATCTCTCTCAGATTTTCCTGGTTATTTTCTCTCAGGCCTCTTACTCTCAAGGCAAACTCCATCACTCTATATTGTGTCATTGTAACTTCGGCCTCTGTCTTTTCCATTTTGATTTGAGCCTCATCCACTTTATTTTCCAAGTTCACATTAGACTGATTGATTTCTTCCACCCTTTCCTCCAATGATGCAACATGACCTACCAAACCCTGAAACGCTTCCACAATATCTTCTCTTATTTGTTTTTTTAAAAAAATTGATTTATATGCTGCCCTCTCCGAAGACTCAGGGCGGCTTACAATGCGTTAGGCAATAGCTTAAATGTTGGTTAATTTGTTGGTTTTGGGTTTGGATTAACTCCTCCTTGATTTCAGCCATTTCCTCAGACACATCTTTAAAAGCAGATGTAATTTTTTCTTCCAGATCAGAGGCTTGTGCCTTTAAAGCCCCCTGAAGGGCTTCAAATGTCAGTATTTGTGTATCCACTGGGGCTATCAAAGACTGCATTTTAGATGATTGAGCTAGTGAACCCCCAACACTCTTAGAAACTCCTATTTTTATTTGCTTTGCGGCCATTTCCAAATTGCACTTTTTCAGCAACCAATTCAATAAATCCAGTAAATTCTCTTAATCTCAATCTTTGGTAAATGTTATAAATCAATACTATATTCTTTAATGTCAAATTCTTGATTCTTTAAAAGCAAAGTCGATTAAAGTTAAATGGTGCTAACAGCGTTAACAAGCACTTTCCCCTTTAACTTTCACTTTCCACACTCTTTAACGAGCCAGCGCCATTTTCTTTTTGCCTTTTCCCGTTCTTAACAAACTCAGAAGGAAGCAACACTCAATTAGAGTTAAAGTTTGGTACTTGCAATTGTGATCACTCCTGTCTTTGCTCTGCCTGTTTTTAAATCCAATAGTTGTCAAAAAGTTGTTTGCAGAGGTGGTCGCGGCATCTTGTTCTGCTTAAAGCAGAAACGTCCCGGATCCGGAGCTCTGTCAGGTTTCTGGGGAGCTCTCACCCTCCGAGCTCCAGGATTGTTCTTGGAGGTCTTGGGGAGCTCTACCCATAGCCGGTTGTTTTCTTTCCCCCCTTTTCCTGAGGGGAAAGTTTCCAAGCCGCTAGACAGCTGATTTTCACTGTTCTAGCGGCTTTAACGAAATTGCGGGGCTAGCGCTCCCAAAGGAGCGACCACCTACACCTATGGTGCCACTGGAAGTCAATTTCAGTGTAATCTTATGGCCTCACTGTCATTGTCGTCCTTTTGAAGAATCTTAATTCTTAGCGAAAGAAACATAATGGAATGTTCTTATTGAGGAAAGACAAATATGTGGGAAATGAGAGCATTCCTCTTATAACATCTCTGGGGTTGTAACACTATCACTACATAACTAGCATAGGGCATAATTCTTTGATACATTTTCCATTGTTTAGGCTAGTATTTTTGAGGATGATAGGTCTGTTTTGTGTTTTGTGGTTTGTGTTTAAAACCATCATAAATATAAACCAGTACAATGATAGTCATGTATTGGGCAATACTAGTTTTCATCAAAATAAACTTACCTTCAAAACTTTTCATCTGCTTTTTACAGAATGAAAGTAATTACTTGTGAAATTGCATGGCACAACAAAGAGCCAGTGTACAGCTTAGATTTCCAGCATGGAACTGATGGTAAAATCAATAGACTGGCCTCAGGTGGAGTAGACACAACTGTTCGTGTGAGTTAAATATTGATGATATTGCTATATTTTTACATGTTCTCTTGCAATTTTACAACTGTAATTTATGGAACTGGACAGTTTTATGTATATTTCCTTAAGGATTTATAAGTTTGGCCTTTCGATGGTCACAGAACAGCAAATATTTTATTTCTGTACTTATATTCAAATTGATCATGAAAATATTAAAATACGTTATCATAATAGTTTATATACAACATGCTACTTTTCAATTATGTTATCATTGGGATTTTTTTGGAATTTTCAATGTTTTAGTTATTCTTTTTTTTTTTTTTTGAATGTTGTGTTTTTATAACCAGATATGGAAAGTAGAAAAAGGACCAGATGGGAAAGCAATTGTGGAATTCTTGTCCAATTTAGCTCGCCATACCAAAGCTGTGAATGTTGTACGTTTTGCTCCCAGTGGTGAAATTCTAGCATCTGGTGGTGATGGTATGTGTAAAGTTGGCACTGAAATCTTAATTTTAATTTTAACATTTAATAAGAATATAAGTGTGTTTATGTTACATACTGTATTTATTCCTATTTATAAATGAACAGGGGTGCAATGGCTCAGTGCTTAAAGACTCTGAGCTAGTCATCTAGAAAGTTAATAACCCAGATTTGAGACCAGAGCACCGCACATCAGGGTGAGCTCCCGTTGCTTTGCCTAGCTCCTGCCCACCTAGCAGTTTAAAAGCATGAAAATGCTTCAGTAGGAAGGTAACAGTGTTCTATGCCCTTCTGTGCATAGTCATGCTAGCCACATAACCACAGAAAATATCTTGGACAATGCTGGCTCCCTCAGCTTAGTTATGGAGATAAGCACCACCCCCTAGAGTCGGAAATGACCTGGACCTTTACCTTTATAAAAGAACAGCTCAATAACATTTATGGTTATTTTTCAATCTGAGAATCTTAAAATACAAATTATACTTTTAACATTAAAAATAATTATAAATTTACCAGGTTATTTAGAGAAATGGAATTACAATAGTGGTAACAATGCCCGTATTTTAAATAACTACTAATAATCCTAATCTTATTGCTAATAGGCATGTAATTTTTTCCTATATTTCATAATTGTTGTATAAGCATTGAGCTGTGAAAAGAATTTTCTACTGAAATATTCACAGTACCATTGATGGTAGTACCAGTACTAGGAGAAAATAAGATGTTTGAATGTTACAGATCTCACAATTTAAACAAAAGACCGGAAACAACTAAAAAAGTCCCTATTTTACACAATATTAGTAGTTAGTGATGAGTCCTACTCAGTTCAGTCATGTACTGTATATTACATATTAAATGCAGCAGGTTTTTTTTCCAGATAGATTGCAATTCTGTCTATGCTTAACTCTAATTTTCTAGTGGCTAGCCTTATAATAAAGAGCTAGAGTGGTGTTATAATTAAGGCACCATGTTAGAAACCAGAGGACATGTGTTCTAATCCTGCCTTAGGCACAAAGGTGACCTTGGGCCAGCCATTCTCTCTCAGCCGTAGATAGAAGGCAATGGCAAACTACTTCCAAAGAACCTTGCCAAGAAAACTGAGGATTTTCCAGGCAATTACTAAGAGTCAACATAACCTGAGGAACAAAAAGGAACAAAACAATGTAATATTATGTCATAATAATTGGGAAAATTGCAAAAGTTTTTTCAGTGAAATTAATCTTCACAGATGCTGCAATTTTTTTATGGAAGTTGAATGACAACAAGGAGTTAGAAGCAGTTGTATTTCAAGATGATGAGGGTGATAACCAGCTGAACAAGGAAAACTGGACAGTAATCAAAACTTTAAGGTAGCTTTCTAAGCTTTAATTGAAATTTCACTGAATGAAATAGTATCTTGAACTAAGATGGTAGTTGCAAAATTGTAACAATATAAGATTGGCTTGCTTGTGCTCTATTTTAATAGCTGGAATATTTATCAACATCATGCCCTTAAAACATACTTCTTCTTTATCAGTTTCTTTTTACTATGCTTCATTTAAGAGGTCACCTGGAAGATGTGTATGACATTTGCTGGACTCCTGATGGAAATTATATGGCATCAGCCTCAGTTGACAACACAGCTATATTATGGGATGTCAATAAAGGTAACTAATTGTTGAGGCTCAAATTGCATGATTATGAAATCTATAATAACCATGAATTCACATGCTTTGAATAAATGTATGTATACTATATATACTTATACATATTATTACAACCTCTTTCATCTTAATCCTAAAGGCAAATTGGTGGGTCAGATAAAGTAGCATACTAATCAATTTATTTGCCTAATGTATCAACAGAAAACTAGGATAGTTCAGGTGTGCATATATTGTATTTATATGCTGAGATATTTACAGGGAAAATACCTTTATCAATAATAGCAATAACGGGTCAACTATTTGGAAAATACTATGAATAATAAAACTGTGTATCTATTTTTTTATATCTGTTATACTTGTGAGAGCAAATCTTGACTGTTAGGCCATAGACTGCTTGACAAGGCACTGTGTAACACATTGGATCTGCAACATGAAGCAGTCATCCGGTTTGATGATGTGGGACAGCTAGTGTCCAACCATATACATGTCCTGAAGCCACTTTCACCAGCTCTTCCAGTTAATGGAATATCTGCTGCTAATATAAACATTTATCAAAAGATAACCGTGGAAAAGCACTGAAGCAGCCATTCCAAGCCTTCAAGTAGCTATATCAGTTTTATATCTTCACTGGGAGAAAAACTAGAACAGTGGTTAAATTATACATAAAATATTTTGTCAAAGCACGCAGATCTAATTTCCATGACAAATGACATTAATTCAGATCTAAATATCTATGGAAATTCCCAGTCATCCAAGTCATGGTTGCCCCAAAGGTACTTTTTTTTCCAAGTCAGAGCTGAAGAAGCTTCTTGGATAGCAAGCGAAACGCCTTCAAAGAAAAACCAGAAAATCCAGTTGCCTCTTGGAAAAAAAAACACCTTTGGGTCAGACTTAAATAGATTTCAAGTGGATTGAATGCCAATGATATGATACATTACATCATTATAAAAAAGATATTTCTAGCTAAAAGCCTGAGTAGCGTAGGGGAGTAATGCCTCCTACAAAGGCATTTAAGATCCAGCTGCCTGCAATTACTTGCGAGTTCAATCCCAGCCAGGCTCAAGGTCGACTCAGCCTTCCATCCTTTATAAGGTGGGTAAAATTGAAGACCCAGTTTGTTGGGGGCAATAAGCTGACTTTGTATAAATATAAATATACAAAAGTATGAAGGCTATTGCTTAACAAGCCGCCCTGAGTCTCCAGAGAAGGGCAACATATAAATCAAATTAAAAAAAAAAAAAAAAGATTTCAGAAAACATTAAAAAAGACATTTACTTATGGTTTCCTTTCTTCCCTTTAAAATTTTATTTTGTAACATTTGTAATTTTTCCTGGATATTAGAGTTAATAATACTTAATTTGCAACCAAAGACCATTTCAAAATTATTACATTGCTGGCTCTCCTCCTTAAAACAGTAATGTGCAATTTAATTGCTTATGATAAAAATGCCAATAATAATAATAATAATGATAATAATGATACTAATAATTTTATTTCTATACTGCCCTTCTCCCGAAGGACTCAGGGCGGTGTAGAGTTACATCGCCTTTATACTATTAAAAGCACAAAGACAAACAAAAATTAAAAATTATTAAAATTATTAAATAATTTTGGCTCAGATATAAAAACCCCAAATTTAAAACCCCAAATTTAAAACATCCAGTTAAAATCATTACATTGATAGCCCAGCCTGGCGGAACAACAAGGTTTTGAGGGCACAGCAAAATACACAGAGATCAGAGATCGTACGCATTTCCAGGGCAGTTCATTCCAAAGGGCAGGGGCTCCCACAGAGAAGGCCCTCCCCCTGGTGTCACCAGCCGACATAACTTGGCTGATGGCACCCTGAGGAGACCCTCTTTGTGGGACCGGACTGGCCGGTGGGAGGCTACTGGTGGCAGAAGTCAGTCTCGAATGTACCCAGGTCCAATGCCATGGAGCGCTTTAAAGGTGGTAACCAACACCTTGAATTACACCAGAAGACCACTGGGAGCCAGTGCAGCTCGCGCAGCAGGGGTGTCACATGGGAACAATGGGTTGTGCCCATAACCACCCGCGCGGCCACATTCTGGACCAGTTGGAGCCTCCGGGTGCTCTTCAAGGGGAGCCCCATGTAGAGAGCATTACAGTAGTCCAGTTGGGGGGTGACAAGGGCATGAGTGACTGTGCACAAGGCATCGCGATCCAGAAAGGGCTGCAACTGGTGAATCAGGCGAACCTGATAAAAAGCCCCCCTGGCCAGGACCGTCATATGCTCTTCTAAAGACAGCCTTCCATCCAGGAGGATGCCCAGATTGCGAGCCCTTTCTGTGGGAGAGCAAGGATTCATCCCCAATAGTGATGGCACCAGCTGACTATATTGCGATGCCAGGAGCCACAGCCACTCAGTCTTGGAAGGGTTGAGTCTGAGCCTATTTCTCCCCATCCAGACCTGCACAGCCTCCAGGCAGTGAGACATCACATCAAGGGCATCATTGGGGTGATCTGGGATGGAGATGTACAGCTGAGTATCATCAGCATACAGATGGACTCACCCCAAAACCACGGATAATCTCACCCAGCGGCTTCACATAAATTTTGAACAGAAGGGGCAAGAGGACCGACCCTTGCGGCACTCCCCATGCGAGGCGCCTCAAAGTCGACCTCTGCCCCCCTGTCAACACAAACTTTTGATGGTATCAAAAGCTGCGGAGAGATCTAACAGGACCAGGACAGAGGAGCAACCCCTGTCCCGAGCCCTCCAGAAATCATCCACCAACGCGACCAATGCCGTTTCTGTGCTGTACCCCTGCCTGAAGCCTGACTGGTACGGGTCCAGATAGATAGCTTCATCCAGGTGCTGGGGAAATTGTCGTGCCATCACACTCTCAACAACCTTCGCCACAAAACAAAGGTTGAAGACTGGACGATAATTAGCTAATTCAGCCGGGTCCAGGGAAGGCTTCTTGAGGAGGGGCCTCACTATCACCTCTTTCAAGGCAGTGGGAAAGGCACCCTCACTCAGAGAAGCACTTATAATCCCCTGGAGCCAGCCTCGTGTAACCTCCCGGGAGGCCAGTACGAACCAGGAGGGACACGGGTCCAATAAACATGTGGCGGCACTAATCTTACCCAGAACCCTGTCCACATCCTTGGGAGCCACAGGATCAAACTCCTCCCAGATAATGTTCTCAAGACCTACCCTCGTCTTCTCACCCGAACTCACCCAATCGGAGTCCAAGCCTTCCTGAATCTGAGCGACTTTATCATGTTGGAATTGCACAAAATCCTCAGCTCGACCCTGCAAGAAGGGAGTGGGTCACCCTAAACAGAGCCGCTGGGCGGTTTTCTGCAGATGTGATAGGAGCGGAAAAATACTTAGATTTTGCCGCTTTTATCGCCACTAGGTAGGTCTTGATATAAGACCTCACCAGTGTTCAGTCGGAATCGGATTGACTAGTCCTCCAAATGCTCTCTAGGCGTCTTTTTTTATAAATTCTTATGTCTTTACCAAAATACCATCTTCCTTTATCATTAAAGAGTATGTTTACATTGATTTTAACTGCATAAAACGAGTTTGTTGTACATATATTTCTAATTATTACTTTCTAGAATGGAAAGAAAAAAGATAGACTTGTAAAAATTTGTCTCACAGTTTTGAAAATTAACTGTTATTTCTAGGGCAAAAGGTTTCTATTTTTAATGAACACAAAAGTTATGTGCAAGGAGTTACATGGGACCCTGTAGGACAGTATATTGCAACTCTTAGTTGTGATAGGTAAGTTTTTACTGATTGGAATATGAGATTGTTATTTTTACTGATTCTGTATTGTTTAAAAGTGTTTACAATATTTAGGCAATATATCTAATGATCCATAGTAAGGCAGGCTAGCAGCTACAGAATTTTTTGTTTTACGTGCTGCTAAATTCTTTTCTGATATTAAAAAAAAAGTTTACATGAAGGCATACTGTGATGAGCTGTGGGTCAGAAGAATGTAAAGCTTTTCTGACACCTTTCCCCCCATATCAGTGTTTCAGGTTTCCCAACTCCATAAATGTTCTCTGATTGCTTTATAGTGAGAAATAATTTCCCCCAAAGCAAAAATAGCCAGAGAGACAAAGATACAAGGAACCTTCTTTTCATGTTCAAACATATCATAAACTATAAGATCTGAGCCTGCAATGCAGCAGTTTATACTCCTTTTACGAAACAAAAAAATTCTCTAAGATTCAATCCAGGAGTGAAATGCTACCGGTTTGGGCCAGTTCGCACAAACCGGTAGTAAAAACTGCTACTGGTTTGCCGAACCGGTAGTAAAAAAATGTAAAAAAAAAAAGTTCCAACTATCAGCTGAGTAATGCACGATTGTCATAACTATTTTTTTTTTACTTTTTAAAGCATTTTCTTTACTACCATTTCGGGTGAATAGGTAGTAAAATAATGCTTCAAAAAAATTTTTTTTTAAAGTTTCCGTCAGTGTGCGGCACAGCGGTGATTGTTGGAACCTTTTTTTACTTTTTTAAAGCATTTTTTACCCAAACCGGTAGTCAAAAATGCTTTAAAAAAGTTTTTTTAAAAAAATTAGATTTATATGCCGCCCTTCTCCGGAGACTCAGGGCGGCTTACAATGCGTTAAGCAATAGTCTTCATACTTTTGTATATACCTGCTTAGTAGGGCTTTCGCCCCCCCCAAGCGGTGTTCTTTTTTATACAAAGTCAGCTTATTGCCCCACAATCTGGGTCCTCATTTTATCTACCTTGAAAGGATGAAAGGCTGAGTCAACCTTGAGCCTGGTGAGATTCGAATTTTTAAATTTTTAATTTAAATTTTTAAAAAGGTTCCCAAGATCACACACCATAGCTAATTACACACACACACCCGCTGTTCTACTTACCTTCCCAAGCCTCCTTTTGGTGTGTAACGTGCATGCGTGCGCAGTGCGTGTTTGGTGCAAACTGTGTGTATGCTTGGCACACAGCGCGCATGCGCAACCAGCGAACCGGTAGAGAACCGGTTCAGATTTCACCGCTGATTCAATCATGTACTTATTCTACTGTACATTGGAAATAACCATCAAATATAATAGCGTAATCTTGTGCACCAATTTCCTTTAAATATTATATATGATTATCTTGATCCCAAACAACAATTGATTTGAATAGTTTCATTGAGATCAAAGCTAAATGTAGCTTTTAGCATTGTGCAAGGCTTCAATTTTGACTTAGCAGAGTTGCTTCAAGATTCATGGAAGTTATCTCCAACTTATCCAAATAACTTTGACTTTTCTTGGAGACAAGCTTCCACTGCAATCATGTAAACCTAGAAATATGACCTGTTTTAATGAGTCGTATCGTGTTTCCCCAAAAATAAGCCCTATCCCGAAAATATGCTCCTTTCCATATTTGGGTAAACCAGGTTTCTGATAGAAATGCATATATATATTGAAATTAATGCAGGTGTTTTTTTCTAGAAAAGCTTTAGAGTGCAGATTTTTTTTATCATCATGCAGTGAATTCAATGTTTGTAATTAATACTTTCCTTTTATGTAGGATACTGAGAGTGTATAATACACAAACCAAGAGAGTGGCATTCAATATTACTAAAATGTTATCAGGAGGAGGATCTGAAGGAGAGGTCAGAATTAATTAAAATTCTTTCTAGCTATAGTTCTGAAATATGAAAAATATTTAAATATTTCACTAATATTTGATAATATTTATATGATAAATATCAATGTATTTAAACTCACTGAAAACATACACTGAAGAATAAGAGAGCAGAAGTGAGGAGACCAAGAAGGAATGAGAATTTTCAAAGACTAGGACTACTTTTTATCTTCTATGCTACATTGTCCTCATTTCAGATGGTAATATATCCTTCCAAAAGAAACTTCTTTATATTCTAAACCAGGAGTCCTCAATCCCCCACCCGTGGGCTGGTACTGCCAGCAACTGGGCCACTCAAACAAGCAAAGCCTCATCCGCAGTATGTAGCCAACATGCAAAACCACACCCCCTCCAGTCCGCAGAAAAACTTTTCTCCATGGAATGGGTCCCAGGTGCCCAAAAGGTTGGGGGCCACTGTTCTAAATCATTCCTGCTAGGCAATGATGTGGGAAGAATGAATTCATATTACTGGAGATTACATCTCAGGGTGCTAAAGGAACTGATGAATGCTGTCTTAGTACCACTTAGGGTAATCTTGGAGTGCAGGGGATTTGTAGAAAATTGACAATGAACAAAAAGATATTATAATCTTTTTTAAGGGCAAAAAAAAAAAATGACCCAGAAAGTTGCAGATCAATCAGTTTGACATCAATTCTATAGGTGGGAATATAAGTGCAGTTAAATTGGTACAGTTAGTTTTGTTAATAGTAAGATTTCCCAGCAGCCATCTTGTGAAAGTTCCCAAACATATTCTCTGTGAGAATCCCAGAATTGGTAAACTGGGTTTGCTTCATTTTTAAATATTTTAATATATGCAATTATCTAGTGAATTAAATCAACTTAAAAAATACCAAAAATAGGAAGTTTAAACATTGATTAAGTTCTAAATAAGGTTGTTTTTATAGTTGTTGCTTATTATATTTGTACTTTGTTTTCCTATATGACAAGGCAGATCTATAAATTAAGTAAGCATAAATTAAAAATGCATAGATACATGTAAAAATAATAATTTCGTAAAGATTAAGACATTATTTGTAAGTAACCCCCAATATTACTGGATTGCAAGTCCCTTTGATAGAACTGGAATTCAGCAGCAGATTGTGATCACAGGTTGCCTTCCCTGTAAAAACTAGACTATGATTTTCTGAATAAAAATATCCAAAATCACTGTGTTCATTCATGCAGCAATTGGTATTAAATAGAATTACTTTATCATTATCAAAAAAAAAAAAATCAGGTGAAAAGCTATAGAATGTTTCACGATGACAGCATGAAGTCCTTTTTCCGGAGACTGACTTTCACTCCCGATGGTTCTCTACTTCTTGTTCCTGGTAGGCAGTTTTACTTTCATTATTTTGTACAGCTCAGTAGAGGACATGGGTCTCTGAGCATTTTGGAAAAAAATAACTGTTCACCTTAGCATGTAATGTGAGGCATGTTGATGTTTTTTGTTATTTTGATTACTCTAAATCAAGCATGACTTCCGTTGTCAAGGCCTGCATTCCAAATGGTAAAATGTTACAAGTATTTACATTCCTTTTGAGTTCAAAGGGGAATGTTTAAATTGTGGGGTTTTTTAACTGTAGATTTTTAATGTTGTACAACACCCAAAGTTACAGTGGCAGTTGTAGAAATTAAACTAGGGGAAATCTCTGTATGTGATGCCTACAGTTTGTCAAAAAATTACACTCAAAATCTACATTCCTTAAGTTACTATTAAGTATTTACTAGACTGGGAATGTCACCACATTTATATCAAGTTGCCATTCCAAATTAAATCATGCATTTTAACTTTTGTTTTAGTGAAAAGCAGAATAATTTAGGCTTTGAAAGAAGATTATCTCTGTTAATATATTATCCAGATTTTCTCCCTCCTAATATTGAAAACATTTGGGAAAAAAACAACTACAAAAGAAAATGTTGTTTTAGAATCACAAATACAGTAATAATAATAATAACATAATAATAACCTTTATTGTCACTGCACAGCATATGTACAATGAGACAGTAAAACAAGTTATTATTATTATTTATTAATGAAGACTTCCAAGCATTGGATCACTACAATTCCCATACAAAAGAACTGACAGAGAAATATAGAAAAATATTTGCACTCCTTCAGACCTTCTGTTTTTAAAATCGGAAAGCTATCAAATGAAATGAAATCTGAACCACAGAAGATGTAGGAAATCTTTAACTCAAAAAATAAGACTTGAATACATAGTTTATAAAGGCTGAACCTTATGCAAAATATCTTGTTTTTCTCTGTTTTCCTCACCTGTTTTTCTAAAGTGTAAGCATGTGAACAGTTTAAAACCAGAATGGTACTCAGTTTTATTACCTTGTTGTTGGATTCTTATTTCGTTCATTAATTCATTCATTCATTCATTCATTCATTAAACATGTGCCACCCATCTTACCTAAAGGTGACCCTAAGCGACTTACAATAATATGTCTTTAACTTCAATTTTTGCCAATATCAAATTGTCAAAATTAAGAGATTCTAAACTAATTACAGTAGATTTCTTTAGCTTATAATTCTACTTCAATGCAAAAGCAAAAATATTTTAAAGCAAAGTCAATTAGTAAATGTAATTATAATTATATGTGTACATTTACTCATAATTATAAATGCAATTAAATTATATGTGTACATTTAAATGTGTACATTTAATAATTATTCCAAAAGATGCTACATGTAGTTTCATGTTTCAACAAAAGAGTTCCACAAATTTCTGTTTTACTTGGAATCAGGAATATGGCTGTTCCTTTGCATCTTTTAAAAAGAACGTTTTCTATTGCTATTATCTCCTATATATGTTATTCTTTTGTAGCAATGAACTATGAATGAATTGCTTTCGTGTTGAATGTTTTCTCAATAATGTGCCTCTAATGAACTTCTTTTAATTTGTCCTAATAGTAAGATGTGCATTTCAATTGTGGTCATGTGTTATAAACCATTTAAGTATAATGTGAATATATACAAGTGATTTCATATTTCAAATTAGATTCTTGTCAATAATATAGTAATGCAAAGCTTCATTAAGGGCTATGTATATTTGTAGCAAATATAAACAAAGAAATTGTTTTAATTGGCAATGTTGATTACACTTGGCATTATCCAACATTGTCCTTAATTGTAAAACTGACATTTTGGCATTATTTTCATATTCTCTCAGCAGGCTGTGTGGAATCAGGTGAAAATGTAATGAACACTACTTATGTCTTCTCCAGAAAAAATCTGAAAAGGTGAGGGTCTGAATTAATTCCATATTTATGTAAATATTAAATGCATTTTGTAATTTTTATTTTTAAAACATGCTGTTATTTTTTAGACCTATTGCTCATCTACCTTGTCCTGGGAAGGCAACATTAGCTGTTCGTTGCTGCCCTGTCTACTTCGAATTGAGATCTGCATGTAACAAAGGTATTTTGAGTTAGATAATAGTTTATATTGCAGGTTTATTAAAAATATATTAAATATAATTAAAGTAATGACTTTCTGTTCTACATCTTTCTCTTTTATAATGCAAAACCATAAATCTTATTTGTCATCTCCAGCTCTCTGTTACATAATGTTGCTGTGTTTTATACTGTTTCATTTTATTTAACTTAGTATGTCCCTAACCCCTGAAGTCTACATTAGTTTACCTTAAAAGAATATTTTAAATTAAAATGTTACAAGTAGTTATGGTAACCAATAAAAACAAGTTAAACTAAGCTATGACTTGTGTACAACTATAGTAGGAAATCAATGTGTGTGTGTGTGTGTGTATACATACACACATACAAACATATATATGGGGCAACAAGGTAGCTCAGCAATTAAGATTCTGGGCTTGTTTGCTGGAAAGCTGGCAGGCCACGTTTGAACCATGCGACAGGGTGAGCTCCTGTTCTTGCCCTAGCTGCTGCCAATCATGCAAATGTGAGTAGATAAATAGGTACCAACTTGATGGGAAGGTAACAGCGCTCCGTAATGTCATGCTGGCCACATGTTCGCAAAAATGTCTTTGGAGTGCACTGGATCAATAGCCTTGAAACAGAGATGAGCACTGCCTCCTATAGTCAGAAATGTCTAGCGAGTAGCAGGGACTCCTTTACAATTTTTAAATTATGTATGTATGCAAAAAGTTGTTACAACTCAATATTCTTTCAATTTTTCATTGCCAGTAAATTGTTTTCTATTTTTGGTAGTAATATTGAGAGACAGTCTTCAAATTCCACACTGAACAAGTATTGTCTCTACTCAGTGAATAATAATCAAATTGATAATCAAATTTTAATAATCAAATTTAGAATAATCAAATTCTGTCTTTAATCATTCTTAAATATAAGAGAATCCTGCAATAATTTATAATCTTGTCAGGAGGGTATGATTTTTATAACAAACATTTTTGGTTATTATAGAAGAAAGTTCCCAAAAGATTGGTCTAACAAATCTTCCTTATCGGTTGGTTTTTGCTGTTGCTTCAGAGGATTCTGTGCTCTTCTATGATACACAGCAAACTTTTCCTTTTGGTTATGTATCTAACATACATTACCATACTCTAAGTGACATTTCATGGTAAGTAATTTTATGTCTTTTAGAAATACTGACTTTCTTCAATCACTAATCACTAGTAAAATCTCTCCTAGTTTGCATACTTAATACTATTTTTAATAAGTTTTATTTGCAGTTTTTCTTTAACAGCTGACATTTTTTTGTGGACAGTGTAATGACTGGGTTAATATATTTTTCACACAGTGTTCACAGTAATAATACAATTACATATACAAAATTTTTATCTTCCAACTTCTAACCTTAATGTGCACATTATAATTGTAATATATTCTCTTATATACTTATTAATTCCTAACATTTTAATATTATAGTGACATCTAATTTAATTTTATAGATGTCTAATTTCACAGTTTGATAAAGTATTGTTTAATATTGGCAAAGATGCATGCATGTACTGTATAAGAGAAAAACAAACAACTTACTATTTTTGCAAATAGTTTGTTCTTAGGCAGAATAAAAAATGCTAGTATGGCTTCAGGATAATTCAGGACCCCAACCCCCAGTCTAGTGCCATTCCGCAGTCTGTTCAGAACGGAGCTGGTAGGCGAGTGCGCGCACACATGCACAAAGCTGCATTTGTGAAAGCAGCATGAATGCACATGTACAAAACCATCCCCATAACCCACTGCTGCCAGTTCACTGAGCCAGAAAGGTTGGGAATCACTGCCTTAAATAACATTGTTTAACTGCAAAAAGGTTATCTTAATTTGTGATTCTCATGTTTCCTACTGTGTCAAATTAGCGTTGCAAACTCCAGCTGAAACTTATCTTGACAGTTTTCTTCCCAGCCCGAAAAATATCAATGGGTTCCACACATACACATATACACGTGCACACTTATATCTTCCTCCTCCTTTGCCAGAAATAACATTTTGGAAAAGGACACAATAGATACAAAAATATTGAATTAATAACTATTCAGGTTGTCTGCCTGTTAAATATATTCTATTTATAAACTGATCCCTATCTACAGATATATTCTCTTTTGCATACAAAAACGAGAACACACAAGCACTGAAACACCAATATGTTTTCCTTCACACCTTCCAGCAGTAACAACAGAAAAGAAGAAAATGAGGGCATGGTAGAATAAAAGGAAAATAAAATTAGAAGTTGAGATGAAAGCAGAATGTTAACTGGATAGGATACAAGAAAACAGAATCCCAGCTTAGATATTACACAAACATCAAATAGGCTACTATTGGTTCCCTATAATCTTGGCTGATTTATTTTATTTTTTAAAAACTGGATTAAATTCATTAAGCAAGCAGTTCCTCATTGCTAATCTTCAGGTTAATCTTCAAAGGCTTTTCAGCAGTGAATTCTGAAGTTACTTTACTTCTTGCTCCTGCTTTAATCTTCAACAATTTCTGTTTTTATCAATCAGTGTAATAGGATCCTTGTCACGTAACAGAATGGAGGTTGTTCATTTCCTATCAGATAAATATGATAATATGAGCAAATATTTTACCATTTTAATAGTTCCAGTAAAATTGTGGAACTATTTAAAAGTATCATTTGTCTTCAGCAAGAGAATAAATAGATCCAATACATCAGACTACTTTATGTATTTATGTATTGACTCTGCATAGCAAAGTATTTTATGGCCTGTGGGTCAAGCAACTATTTAATTTTTTTTAAAAAAAAAGTACACATAAATAAAATCAAAATGAAAAACACAACTATTTTATATGAAATTTCAGAGTATGTTATTGCAGTTGCAGAAACTGCTATGACAAACATCAAATAGATTCAGATTCATATCAGTTCTACTATACTATTGGATGATTTATTTTAACTTTTAAAATGGAAGAAATTCTATCAGAATTGCTGATTAGAATCTTAGCACATACTTGAATATTGAAGTTAACTATAATCCATTTATGCTTTCATTCTGAATGGATCACTTGGCTACAAAAATTAATTAAATTCAATTATTTTTCAGAGTTTTATGTGCATATTTTTGTCATTTGAAAGTAATCAGGACTGAGTTTTTATCTATTTATTTCCCATAAATAAATGCCAGGTCCAGTGATGGATCATTTCTTGCTATTTCTTCTACGGATGGATATTGTTCTTTTGTCACATTTGAAGAAGGTGAACTTGGAATCCCACTGAAAGATAAGCCAGACATTAATATCAAAACACCTAGCATAGCGGAAAAGAAAATTAAAAAGGGTCAGTCACCAAGTGTTGTTTCTCCAGTTTCAAAACCAGTCGATGGCAGTCTTAATAAGTCTGGAGAACCATCAACTGCATGCCAGACTCCAACCAATAGTAAAGACTTGCACTCCACACCTGTTGTGGTTAAAAACACCCCCATATCATCTTCTGAAGATAAAAAAACTGTGCAGCCATCAATTCACACATCAAAAGTAAACCAATCCAGGAGGATTACATTGAATACTCTACAAGCATGGAGTAAGTCGCCAAGGTAAGCTTAACATTACAAATTTGGAATCAAGAAATAAACAGTCTTCCAGGAATGATAGCTCTAAGGTGACCTTCAGAGTATGAATTGTTTTCACAAATTGACGCTGGGGTTGAGACAAAGGCATCACCATAGAAGTTTTATTGCAGCAATAACTACTAAGCTGCTACCCTAAGACCAGGAAGAAAGATCAGGATATGTAGTCAGAGACAATTTCAGGAAAAGGAAAGTTGATATCTGTACCATTGCCATTTACAGGCTTCTCTGTGCCACTGCACTAATGGAGCCTTTATGTAGAATGGGTCACAGAACTAAGTCTTAAGAGGGGAATCAAGAAGAGTCAAGAGAAACAAGAAGAAAGGGGAAGGGAAGTTGGAGGAGAAATGCATTACTAAAAAAAGCAGGCAGGTGGAAAGCATACTTGCGTATCTTCTAATGTGCCATGCTTTTGTTCTTGTTCTTAGGAGAGTTGCATTGATTCCTCTAAAAGCAGCTACTCCAGATTCTTCCAGAAATACAACTCAGCATGGTAAAATACTTCATAGTTGATAATTTATTGAGATGTTATTGTAAAATGATTACTAACTAAATTGACTTTATTCACATTTTGATGCTACTCATTCTGGTTGAACAATACATGGCTATTTTAAGTTCTTAGACCTGAACTGATGGGGTTTTTAGGGTTAAATTTTAAATTTTATTAGGTTTTTAGATTTTAACTTTTATTGTGGCTTGTGCATTTTATTATTGTGAGCCGCCCTGAGTCCATTGGGAGATAGGGCAGCATATAAGACAAATAAAATAAATAAATAAATAAATATAAAGAATATATACATCATCAGTCCAGGTTTTAAAAATACACACTAAAACTGTTATTGAATTCTTCAATATTTCAGAGAGACCATCACCACCTGAAGATCAGTTACAAAATCCACCATCACCTAAGCGATTAAGAATGGATGAAACTCCATAATTGTATTTCCTGAAAATGAAAACAAATAAATCCATTGAAATGATTTATTACAGAGGGGATCTTTTTCTACAACATAATGAAAGAGATTTACTCAGAGTGACATTTGCATAAAACATGATTTTGGTGAGGAAGAAAATGCATCAGCATTTTTTAGACATTTTAAGCAAAGAATTGGCTACATTACATCTTCTGACCAGTAAGAGTTCACAGATTGGGTGAGAAAGGCATAATTGTTAATGTTTTCTTGGCTCTGTATCTGGTAGAGAAATTATTGCTTTTCACTTGGCATTTACTTAATTACTTATTTGACAAGCTAATTGGCACAGTATAAGATTTGTAAACTAATAAATTCCTTTTCTTTCAAATCTGTAAGATAGGCAGTTGGTTAATTGTCCTTCTTTAGTTAAATGGAACTGTCAATTAATCTGAACGTTTTACTTACATAACAAATGTACCAGAGATTAGAAGTTGGATTTAAGTTTAAAAGCTTACACTACTTAATTTCCTACATTAATTGTATCCGAACTCATTAAAAAGAAGTCTTCAAATGTCTATGTGATATAAATTTGTTTATGTGTGGGCAATGGGTACGTTGTTTTAAAAAGTAGTGCATTTGTAATTTTAAAGATTATGTTGTAATCTTTAAAAAATCTGTAATGTTTTAAACTATTACAATTGCCATGGTTACATAGATCAGAATATTTTAACATTAATATTCACACTTTTATCCTCTGGTGTTCATTTTAGTCATTTGCTTTTTAAAAAAATGGTATCCCAGGTTTAATTTAAAACAAAGCAAGATGCTATGTGGAATCATGGAAAATAAACAGTCAACTTTCATTGAAAAATTTATAGAGATATGTAGTATTCAAATACATTGTGTTGCTGTCCAAATTCATATTTAAATGTTAAGGTTAATTCATAAGAAAGAATGTGAATTATTTTGCACCAATTCCTGAAGTGCTGAACAAAAATATAGCAAAGCAGAGTTGTGCACTTAGGAGGTAAGCCTGCAATTCCATGCCTACTTGTCTAAAAATAAATTACATGATGCTTCAGGCCTTTTGCTTCCCTGTAGCTGTTCATAGAAGGTAGCTATTTTCTGCTTCACACGAACACCGAGTCATTCAAGCTGAATGCAATTAATTCTGTGTGACCATAACATTAGTGCAAGATTTTCATACTATTATTCATAACTGCTTTTCCTTGCTCATGTAAACGCCAAGGAGATGAAAGATAAAAATACGGATCCATGCATACATCAGCCATGCATACATCAGCCACTAGGAGTAGTGACTACATGGATTCAGTTTGAAGAAACATCATCTCTATTTCACTTCTTGTAATACTAAAGGATCAGTTTCCACAAGCAAACTTACATTTATATAATGCTTTAATGTCTTCTTAGAATATATTTTATGTGTGGCTTATCATAAGTTAATATAAGTGAAAAAGGTTTGTCTGGCCCATGCTGTGAAATATAGAGTGGGAAATAGAATAACATAGAATAACAGAGTTGTAAGAGATCTTGAAAGTCCTCTGATTAATTGTTCTCACAGAATTCCCCTTAATTCTAGTTTGGATCTCTCTTTAATAATCTTCCATCTGTTGCTTCTTGCCCTGCCTCAGGTGCTTTGAAGAATAAGTGTGGATAAAAACTTAGACCTTTGTTTAGATTTCTACTGAATCTAGGATGAATTGAAATCTTTTTCTTAAAACCCACTTTTTATGTAATTGTCTTCTTTTATACTTAAGCTAACTCTTGATCATGTCTGGATCAGTACGAAAAGAAGAGAATAATTTTTATCAGTTTGTCTTTTTCTGAGATCTCCATGCTGTCTCAAAAGAATCGTTCCTCCTTCAATCCTCTGGAACAGCTTCAAAATAATAGCGTACACAAGGAATTCTGAAAATACAGCTTGATGTTAAATACTAGAAAAAATGCTTTAAGGGCTTATCCAAACTAAGTAGCTCTAATTAGATTAATATTTTCTAAGCTGTAAAAAATTAAGCAAAAATAATACTTTACAAAATTATACTTCATTATCATTTAAATTGGTAGTTTTTGATAATTTAAATCAATTCATATTATTTTATCAGTCTCATTCGCAATATGCATTTCACTAAAAATCATTTAGCTATTTAAAATGCCATGTGGAAATGCAAATTGCCTTAGAATAAGAATAAAATACAACCCCTCTGCTTGTATGGTGTGTGTGTAAATGTTTTTTATCAAAATAATAGAAAATATGTAGCATTATCTTAGCTCAGATTTTTTAAAAAAATCAGATATTGTGTCATACATATGTTGGCCACTTGATGTCACTGTTTTATAGTGTTTCACAACAGTTTATTCTGAAGAAATCTAGAATTTATAGATGTATTCCTTTAGGAAAAAAGCAAATATAACCATCACTTTTTCATCACCATTCATGCTAATAACCTATTTCAACAACATTTGAAATATGTAGTAATAGGTATAGGATTTCTAGCACATGACCTGTAGGTAAGAAACAATTTTATTCCTGGTTCGTATTATCATACGTGGTGGTCATGCTGAAAGGCAAAAAAATATTGGACGAAATACACACATGGTTGGAAAAAATGATAAAACAACATATAGATCTGAAACCTGAATTATTTTTGTTGGGCATACTACCATAAAAATATGATAGAAGGAAAATATATTTGAATTTACATTTACTAACTGCAGCTAGAATTGTATTTGCACAACAATGGAAAAGTGAAGAAATCCCAACAGATGAAAATATAATTTAAAAAATAGAATGTGCAGAAATGGATAGATTAACAGTGACAATTAAGGAAAAAGAGGAAACTGAATATTTTTTTGACATGGGACTTGTCTTATCAATGGTTAGCTAATAAAAACAGAAGTTAGAAATATGGAAATGCAAGAAAAGAATGTTACAAGGGAGATTTTATAAAATGGATAATTATTATTATAGAATTAGTATTAATGCAATGAATACTGTTGTAAAGATTTTGATCATTATTTTTTAAAATAACATGTACCCAGGCAACACACTGTTCAATTGAAATTGAAACTATTATAGTTTATAAAATTTTGAAAAAATACAAAAAAACCCAGTTTTATTCCTTTAAATGTTGAATTTTGTATAACTACAATATTATTGATGTTTTTAAATTTTGATCCTATATTCAATTCCCTTTGAACAACCAACATAAAAGAAATAAATAATAATAATAATAATAATAATAATAATATATCATAAATGGCTTCACTTTAGCATATGCAATGGATTGCAGTAAACTTACTTTGAACCATCCCTTTCCAATTTATTCTTCCTCCCCATGTTAGCAAGGCTGTCTGTCTAAAAATTCTGTAACTTTTGATCTTTACACAGCTGAATGTACCATGTTAGGAAAGTCATCTCTAAATAGAAAGCCATGTCTTTTATTTTGAAAATAAACTATAAGCATAGGACTTAACTATGTGAACTAATTTTGTTTCATACATAAAAAGGTTAAGAAGAAACAAAATGAAAACTTTTAGGCACAACAAATATAGAACTGTTCATAACTTTTGAATTTCATAGAAACATACAAGAGGGCAGGAAAGTATAACTATTTCCAACCCCCCTTTTCTCTAGGAACAGTTTTACAAAAAGTGATACAACTCAGTCTTAGAGAAAGCAGATTATTTGGATTTATGCTGCATATTTCAAGCCAGGATACAACAGGAAACTACATTTGTCACCCAGAGGGAACTACAATCCTTCTGGTCCTCCTTGACCTTTTAGTAGCTTTTGATACTTTCAGCAATGGCATCCTTTGGGACTGTTCCTAATGAGCTGGGGAGGGACACTATCTTGCAGCAATTGTTCTTCCAGAAGGGGTGGCTCCAGTCAGGGAAGAGGAAAAATTCAACCAAAAATGTTTACTTTTTATAGTATCTTGGGAGTTTCTCCAATTCTCTATAACACTGTATACACAAAACTGCTAGGGAGTGTCACCTTTGGGGGTGGGGGATGAAGCTGGTAATGTGGTAGAAATAGAAACCCAGTGTCCGGAAACTGGCAGAGTTCAGTCTTCACTTAGACTGAAGCCTTCTATCATAGAGTGGCTTTGGTTTGTGAGCTTTATAACTGGTGAAATCTTTGACCCTGTAAAAAGTAATATTCCAATTTTCAGAAGTGGTTCACAGCTTGAAGCATTTCCTGGACTCATAGCTCCTGCTTGATGAGCAGCTGAAAGGTATGACTAGGAAGGCTTTTGCACAGCAGAACTATTCCTAGATGAAGAGTCCTGCTCATAGTAACTTCTGGCCTAATTGGAACTACCTCCTGCAAAAACTCCATCCTTCCTGGGCTTTAGGAAAGCTATCAGGGCATAATTGTTTTAGCTTACCAAAGAAGAGGATCTGCAAAAGCACATGACTTTTGTAATTCTGGGATTTTTTTTAGATTTTGATATTTTATGCATATTTGAGCTAGTTGTGGATGTGATTTTATAAGTGGAGCCTGGAGAGCATACAAAATCAATCACACTCAGCCTAAATAGCATATACTAGCCAAATATGTTAATCAAAAATAGTACTACTAGAGATTATCATATGCAGCAACTGAAGACAAAAGTGAAGGGAAATATGTTTACCTTTGAAGAAAGAGATTGGGAGATATTAGCATTTCTGACCAAAATCATAATTAATTGTTTCATTGTGGTAAACAATAGGAAGGAGCCTATTTTCCTATCAAGTCACCCTATCTTCTTCTTTTCCTCCTCTTCCATCTTTCTCTTTCTCACCATCTTGAGTCATGCTCAAGTCCTAATGATTACATTTACATGAACGTATCTGTCTATTGTTCTTGGCAATCATACAGGTTTGTTACTACATTCTTCCGGGTTGCTTTTTCAACTTCCTAATATAGTTCGAGGTGATGGTCTCCCCTATACTAGCCATTGCACATTGTTAATTATATATAGAAGAAGCAGATTTTCTCATTTACGAGGAAATGGAATCAAGAGGCTATAACACTTTTAAATTCGATCCTGGTGATCAGTGAAGTGACCGATGTCATAGCCAGATTACCCTTATATCCACATTTCCTGCCTTACATTGCATGACTGATAGGAAACCAATACAAAGAACAGAGCTATTAAACATGTTGATTTTCTTTGTTTACATAACTTAGAATCAGACACACACACACACAAACACATACATACATGTCCAAATATCATGAAAGTATACAATGAAGTAGAAACAAGAATTTCCTTTACATAAACAAAATACTTAGTATGAGACTTCTTTGAATGATCACTGCTAAAATAACACATCTGGGTCTTGTTGCACCAAATATGCCTTGATACACAGTTCCACAGTCTGGAACTCCTGTGCTCAGCAGCCTGTCTCTGAAATCACAAACCATTTTTTGTAAATATTTGCAGTCTTTATCCAGGAAAAGACTACTTATTCTAATTTCAAGCTTCAAAGCATCCTTTTTAAAAATTGCATTAATTATATAAAAAGTAAAATAGTAATAAACAGTATATGTAAATTACAGTACATTGATAATACCACAAACATCATAGATGTAATAACCTAATTTGTATACATATATAAAAACATATTTAGAGAAACACTGACAGCAACATACATACAAGAGAAGTCCCAAAGAATTTATACATAATCATTTAACCTGTAACCATTGTAAGAAGCAGATGCTTGCGAAGGACTGTGATTTGACTTGTAAGCTATTGGTGGTCTGGAGGATGGAGCTAATCTTGTTCTTGATGGTTGTTGGGAACGTATGTTATTCTCCACCTGCTGACACGAAACACACAAGATTATTCCACCAATTATACTCAGTGAAGCACACACAAAGCCAAGGTAAAGGGCATGCCCAATCTCATATTTCATCCCATTGGGCAACGTTGGGTTGTAGAAATCAGTCACCACATCATTTGTTATCCAAGAAACAGGGATGAGACACACAATTCCAGCCAGTATGAAAAGGATGCCACCTAGGACAGCAAAGATATTTTTAGTGGAGGACCCTTTGGCACATTGGGTACACTTCATGCCAATAACAGCAATTACACAGGCCAGAGTTGAAAGAAGGCAGGATATCACCATCATGGCTCGGGCTGCTTGAAGGTCACGAGGCAAAGCGAGTGGTGAATGGTGGAACTGACACTGGGAGATCCCAGTACTGTGCCAAACACATTCTATCCAGAGACCCTTTATGTATGCCATAGCTGTGATGATATTGGTTCCTACATGAGCGCTGTTCCACCAGTGAGGCAGGATAGTCGCAGTGATGGTTCCAGCTAAGCCAAGAAGACTCAAGAAAAAGCCCAGCAGCTGAATTGCCGTGCTTTCCATTTCAGTGTCTATAGTACCATAATGATTCTGTTGGGATCGTTCTTGGGGATTCTTCTGAAAATCAGCCTTTCCTGGTACATATATGGCAATTTTGCTTTGACACCTCCCGAATGCCTAATATAGAATAATTGCAGAAGAAGTTAAACATTACAGGAGTGTATTTCCCAGTGACCAATAACATGCATTCCAAGGTATATAGTGTGATGATTAGCATATTTTACTGACTTTAATGAGCTCCATGAAAATGGGGAGAAAACTCATTATTATTTACATAATTCTGTCAACACCAAGAAGAAGACTACTGGAAACAAATGATGTCGTGGAATAATGTTTTCAAATGATTTTTTTAAAAAAATATTTCCTTTAATAGCAACAACAAAATTAGAACATTCACTCATGAGACAAGAATTAGAAATTATTTGCCTGAATGTTACTATGCAGAATGAAATTTCTGAAAAATTCATTATGGAATTCCATAAGCTTATTGAAATGCATCTGGATTAAGTACAATAATAATAGTAATAATAACCACCCCACAACTATAGCAATACAAAAAAGCAAATAGGCCCCCCAAAACAGTCCAACAAGCAATGGATTAAAACTTTTCCAGTATTTCTTAAGACTTATTTTAATAAAGGCACTTGAAAGAAAATAATTTTCATCATCTCCAGGGGCTGGATTTGACCTGTGGAGTGCTTAGATCTGGCCTATGGGGCCGCCCTGGAAACAGTGAAGGACCAGCCCATAGTGCCTCTGCCAGCAAAAATGGAGCTTGGGAGGACCAAGCACGGCCATCGTGAGCTCCATTTTCACTGGCAGAGGGTTGCAGGATGCCATCCAGCTGAAAACAGAGCTCATGAGGGCTGCGCCCCAAACTCTATTTTCGCTGGCAGAGAGTTGCAGGAGGCTGTTGTAGCTGAAAATGGAACTCAGGAGCCCGTTTTCGCTGGCAGAAAACACACCACCATAGGCACCCCCAACACAAGTGATGTCATGCTGGGCAAGCCTATCCTGGCCACGCTCACCCCAGCCCACCCAGGCCCTCTGAGGTCAAACACAACCCTGATGTGGCCCTCAATGGAATAGAATTTGACATCCCTGAGTTAGACCAATCTGAGATAAATAGGAAGGCCTTTAATTATCTGTCCTGCCAATATTAAATATTTGAAGACTATAACTAATTTTGCTAATCTAATTTTGCTAAACTAAATAGTTTAGTTTTGCTAAACTAATCATCCGCTATAAAATAAATACTTCTGTATGTTTGAAAAACTATACTAGTTCAACTGGAATTGATCCACAAGACATTTACCTATTGGGGAAGACCACTAATTGTTCTTAACATATTTTAAAATAATACAGGTAGTCCTTGACTTACAACAGTTCATTTAGTGACCATTCAAAGTTACAATGGCACTGAAAAAAGTGATTTATAACCACTTTTCACACTTACGATCAATGCATGGTCATGTGCATTTACATTCAGATGTTTGATAACTGGTTCATATTTATGACGGTTGCAGTGTCTTGGAGTCCAATGGTGGGTTGCTATCGGTTCACCCCAGATTGGCCGAATCAGTAGCAGCGGTAGCAGGAGGCTCCTCCCACCCACCCGGATGCTTCTGCACATGCTTGTATTATGCTTATTTTTTTTTAAAAAAAAATCTGTTTATTCTAGAAATACTTGCCTGGAAAAACAGGTTTTGAAAAGAAAGATTATGAATAAATAATGCTTTCTAATTGCTGCAACCAGGAAAGCAATCATCTGAATAAATTCTACTTTAAATCATGTAATAATATTCAGTAGTGCAGAACAAGAGAAAATGGAATTTAAGACATCTAATCTTACCTGAATAATGAAGAATAATAAAATTTAAGAAGAGAATGCAAATTTATGTCATGATTTTTAAAAGAAATGAAATATCAGTCAATATATCCACTAACACATTCCAGCTATCAGCTAATAATCAGCTGATTTTTTAAAAAAATTTATTACTTTATTTACCAAGTTGCCAAGTGCCCGAATTATGATCACCGTGACCATGAGGATGTTGCAATAGTCATAAGTACATAACTTTCATAAGTCACTGTTCAGTGCCAGTGTAATTTTGAACAACCACTATATAAATAGTTGTAAGGCAGGGGTCCCCAACCCCAAGCCCCTGGATGTCATGGCCCCATCGGAGCCTGAATCTGTGGAGAAAGACAAACTGGAGCCAATGGAGATCGAGGGGGGGCTTCGTTGGCTTGAGAGGAAAATGAGGAGGAGCCAGGCCAGGGACTTTCAGGATTGGGATGGGTTGTAGGGAGGGAGGGAGCGGGACAGGATGACCAAGAGAGACTAAGCAGGAAACATGAGAGACAGTTTGCTCTGGGACTTGCCAGAAACGTTGGAGTGTTTGGGAAAATTTGGAACAATAAAGGGGCGGTTTGAACTGCCAGCTGCCTGTGTTACCTCTGTGCCATGCCCCAGGTCATCACACCGGACCAGCACCAGTCCGCAGCATGCCAGCAATTGGTCTATGATAACAAGCAACGCTCCATCTGCGGGATGCAGGCAGCATTCAAAATCACATTCCCTCTGGTCCACAGAAAAACCTCTGTCCTCAGAACCGGTCCCTGGTGCCCCAAAGATTGGGTGCCACTGTTGTAAGAGACTATTTATATTAAGGAAGTAATATGTACAGTATTTTATTAAGTTCATGAATATTTATCTACTTAAAGTAAATCCTACTGATTAAAGACTTAGCAACATCTGAGAATCTGGAAATTATTATTGATGTACTGATGACTGAAATTATTATTGTTGATGTTATTATTGAAAATCTGAGATATTGTGGATTTTTGTTTCAATAAATTATTGAGTACTTGGGGCTCCCCTTGGGGTGCACCCGGAAGCTGCAACTAGTGCAGAATGCGGCCGCGCGGGGGATTATGGGAGCGACGGGACGCTCCCATGTGACACCTCTCCTGCGCAAGCTGCATTGGCTACCGGTGGACTTCCGGGTGCGTTTCAAGGTGTTGGTGACCACCTTTAAAGCGCTCCATGGCTTAGGACCAGGGTACTTACGGGACCGCCTTCTGCCGCCAATAGCCTCCCACCGGCCGGTGCGTTCCCACAGAGAGGGTCTCCTCAGGGTGCCGTCAGCCAGACAATGCTGGCTGGCGACCCCCAGGGGGAGGGCCTTCTCTGTGGCAGCCCCTACCCTCTGGAACGATCTTCCTCCAAAACTGAGAACAATTGCTGACCTCCGGACTTTTCATTAGGCCCTGAAAACTCATCCCTTTCAGCTTGCTGGTCTAGCCTAACCCCGCTGAATTTTTAAGATCTGTATTATAGGGTTGGGTATTTTAAATATTTAATGGTTAATGGTTTTAATTTTTAGCCAAAGTTATATGCTTTTTTTTAAAGAAATTGTTTAACTTTTGTGTACTATTTTTATTTGGCTGTTCACCGCCCTGAGTCCGCAAGGAGAAGGGCGGTATACAAATCTAAACAAATAAATAAATAAATAAATAAACTTGGCTTTATGTCATTATTCTTTAATTGTGTGCCTATGTCCTTAGTACACTCTTTGTTTTAACTTTTTCTAGTTCAGTAAAAATATATGAAATATATGTATACTGTATGATATACAATTTGGACACTTATAAGAAGACCTTTCAAGGTCAGGCCTAAAACCTCACTGTTAATCCCAAGGAGAACAGAATATAAAAATTACATGTGATTTATGCTACTAGTCACAGGAAATAGATTCTGGATTTAATGTAGGTCATGATACTCAATAACCAAGCAGCAACTATTTTCAGAAGTCATTAAGCTGTTACTTTATTGACTCTTGCTAATTTGGGAAACTGGCGTGTGATGGTCTCCCTTGCCTGATGTCATGTTTTCCACACTCTATTCATTATATACTTTATCAACTACTGCTTTAACTACCCAAAGAATAATTGTTCACTTTTTATTTAATATTATCAAACTGCTGAAAATCAACACATGGTATGTGGAAGAAATTTGGTGCCCTGAAAAACCACTGTTATTCAGTTATTTCCAGTCACTTGTTTTTTCAAAATCTCTGCCAAAATTAACACAAGTTAATAGCATGCATGTTGCGCACCATTAACAAGTATCAATATATACAAGTACGTGGAATTTATATAATGATTGATTTGATTCACAGCACAGGTCATAAGGCAACAAAAACAATACTTTCAAATTAGCACTCAGTCTACAGCTCAATTATGTTTTAATGTTTAATATGTAGAAAAATGTTTTCCACATTTTACTACAAAGACACAAAAACCCAAGTGCTGTGGAATGGGATGAGTTCCTGTTTCTTGTCCCAGTTCCTGCCCACCTACAGTTCAAAAGCATGCAAATGTGAGTAGATAAATAGGTACCATTTCAGTGGGAAGGTAACAGTGTTCCGGGCACCTCAGCATACAGTCATGCTGGCCACATAACTGTGGAAATGTCTTTAGATACCACTGACTTCCTCAGCTAAGAAACAGAGAAAAGCACTGCCCCCTAGAATTGGAAATGACAGGAGAAAACTTTACCTTTATGATATAATATATGATTGTGGAAAACTGACCTGATACTTGCTTTATTACATTGGTATCATATCTGCAATGATATTAACAGAACTTTCCCTTATTATGCTGGATATGATTTTTCTACAGATAGAGCTGATACAACAGCAGGATACTAATCAGTGCGAAGTACAGAAATCATATTGTGTGTGTGTATTGAAGATTTGTAGTGGTTGTCACAAGCACAATTTAAAGTACTGATGTGATTCTTTAAGCCCTAAATAGTTGATTAAAGGGGACAGTTTTTCATCTTATGATCTTGTTTGTCCATTAGAGTCTATAGAAGAGGCCTCTGATTTGGTCCCAACTGGCTCATTTATCTGCACAAAGAAAAAACATTTTTGTTTTGTTCCCTTGGTATAGAATAAACTTTTTCAGAACTTATGTTTAGCACCTCCTTTACCACACTTCAGAAGAGGAGCCAAAAATTTCATTGCTTTCCAAGGCAACTATTTACCTTTCAATTTCAATTTTTATACTTTAACTCTATTTTTGTGTATTTGTTAGTTTAACCTTCAGTGTTCTTTGCAGACAGAAAGTCAGCAGGGCATATGCCTGATATGACTATTCCTGGTTGTTATAATGGCTAATACTCTGTTCGTCTTAATTGCAATTATTTATGTTCAAGTGCCAAGTTTTGTGGTTGTAAATTATTAGTACTTTTGTAAACAACTTGAAATTTCAATCATCTGCAAAGCTACTGTTTACATATTACCTAATTTCTATTTAAGGCTGATAGTCTATGGTGTTTAAAGTAAATTTCATTCCAACTTCTCCCTAAACCACATATTTTATTTGGAAGTGGCAGTTAGTTATTATCTACTCTATGGTTCATTGCACAGTCAGCCAGATGTTCAGATGGGATTTGGCATTTTTATACACCTATCAAGTCCTTCCCAAGGATCTGGGATAGGCAGATGTTGTTTGATGGTATTAAAGATATCATCACAGGATGTAAGATAATCCAAGTAAAGCTGCCTTTTGCAATTAACTGATGGTGAGTTTGTCAATGCCGATGGTGTTCAAGTTTTGTTCCAATTGTTTTGCGATTGCACCAAGGCACTTATCACCATTGGTATTATCTTTTTCCACAGACATTCTATTTCTATTTGTAATTTTCTCCAGTTCTTTTTCTTCTATTCTGATGTCTATAGGTATTGCCACATCGACTGTCCAGATTCTTTCTGATCAACAATTGTTAAGTTTGGGGTGTTGTGTGGCAGGTGCCTCTCTATTTGAATTTCTAAGTCCCAGAGCACTTTGGTTTCTTCATTTTCTATTATTTTATCTAGTTGATGGTCCCATTATTATTACTGATATATAAACAGGATAAATGTATTAATATCATAGCAGTTTTTCTCTTAATTTTTTAAAAATCAAATCCCTCTATTGTCATAGAATAGAACTGGGCAGAAAAAGTTTTGTGTCAGAGGCACTTCATGAAAACTCATCATTACAAAATTGAAGAACTATTGCCTAAATTCTTTATTTTACTAGTGTTTGCCAAATATTGGAAACTATCAACATCATCCTTGTCATATGTTAGCAGAGAAGAACTAACTTAAGGAGGACTGGTCTAATGATGGCAATGTGAATCAGTTTGATGGAGGTGAGTCACTCTTCGGGGCCATAAGCAGTTTCTTCTGCAGGCTATTCATTGATACAGGTATTGTCGTCTTGGAGTCACCTACCAGAATGGAAAGATGGGGAGGGGACAAAACAGTCAATGCTAATAGTGCCACAATTAAAACCCCATCCCATTTATACATTTGCATAATATGTGAGTTTGATCACAATGTCCTAATCTTTTGCTTGTAGTTTTTGCCCCCATCTTATCTTATCTCTCATCTTACAGATGCTATCAAACAGAAAGATTATGGAGAAGCACAATAAATATACTAGACAGGACAGAATCCTGAAGCCAAGCCAACCCTATTCAGTTGCAATAGCATGGCTCTCGGGTTTCTTTGGGATGAGGTGTCGAAGATGAAGAACAGCAAAGGAATCATGCTTTGCTTTTCATGATCTGCATGTACAGTGGGGCAAAAAAGTGTTTAGTCAGCCACCAATTGTGCAAATTCTCCCATTTAAAAAGATGAGAGAGGCCTATAATTGATGACATAGGTAGATCTCAACTATGAGAGACAAAATGAGAAAAAAATCCAGACAATCACATTGTCTGATTTGGAAAGAATTTATTTGCAAATTATGGTGGAAAATAAGTATTTGGTCAATATCAAAAGTTCATCTCAATACTTTTTTATGTATCCGTTGTTGGCAATGACAGAGATCAAACGTTTTCTGTAAGTCTTCACAAGGTTGGCACACACTGTTGCTGGTATGTTGGCCCATTCCTCCATGCAGATCTCCTCTAGAGCAGTGATGTTTTGGGGCTGTTGCTGGGCAACATGGACTTTCAACTCCCTCCAAAGGTTTTCTATGGGGTTGAGATCTGGAGATGGGCTAGGCCACTCCAGGACCTTGAAATACTTCTTACGAAGCCACTTCTTCGTTGCCCAGGCGGTGTGTTTGGGATCGTTGTCATGCTGAAAGACCCAGCCATGTTTCATCTTCAATGCCCTTGCAGATGGAAGGAGGTTTGCACTCAAAATCTCATGATATATGGCCCCATTCATTCTTTCCTGTACACGGATCAGTCGTCCTGGTCCCTTTGCAGAGAAACAGCCCCAAAGCAAGATGTTGCCACTCCCGTGCTTCACAGTAGTTATGGTGTTCTTTGGATGCAACTCATCATTCTTCTCCTCCAAACATGACGAGTTGTGTTTCTACCAAACAGTTCTACTTTGGTTTCATCTGACCATATGACATTCTCCCAATCCTCTTCTGGATCATCCAAATGCTCTCTAGCAAACTTCAGACAGGTCCGGACATCTACTGGCTTAAGCAGGGAGACACGTCTGGCATTGCAGGAGCTGAGTCCCTGGCGGTGTAGTGTGTTACTGATGGTAGCCTTTGTTATGTTGGTCCCAGCTCTCTGCAGGTCATTCACTAGGTCCCCCTGTGTGGTTCTGGGATTTTTGCTCACTTTTCTTGTGATCATTTTGACCCCACGGGATGAGATCTTGCATGGAGCCCCAGATCAAAGGAGATTATCAGTGGTCTTGTATGTCTTCCATTTTCTAATTATTGCTCCCACAGTTGATTTCTTCACATCAAGCTGCTTGCCTATTGCAGATTCAATCTTTCCAGCCTGGTGCAGGTCTACAATTTTGTTTCTGGTGTCCTTCGACAGCTCTTTGGTCTTCACTATAGTGGAGTTTGGAGTGTGACTATTTGAGGTTGTGGACAGGTGTTTTTTATACTGATAACAAATTCAAACAGGTGCCATTAATACAGGTAATGAGTGGAGGACAGAGGAGCCTCTTAAAGAAGAAGTTACAGGTCTGTGAGAGCCAGAAATCTTGCTTGTCTGTAGGTGACCAAATACTTATTTTCCATCATAATTTGCAAATAAATTCTTTCCTAATCAGACAATGTGATTGTCTGGATTTGTTTTCTCATTTTGTCTCACATAGTTGTGGTCTACCTATGATGTCAATTACAGGCCTCTCATCTTTTTAAGTGGGAGAACTTGCACAATTGGTGGCTGACTAAATATTTTTGCCCCACTGTATGTAATCAGCACATCTCCTTTCATCAGTGAGTTAAGAAAAGTAAAATACGGTTCCACGATTGGGAAATGGGTTTCAGTGCAGCAGTTTTCTATTGATACAGGGATGACTGGATAGGACTTTAACTTAACAGTAGAGAAAGGCTCAAAGTTTGCTTTAAATGAATTTGTCTATGATATCAACTCCCTTAATTTGGGAGTATCAGATTTTCCTTAGCAATGACAATTTTCCACGTTTGTGAAATGTATTTATTTGTAATGTAGCCTGTAAGAAATACATTCAATAAAATTTGTATTTTTATTCTTCACATACAATGAAAATTTTCAATATTAAAAATAATAAATACTTTCTTGAATATTCTCTTCATTGCCAGTGTCAGCAGGCTAAAAAATAGAAATTAAGAAGTGTTAATTTATTTTACCTACAGATATTGTGATTGTTAAGGTACAAGCCTACTTACAGAATTCTTGAATGAGTTTCAATACTTTTCCATCATCACACACATGTCTGAAGTAAATTGTTTGGAAAATCATCAGAATATAGAAAGTTTGTATGCTTTAAAATTCTGCTGTTAGTGTTGAGTGTAAATAAATGTTGGATAGCACTATAACTGAAGTTTGTTTATTTTGGCGGATGGTGATTTTTTAAAAAGTATAACAATAAAGACATACAAGTATTCATAATGGTTGCCAGAGCTACTATTTGCCTCTACTATTTGCAGATGGGCCTGCACTGTATAACTTAGAAGATATCAGTTAACCCAGAACAGATTGGACCAAGCACCAGGACCACTACCAGATAGATACTATTAGTATATCTTAAATATAGCTGCTTTTCACACTGTTCTGATAAAAGTCTTCAAAATAAATTTTCAGATCATAGGCTTAAGAGTCCAGGAAAAGAACAAAATACTGCCCTTAATAAAATGTCAAGAACTTTCATGGAGAAATAAGACAACCTCAATTTTCTGTCCTTCTAGACTTGATGAGTTAATTTGAAATAAAAGTATGCCAAAATAAATAAATTACTATAAATTGAATTATTATATAATTATATAATAAATATATATGCTTGTATTATATTACTGGTAAAATCATTATAAAATAATATAATACTTCTAATTAATGAATTATAATTTATTAATGGTAAATGAATGCATTTTATCACATTCTTTGAATTTCCATTTATCTTAACTTGAAGAAATAGAATATATATTAATGTCAACCATCATAAATGAATTCATCTTTCCCATAACAGTTGTGAACACTGCAATTATTTAACTGCTTCTCTCTCTCTCCCTCTCTCTCCCTCTGTCTCTCTCTTGGCTTATGATGCTCATAAAACAGTTATTTAGCTCTTCCTATCTTAAATCCAGCTGTGATTATTCAATCTAGTTCAATCCTTTTTTAAGTAAACCAGGAATGGAAGAAATGCTGATGAGTGATAAAGCTCATTTACATAGACTGGGACTTTTACAATACAGACATAGTGGGGCTCCTTACATGTGCCTTATCTAAACAGTGCTTGTTTAATTTTGTCATGGTGAGTGAAACTGTAGCATGGTGATTTGAAAAAGTGATACACCTGGCTTAGCATTATTCCTTTTCATGTAGAGCATCTTAAGAAATAGCTCTGTATTTTAATTCAGAGAGGCAACTTTTTTCTTTCTTTTAACGGTAGTTAACTTTGGCAGAAAGGAAAACACAAGACCATTTTTTTTCATCATGGACTATTTTGTTTCTGCAAACTTAAAAAAAAGAACATTCCAGATATATTATCATACCACATTTGCTGATTTGATGTGAATTGTGTGGTTTTAAATTCTTCTTGTTGTTTTGTTTTTAGAGTAACTGATTCAAGTTTCTCTCTGTGTTGGGCTTGCATGCTATATAGAGATTCCCTTCATATCCGTGATGGTTTTTGAAAACTTAATTCTAATATCTTTTAAAAATAATTTTATTAAAGATTGTAATTACAACTAATGCAAACTAAAAGAAATAATGCAAATAGAAAAAAAGAGTAAAAAGTGCAAAGGAAAAAGAAAGAAAGAAAGAAAGAAAGAAGATAATACAATGAAGAAAAAGAAAAGAAATAAGCAAAGAAGTTATTTCCAACCTTCATCACAATGAGTATAATTTTTCATCTCTTAATGTACAACTAATCGTTTCATCCCATGTTCTATCCCTTATCTATAAATAACCTATAAAATTATCATTTCAATCCAGGTATCAGTAGAAGTTAAAGAAATAACAGCATATTAATTTTAATTAATTTAATTTAATAAATTTAATTAACATCCAGCTGCCTGTAATTCTGCGAGTTCAATCCTAGCCAGGCTCAAGGTCGACTCAGCCTTCCATCCTTTCTAAGGTGGGTAAATTGAGGACCCAGTTTGTGGGGGCAATAAGCTGACTTTGTATAAATATATACAAAAGTATGAAGGCTATTGCTTAATGCATTGTAAGCCGCCCTGAGTCTCCGGAGAAGGGCAGCATATAAATCAAATTTTAAAAAAAATTAATTAAGCCAATTTAATATTCCTTTTTTTTTGCTTCTAACAATCTTAATTTTTAGTTCATTAAAGCAATGCAATACAACTTTCTTTTCATTTCTTTTTTATCTTTTTTAACAAGATTTTTCCAAGCTTTAAAAAAAAAAAGTCTTTCATAAATCCAACATAAAAGAATTATTCAGGTCACTCTACTGGTTTATTATGTGTAATTCACTTTTGATTTTTTTTTATTGAAAAGTTTTACAAACAAAGAATAACATTTCCCCCCCCACACCCTCCTTCCCACCTCCCCTTACCCCCCCTTCCCCTCCTCCTCCCTCCCCCCCTCTGGATGTTCATCATCCAGAGTCTTGTGGCAAGTGGATGGCTATACAAATTTAAATAATAAATAAACACAGAAACAAGTTGAAATACCAAGGCTATAATAATCACTCATAGGATAAAGTGACCATATTTTAACATTGGTAAAGAGGGACACCATTGACGGGGGGGGGTGTCTTGATTAAAAATTTGGTCTATATGAAGCAACAAAAATTTTCATAGAATGCAAAAATAGTATTGTAATATATTTTTTAAAATTTCAACATGAGTACAATTTACAAATATAATAAATAAAAAAATTATGTATAGTATTATTTTATTCTTTGGCATATTTCTCATTTGAGTGAATTTTTTTAATAGATTGCTGTTGTTGTTTAAAAGGTCATGAAATTTTTCACAAGAATTTGTTAAATTATATTTCACATATAAAATGGCTTTCAAAGTCTCAACACTTAATTGTGATTTTTCTGATGTCCACACTTTATTTACCGTAGAAAAAATGTGTTCAATCACAGCATAGTATAGATCTATTTCAAGCTATTTAGCTCTCATCAGCTAGCCATACCCTTATTCGAATTTGAACTTGGTTCCCACACACACACACATAAAAGATACTCAGGTATCCATCTCCATACAGGCTTTCCAAGTGAAGGTATCAAGGGTCTTTCTCAGTGTCTGGAGAGTATAAATGTCTGGATGGGGAAGAATGGGTTCCAGTTCAACCCTGGCAAGATTGAGTGCTTACAGCTTTTGTGTTCTCTATAAAACAGATTCTTATTATGTCCATGTAACACTGCTACTTTGTGAACTGCACTAGGTTCCAATATCCCAGGTATAACTCAAGCTAGTGATTATGATCTATAAAGCCCTACATGACTCTTCAAGACAGGTTGACTCATCCTCTCCCTTAAGGAAGCCGTTACTATAGTAAGGACCCAACCAAAGGTCAGTTTCCATGACCACTTTCACGATCCAGGAGGATTCCAGGTTTAAATAACAGGCTGTCACCCTGACAACACAAAGAACCCTGCCTACTCCCTCAAGGCACAACAGTTCAAACTCATTCCAGATTGTATCGCAAGACTGGGCCCAAGGCACCTCAGCTTCACAAATGTCTCACTTAACAACAGAAAAGGACTGCCTGTATATCCCAGCCAGGGAATTTTGGGAGTTGAAATCCAACATTTTTAAAACTGCCAAATTTGAGAACCGTTGCTCTAAATTCATGGCAGGTATAGTGGAAATAATTCTCCAGCCTAAAGCTCCAGGTATACTGGAACTACAACTCCCAGGAACCTCTTTGCTCACACAGTCTGAAAGTTTAAGTATCGTGCAGGGGTCTCCAACCTTGGCCACTTTAAGACTTGTGGACTTCAAGTTCCAGAATTCCTCAGCCAGCAAAGCAAAGAAAAGCTGGCTGAGGAATTCTGGGAGTTGAAGTCCACAAGTCTTAAAGTGGTCAAGGTTGGAGACCCCTGTTTTAGTGGATGGCTACTGTAGTTTGGGAACTGATGTCATGTTGCTGGCCTGTAACCTGGTCCTGGCCAGAACCAGGTTAACGGTAGCAAAGCCCTCTCTCTCTCCTCAGCCATCCATTCCATTCACCCTTCCCAACCACTACATAATTGGCATGTTACGTAGAGACGCGCGAGGGGGGGGGGAGATAAATGTTTCAGGCGAGAGTGAAGGCAAGGCAAGGCTTGGTTTTTTGTTTTTGTTTTTTTCCATCTTCCCGCCGCTCACCTCGGATCTGCCTGTTCTGGGAAGGCAAGTCATAGCAGCCGGGGCCTAGGTGGGGGCTCGTGCAGCCCACCGTCAGAGGGAAGGAGGGGGGAGCCCGGTCGTACATGCTGCCAGCTTGCGGGCAGCACGCACCGCAGCCACTGCCGGGCCAGCCCAAAACCGAGCCCCGCTCCCTCGAGACGGTTAGTTTCACCTGGGGAGGGAGAGGCCCTGTCATGGCCCGCCAGCTGCCTTCGTGCCCCTTTTTGGGGGAGATTAGTCAACGACGATAGGCGGCCTCTCATGTTGCAGTGCCTCATGGATGCTGCTAGAAGCCTACACCATCTTAAATCGGGACTTTTTTAAAACGACGCGAGACGCGGGACAAATTGTTCAAAATCGAGACTGTCCCGCCAAAAGTGGGACGTCTGCTCACTATATCATAGGATTAATATACAGGTTTAGCTGTAGTTAGAGTCAATTTATCAGAGGTGGAATTCAGCTAGTACAGACCGGATTGCGTGAACCAGTACCTGTTCTTAAAGTTCTTTTACCCTATCTGGGAACATGTTTGTGAGTGAAAAGCATAATATGTACTGTAGGTACTGTATGTGCTTTGACTTTGGCCAAATAGCATGGAGAGCCTTTTCATCCCTTCCTTATTAACAGAAGGAGAAATTTGATCTTTCCCAATTTTCTGAGTTTACAATTCCAAAGGTACTTTTAGTACTTGCAAACGCTTTTATTTAAGGTACTATGGTTTGCTTTGCATGATTGGGAAAAAAATACATTCACACAAGGAAGTTTCAAATGCCTGAAATAGTGTTTTTTTGACTGTTTCTATTTCATAGACTCCTTCTTTAAAAAGTTCTTTAAACATTGAACTTTAAAGTTCAATATTTTAGCTGTTATGTGTTATGGCCCTTATCCAGGAAAGCACTCAATACTGACCTCATAGACATACAACTAATACACAATTATATTAATTCTGCTGCTTTACTAGGGCCTTGTCCAGGTTCTCCAATTCACCCATAATTTCCTTCAGATATATTTGAAGTAGAGAAGCAAGTGGATTTATTCCACTAGTAGTACATGTAGAATTTGAATAGGTGTCTAATTAAACTTTATTACAGTCAGTACTTTATTCTCTTGCCAGTTACCCAGCCAAGAAAAACACAGATCATTCTGTACTAGGATGTTTGTAAAAAGGAAATAAAGTTGGCCCTCTGTTAAATGTTAACTTCAGTAGGTCATTCAGGGTCAAATGAGTACCTCAAGTTTGATGGACAGTATTTTTCACATGTTTTTGAGTGAGTTTCACTTCTGTGCTGATGTATAAATTGTTTTATGTCCTCTAATTAACACTGGTAGGAAGTTTCAGTGAATACTATTGATTTATGGAACTTCTAATTTTCATCATTACTTTCCAATAAAAGCAATAGAATTATTAAAAGGGACTTCCTTTGGAAAAAGTTGTCATGTATGCTTGTATGATAATAAATTTTCTATAGACATAAAGGAATTTCAAGAATCTTTATTATCACTGTTATTTTCTGGCAGCAGTGGTAGAGCCATTTTGTTCTTAGCTCTTGGCTGTTTTCTGACTCTTCAGGGATGTTGTTCTATTACCTATCAACTCTTTGTCATTTAATTCAGAGAAAGTAATTGCCAGATTTTGATATTGATTATTGTCCAAAATATACTGGATGAAAAGGAACAAGTTGAAATAGACAGAAGAAGAGAGAAAGTTCTCTTAACTAAGCAGTATTTGGATCCAGTACAGTATTTAATAGAAACTTAAGATCCCTTTAAAAAACCTTAGTATTTTCCACTATACATGTACAGTTGGCAAAGTCTTGATGAGTGCACCTGGCTGAAAGGGTTAGCTATTCAGAAAAGTGTAACATGTTAGCAGTCACATCCTAATTACTCTAATTGATACATGTAAAGCAGAGCAAACTTCTCTTGACAAAGCAGCTTTTCATTACTCAGAAATTTTCCCATCCCTTCTGTCTCACTGCAACTGAGGAAAGCCATCAAGCGCTAAACTTGCATATCCTGAAACCATTTGTTAAACTTCAGGAACACATACACTTTCCACTCCAAGCAAAGTTGTTAACGCTATTAAATCACCTGCACAGGCTCAAACAGAGTTGGTTGCCATGAAAAGCCAGTAACATTTTTAAAAATTCTGTGTTTGGGATTATAAAAAGAACTGGCCCTTGTGGAAACAGGGCTTTTTCAAAGGACTTAGTGCAGTTCATGAGAAAAATTATTCATGCTGCTTCCAGCTTGGCTCTGAAAATATATACAGTGACAGGAGTATTTATTTCTTTTGGAAAGTTTTAGATAACTTAAGCCCTTTTTCTTTAATGTGCATCTCCTCAAACCATATGCCAATGCATTTTTCATGAGTTGATGAATGTATCCAGTTTAGGTGCAGAAGGAAACAGGAGACACTTTTACTCTATTCCACTAAATGGGAAAAATATGATTTCTTAGGTTTATTTTCATTAATTTAAGTAGAGCCCACTTGATTGCCGTGGGTGCCTCTATAAATATCTGGAAAGGCGGAATCTTGGAGGCGAACAACTGATATACCATTCCCAGCCAATAGTAACACAGAGAGTATTCGATATCCATTTCCCTTTTTGCATTAGTCACGTGGTGGGGATTGTTGAGGGTTAGTGATTTTAAAAAATTGCCAGATGTCTTAGATGTCCATTCCACCTTTTTCAGACACTTTTTATTCCCACAGCATTTTATTCAAAGAGTTGTTTATATAGCAAATAGAAAATTGGAACTTTTTCTTATAACATAGGAAAAGGTAAGAAGAGGATATTGATGAAAATTAATTTTCCTTTTTTAAACTTTCCTTCTTCAGAGGTGCCCTAAAAATAACTGGAGCCAGTGGCTCAGTTTGTTTTTGTGTTTGTTCCCAAGTAGAAGCAATCAAGCAACCCCTCTTTTCTCTTTGCCTCAGCCTCTGGAAAACGTTCAAACTTGTAGTTGCATTTGAATGATATAGAATCCTATGTCATTGGCTTTCCTTGATGGATGAATTTGGTGCTCGTACACACCGAAGCATAAAAGTCAGTTGAAAGGAAGATTTATCTTGTTTTAGTTTGCCAGAGTGGCACAAATGGATATTTCTTTTCCTTATAAATTTAAAGGTTGCAGGGGTGCATGTCTTTTTAGCATTATGTGAAAGTGCAGAAAAACATTATATGAGACCTATAAGCAAGAATGATTTTAAACTAACATAATACACAGTTCCAAAAAATCATCAGCTATAAGGGTGTAGGAATCATCTCATGCAGCATTGATCTGCACATCATGCCAAATCTGGAGGACATGAATATCAGCCCACCACTAGTCAGTCATAGAGGCAGCTTCTACCCCTCTTTTTTTGCTCCACATCAAAAGCACCATTTTGCAATATCTAGTGGATTAAATAGTGCTGTGAGATCTATCTGCTGCACTTCATTTCACTGCATGCAATAACATTGGTCCCACTAGCTTGTGTCTGCTATACATGTATTCTTCCCTTCCATCATCGGTTGCTGCCCTCCACAGTAATTTTTCCTTGGGATGTTGGGCCATGAAACAGTAAAGCTCTGTGTGCGTGCATGCGTGCGTGCATGCGTGTGTGTGTTTAACCAGGCCCTCCCCCCTTTTTAAATCTTTGTTGCCACATTTGGAAATAAGGAGAGAAATTTCTAAACCAACTGTGTTTCAGACAGTAGCAACACAGAATACAAACAGGCTGAGGTTGCTATAAATAATCTCAGTCATCCCTCTCCCAATACAAGCTGCCACACAGCCTCTGTTTTAAATATTTCCAGTGAAAGAAAGTCCTTCCAGCTTCCAAGCAGTATGTCCCATTGTTGAGTGCTCTTAATGTTAGGAAATTCTTCCTGACTGAATTCTGCTCTCCTTTCGTTTAATTCTATTGGTACTTGTCTTCTCTTCAGAAACAAGTTTGAACACTTCTACACTGTCTTCTACATTACAACCAGGGGAGAAATGCTCCTAGTTTGGACCGGATTGGGCGATCCGGTAGCGATTGTGGCAGGTGGTTCGGAGAACCGGTAGCGATGGCAGTGCGAGGCTCCGCCCACCCACCCAGGTGTCATTACTTCCTGGTTTTAACCAGGAAGTAATGTGTCTTTTACCCTCTGTGCATACGCAGAAGGTTTTGCGCATGCGCAGAGGGTCTGCATGCGCATGTGACACAGACGACACATGCACTTCCGAACTGGTAAGGAAGGTAAGTAAATTTCACCTCTGATTACAACCCTTCAAATACTTGAAGACAACCCTTGGGTTTCCTGTGGTCTCCTTTATTCCATGCTAAACATGCATAGTACCGTCAACTATCGCTCCTACATTTTTCCTTTCAGACTGTTTCCAGACTGTTTTATCTTGGTTGCTCTCCTCTGAGGATACTCTAGTCAATTTTCAAAATATTCTACAGTCTTCAGCCAACTAAGCTCATAATAACTGATTTGAGTTCAATATCTCCATTTCCTCTTTTTGTCTTTCTCTAGTACTACTCAGTTGAATTCTAATTCTATCATTGCTTCGTAGGTTATCACTTAAATTGGGCATAATTCATTATTCAGTGATGGTGCGCAGCCTGCATAAATGCAGGTTGTGTGGATGCTCCATAGGATCCCAGTTGAAAAGAACAAAGAATTCCCAACAAAAGTGCTTTGAGAATTGTCAAATGCTGTTACAGTTGGTATTGTTGCTTTTATACAGCAAATTGCTCTTCCAGAAACTTATTACTACTCAATAAATCAGCAGAAAAAGTTCCATATCACACATATCCCATTTCTATGAAACAGGACTGTGTTTTTCACAGCAATTAGCCTACTGAAGGTACCCTTGCAAAACTAACTACAGATGTGAAAGCAGTAGACAGTCTGGCTCCAAAAAGTTACAACTGTATCAATTGTTCATATAAGCCTGACTAGAAACACAACATATCACTGCAGCAACAGGTTTCATGAAATAAAAAAGCTTCTCAACTCATACTATGTGATTAAGAGAAATAAGGGAACAATGTTACAGAATGGGGATGTGAAACATGAAAAAGAACTGATAAATGCTTCCTGGAAATCACTTAATCCTGTTTTATACTTGCTTAAAAACTTTGAATCCGGAGAAAATAACAACAGCTGCTCAATCCTTGGCTGGGCTCAACGAATAGTAAAAAGAATATGCGTGCGATATATATTAGATTTTTCTTAAGAATACTTTTGTGTAGAAGAATTCCTATGATAGTTCTCTATTATCATAAAAGTATTTTCCCTTTGGGAAGTTTGATATAAAAAATTCACTTAATGAAACTAGTTAGAAAATTATGAATGAATACTACTTACTAAATTTTTCATTGTATATTAAATGGCATTTATATGTTTAATTCATTCAGTAGTTACTAAGAAACTGGCACTTTGAACTGAATCATTTTATGATTCCTCTCAAACTTCTTGCATCTGATAAACTCAAAATGATATTCTGGATCCATAGTATGTTATTTAACCTGATTATTTTAAAACGTGGTGTATGTCTCATTTCAGTTCATTCAAATATTATGTTCATTTCGGTAGATTCATCATCCAAGCAACTATGCCAACTGATGCTGTAGATCCATTGAATCAGGCTGAGTATTCCAAATAATGTTTATAAAAAAATAATTTATAAATTGAATGCAATGTCTTATAAAGCAAAAAAATTCAAATGATTCTCTCTTCTAAGCAATTCAAATGTAGTTTTTAAAAAGTTTATATTACATTACTTTGTTGACAGTATGCACTTTATCAGGAAATCAAATTAATAAATTGTGGGATATCAAGTATCCTTAGCAGAAAGGAGAATACTTTAAGTAAAATAACTTAAAATCTTAGTTGAAATCAAAAATTTTAAAGAATAGACTGCATAGCAGTTTTTTAAAACTATTTAGTATTCTAGACCACTTAAAAAATAAATTTCTTAGACAAATTCTGGTCTTTAGCATTTGCTAGCATATCCCTGTCATACCCTAAACTATCAAAACATTTTTTCTTCAAAGTAATTATAGGATGAATAAAACATACCATTACAAATGTATAGCCTCACTTGCAAGCCTGCATTTGCTAAAAGTAAAGGGTATTCAAAGGAAATATTTATACCTACAAATATCCTAGCTAGTTGTCCTTCAGGATGATTCAGTTTTAAAGCCCAGTTTAAGAGGAAGTATCAATTAAAATAGATTAGAAATCAGTTTTACGAGTTTTCCTTTACAATTTATCTTTACCTAAACAGTCTTCTAGGTAACATCTTCAATAGAGTTTAGGGGAAGTCATTGTCAGTGTTCTTCTGTTTATAGGGGCTTTGTGTGGCTAATAGGTCTTGTGATGGTGAGGTCATATCAAATGAGGGTTCCATCAGGTCAGGGTCTTGGGATGGGTCTTGTGGTGAGTCAGGTAAGGGTGTGTCACATGAGGGTCTTGTGATGGGTCAGGTGTGAGTTACAGTGAGGGTTGTTAGCTCGGCGCCGGAAAGAAACGCGACTCAGCTGTCCGTTCAGAACCTTTATTAGGAGTGCAAACTGAACTCCGGCTGGGCTGCTGAGCTTCCTTATATCCTGCTCAGGCATGCCCGCTGGCCAATGACAACAGTTTAAACCTCCCGCCGGTGGAATCGACCAATCCCCCGGCGGATGTCCTTATAAGGACATAACACCCCTCCCCTCCTAGTCCTTAGTCCATCAATCAGTGTGCGCGATCACGTACTCGCGCAGGTAGGCGGGACGCCTGACAGTTCTACCGGACCTGCGCGGCCCAGTCGGCGGGTTGATGTTGCTCCGGACAGGTCGAGCCCCTGCTGGCTCTGGTCCCCCTGTCCAGGGATCTCCGGACTCCGCCGTCGAGTGCGCGGGGCCTTGCCTAGCGTCTCCGGCAGGAGTTGAAGCCATCTCCCGGTGCTGTCCCCGGGTCGCGCCGCCGTAGGTCCGGTGGCCATCCGGGCCGTTCCAGTCGCCGCAGTCAGGAGACGGTCGTCTGAACCTCGGTAAGGTTCCCGGGTCCTCGTCCAGTGTCCAGGGTGCCCCCGGGTCAGGGGGCGCGGTGGCTGTCACTGTGGGTTGACCCCCGGGTGGGGGTGGTTGCGACGGTCCCATCTTGGCCTCTCCGGGTCGGCCTACCTCGCCGGGGTAGGGTAGGACTCCCTTTCGGGGTTGTTGTTGTCCTACCCTGCCGGGTCGGCGGCGTCCCTCCAGGCTGGGGATGGGTTGGTCGTCCTCATCGGGGGGTGGGAGGCCCTCCTCGCCGGGGCGTTGTCGTCCTCCCCTGCCGGGTCGGTGTTCGCCGCTTCCATTTTGCTGGTGTCGGTCGACCTCGTCTGGGGGGTGTTGCATGGCCCGGTTTCGTTGTTCCATCCTCCTCTCGGAGTTGTGTTGGTCTCGGGGGTTGTGCTGTCGGATGCCACCTTGGTTGGCAGGCTGACACCCTCGCCGGTGGAGCAGGTCCCGGTCTACCGTTCTCGCCTTTTCACTGGCTTCAGCGTCTCTCGTGTTGACTAGCAGAGGTCCTGCCTCGCTGGGTTGGGGCAGCCCTCCTCTGCCGGGGAGTTGTAGGCTCTCGTCTTCTGGGTGCGGGAGGTCTGCCCAGCGGGGTCGTGGCCGGCCTACCTCGCCGGGGTGGGGTAGGCCTACCTCGTCAGTCGGTGGCTGGCCTACCCTGTCTGGTCGGTGCAGGCCTACCTCGTCGGGGTGGGGTAGGCCTACCTCGTCGGGGTGGTTTTCCTCGACCTCCTCAATTCCCCTCCACCTTTTCCGGAGCTGGTCGATGTGTCGCCTGCAGGTGCAGCCTTCGTCCAGCTCGACTTCGTAGGACCTCGGGCCGGTCACTCGCCTGATTTGACCCTTGAGCCATTTGGGATCGCCCTGGAAGTTGAGCGCGAAAATCAAATCACCGCACGCGAAGCTTCTTGACGGCGGTGGTTTGTTCGGCTTGTCTTTCAGGTTGTACATCGGGTGCAAGTGATCTAGCGGTGAGCGCAGCTTCCTCCCCATCAGTAGCTCTGCCGGGCTTTTCTTTGTTGTGGCGTGGGGAGTGATGTGTTGGGTCAAGAGGAACTGGTCTATTTGTTCCTGCTAGTCCCCATTGCCCATTCTGGTCAGTGTCTCTTTAGTTAGCCTCACCATTTTCTTGGCCTGTCCATTTCCAGCCGGTCTGTAAGGGGCGATGAGCGCGTGCCTGATGCCGTGGCCGGCCAGGAACTCTTCCATCGCCTTCGCCGTCAGCTGTGGCCCATTGTCGGAGACGAGGATGTCCGGAAGGCCGTGTGTGGCGAAGAGTCATCGTAGGGCTCTGATGGTGGCTTCCGTCATTGTGGAGGGCATGGCTATAACTTCAAGCCACTTGGAAAATGTGTCGACCACGATCAGGAGGGATTTCCCGTTCATCGGCCCAGCGAAATCGATGTGGATTCGCGACCACGGTCCGGATGGTTGTTCCCACTCTGTCGGTTGTGCTTGCGGGGGTGCTGGTCTCGTTGCCTGGCACGGGTCACATCTGGCAATCCATGCCTCAATGTCTTTGTCTAAGGCAGGCCACCAGACGTAACTCCGTGCTAGGGCCTTCATTCTGACGATCCCTGGGTGACCGCAGTGGAGGGTTTGCAAAGTCCGTTTTTGTAATGATGGGGGAATGACCACTCGGTCGCCCCAGAGGAGGCAGCCTTGCATAGTGGTGAGTTCTTGCTGCCTTCTCTGGTATGGGGCAAGCTCTTCCTTCTGGGCTTCTTCTGGCCAGCCCCGCAAGACCCAGGATAAGACTTGTCTTTTTCGGTGTGCTGTGCTACCGTGGATGAGGACACCGGGCTGGACTGGTCATCGTCGATGTGGTGGAGGCCGAGTGTGGGTGCTGGATCCTCGATCTGTTCATTCAGCGGGCACCTGCTGAGGCCGTCGGCGTTTCCGATGACTTTTCCGGGCCGGTGGACCAGGCGGTAGTTGTAGCCCGACAGGAAGATGGCCCAGCGTGTCATCCTGGGTGACATGAAGGTTGGGGTGGCCTAGTAATGGTTTGTGGTCGGTGACGATTGTAAAAGCTCTTCCATATACGTATTCATGGAATCGCTTTACGCCCGCCACCATCGCTAGCGCCTCCTTGTCAATCTGGCCGTAGTTTCTCTCGGCTGGTGACATTGTCTTGGAGAAGAATGCAATTGGTGCTTCTGTTCCATTCGGTAGTTGGTGGCTTAGGACGGCCCCGACCCCGTAGGGTGAGGCGTCGCAGGTCAAGGTTAACGGTAGCTCTCCGTTGTACTGGATGAGGAGGCTGTCGGAGGATAGGAGTCTTTTGGCTTTCTGGAAGGCTTCCTCTTCTTCGCTCCCCCACTTCCAAGTTGCCGCCTTCCCTAGGAGTCGGTGTAGTGGTTCAGCGACGGTGGCTTTCTGTTGTAAGAACACACTATAGAAATTAAGTAGTCCCAGAAAAGCCTGAAGCTCCGTTTTGTTTTTTGGGGCTGGAGCCTCGTGTATAGCCCTCACCTTGTTTTTAGTGGGGTGGATGCCCTGGCTATCAATTAAATAGCCCAGGAACTCGACTTCCCTGACTCCGATCACGCACTTGTCCCGTCGGACACGTAGTCCCTTCGCCTGGAACCGCTGCAGGGCGAGCCTGAGCCGTTCCATTAGTTGGGATTCCGATGTCCCTGAGACTAGGACGTCATCAAAGTAGGGCACCACCCCTGGAATGCCTTGGAGAAGGCGTTCCATCATCGATTGGAAAATCCCCGGGGCGGCACTGACTCCGAATTGGAGCCTGTTGCATTTAAAGGCGCCCCGGTGCGTGACAATCGTTTGCGCCTCCACAGTTGTCTGGTCCACTGGCAGCTGCTGGTAAGCCTGCGCCAGATCCAGTTTGGCGAAATTGATCCTTTGCCTAGTGAGTGCAACAGATGTTGCACCACTGGCACCGGATATGCGCTCTGCTGCAACTCGCGGTTGATGGTGCACTTATAATCAGCGCAGATGCGCACTGATCCATCCGGCTTCATGGGGGTCACAATGGGAGTCTCCCATGCAGCGTGATCGATCGGCTCGAGGATGCCCTGGGCGATTAGTTTATCCAATTGTGCATCCACTTTTGGTCTAAGGGCAAATGGGACTCTGCGGGGCTTGAGCCGAATTGGATTGATTTGGGGGTCTAAATTTAGCGAGATGGGTTTCCCCAGGAATTTACCTAAGCTCCCATCGAAGACGTCCTGGAAGTCTTCTAGGAGTTTGTCAAGTTGGCTAGTCCTGATTTGATTAATTCCGCCAATTGTGAGCCCTAGTGGCCTGAACCACTCCACTCCAAGTAGGGTCGGTCGGGCGTCCTTGACGACGGCGATGGGGAGGTCTCCGTTGAAGTCTTTGTATTGCACCCTGATGTTTGTGCGCCCCAGGATGCCAATGGGGTGGCCGCCAAAATCTACCAACTTTGCCTGGATTGGCTTCAATTGTCCCTTAGAGATGTTAGGCTGGAGTTTCTTTAGGTTATGCCAGGCAATGATTGAGAAAGGTGAGCCAGAGTCTATCTCCATGGGGCATGGTGCCCCTTCCACGTGGACGGTCACGTGGAATTTTTCGGATCCCTCAGCTGCGGTGTGGGCGATGGTCGTCTTGTTGACTTGCCGGCCGTTGGATTGCCGCTCGTTGTTCCGCCTCGGCTGTTTGGATCGTCTAGATGACCTTTGGTAATCGCGGTCCGCAGGTCTTTGCCGCTCGAATGTCAGTTCTGCCGCTCTGCAGGCCTCGGTGATGTGGCCTTTCTGTCCGCATCGGCGGCAGGTTGCGTCTCGCCAGCGACATTTGGCACGAGGGTGGTCTCCTTTGCAGCTGGCGCATCTGTCCTCTCGGTTGCCATCTTGTTGGTTTTCCCACCTTTGGGGCCTCGTGACCTTATGGACGGCGATTTCTCCATCCGACTCCGAGCACGTGGAGATGTCCTCGGATGACTGTGGTTGGTCTCTGTGGATTTTGTGGATCCCTTTCGATCGTCGCATCGCTGCTGCCGCTCTGTCGGACGTTTCCGCCGCGGTTGCTTCTTCGATAACGTCCTTGAGGGAGATCTTTTTCCGGCTGAGGAATTTCTTTTGGACTGAACAGTCCCTCATGCCAAAGACGATCCGATCTCTCAGCTGGACGTCCACATTTTCGAACTCACAGCTGGCCGCGATCTTCCGGAGCGCCGATACGAACTCCTTGAAAGTTTCCCCTTCGTGCTGATTCCGTTGATGGAATTCGAAGCGGTTGGCTACGGGAGTGCTCGTGGGCGCGTAGTGTTCTTGGAGGACGTCTTGGAGCTCGGACCATGGCATCTGTTCGATGTCTCTGGGTGCCACTAGGTCCATCGCCATCTCCAGAACTTCGGATCCGCAGTGGGCCAGGAAGAGAGCCCTCTTCCTGTTGTCGTCCAAGTCGGTGAAGCCGCTGCCCGCCAGGAATTGTCGGAATCGCACCATAAAGGACTTCCATTTTTCCTGGCTTGGATTGAATGGAGCCAGAGAAATTTGGGGTCCAGATATGGTTCAGTGACTTTTGCTCAAGTGATTCAGCTCTTGGATGGCAGTAGCGGTCGTGCTGTTGCTCGTCGGTTCTTCTTCAGTCCTTCGTCGCCAGTGTTAGCTCGGCGCCGGAAAGAAACGCGACTCAGCTGTCCGTTCAGAACCTTTATTAGGAGTGCAAACTGAACTCCGGCTGGGCTGCTGAGCCTCCTTATATCCTGCTCAGGCATGCCTGCTGGCCAATGACAACAGTTTAAACCTCCTGCCAGTGGAATCGACCAATTCCCCGGCGGATGTCCTTATAAGGACATAACAAGGGTCTTGTGATGGATCTTGTGATGGGCAGGTTGCATCAGGTGAGGGACATTGGGAGGATTGGTTGAAGATTGGTGCTGTCTCTGGTTGGCTGTGGGTTTGTGGGATATTGCTATTCCTAGAGGTTGGAAAATTCTGGCTGTCATTTCCGATATCCCTTTTGAGCATGGTAGGGTTAGTTTCTGTGTGGTGTATTATGGTTTGGGTGCTGTGTGTCAGAATATGAAGTTTTTAAGATAGCTATTACAGAGAAGAACATCAAGCAGCCATTTCTCTTCTGTTTTTCTTAGTGTTGTGGTACTGCAATATGTCCTGGCCCTTCTGAAGGGGATCTGGACACAGCTTCTTTTGTAAATGATGGGGTGGTTGCTTGCAAAGCTGAGGATCTGGTCCATGTGTATGAATTTGTGGTAGATGCGACTTTCCAGTTCTCTGTTGTCTAGACTCCTTATATCAATGTCGAGGAATGGAAGTCTGTTGTCTGTTTCCTCTTCGCATGTGAATTTGATCCCAGGAAACCTCCCCATCACAAGACCCATCACAAGACTCTCACTGGTGACTCACACCTGATCCATCATAAGACCCATGACAAGACCTTCACTTGACAAACCCAAACCTGACCCTTCACAAGACCCTGACCTGATGGGATCCTCATTTGATGTGACCATCAGAAGACTTACTGACCATACAAAGCCCCTATAAACAAAAGAACAGTGACACTGACATCCCCTAAACTCCACTGAAGATATTATTTAGCCTGGTAATGAAATGTTCGGAAACCAACCCACAAACTCAGAGAACGAACCTTCACCCTCACTATAAATATTTATTTTTCAATTACAATATCACAAACATAACTCTGGGTGACTCACAGACTTAACAAATAAACAACTAAAATGAAAACCATTAACCATTAAAATAAATTAATGTAAAAATATATAATTTAATTAGTGGGACAATCCATATGCTAATAATGCAGCCAACTGACAGGCTCTATACCACCACTGGATCCCTAGGCATGATGACAAAACCATGTTTTAAGAGTCTTCCAAAAGTGTCCTGTCAGATGATATTCCTTGGTAGATGGGATCTGTAACATGTCTTCTCTGCCAGACTCAATAATGAGTAGATGTAACCAGGGTGAGGTGTTCTCTCAAATAACCTAAGCCCTACTACATAAGTCTTCTAAGGTTTCTACAAAGAGCTTGACTGGTTCTTTAACCCAGAAGCAAACTAGCAACCAATGCAACTCACAAAGCAGGTATAATGTAACTGCCCTAAAAAGAGAAGGTTGAATATTGGATGAAAATTGTCCCATAGGTTGGATCCAGCAAGAATTTAATTTCTGCTAAAGATCAGGGTATTCTTCAGCGAAATGTCTCTATGTCACCTTCACTGCTCTACCCATTTCTACTCAAAGCAGTTGTTTTCTGTATATTTCTGCATTCTTAATGCGAAAAATCATCAGACCAATGAGAGCAGCTACCATAACATCTTTATTAGCATGCCTTGTTTTTTCTTCTAGGAATTTGAAAAATGAGTCATAGTCTACTTAAGCTCACTGCTTAAATTAACAGTTTGGTTTCAAAATGAACAACACAGAGAATTGTGTATAATGTCTTACTAAATGACTTCAGTTTTATAACTTGATTTTATATCCTGAGGCAAATGCACAGCAGGACCAGATGAAAGCTTTTACAAAAAAGAGCCTGAGTAGTGTAGGGGGCTAATGCCTCCTACTAAAGGCAGCAATTAACATCCAGCTGCCTGTAATTCTGTGAGTTCAATCCTAGCCAGGCTCAAGGTCGACTCAGCCTTCCATCCTTTCTAAGGTGGGTAAATTGAGGACCCAGTTTGTGGGGGCAATAAGCTGACTTTGTATAAATATATACAAAAGTATGAATGCTATTGCTTAATGCATTGTAAGCCGCCCTGAGTCTCCGGAGAAGGGCGGCATATAAATCAAATTTTAAAAAAAACACATAGGATATAAAATGTGAGAGAGTCTGTTTGTATTTAAAGTAGTCTACTAAGTGAACAGAAATCCATGTTTATATGAAAAAGCACAGGTAATTGCCGGCCAGCATACAATGTACACATTTGACAGACAAATTTCTTAAATGAGATTTTACTCAATTTACAGTTATAACACTAAATAGATGAGAGAAAGAGAGATTTGTAATATTCTAGCCAAAGAGAGATTTGTAATATTCTAGCCATTTTCTGCTCCTTTGTTCTGTAAGAAAACTAGTGGATTTTCCAATGTATTAAGTAGAGTTACACCTAGGTTCCAGCTCAATTTTGACTATAGTTAGGTAGTAAAGCTAAATTTCCTAAAAAAGAACAGATGCTACCAGCAAACCTTCTTGAATAGAAGCAGGCCAATAGCGCTTCACTGATATGGGATATTTTATTCTGACAGTGTAATCCTAAATCGGTGGTTTGAGATATGGTAACAAATGTCTTTTCATTTATTTCAGTCAGGAGGGGAGAAATATAAAATTTCACCAGTTTTGTTACCAGGATGCAGCATTGAATATTCTGTTTTGAAAACTTGTCGCAACATCAATGTCTCTTTCAACGACTTCATTACTAAATATTCTGGGTAGATCTGTCATTTTCCCACATGCTTTGCTAGAACATCCAAAGTGAATAAATGTTCCTGATAGTGGAATTATTTTCCAATCCACTCTAAATTCTTTCAGAAAAGTAGTTAAAGGAACGAGGCCATAATATATTAAATATATTGTTGCTTGGTGTGTGCGGACTAAAAAACAGCCCATCTTTTGCTCAAAGTCTGAGTTCATAAATCACACTAAACCAGTGGTGAAATTCAATTTTTTTTTACTACTGGTTCTGTGGGCGTGGCTTGGTGGGCATGGCAGGGGAAGGATACTGCAGAATCTCCATTCCCATCCCACTCCAGGGGAAGGATACTGCAAAATCTCCATTCCCACCCCTCTCTGGGGCCAGCCAGAGGTGGTATTTTCTGGTTCTCCAAACTACTCAAAATTTCCGCTACTGGTTCTCCAGAACCTGTCAGAACTTGCTGAATTTCACCCCTGCAATAAACCATAATATTTCTTTGATTTGGTTTAGTAATTGTGCAATCCAATCATACTTCTAAACTACAGTTAATGACTTGTAATCACTCAGTTTAAAGAAGTTGTGAATTTGTGCACTCCATGAACTGAGTCTACCTAGACAAAATCTACATAGAGCAACAATCTGCATTCTACAATATAGTCAGCCATATATTTCTGGGCACCCAAAACTGGACTTGAAAGCAACCTTTCTGTTACCCAGCAGTTCTTCTTTCGACCATCCTGCATCTCAACAGAAAGTGCATATGGTCATCGTGGCTTCTAGTCATTGAGATTATCTTTCCTCATCATTCAAAATATATTTTTTATATATTTAAAGAAAATTCAAGTTTCTTTCTGTTCAGCATGTCTATAAAATGTTTGTGCGATAATAAAAAATATAAAAAGGAAGATGATTTTGATCTTCCTCCTCTCACTTTTGTAAAAGAAAGCATTCAATTGAAATGATATAATAGCCAATAACCTATATGCAAAGTGTCTTGAAAAAAATCTTGCATAGTTGCAAGTGCAATTCATAAAGTCAATCAATCAATATCTATTATTCAGAAGAACATGAAGAATCAGAAATGGAACATTTTTACTGGGTTTCTGAGAGGAAATCTTCCTCTGGTTTCTGAAAGATGTGTATTGGTTACTCACCTGTATAAACATATACAATAGATTTTTAAACAAAAAGGGAAAACATTCCATAGTTTTTCACACCGCCATTGTTACTACTTAGTAGTAGGTCTGAAGTAGAATATGATAGCATTAACATTACTTGTGTATTATGTTTGTGTAAGACGTTTTGCTTTTCATGGCGTGCAAAGGGCATATCAGCAGATTCTTTGAAATAATCTTAGGACACCTGTGCTCTTTCTTTTTTAAAAATCGGAATAAATCACTTCTTCTTGTCCTGCCCGTAATCAATGGAATTTGATTCAAGATCAGAACTTGGTCTTTTAAAATCAATAGGGTGCCCTTTATAGTTCAGATCAACACTTTCTTCTTCTTCTGCTTCTGTTTTAAAACCAATTACATACATTTTATCATATGAGCTTTGAGAGTGTAATTAGTAAATATTATCCATTGTTTATTTTGTTAACTGTAATATATAAATTTCAAAAGACTACTTTTATCTTTAGATTTAAATATTAATTGTCTAGGATTTTTAACTGTTTTATATACTCACAAATGCTACTGTTTAAAATGCTCAGTCAGATTTCAATTCTTGTAGTCTGAAATTAGAGAAAAAATAACTTATTATAATCTTTTTATGAGTACATAAAAAAAAGTATATACCACATTTTTTCAAGGTTTGAACAATTCTTCAATTGATCACTAGATGCCACCCTCATCTTACCACAACTATCTTTTACATTGTGGCTCTGTATTAAAACTATTAGTTTCAGTTGTCTGTCACTATGCACTTCGCTATTAAATGGTTATTAATTCTGCTGGTTCTCTGAAATTATTTTGGAGATGTGAAGATTTTTGTCTCAGACCTCTAAACGAGCCAGAGACAATTGTCTTGCAGTCTCCTCCTGAGCAGTGTATTCATCATTCATGGGGAATCTCAAATATTGTCCTTGTCCAGAGAGGAATTATGAGGAATAAACTATCTTGCCGATTCTTTATTCTGCTACAATTGTCTGTCCCACTTTTAGCAGAGCCATCTTTAACTTGCCATTTCTTCCCTAAAAAATCTCAAGAATGGGGCAAATCTTCGATGGTATTATTTCTAAACAACTATTTATGTTAAGGAAGATGCAGTCATAGATAACAATTGCTTTTTTATCCTAATGAAATGATTATCCAAAATGTTTAAAACAGCTTGCACATAGAGGAGTTTTTAATAAAGCTTCAAACTGGCATTCTATTTCAATTGCCTAATGAAGTAGCAAAACAGGAAGTACTATGCCAATTGGGCATTAAATAGGTCTAATGGGCTACAACTTCATAGATTGGTGTTCCCCACTCTCCTCTTTCTGGTGGAAACACATAAAATCAGAAAATGGTTTAAATCAGGGGGTCCCCAAGACTTGAGCCTTTCAGAACTGGGCCACGGAAGTGGCAGGTGAGTTTGCATGCACAAGCATCCCCGGTTATGTGAGCAGCGAGTAAGTGTGTGCTGAAAGGTTGGGGAACTCTGGTTTACATAGCCTTTCTAATCACTAAATTACTGCAGCTTGTATATAAATGGTCAGAGAACCTATGTCGATCCAGTGATTAAATTAAAGCCCAATTAAATTAATTTCCCTCCTTTTTTGTGGTTACATGTGAGTTATTTAAAAGATATCTCTGAGTGTATACTCTATTTCATTTAGAAAGGCAAAGAAATTGTTTCTTTACTTGAATGGGTCTGGAAATGTGGGTTTTAATTGTTTGCCTTTATTTTACAGCATGTTATGCTTGCATTTTAAAATTATGTTTGAAATGTATCTCACTTCTGTGTTTCATTGGGTAGAAAGATAGTAGGAACACGTAAAATAAATATTTTTGGTTCAGTATTTTTAAAAACATATTTCTGAATAGTTATTTTGTATGATCTTTTCATTTTAGTTTTATTTTCCACCATTAGAGAGTGTAGCAGAAACAAAAGCTTCACAAAAATGTAGAAGAGACTAGAAAAATAGAATGGAATGGGAATGAGTCTCATATCCTGAGTATAAATGTAAGCCTCTAGATACAAAATATATAATAAATGGATTTATATATAAATTGGATACATAAAGCATTTATATTTTGGATTAAATTATAGTACAATGCATTGTGTAGCACTAGGTGGCATTAACATAGAACGTGATTATATTGAAGAAACTGCTCCAGACAATATTTTTTCAAAATGTCCATGTACTGTACTAGATTCACTCCTCCAATTTCTCCACTTTAAACTGTGGAGGTTTTTTAGTAGTAAGAATGAGTATAATTTCAAAATCAATGAAGAAAGTATTCATGTTTAAATATAAGTTTGAGTGCACAGTTAAATATGTTGAATTATATATCCAGATTTGGTTACAAATAAATCAAATCCATTAAAATCAGTGAAAAAAGCAGCAAAATTATGTCTAAAGCCATCTAACTCCCTGCATTCCTTTTAATTTTTTTACCATGTTTTGTCCTATAAATAGTGCTTCTTAATATTACTATTTTGAAATCATCCTTGATTCTCTCTGATTTCGTCCTGAAATTCAAAGAGAACTACTAGCCAATCCATTTATTACATGCATGTAAGTTATTAAAATACTATGTTTTAATAAGACTGACAACCAGTCAGCTGATATTCACTAAATAAGAGCAGACCAATTTCTTTATTAAATAAAAGGAATGTGTGCAATATAACCAGAAAGTACCATCAACATTTTTAAGTGAGATGATACATTTTAATAAGTGAAGACAAAGTTGGCTATAAATCACAAATTCAATCCATTTCTTTGATTTTGACAACCTTATTTCGACTACCAATTTTAAAATATTGTTGAAACATATGAAAAAATGCTGGCTTCAGATTGACATTTTGATTTATGGCTCTTTCCTTTGAGATTAATTATTTTAGTTTCTTTTATTACCTAGAATGAATGGTAGCTATTTAAAAAAATACTTATGCATAGTTTCATTGCAAATAGTTAATTTTAAAGGGTTTTGTTTAATTGTTGCCCTAATAATTGAACATTATTATTATCTTCCCACTGTTCAAGAAGTACATGCTTCCAGAGAACGAAATAGTTATTGTGACAAATAAATTTTATACAAGACAATTTCCTATATTTTCTGAACCTCTTTTCATTACAAGTGAGGCGGATACAATCAAGAAATCTACATGGTCTATTTTGGAGCGCCACTTAGGAAATTTTGTGTTCAATGGCACTGATCTGGACAGTCTTTGAAGCCTCATAGTTCCACATAAAAATCATAAGTATAAATTATTATTTTATGTTTTTTTAAACATGTTTTATTTCAGTTTTTCTTTCACACCATACATATTTTGTGGACGGTGTATTGACTGGGTCAAGTCTTTTTTTAAACAATGCTAACAATAATAATACAAATAAGTATGTGTAAAGAAGTATGTGTAAAGAAGTATCTTCCAACTTCAACAGTACTATTCTCTCTTCATAATCTTTTATCATTTTTCCCATTAATTCATTTAAACATAAATAACATTTATGTTATTTAAACATAAATAGCATTTCTTTGCTCCATGTATTTCTTATCTCCTACTAAATTACTATTATTTAATATTTTAAGAATTACTCATTATTCTACCATAACTTCAATATTTCAAATGTGTAGGATTACTAATAACGCCAAATATTAACAATATTTAATCAGTCCCAGGAGTGTTATCTCAAAATCCCTACAATTTCTAATTCTTAATATTTTAAATTCACAATACACTTTAACACACTATTAATGTTAATAATAATTAAATTACCTAATCCTAAATTTCAATCTACTAATCTTAATTTATTTTTAGTTATAATAAGTTGTATTATCTATTAATATATATACTACTACGGTATTTTCCCTATTTGTATTTTCCCATTTTATTAATATATTTTCTCATTATCCATCATCTCTTAACCTTTTTAAAATTCCATCATTTATTGACTTTTTAGTCAGCCTTTTATCTCTCTCTCTCTCTCTTGGAATCTTATAACTCTTTTTAATAGTTTTGTGCCTACTGAACATTCCCTTCTGGATACCCTTTGTCTTGTTCTGCTGTATTATTTGAACACCTATCAACAAGACTTCCTTTTTTTAAAAAAGAGATTTTTCTTTTTTTCTCAAAACCTTTCCTTTTTTTAAAGAGTTTTTTCTCTTTTCTCTCTGTTCTATTATAAGCTTTTTGGGGAGTTATCTAATTGATTCCTACTTATTAATCCTTTCTCTTCTTTATTTTTAGATTCTTGCATCTCATTTTGATTTTTCCCTTCCACTGCTTCTGCTAATTTCTCATCTATTTCTTGAATATCGTGTTCCTCTTTTTCCAATTGTTGAGGGACTTCTACATTCCTTTCTGTGTCTTTAAACAATCTTCTTATCTCCTTATTATTCTTTATAGATCCATGCACACTTTTTAGCATCAAGAATATTTCTTCATATTTCTTCTTCCATTTTGTAACAATTTAATATGGTTCAATATTTAAAAACTCCTGCTTAATAAAATTTCATCAATCCCATAATTATATCTCCAAAACCATTAAATTTATGGTCTTTAAAATTCTATAGTAATTTACAGCCTTGTAGTTTCCAATTATATATTTTCCCAGTTGTCCAAATTAAAATTAAAGTCTTATTTAACTTTCCTTCTTTTCTCTTTTCTTCTATCACCTTTCTCCTTTTGTCTTGTAGAATGTTTGGTTGAAAAACATTAGTCCAAATCCATGTTCATTCACCAGATTCTTCCAATCTTTCAGATCCATAATCCAATAGCCAATTTTAATGAAGTTTAGTTATTTGCAAGTTAGTTCCTTTAAAAATCTTCAGAAGGTGCGGGGGAACCTCATTAAATATTCTCAAATTATCCAAGTCGTCTTCTAACATAAAGTCAAGGTCAGGCCATCTTCCAGATATTATTACTTCTATTCTGTGTATTAGATTTTATGTGTATTGACTTGACTTTCACTGAGTGTACTGTGGTTATAGTGCTGTAGTATTTCTCTTCTTCCAGTAGATGGGTCTCTTATTCCCAAATCCAATGATCAACAGTCTGTCAAAAACAACTGATTATCGGATAAATCCAGGGGGTTTTAAAATACAAATAAACAAGACAGTTTCTCCCGAAAATCACCTTTCAAATTGTTTAAGCTTTTTTCAAGCTTTCTGTGTGTTAAAGTTTCCCTTGGGCTTCTTTCATTTCTTGATTTTTGGGAGTTTTTTTCCTCCATGTATTTAGTCGCTGCTTTCTTAGGCTTGGAAGTTATCTTTTAAAATTCTTGTACTTAAACCAGGTCTTTAGAGTAAAAGTTGATAATTATCTCACATAGTTTTTATGCTCTGTCCACAAAATGCTCCAGCACAAATCTTGTGGTCCCTGTTGTCCCAGTTTGTGACTGCCAAAAATGGCTGGCATCCCTGCTGTTGTTTGGGAGAGCTTGCTTTGGACCTAACAAGGAAATTGTGTGTTCCTCGTGGTCAGGAAAGTGTCTCTCCTTCCTTCACCACCCCTACAAAGCGGCTATGACCCCATAGGGTCCCCTGACAGCAGTTATCAGCTGGATTTTGCAAGTCTTGGTGAGCTCGTTATTTTTCAGCCATTCTTGCAGTGACATTAACCAGAAGCCTTTCTATTCTTTTATGTTTTATGTTCAGATTGCTCTTCAGACCAGAATGCCATTGTTTATATAATAATATGGCTAATCCCATAAAAGCAATCTCAACCTTTTGCTCTTTGTGATATAAATATATAGTTATACTTAACATTTTGGGTGTTTGGGATGTAAATGTTACTAGTATTAATGATATTGCATGGTTTGCTAATAAAATGTTTGCAAAGAAACTACTAAGCTCAGTCAGCACCAAAGACCATACAGGATGTAAAAATTACTGCTTATACATCTAAAATGGCAAGAGGGAGACATCAGTAAAAACAGTTTGCAAACAGTTTGCAAACAAAAACAACTCACCACCAACAAAAATACTAAATGAACACGGATTGTGTTTATTGACCTTAAAAACTGCAGAGGGCAAACATGGAATCAGTAAAAGAACAAAATACATAATGCCACCCAAGTTATTCTATGTGGGTTGGGCGGCCATATAAATTTGTTTTGAAAATAAATAAATTAATGGATGGATGGATGGATGGATGGATGGATGGATGGATGGATTGGAATAGAATACAGGAGCACTGCAAACCTCATCATTTAATGGATTTCAAAATATATGAGAAATACTGCAAACATCAAACAGGTCAAAAGACAAACTGAACCAACTGAGATGGTACAATAGTCAGGCTGGATGAGAATTTTTAAAAAAATGCTTTCCTCCTCTAAGAAGGCTAATATTGCACGTCTCAAAAAGTTTTTTAATCCAAATCTCTCTGAAGATTGTAGAATAACTTTGGCTTATTTAGTGTGGATTGAAATTGAGCTGTAAGAATTTCCTATTGGAAACCTTCAATTAGTACCCAATTATTCTCAAGGACAGCTGAACCTTTTCTCTCAATAAAAAGAGGTTGCTAGAAGAGTTCAACAGATCTCAAAACATGGAAAATCAATATGGAAAGAAGCACTCTTTCAATGTTTAATGTCCCAACTCATTTAAGGGTTTGAATGTCTATGTACAAACACTTCGTGTATTGAGCCCAGAAGTAAATAGGCAGACAGTGAAACTCTAAGAACAGATGTTGTATGCATAAGCCTAGCTGTACCATTGCGGCAGATGTATTCTGCGCCAGCTGAATTTTTAAAATCACCTTCAAGGGGAGACAATAACTAATATGATGTATGAATACAATTTGAAATTTACCAGAACATCTGGATTACCATGGACAAATTATCCCTATCCCAAAAAACAGGGCAGCTGATAGAGTAGCCAAAAGGACCCCAGGGGACTCAAGTCTACTAAAATCATCTGCATTTCTGTAATATAGACCAGATTTTGTATAATGGATGTCTTAGTATAGATAGATGGAATTTGGGGTTATTCTGATTCCTGATTGAAAGTGAACATTTTTTCAATGTTCTATTGTTAAAAGAAAAAAAAATTAGCAGCAGGAAGATGCTCAAGATAGAACCATTCCCCAAGAAATGGGAATTTCTGTTATTTACACAAAAATGAAAAAGAAATGATTGTCATAAAATTTGATATTAATACTGCAGTTTATTGTTGTGATTTCATTTTTCCAGAATTCCAGTGTAAATCTGGCACTAATATTCAATGATTTATTTAGTTTTAAGCACTGTTGATTGTCTTCAACTTTCTTCAATATTACATAATGTTATCTATTATTTGCAAGAGACAGATTATTAAATAAATAAGGAGTTCAGTATTTGGTGCTACATGGGAATGCAGAAGGAATAAAGGTGAAGACAAACAGACATGGATCCATTCAGGAGCTGAATAATTAGAGAAGAAAAATATTGACATCCAAGATGCAATCTTATTATTTTCCTTTTTAAAAAATTATTATAACATAATATGACATTACAAGACATACAACATTTATATATATACTCTCTTAACAGCTATTTCGTGATAATCTTCTAATATTCACATTTCCCCCCTTTTCCCTTCATATTATTCCAATTTCTTTTTGTCCCCTACTCTTTTAATTACAGTGTATTTCTTAACATTAACATTTCTTAACATTCCTATTAATTTTATATTTTCTATACATTGACATATTCCTTTTTTCTTTTTTTACATTCACCCCTATTTTTCTTCTCCATTATTCCTATTCTTCAGCCACTTATACCATTTGTGCCAGCTTATATAATTTATTTATTTATTTATAATGCAATTTATATGCCGCCCTATCTCCAAGGACTCAGGGCGGCTCACAACAGTAAAGATGCACAGTTCCTCATTAAAGACAATATAAAATTAAAATTCCAATTTAAAACAATTTAAAATTCATTAAGAAACCCCCCATCAGTCCAGGCTGCAGAACAACCAGGTCTTCAAATCACAGCAGAACAAGCGAAGGTCAGGGGCCATCCAGAGCTCCAAAGGAAGTTGGTTCCAGAGGGTGGGTGTGCCCACAGAGAAAGCCAGCCAACACTGTCTGGCCGACAGCACCCTGAGGAGGCCCTGTCTGTGGGAACACACCAGGGGGTTGGCTGGCTGCAGGGGGTCCAACAAATATCCTGGGCCTAGGCCATGAAGGGCTTTAAGGCTAATAACCAGCACCTTGAACCTCACCCAAAGGGCAACCGGTAACCAATGCAGGTCACACAGGAGGGGTGTAACATGGGAGCATCGGGACGCTCCCATCACAACCCGCGTGGCCACATTCTTCACCAACTGAAGCCTTCAAGTGGTTTTCAAAGGCAGCCCTAGGTAGACAGTGTTGCAGTAGTCAAGATGGGAGGTGACCAGTGCATGAGTAACAGTGCGTAGGGCATCTTGGTCCAAGTAAGGGTGCAACTGGCACACAAGGCAGACCTGGGCAAATGCCACCCGGTCATGGTTGTTACATGATCTTCCAGAGACAACCATGAATCCAGGAGGACACCCAAGTTGCAAGCCCTATCCACAGGGGGTAACACCTCATCCCCTGGTCAACAATGGAACATCTTGACTGGACCCCCTGGTCAACAATGGAATATCTCGATCAGACCAAGATGCCGGTACCCACAGCCACTCGGTCTTGGCAGGGTTAAGTCGGAGCCTGTTCCTCCCCATCCAGGTCCGTACTGCTTCCAGGCAATGGGACATCATGTCGAGGGCATCACTGGGCTGGTTTGGTGTGGAAATAAAAAGCTGGGTATCATCAGCGTACTGATGATACCACACCCCAAAACCACGGATGATCTTCCTAAGTGGCTTCATATAGATGTTGAACAGGAGAGGTGAGAGGACCAACCCCTGGGGCACCCCACAAGTGAGGGGCCTCATAGCCGACCTCTGCCGCCCTGCCAACTCCGCTTCTGTATGGCCCAAGAGATAGGAGGAGAACCACCATAGAACACTGCCTCCCACTCCCAACCCCTTGAGCCATCGCAGCAAGATACCATGGTCAATGGTATCAAAAGCTGTAGAAAGATCCAAGAGTACCAGAACAAAGGAGTATCACCTGTCCCGAGCCTTCCAAAGATCATCCATCAGTGCGACCAATGCATCACTGTGCTGTACCTCGGCCTGAAACACAATTGGTATGGAGCCTGTATCCTCCAGGGCCAACGGGAGCTGCCGTGCCACCACGCTCTTAACAACCTTCATGACAAAGCGAAGGTTGGAGACTGGATGAACGTTATCCAGTATGGTTGGATCCAAGGCAGGTTTCTTGAGGAGGGGTCTCACCACCACCTCCTTCAAGGCGGCAGGGAAGATCCCCTCATCCAAGGATGCCATTATTACTGCCTGGATCCAATCCCGTGTCACCTCTGAGGTGGCATAAGCAAGCCAGGAGGGACACAGGTCTAGTACACAGGTGGTGGCACTCAGCATTCCCATGATCCTGTCCACTTCCTCAGGGATGACAGGATCGAACTCCTCCCAAATCCCAAGACCAGCTGCCTCCTCACCGTCAGTTCCTGCCTAGTCAGAGTCCAGACTGTCCCGAATCTGAGCGATCTTATTCAGCAGATGCTGACTAAACTCCTCGGCGTGTCCCCACAGAGGATCCTCCCCCGCCCTCCAATTCAGAAGGGAGCGGGACACCCTAAACAGGGCGGCCGGGCAATTATCTGCGGACGCGATGAGGGCGGAGAAGTATGCCCGCTTCGCTGCCTCCATCACCACCAGATAAGATTGTGTGAATGATCTCAACTGGGAACGGTCAAATTCAGAACAACTGGCCGTCCAACCACTCTCTAGGCCTCTCCTATGGCACTTCATCTCCCGGAGGTCCTCCGTGAACCAAGAAGCCAACCAGGATCTGCATCGATTATATTCTGTCTCCTCCAGGGGTGGGTTCTACTTACCTTTACTACCGGTTCACAGGGGGCCGCACATGTGCACTTGCTTTGCTCACGCACGTGTGTGCACTTCTGCACATGGGCAAAAGCATTTTGATGATGTCAGGGTCAATGGGCAGAGAATTCCGTCGGTTTTACTACTGGTTCTCCTTTTCTTTAAGCTCTTTTGTTAATTTGTCCATCTTGGCACATTCTAAGATTTTTTTTATCAATTCTTCTTCTGTTGGTATGTTCTCTTTTTTCCAATTTTGTGCGCATACTATACGGGCAGCTGTTATAATATGTAAAATCAAATATTTTATTTCCTTAATATATTTTTCAGTAAATATCCCTAATAAAAATGTTTCTGGTTTTCCACTCATAGGTTGTTCTATTATTTTTTCTAACCATTTTTTAATTTTAGTCTAGAACTTCTTTGCCGCTGGACATGTCCACCAGAGATGGTAATATGTTCCATAGTTCTTGTTACATTTCCAACATACTGGAGATTTATTCGGGAACATCTTTGCAAGTCTCACTGGAGGTAGATGTCATCTATGAAACATCTTCAACTTGTTTTCCTTTTATGCCATGGATATTGTTAATTTTGTATTTATTTGCCACATTTTTTCCCACTTCTCCAATTCTATTGTGTGGTTAAAGTTTTTTGCCCATTTAATCATTGTATCTTTAACTATTTCTTCTTCCATTTTATATCGCAGCAAAAATTTGTATATTCTACTAATTAATTTCTCCTCCGTCCCTTGTATAATTTTATCCAATTCATTTTGTTCAGTCTGAATTGCATTTAATTTTGTGTCTTCTTTATATTTCGACCTAATTTGCGTATATGTCCACCAATCGATTTCTCTATTTAGATCTTGTTCCAATTCCTGTTTTGATTTCAAATTTCCTTGTTCATTCAATATATCTCTGTATCTTAATATCTTGTCCCAATCAGTTAAATTTGGGTGTTTTAAAGTTTCTGTAGGTGAGATCCAAATTGGTATTTTTGTGTAATGTTTTTATCTTTACCCAAATTAGTAGAAATGCATTCCTTAGTATGTATCTTCTAAAACAACTATGTGTTTTATATTTTTCATCCCAAAGGAACGCATGCCATCCCACTTGCAAACTGTGTCCTTTAATTACTAATGTTCTTTTATCCCTTAACTCCATCCACTCTTTCAGCCAGGTTATACAAGATGCTTGGTAATATATTTCCCATTCTGGGAGTGCTCCTCCTCTTCTATCTTTTGTGTCTTACAATGCTTTTAATCT